>CM042425.1:24699866-25299866 GCA_023631565.1 Gymnocephalus cernua
CCACAATTCTGATGTCAATTTTGATCCTTAAAGTCCTTTAACTTAGTTGTGTGTGTCGCGGTTTTCTCTCCCTGACTGACATTTAGTAGCAACTACTTTGGCACGTGGCATGCTACACTGCCTACACACTCACTAGAATGAATTTACTACAGCAAAGAATTACACGGATGACATTTGAACGGGCCAAATGCCATTCCTGCTGAGGCTAGAGAGAGTAAGCCGATTTGGGGTTCAGTGTTTGCAGCAAGGTTGCGCAATGAGGGGAACCACTTCCAATATGGGGGGCATAACAGGGGGGGAAGAGAAGGACAGCGTGTCCCCTTTTAGGGCAAGAAGGACCAGTGGTGAGAGAATGTATGTTGTGCTGCGTTGCTAAACTTTCCTCACCTCCCTTAAAGACTTGTTTCACTCAGTTTTCACCCTGTTTTTAATTAAACAAAAAAAAGTAAAATAAAGTGTATTAATTGTGAATTAATCATCTCTTTTTTTGTGATAATTTTTTTTTTTATTGATGAATTAATCATCTCTTGTATTATTGTGGAAATCCTACATCTGATGAAAGAGGACTGTGTCATGGACAGACACTGTGTCATCTCTCCCACTTGGACGAGGCGACCGGGAAGGTCCCAGCACCCTGGGGACGTTCATGCTAGACTACACATGAAAAGGGCCCCAAAGTGCCCACAGTGTCGAATGGAAATGGGACATTCTTATAATGCCAAACATCTCAGTTCTGTTACATCACAGGCCGCTTCCACTGGCAGGCCGCTAATTATTCAAGGATTGCCTTTTCTCATGGCGAAACAATGGGCTGCAATGCCGTTTTGGTGAGCCACTCCACAAACGGGGAGGGCAGATAATATTTTAATGAAAGGATGCTAATAAGCACAAGGCAAGCTAAAAGTTTACATAAGAGGCAGGTTGTCATTGCCCCAGTTGTGCCACCGACAGGGCCTGCCCTGGACAGAAGTTGATCAACTGAGCACATAATTGTCTGAAATGACTTGTTCAGTGAAACATCAGACCAGATGCTGTCATTACTGAGAGGCCCCTGACAAATGGTATTGTTCTAATCTAACGTTTTCACTTTGCGTCAGCACATCTTAAAAAAAGAAGGGAAAAAAAAAGAAAGGGGTTTCAATCCGATTCCATGATGGGGGTTCAAAGGGCTGTCTAATTACCACAGAGGCAACTTTAAATCCACTGACTGATGTTGTGGGGCCGGTTTGTTTGTATAGTACTATTGTATTAGAATATTCTTTTTTTTATTTTTTTTATTCTTGTTTAAAATATTATTCAAAACCAGGTTTTTTTTTTTCTATAAGGAGGTTGCACTCTATACGTAAATGGAAGGATGTGGTCAAAGAAAAAAGATGAGAAATAACAAAAAGGAAAATATTACTCTTCATTAAATTAAAGTTCTAGTGCAAAAAAAAACAACTGTATCCATTATTTGAAAAAATAAAAAAATAAAAGCTAATTTAATTCAATCTCTTTGTAGTATAAAAGGTAAACAAGCCAAAACAAAACTCTACTTGTCTGTACACCGTTATTTGGACTGGCTCATAAACAGGCAGGCGGGCCCCTCAAAAAGGGGGCAGGAATCCTCAGCAGCCCTGTTTACTGGAGGAGTAAAAGTGACACTGCTTCAAAGGCTAGCGCTCAAGCAGCAGCAGTCCACAATCACACTCAATGTCTCAGGTCTGGACCGATATCAACATAGAACAGCTTTGTGGACCAATAGTGTGTAGCCTGCACTGAATTAATTTGCCAAGATCTTTCAATTTAATCAAGTAGCCTAACAGGGTTCGAGACCGGAGTGATACGGAGACAATGTTAAGAAAAATGTAGTCAAGAATGTCCAACAAATTAGAACAGACATACAAAGTGAATGCTGAAGAAGAAAGTGGTAGAATGTATGTTGTAAAACCAATGATGGGGATGAGACTAATCTTACCACAAATCAAACAAAAGCTGGAGCTATTTCAGGAGTGCTACTAATTAACTCTTGTGTTGTCTTCCCGTCGACCATGCAACCTTTTGTTTTTCTGGGTCAGAATTTCGTTTTTGTCACTTTTCCTGATGTTTTTGTCCATTTTTTTCCCGCGCTTTCTGACATTTTTGTGAGGTTTTTCTTAACGTTCTTTATCAATTTTTCTTCAAATGCTATTATTTTGAACAAAACACCCAAATTCAATGAAAGTAGTGACCTGATTATTTATTTTACTTGTGAAGAGTGTTGTATGGAACCATCCGCATTAGTGACAATTTGGTTGAAAGAAACCCACATTTCTGACATAAAAACCTTTTGAAAACGGGTCAAATTTGACCCGAGAACAACAGGAGGGTTAAATTAGAATAAACTGCACTTTTTTTCTCAAAAGGGCAACAACAGGAGTTGCACTGACGGAGAAAGATACAGACTTCTTAGACAGTAATGCAGAATCCACTGACATAAGAGGACAGGGTACACAGAATACAGACAATGTTAGGAAGTGCTCCTCTTTTCAAAAGACATTGGTTTCCCCATATACCAATCATAAACAGCGACATGCAGCTAAAAACAAGTTTGAATGGGTTTTAGAGTCGGCATTCTGCAACTCAGTATCAGCAAGATGCCGCATTTCTGTTTTTGAGCCCGGGATTTATCACATATCACCCCTGTGATGTCAATGCCTCTCCCGATGGGCTGATGTCAGTGGCTGTAGTTCAAGCCAGGGCGAGTTTACAAACAACTGGTGGCCTGATTAAGCCCAGGCATTTCTAGGGTCGCCCTCGTTGGCCACTGTAGTGCTGGCTCAGCACATTTACACCACCGTGTGCATCACGACTGACTTATGAAAAGCCTCGTCGAGCCATTTGCATGTTTGATCGACGTTTCATTTACAAGAGTCACCGTGGGACATTTACCGCAGCCTGCACGGAAACGTGGAACGCTGGGAATTATTACTGCTGTGGTCCTCGAACTCGCACGGATGTGTGACTGGGTGTGTGAGAAGACTCTCGCAGTTCACGTTTGTGATGTAAAAAAAACAACCTATTAACATATTTCCTTTAAAAAAAATAAAAATAAAAAAAAGCTGCTGCTGCTGTGGTTGCTGTTAAAGTGAGTCTGTGGAACCCTGTGGTGAATCATGGCCTTATCTCCACGGTGGTTTCAACCAGTTTTGAGAAATCATTTCCAGATTTCGGAATGTGATCCAGTGAATGCATCCGTGATAATTAGTCTTTCGGCAGCCCAATCATGTAGGCTGGGCTGCACTGACACGGTTAAACTGCAGTCAACCAGAGTCTAAATGGATACAACATTTCCAATGCAACCACAAAATAAATAAATAAATAAATTATATATATATATATATATATATATATATATATATATATATATATATATATATATATATATATATATATATATATATATATATATATATATATATATATATATACACATACATATACACACACATACATATATATACATATACACACACACACATACATATATATACATACACACACACATATACACACACATATATACACACACACACACACACACATATACACACACAATCTCTCGCAACAATGATTAGCCCTGACCTACGGCCTATTTCACCTTAGCTGTTTTGATGCATTGAGCCCCAGTACGTGCCTCTCGTGTGTTAGCAGTGCAATCGAGTCACAGAGCTAAGCATCCGATTTTTCCTTCTGTTGTTCTGAAGGTATTTCAAGAATCCACACACTTCTGACCATGACCAAACGTATTCCCTCTGCTGCACGACAAGAAAAGAGTTTTAACCCGTTTCTCAAGTTGAGCTGAAATATGAATGTATGTTGTTTTGTTTGAAAATAGAAAGTAGTAGCAGGCAACATCAATATATACAAGCATATGGGATAGTAAAATTCAAAACAGCTTGAGACATATGTCTTTTTCCGGCTAGCATCTTTGTTTGGGTTAGAAAACAGAGCCACTACTTGGGAGCAAAACACCTTTCTTGTTGTGCAGCAGATGGCATTTTTTTTTTATCCAGATGATTAGAAGAGTCTTAATACAATCCATGAGAGTCACAAGCTGGGGTTAGCACCAACTAAGACCTTCAGGACATCCCTCGGAAAGTAAAACAAATGCTGGTTATACCAAATGCAGCTACAAGAGTTTATATTTTGAAAACTAAAAATGTTTTCGTCAGCCTTTCTAATTTTATGAAAACCTGGATGAAAACCACATTCAGTATTAGCAACATCAATATCTTACAGTGTTGATGCTACCATAGAGCTGTATTGAAAATGAAGTTTGTTTTCTACTGAACAATCTACTGCATCTGCAACAAAAACAGGATAGCTTTCACTCAGTCGCCGTTCATCACTCTGCCTCTCCGCTCCATCTCCTCTAAAATCCCACTGCGGATCACTGAAACACGGTGACATGTTTATCTGTTGACAGACTGTGTGTGTATACATGAGAAAATTCACAGTTCACTGGGGTCCTACAACTCAATTCACTTAGAGATGAATGTCCCCTCTTTCCATTTTAATTAAAACGTTCCAAAAGACAGAGCAGAGCAACAAAACAAAGCTCAAATTCACTCTCCCTCGTCCACAGCGCTGAATTGTGGAATGACAGGCTAGGATGCCTCTAATTTTTTTTTTTTTCTGAGGGGGATAGAATAAATCCCAAGCTTGTTTATGCTGTTCCAAAAATCAACTTAATACAAAAGGGGAGCGGAGGACAAAGACATCATTTACCGTGCCCCCTCAGGCAGATAATTGCAAAGATTGTGAGCAGCACCCTATGCACACAGGAACTAAAGCTGGAGACACTCACAATTCCATATACCAAGGGCTTTTGTTGTCTAGTTCTAAGAATTGTGCTGTTGAGTAGCCATTGTCCATCAGTAGAAGAGGATAACTCTGGACAGGTGAAAGCTTCTCCTATAGCTGACAATGTGGTCTTGATGTCCAAGAGGTGTTCGGTGTCAAAGGTAATCCTTCTGTGTTATGACACCAGGCACTGTCCCAAATGCATGGGGACATTTTGGGGGCATCACACATAAATCAAAAACAGAACAATATGAGATTGGAAGACTGACTGGGGGATGCGGTTTACAGTTTGGATGCTTCGCTTCAACGACTCTACTACAAAATTTGGCAGGGAAGTAAATAAAATATGAAGTACATCCCCATCATTTTAAGAATGTTGCTGTTATATCCATTTCCAAGACCACAGGAATAACACATATGCATATATTCAGGAAAACAATGTCGATTAGGAGGATCCTTTCCCAACAGAGACAGCTAAAACTGCTAGGGATAGATCACATAACAAATACACGCTCTTGCTATCATACGCAGTGTTTTCTGCTCTGAGCAATGAGACATCACTTTTCCTGTCTTCAAGATCAAGTACCGAGGATACCCCTGCCGCTATCTATGTAAACATGACTGTTTCAGGCGGCTGACAACGTAGATCAACAAGTCCTGTCATCCTTAGTCACATGTGTAGTTATTCTTAGGATACAGGTATCCATAATAAACCAAATTATAGTGACAACTCAGGTTGTGGAATCAAAACAACTTCTAAACCTCAACCAATTCAACTCTAAAGCACCCATACACAGCTAAGCCTCACTAACCTGGCAGGAGCTTTGACTCCACCGCAGGAGAAGCTAAAACATGTCCAACATGAATCACAGCCTGATTGAATGAAAAACATGCCCTGAGAAGCAACTCCCGACTGTTTGGATTCCTGTTTTAATCGAAGACAAACTTTTGATCATGAACTCTTCGCATGTCAGAGGCAGAGCTTGGGAATTTGCCTCAATGAGTATGGAAAGTACAACACAAGGTTTACATGCTCTCAATGTGGTTCTCATTTCAGCAGTTTGGACTCTGCATGCCATTCTCTAACTCTGTGAAGTGCAGTCACATCAAAACATGCCTGTGCCATCAAAAACATCCTCTTGAAAGCCCTACGATGCAATGTGCCACTAACTTTGAAAATATAGCCTAGAACTAAACTTTTATATATTTGACATGAATGGCAAAGGTGGACAAGAGTATAAGTCAGCATGTTGTAAGGCGATTTAAAAACACAGGTTTAAATTCTAAATTTTTACTGTTTTTGATTGTAAAATAAGCACATGGGATTTTTATAAACATAAATACCGAAGCTGAACTTGAACCTCGAAATGCAAACCGCACTTAATTTACAGTAGTTTATTACTTGGGCGACATGAGGCGGATGTGTTGCCTAAATGTTTTGGACAGACACTGTTTCAAATAACAAGCTGCCTGACAACAATACCAGTTTAGATAACCTCTTTATGCAATGTTGTTTCCTACACAACTTTCGCAATTTCAGAGGCAGCGTAAAGACTTTGCTTTGAGAAGGTAATGTTACGTCCTATTATGTTGTCAAGCAGAGCGTACGCAAAACTCCATTGTAAAAAATGTAAATTTAAAAGTCCATCGCTATTTGCCTCACTTTTCTATACTCTGATACATAAACTTAGACGTTTTTCGAAGCAGAGTGGTCTTCTGATATAGTCGGCATACATATTATCTAACAAAAAGCATTTACAGTATGTCAACTTTTAAAATTTGGCTCAATACGAAGGCTACTGCTTTTTGCTATCGCCTACAACGGTGTAGGCTACTGTAACGTTATTCTAGTACTACGTTCCAAAAGTGTTGACAGAACAGACGAACTACATTTCAATTTAAAATGTAGGCCTAGCTGGCGCAGGCGTTTCTTTAACAGATATATGCCGAAATGAATAGTGGCACCTTACTTTTCTTAAAATGACTTGCTTGAAGTCCCTTGTGGTCAGAATGTTTGCCGAGAAGAAAACACAGTTGAATATTAAGATTTACGAACGGGATTCGTAGCTTGATTCCCTCCATACATGTGAGCACGGCACTCAACAGAGCAGTGAGGTAAAGCTTGTGAATTATTGTCAGCTTATTGTCATCAGATGTCAACTTACTTTCTGTGCAACGCATCCCATCACGAAGAGTAGATATGTTGTTATAAAAACATGCGCCCCAAGCGACGTAACACAACTCATTTTCCTCTAATTGTTCCTTTTTAATGCGACGCACAGTGAACCGTAGCCCGCTCCTCTTCCCTCTCATTCACCTGAAGTATCGGGAGCGCGCTTCCATCGTTCATGGGCGAACTCGAACACAGGACCAGACCCCTATCAACAGCTCTCATATTGTTGGCTTTTATAGTAACTTAACCGTTATTTAGGCTATATGAAATGGATTTTAAAACAAATAGGCTACAAAAACGTAACAATAGGTTATTGTATGACTGAGGCCGTTTTGCCAGTGCAATTTATGATTACCATACAATTATTAGGTCTAGCAATTATATTTCTATAGCCTATAAATGCTTTCCTTCTTCCATAGGCTACTAGCAGATACGGAACATTGCATTCAGCAATGTACATTATTGTTTTATTTGTATATGCTATGCAATCTAAATGAATGCATATGAATTAACAAATAGTTTGTCTTTCTTTCAGAGTTCTATTTGAGCCCGGACAAAGCTGTCATACAAATCAAATATAAGCCTAGTCATCATTGTGCAATAATGTATAGACTTAGCATAATAACTGAATCTATTTTTATCTTGTTTGGAGCCTCAGATCATGAAATAAAATATGCCTATCTTTTTGAACTTGTGTCAAGGAGAGTGCAGGTCAGGAGTGTCTGTGTGCTTTCTAATGAAACATCCCCTATTTTATTGCTGAGTGAGTTTGTTAGTTGATTCCAAGATCTTATATCAACTTTAGAGTCTGAGATACTTCATTTGAGTGATAATCAAAACAAACACAATTCATTTATGCACTAAGAAAATTAGCAGCACAGATAGGCATAAACCAAGCCAGAGACTTGCCAATATGGTGTGGTGAACCAAAATCTAGTTCAATGTTGTACCCAATACTTTCCTTTAGGGGCTGAATTTCAAAATATTATATAGTAGGTTCTGCAGTAGCAGTTCTGATCTGCTATTACATTTTTTAGAGAGCCATGTAGGCTATGTCTTTAAGAGAGCCCCAAATCTTACTCAATTGCTAGATCTGATTTGCCCACATAGGGCCTACCTTAGTCAGTGACATTAAGAAGGTGTCAAAGAGTGGTATAAGCACACAGTTTGATTTTACTTAAAAGGGCAACTCCTTCAACCACCCACACTCAGGATCTCAGATAAGCATCCAAGCTATTATCTCATGCACCACTCCAAATGTGACTTGACCTTTTGGCAAGCATATGTGGGCAAAAGCAGAATGTTAAATAACCTAGGTACTTAATTTAGTGAATGCAGAATAACATGGGGGGAAGATAAACTATTTCCAAAGGAGGGCTTTTTTGGCAACACAGATTCACTCCTGAGAAGGTTTCTAGCATCTTTTATATCAGATATCTGATGGCTTATTGCGTTTTGGGTGGCAGAAACACGAAACAATTGTGGGGGAAATGAGTGAGGTGGTGTTGTTTTCAGACCATTCACCAGTCTTGTGACAGTGTCATTCTTGATACTGCCACTAGATGGCACCAAAGTACGACAGTTTGAAATCCTACACTTTGGCTTTACATAAATAAGAAATGCATTCAAATGTTTGACTTAGCCTACCCTTGCCATATACTTTTATTTGTACTAAAAAAAAATGCATAATGGGTCTTGCAGTTTAACTATGTAATTTGACTGGAGACTGATAAAATGTAACCTAACACTTTACACATGGATCGCTGTTCCTTGTCCGTATTTGTCTTATGAAAACTTGCCTTGGATGGTGCATAGTTTTTGGGCATGCAATGATCCTGTTATAGGCTATATACGTGCTGGTGGCAAGGGTCGGATATGTGGCTAGTGTTAATGATCTATTACAGCCAGCCCTCAATGTCCTTAGTGTATGTGCGTGTAGCCTACCCCATGGATAGCCTACACATTTTGAGTTCAGTTTAGGGTGTTTGCTTGCTTTTTACACAGATATTTATAAAGGTTTAATTGTGCATGAACATCCAATAGTTGAGAGCATTTGTTTCACAGATGAGTCTATTATTAAAGGCCAACATACACAATGTGATTAGACAAACTTAATTTAAATCCGCAAGATGTTGTTATTAGAACGGTTCTTACACACACACACACACACACACACACACACACACACACACACACACACACACACACACACACACACACAAACACACACACACACACACACACACACACACACACACACACACAGTGGAGTAATGATGTTTAGCCTATATAATGTAATTCAACAAATGATCTTATGGCCGACACTGACATGGTATTTTAAATAAAAGGCCAATATCATCTTAACTCAAATCCTCTCTGTGAAATCCAGTGCAATCTCATTGCATTGAGCAGTGGCATTATGTAATGATGTGCGTATTCATGCAACCCTTTCATTCTGTGCAACATATTGCGGCAGGCTCAAAAACAAAAACTGGCATTGGCAGCACTTCTGCATGGGGGCACCAGTAGCACCTGCAGCTTAGGTTAGCTGCAGGCTGCCACTGCTGAAAATAGGGCGCAGCTTTTTGACCACTAGAGTTATATCGGATGTGGTCAATGCTTCCGACAGATTTAACGTTACCAGTAGTGTCCGTTCCATATTATAGTTCGTGTAATAAATGCAGCATTGCGTTTATGTATTTGCAATATATATCTTAGAATATTTTTTTCTATTTAAAATCCAAACGTTGTGTGCAGACACGCCGTTTTCTCACAAGTTTTATTTGTTCTTCCAGATGTGATGTGATGTGTTTGCGTCCTCTGTTTCCCGTCGGACAGATAAGGGACGGAAACCAAACAGCCACGTAGTAAAAGGCGAAGCTCGCAAAAGGGTGAGCTTTTATCGTCTTTTGTTACATTTACCGAAATTGTCATTTTATAATTTACACACGGGGTTTTGTAGCATACTTACCCGACGGAAGGTAATTCGTTGATTTATTTAAAATATTTGAGAAATCACTCCTGTGCACTGTCGCTGGTGATTCTAGCTAATATTAGCGAGTTAGCAAATGTAGCTAGCTTGACAGGTTCCGTGGTAAACACATATAGCTAGCTAGCTGTCTCGCTACCTACCTAGCTAGCTAGCTTTTGCTTTAAGCTTAACGTTATCCTCCTGGTCATTAGCCGGTAACGTTAGAGTTTTACTAAACCCAGTCGACACATTAGGACACTATAAAAGCCTCTACATGTACGCGTATCAATCACTGTCACGTTGTTATTTCTTCTGAACTGGTGACTCCAGCAAGAAGACACTGTAAAACTGAAACTGAACAGAGGCGAGCTGGAACATCACAGTGTTACAACTCAGATACGTAGCTAGCTAGCTAGCTACCTTAGCAACACCACCTTGGAG
Source organism: Gymnocephalus cernua (assembly GCA_023631565.1). Taxonomy (NCBI): domain Eukaryota; kingdom Metazoa; phylum Chordata; class Actinopteri; order Perciformes; family Percidae; genus Gymnocephalus; species Gymnocephalus cernua. Next base: position 24,710,276 of record CM042425.1, read on the forward strand.
TCAAAGGTTATCATTAATATTTAATGCATACGATGATTATATAACTTTAAACTTACAGGACTTTTCATTGATAACGCTGTCACCGCACTTTAAGTCCACAGCTGCATACATTACGCTGTCAATAAAGAGATAACCTAATGCCAGACTCATCTTAAAATCCATAAATGCAATCCGGGCCTAATATGTTTCTGAATTGTTTGTGCAAAATTCGCCAAACTGCTCGATATACACGTTGAAGGCTTGTATTTAAATGACTGTTTACTGGTCGATATGGCTTATGTCTGATTTGTCAACAGCTTCTACCGATTTATACAAATATTGAATTAGCTAGATCTGTTGTAACATTAGCCGTTAAAATTGAAACGTTTTGGCCTGTCATATTTGTTAACGGAGTTTGTCGCATTTGTTTCTATGTTAAAGTAACATAATGTAATGATAGTTGATAGTTAATCTATATTTAACGCGACACAATCTACTTAACGCTAGCCAGCTTGTTAGCCCTTGACTCTAGCTTATGTTTAAATTAAAGCAGGCTGTGTTGTTACATAACATCATTATTGTTAAAACAGATCACTTCTAACTACAGCATCTTCTGTGATGTATATTGATCTTTATAATGTGTCATTCTCCAAACATGGGCTGCACATTATAAATTGTCTCTCTTTTAGTGCTGGCTGTGTTCAGAAGTGTTCCTGGACACTGGCATGCTCCCAGCTGGCCTGTCCTAAGAAGATGGTTTTGTGAGAAGTTGTTTCCGAAGGGGCACCAGCAGTATTGTGACTGTTCAGTTTATTTATGGAAATGGATACTAACCAATCCGAAGCAGCTCAAATGGAGGCTAATGCCTATCAAGGAGACCATGTTTTAAAATCCAAAGTGGAAGGTGAAAAACAATTGAAACAACAAGGACTGGACAACACACAAAACCTAAAAGGGGATTTTCATAATGGTGAGTATTGATGCTGTCTCCGGCATACAATTAGGTTTATTGTATATAGGGATATGTCTGTAATGTCCATCTGAATATGCAATGATTTATATGCCAAAATTGAGTTTTCTGACTCTTGTGTGTGTGTGTGTGTATACATAGCGCAACATCAGGGGAACTAATGTCACAAAACATAAAGCCTGTAGAGGCCTGGTCTTATTTGTCAGTGACTCTAAGCCCAAAGATATCAAATGCATAGAAATCATTTTGTGTTGGACATATTTGTAATATATTTCTACTGGAATGAATGTCCTTGTGCTGTGCTTAGCTTGTTTCCAACTCTGATCTGTTGATCTGCAATGTTCTTCCCCCTTTGGGCATATAACTGGTTACACTTGCCATGCATGTCGTGTTTTGGTGGCTACTACAAGGCCTTGGGCCTTCTACTGCTCCATGTTACATGGCTTTTTGAACTGATGTGTTAGGTAGCTAAACTGAATTGTAATTAATTATCTTCAGGAGGCACTATGCTTATAGTCTACAGTGGTTAATGTTTAGGAGAAGAAAAGAATAAGGCAATGTGAAAATTACTTTTTTTACTTATACATTTTTGAGCCATAAATACTCCTGACAAGTTAGTTGGTACTTTACAAAAGAAGGTAAAAAGCAATGCAGCAGAGACAAATATCCCAACATGTGCCATCACAAAGGTTATTTTCTCAAACTTTTTCAAACAGCTTGACTATTTTGCTACGGACTGGGTGTAATTTTAATCAGAGTTGTTTCACTGTGGCCTGGCAACATAAGCGTACAATCCCACAACTGTCATCATATTTTGATTAAACTTGCTAAATTCTGATTGGTGCACAGACATATGAGACACTACTTCTTTCCAGTTAAGCCCTCCCATTTTCAACGAGAAGAATACAAACAGCAGGCAGAAAGTCTCATATAAAATATCCAAAACTTTTGAAGCTGGTAGAGAATATAGGTTTTCATGGCCTTGTGTTTGTCTTGCAAGAATTGTGCTCCTTGAGTTTCCAGCCACCTTTTTTCTCTTAAGCTATTGTAGTTTGACAGAGCTTGCTAATTGCGGATAACTTTCACTTTGCAGTCTAGTTCACAATAACTTCTCATGACTACTTGTCAAATTCCTCAGAGCTTCTCTTCCCCCTTCTCTTTCAGGTGCTGTCAGTTTAGATGCGATGCCAAATGGAAACGGACTGGCAGAGGACTTAAGTGCTGCAGGGACGACCCATATAAATGGGTCCCTGTCTCCGACACCCCCTCCCCAGAGCACCAGCTCCCCTGTCAACTCCCAGACCCAAGAGCCCCCCTCAGGTTTGGCTGCTTTACCACCCATGATGCTAGAGAAGTCTCAGGGGGCTAGTGCTGAGATCACGGTTCACAAGGGTGATTCATTGCAGTCCCTCAGACTCAGTATGCCTATGCAGGAGACTCAATTGTGTAAGCATAAACTTGTGTGGAGTGAATGCCCCGTCTATACCCGTCTGTATTTTAACCCCATTTTGCTGTGGGATGTTTTGCTTTTTTTTGGCTCATGTACACATCCTATTTAACTCCCTTGTCTGTGTATTATCTAAACACAAAAGTTCAGTGGGACTTTCTTTTAGTTGTTTGAGTCTACCCCCTTTCTGCAACTCGCATAGACATTTGATTGCTTGATTATAATTTGGTGTGACTAATGACTGGAACTAATCCCTCTAGCATGTTATCTTGTTGGTGGCACATGAAAATTCCTATAGCATCTCTTTTGGTTGCACATTAACATGACTGATCCAGTGTCTTCATTTAAGTCATTGCAATATTGGCAACACTAGTTGCATAGCTGTTGCAGCCATGACTGAGTCAAAGTTTTTCATATGCGTGCACACTAACCAAGCAAATGGACTGATGCAGCATAGGGCACCCGTTAGATATATGGGTGTTTACATGTACTGCGACACCCATACTGTTGCCTGCTCTAAAAATCTGCAGTAGTTGTCACGTAAAATGGAGAATGTTGCGGTGCTGCGGATTACTAGTCACCGTGGCTTATACCAAAAACATGTTTCCTGCCCAGGGTGTGAGATGGGAAACTTCAATTTGAATACTTTGTTTACTATTGCTGTGTGAGGACAGGGTTCCATGCAGCTTCACTCCTCACCAACAAACAACAATATAGTACAAGCATTGAATCAATAATGCAACATACAGCACATGGCTAGATTAAACTTTTACAGTCATATAAAACCAGGTCTTGTGTAAATAAAGAGGTGTAGTGTAGTGGTGCAGTTGGTCTAACATACTTTCTCTTTAGCAAACCAGAAGCCCTCGTTGGAGATGGAGAATGAGGAGAAGATTCGCCTGGAGGCTCGCCGGCGCCTGGAGGAGCAACTCAAACAGTACAGAGTGCAGAGACATAAGGAGAGGGTGAGTGAATGGAGTAACTGTCAGGTTATGGACAGCTGCCAAAACCAGTTTTGGCAGCTTCTGCATCATTAACATGAAATTTCTACCATTAGACAACTATCTATTTTATGGATGCTGTATATGTGGCGTTCAATTTGTGCTTCATGCTTATGGACTTATTCTCAGCTCAGTTGGCTGCTAAACATGCTATTTTCTTGTAAAATGTAACCCAGAAGATTAACAGTTTATCAGGTATTGAGGTCACAGCTTTTCACTTTGGAGAAATGTTCAGCATTGGTGCACGTTTGGCTCCAGATTGCCCTATATTTGTTTTTGTTCGTCATAGTTTCTGTCATTGCTATTCCAAATTGAATATTTTATACTGTGTGTGTGTTTTTTAAGCTGAGCAACCTTGTTGTCAGATTGTATCACATTGGCAGTACCATGGTTCATCTCTTTCTGTTTCTAGTCTCACCACACCACCCCTAAGAACAGGCCATTCAGCACCCTGGATCCAGAGCTCATGCTGCATCCTGAGGGTCTACCCAGGGCCAACACTCTTGCCATGACAACGGAGTATTCCTTCCTGAGGACCAGCGTCCCCCGGGGTCCCAAACTGGGTAGCTTGGGAATTCCCCCTTCCAAGGAGAGAAAGTCCAGATCACCCCGGCCGAGCAAGATCCACTCATTGGCTGACTACAAGTCTCCTGGGAATGATGGTGCAGGTGGAGGAGGTGGAGGAGGAGGTGGAGTAAGAACAGCAAGAACAGCAGACAACACCACAAGCTCCGTCCAGTCCACCATGAGCTCAGTGTCCACTTTGTCTGAATTAAGTGTGACGTCGGAGGGCAGCCGCTGGGAGACAGAGGCACAGCCTGGTGCTTTGCTCCAAGTCGGGGACAATGTCTCCGAAATTGACGGCAGTGAATTGGGAACAAGGCCGGGGAATGACGGCAATGACAGCGACAGCTCGTCCTACAGCAGCGTGTCTACCAGGGGGACAGTCGGGATGCTCTCGGCAGCAGTGGAAAGGCAGCTGGGACCCTACACGGTGGAGGGGAGGGAGATTGCCCCCGAGGCCATGGGTCAGTTCCCCTCCCTGCAGGAGGTGCTGCAGGCGGCCAGTGAAGAGCAGCACCTGCTGGAGCTGGAGCGGGAGAGAGAAGGGACTGCGGAGCCTCGCAGCCGCAGGGAAAGCTTCTCCAGCAGGTACTTGACAACATCAAATAGAGAAGGAATAAAATAACAAGTGGAAAGTAACAAATTACCATTACTCACGTTACTGTAATTGAGTCTTTTTTTGTGTACTTTTACTTTTAAGTAAGTAGTTTTTTTTTAAATCGGTACTTTTACTTAAGTATGTTTAGTTTTAAGTATTGTACTTTGCTACATTTTAAATCAAATCTGTTACTAAATAAAAGAGTAAAAAAAAAAGCGTTGCTTTGGCAAAGTATCTATCAACAAACTAAATTCGAAATGGCTGTGTGCCCTTATCAGATCGCCAAAGACTGTTATGTAATTAAATAAGTATAAATAAGATATATAAAAATATAAAAGTATAAATATAAAAAAGGTTTATCTCCCCCTGCTGTTAAAAACTAAGTAACTTATACTTTTGAGTAAATTTTGAATAAACTTCATTTTTTACTTCTACTTGAGTAGATTTTTGTTCTGGTAATTTTACTTGTACTTAAGTAAAAGTTCATTGAAGTGATAGTATTTTTACTTAAATAGATTTTTTTTTTGATGATTTTTCGATGACTACAATCAACAATTCTAGATGTTAACATTGTGCTTACGGCCAAATTTAAGCCAGTATTGCATTGAGATAATGCTTGGTGAGACCTGCAGTTCCTCACATTGATTGCTGAAACTCACAATTGTTTGGCATCTTTGTTTGTTGCTGTAGATTACTTGAAACAATAAATTGATTATGTTAATTGTTACCATTTTCTGTCAATCAACTAAATGACTAATCATCAGAGCACTAATGTTGTTTACATGTGTTGCAGTGTTTCTTTGGAGAGTTCAGTGATGGGCCATGATGATATGCTGCAGGTGTTGAAAGAGAAAATGAGACTGGAGGGTCAGCTGGAATCTTTGTCATCTGAAGCCAATCAGGTAATATAACAGATTTTTAGCTCATATTTTCTATTCCTTTTGCACAAATCACCCATCCATGCATATTTTGTACAAGAGTGGACCAAATAACATAAAACCACGACAATCATCTAATAATAAAATAATAATAAAATAGCATAAGAGTCTAATCAACATGTCTTTCACAGTTTCATATAAAATAAGTTGTAAAGACTTCCCATGGCAATTTGATTGCATTATACTGAAAGGTGTTGCTATTGCTGCTATTTTGTTCACCTATTGTACATTAGACGTATGACTCGTTATCCTAAATCGATACCTGAAACAGAATAAATTAATTGCTGCTTCAAGTCCCAATACGGACCAAAGTATGGAGGTGGACTGGTAGCTGGAGAGGTGTCAGTTCACCTCCTGGGCACTGCCAAGGTGCTCCTGAGCAAGGCACTCACTCTGACATCTCTCCATTAGTGCATGTATAGGTACTGAGCATGTGTGTGTAATTCAGGCTTGTGTGTAATAACAACTGAGTGAAAACATTGTAATTTCCCCTCCTGGGATTAATAAAGTATAAATTATTATTATTATTGTTATTAACTAATTTTAACGGTGTGTATCTATCATTTACATGAGTCAATTAGTATGTAGATACTTCATTTACAACCCAATTGAAAAAGATGCAGAGTAATTTGTAGCGATCCGAAACGGATGTGCTCTGATTTAATTTTGCTGCAGTATCTGGTGCTATGTCCATTAACAGCTGGTGAATTGTGCCACCTATATCTGCCATTATTGAGCTTATACGTCATACTTTAACTTTATCCAAATAGTCTTACCCAGGATTGTGAAGGACATGTCTTCTAAAACACAGGAACAATAGAAATAATCTATTTATATATTTGCAAATGTGCTTTTGTTCGCCAAATGGACAAGTGAAGATTTACTCCATAAGAATGGGTGTACTGATGATAATAATGCCATGTCATTGAAATTCAGCATTCAAAAAGATGTAATTTAGCTTAATGGATTTTTCAATATACCTGCTCAAATGACACTATATCTGAAACCAAGAATAATTGGGGTGCAAGTGCTGACCATGCTGTCCTTTCCTCCAGGCTCTCAAGGAGAAGACGGAGCTTCAGGCCCAGCTCGCTACAGTGAATGCCCAGCTGCAAGCTAAGAAGGAGGAGGCTCAGTTCAGCCAGGTGAAGCAAAGCGCCCTCACTGCGGAGGTCGGCACGCTGCGGCAAAACTGCAGCCAGCTGGAGAAGGCCATGGTGGATCTCCAGGGCAGTCTGGAGAGCAAGAATGCCAGTCTGACTTCTCTGAGCAATGACCTGAAGGTGGCCGAAGACCAATACAAGAGGCTGATGGGGAAGGTGGAGGAGATGCAAAGCACTGTAACCTTGAGAGACAATACAGGTGGGTGACGGAGACCCAGAGAGCTGAGCGTAACAATAAATAGTTTTTCCAGATTGTATGTCTACACTAGGAAATGGGCAAGGTACTGGAGGTTTCTAGAGGGCTCCAAAGAAGCTTAGTGCTGGGGAGAGACGCGTATGATGGTCTTATGGTGATCATGTATACATATGCTTATTTGGTTTATAGTGTATCTATTTTGTAATTATGCTGTTGCATGGTTTTGAATATTGTAGATAATGTGTCGTCTTTTCTTGATTTCTGGGTGGGGGGGGTGGTGTTTCATATTTTTTGAACACCCAATACAATATTGGCAAACGCCCTGACATGGCATATTCACACTCATGTTAAAATAAGATGTTTTGGTCTTTCACATTTGCAGTCCAGGAGTTGCGTCAGCAGATGGGTGGTCTTCAGAGCCAGCTTCAACAGGTCCAGCTGGAGCGCAGCACCCTGCAGAGCCGAATGAAGACATCCCAGGCCGAGATTGACTCGCTTCAGCAGCTCAGGCAGTGGTACCAGCAGCAGCTAGCAGTGGCGCAGGAGGCGAGAGTACGACTGCAAAGTGAAATGGCCAACATGCAGGTAAGGTTGATGCTAATGCGGTTGGTTTTTCATTAGGGATAGAGAATATGCTTCTGTAACTAATGATTAACTGTGCTGTATATGTATTTTGTTTTTGGACTTGATTTGCAAATGAATGAATAAAATGTCCAAAAAAGAAAAAGAAAGGGCTTAACATTTGTCAAGAGTTGACATGACACTTTGTTGTTGTTTTTTTTTATCTCGCCCAGGCTGGACAGATGACTCAGATTGGTGTCCTGGAACATCTGAAGCTGGAGAATGTGACTCTGTCGCACCAACTCACCGAGACCCAACACCGCTCCATCAAAGATAAAGAGCGTATTGCTGTTCAGCTGCAGACCATTGAGGTATACTCTCCTCCAACCAATCTCCTCAAACAACCCATACCTGAAGGTTTTTAATTTAGTTAAGGACCTTAGATAAAAGCAGGCTTTTCTAAATTACCAGGACTAAAATTAGGTCTTATTGTTTTCTTTTGTTTAAATCAATCTAGCATATTGTGTAAAACCTTTTACTGTCTGTGTTTTAGGTCGACATGCTGACCCAGGAAGCTGCTTATAAGCAGATCCAGGATGCAAAGAACATGGTGGAGGATGATCTGCAGCACAAACTGGAGGAGTTTGAGGATGAGCGAGAACGCTTAATTAAACTGGCCAACACAGCCAGCGCCCTGGAAAGGGAACTGGAGCAGGTAGTCAAATCATTGGTTTTCCACCTTGTATGGGCAGTAAAATTTGTATTGCACTCTACTCTAAACCACCTTTCACATGCTATCCCTCTTAGGCCAAGTTGACCCTTTCCCAGAAGGACGTGCAGCTGCAGTCACTCCAGAAAGAGCATCTGGAGCTGATGCGCCAGCTGACCACCACTCAGGAGAACCTGCACACCAAAGAGCAGTCCATCAACCAGCTGGAAGCCCGCTACCTGGAGCTGGAGGCCCAGCTCGCCGAGCTGCAGACAGAGAGCAGCGGCAAGGACGACAGCATCCAGTACCTCCAGAACGAGAAGATTGTCCTGGAGGTGGCGCTGCAGGCGGCCCGCGCCGACAAGAGCCAACTCGACGACGATGCTGAGCGGCTCGGAGAGGATGTCCTGGTGGCTTCAGATATCTTGGATCAGCTCAGACAGGACGTCCAGGTCAAAGCAAATCAGGTATGATACAGGTGGGAGGTGAAAAAATTAAAACACCAACAAAACTTAAAGTGCTCATATTATGCTTTTTGGCTTTTCCCCTTTCCTTTATTGTGTTATATATCTTTTTGTTCACGTTATAGGTTTACAAAGTGAAAAAGCCCAAAGTCCACCCCAAAGGGACTTACCATCTCCAACAGAAAACACTGTTCACAAACTGCTCCAAACAGCTCTATTGTAGTCCAGCCTTTACTTTCGTGACAAACGTGTGTCACTTTGTAACACACGTTATAATGCTCGCCTAGCTGCTAGCATGGCACTCCCTCATACTCTGCTTCTGACTGGCTAGTAGTCCTTACCTAGCTACTGCACATGTGCGACTCCCAACAAAGATGGAGTAGAAGTGAGATGCCTCACTCTGTAGCTAAAACAGAGAGCTCAACACACAGGGTGAAAAGAGGAGCTGCAGCAATGTGCAGTACAACAAAAATATGGTGTTTTTAATTAAACCACATAAACCTACAACCTCTAAATTTTTATACTATAAATAAAATTGAATTGAATTAAATACAGTTATGAACCTGAAAATGAGCATAATATGAGCACTTTAAGATAATGGCATTGAAATATAACCGCAAACGGGATCGAACCATTACCAGTGACTTAACACCAACTATTAACATTCCTTCATTATACTTCCATCTACATCTGTGGTGACACCTTGAGTTACACATGTTATGGTTAAAAACGTTCTCAGTCATGGGGAGCAGCAATTCTTTTTGGCATAAAGCATTGTAGAAATTGCTGAGCTGCTAGGGACTTGGTTAGCCCTGGCCTTGCATTTCTAAGACTCCCTCTTTTTCTCACCCTTTTGATGAAGGTGTGTGTTTTCCATTCAGTTTAAGCAGTGAAATTCAAGAATTGAAACGTATTTCAAGTAGCTTTTTGCATCCATTCTTTTTCTTTAGTTACCTCTCCACCACCACCACCACAGTGTAGTGAATAATGAAGGCCATTTGTCTTTGTTACAGATAGAAACTCTTCAACAAGAAAACAGTTCCCTGAAGAAACAAGCTCAGAAACTGAAGGAGCAGTTCCATCAACAGAAGGTAAGTCATCTCCTTTGCTTTTTACAGTATGTGACATTGTGTACCGCTCTCTTTTACTGGGTAGCGTTCATAGCAGCCAGTGTAGACTGTAGACTTTGCTTACATTTACAATTATTTTTTACATTTATTTATAAAATCGGCCAGCTGGTGCTCATGCTGTCGTGGGAGGACGTATTGTAGAGCCAGATGGCTGTCATCACAGAAGAGTGCTGTTGACACGCCTCAGTGGATTCAGCAGTGATGGTTGCTGCTCATTTTGCATCAGAAGGCTGTAATAAAGAGGGTGGTGTTTATTGACAGAATGACAGAAAAGAAATGTGAATTGTATTGTATTGGACTCAAGGTTTTGTAGACCCTTCAGACTCTTGCATGCACATTCATCTTGGTCCATCAAAATGTACCGGTGGCTGCTTTCAGCAGTTCAGAAAAAGCTAATTTAGTATACCTAGAAAAATCTGCATTATCAAGACACTAATATGTCCCTTTACTGCATCTGAAGTAACTTCATGAATGGGAAGTCAGGGATGTGTGAGGTACTGTAGCATGCCTGATAAACTACTTGTTAAAGATGTACAGTGTAGTGGGAAAGAGGAAAGATGGGTGTTTAGATGCTTTGTCCCTTTTTAGTTTGTAGAAAAGTGCTTAATTGCAGGTTGTTAAAGGCACAAAGAACACAAAAGACTGACCGCTACTCAGGTTTCAGTGGATTTCCAACGTTGCTCTTTTCTTACTTTTCTGCATTGACTCCGCATCACCGCATCACTCCTATTTTCTTTTTTTCTTACATAATACAGCTGCCCATGGCACAATTGTACAGCTGTACCTACATTAAGCTGCATTAACAAAAACAACATGCATCACAGCTTTACGTTGGTGGTTTCCTGTAATAATTTGTAAAATGTCCTACTGTCTTTAGTATAATACGTGTGTTCATGTTAGGAACAAACACAATGCTATTAAAAAAAAAGTTATTATTCCTGTACAATTTTGTTTGTATAGACCTCCTTTTATTCATTTTGCCATAACCATGTGAAATGTATCTCACTCAAGCCTAGAGACAATGCAGTGTGGGATTCAAATCCTGTTTTCAGCCCTCTCTTCTGTTGTGTACAGTGTTTTGCCTGCTGTCTCAGTGAAGACAAATAGTAGCAGGACTAAGGATAGAACGCTCCCTTCGTTAATTAAACACACGGTTACTGCCTTTACAGGTGATGGTGGAGGCCTACCGTCGGGACGCCAGCTCCAAAGACCAGTTGATCAGTGAGCTCAAGTCCACCAAAAAGCGTCTGTTGGTGGAGGTGAAGGACCTGAAGCAGGAGCTGCTGGGCGTTCAGGGGGAGAAGCAGAAGGCCGAGCTGGAGCAGGCCCGGCTACAGAGGGAGGTGGTCAGAGTCCAGGAGCAGATGACCAACATGGAGGCTCATCTGCAAGCCATTCAGACAGAAAGGGATCAGCTAGAAACCCAGGTCCAGGTAATTATACATCTTTTCATTTGTTCAATATTTCTTATCAAATATACATCACACAAAGTACCTTAACAATAAAAGTAGAGCTAATGTTTTGGATGTTGTATAAGCGGGTGTATGTAAACAGTTTATTGCCAGCAGTTATAGTGTGAATCCTATTGTAATGTGAAGTATTCTGTTTTTCTCCCACTCCAGTCGCTACAGTTTGATCACAGCCAGCTAGCAGCAGTGACGGAAGAGAACGAAGGCCTGAGGAAACAGGTGGAGCAAATGGAGGGAGAAGCCAAAAAGTGAGTCATCTGCTGCATAGAGATTTGGAGAGCTTGAATGACTACCACAGTAATGACTTGGACCATGGTGGATATCTCTGTTATCAAGGGCTATATATAAATATAAATAAAGTGCATTGCTTATACAATTCCTGATCTGTACAGTCTGCACACCTACATCTTAGGGCTGGGCAATAGATCGATATTATATGGATATTGTGATTATAGGACTTGATATCGTCTTAGATTTTGGATATTGTAATATGCCATAAGTGTTGTCTTTTCCTGGTTTTCCAGACTGAATTACAGTAAAGTGATGTACTTTTCTGAACTTACCAGACTGCAGTTCTATTATTTGCCCACTTAGTCGTACATCCACATCATTGATGATTATTTATCTAAGATCCCATTGGTAAAATTTTGTCCGAAGGGGTGCCTGGGTAGCTCACCTGGTTGAGAGTGCGCCCCATGTACATGGGCTCAGTCCTTGTCACAGTGGCCGCATGTTCGATTCCAACCTGTGACCCTTTGCAGCATGTTATTCCCCCTCTCTCTTCCCTTTCGAATCTTCAGCTGTCCTATAAATGCCCAAAATATATATAAAATACAGTATATATATATTTTTTGAAAGTATCAATTGTCAACCATACAAGAGCGACCTGATTTCATGGACATGTTTACCTTAATTTTGTATCTGCATCTAATAGGGCCATCTCCGAGCAGAAGGTGCGCGTGAAGCGGCTGGGGACAGATTTGACCAGTGCTCAGAAGGAGATGAAGGCCAAACACAAGGCCTACGAGAACGCTGTGGGCATCCTGAGTAGAAGGCTCCAAGAAGCTCTGGCTGACAAGGAGACGGCCGAGGCAGAGCTGGTCAAACTCAAGGCCCAGGTGTCGGATGGGGGACACAGCCAGGCCTTACAGGTGCTGTATACATCTGCCAGACCTTTGCAGTTCCTTGAAAAATTCACTGCTACAATAAATAGTTTGGTGCGAAGTCTCTTGCTATTAGCATAAGGAAAGGCATCAAAGTTAGGGAAGTCTGAGCAGAGCTTTCCACAGTGTGTGGACTGGTCTCTCATCTTTTTACAGTTCTTAGCAAGTGAAAACAATCTGTGTGTCTCTTTTTACGGACTTTACAAACATTAGGAGGCCTAAGGTAGTATGGACACGAGGTCTATAAAACCTTTTTCTTGCACTGAATAAAATGAAGAGATGTTATTCTTGCCCCTGTCGATCAAAAATTAATAAGTAATATTTTGCATTTCTAATTGCAGTTTAGGAGTATTTTTATGCAGGTAGCTTGTTGTACTGTACTGTAAGTGCATCCTCATAGTCTGAATGAGGAATAATATTATAGTTAAAAGTTTTTGTTGTTTTTGTCCTCCTGAAACAAGGACAACATTTTAAAAACATCACTAGGAAAGCCCTCCGTCTACCTATGTCCTCGACTCGTATTTTTTTTTAACCTACAGATATTTGTCATTTCATTGTGAATCATCCTTAATAATTGCACCTGTTGACTTAACTAAAACATATTGAAATAACGCGTTTTTTTTTTTTATTTGTCATCCAGGAGAAGATTAAGGCTCTGCAGGCTGAGCTGCAGGCTGTGAGCAACAGCAAAACGATGCTAGAGAGGGAGCTGCAGGAAGTGATCACCCTCACCTCCACCGAGCTGGAGGATTACCAGGAGAAGGTCATGGAGCTCGAGGATGAGGTGAACATTCGTCAGTTTGTGTCAATATGTTGAGGTTTTTGAACAGAACTGCTCTTTACGTCTAATGGGAACTGATTGTTTCCTGCATTTGATCGCAGCCCTGTGTGAGCAGCATGTTTACACTTCTATCATCACTCAGTTCATCTGTTATTTTTGTATCGATGACATTAATTGATTTCACAGCTTCAAGAGTCCCGATGCTTCAAGAAGCGGATTCGAAAGTTGGAAGACGCCAACAAGAAGCTAGCACTCGAGCTGGAACATGAAAAAGGGAAATTGGCTGGATTGGCGCAGTCCCACAATACACTACGGGAGCATTCCAACATTTTAGAGTCTGCCTTAGCTAAGAGAGAGGCAGATCTTGTCCAGCTCAACTTACAGGTGAAGAAATTAGTTTCCTTCTCATAATGTTGATTAGCCCTGTGTTGTAAAGTGTTCCTGTATGCCAGAATAGAAACATTTGGTTGTGAAATCATGCACTTTAAAAAATAAATAAAAATGTAACAGAACATTGTTTTCCCATTTATCCTTTTTTACAGGTTCAAGCTGTTCTGAAGCGTAAAGAGGAGGAGGACCAGCAAATGAAGCAGGTGGTACAAACTCTACAGCTTGCCCTGGAAAAAGAGAAAACCAAAGTCAACGATCTGAAAGAACAGGTAGGAGCTCTAAGCCGTACATCAGGATGCAGTATGTTATTCTTCTTTTTTAAGTTGAATTGCCAACTGCTCATCATTTTCATTTTGCCTTTCAAATGATTCCAAAGAGTCTGTCATTTGAATTTGAATATATTTAAATGTTTATTTTGAGACCATTTGCTTGGCACAATGCACAATAAGAAGCCTCTAAGAATTATAAAAGTTCAACAGCTGAATTGCGACATAGATCTAGTAAGTAAGTCAGGTGGTAGCTTTTCTGGAGCATTTAATTTTCCGGGGGTTTGTCTCGGGCTGTACTGATGTGATCCTGATGATGTGTCCTTTAGGTGGCAGCAGCAAAGGCTGAAGCGGCCCACAGCAAACGGCACTACAGGGCAGCTATGCTGGAGCTGTCGGAGATCAAGAAGGACCTGCAGGCCAAAGAGGACCTGGTCAAAGCTATGCAGAGTGAATCCCACAAACTACAGTATGTGCATGTATTTGATTTAAGACAGGGATCTTCAACAGGAGGTCCGGGACCCTTAGGGGGTCCTCAGAGTTACTGCAGGGGAGGCCACTGTTTAATTATTTAAAAAAAAAAAAAAAAAAGGTAATATACTGTTATGTCTGAAAATATATATAAATATGGGTCCAAACTATTAATAGCAGCAAAGATAAATTTGCCCATTTGTGATTTTTTTTTTATTTTTTTTTATTGTATTACACAACATTGATGATGGGCTACTGGCCTGAAGGTAAGGTAGCCTTCCACAGATACAGTTTAGCTTAAGGATTCACTGTGCTACATGTATCTTTAACATTAAAACATGATGTATGAATATGTATATTGTATTGTTTATATTGTAATACCTTAGTATTGTATGCACCATAAAAAGGTATGTGTAAAGGCTTTAGGCCACCCTACACATTATTGTAGGCCCAGTTTAATTTGCAACTCAGTTTTATACAATATATGTAGTAGGAGGTCCCTGCTCCGTCTCTCTTTCAGCTAAAGGGTTCTTGGCCTAAAAAACCCTGATCTAACAATAAAGTAACTTTAAGCATATGACTTATTTTTAAATCGAACATTGTGTTGCAAAATCTGTAGCAGTTGTACGGTATATCTTAGTGCTCATTTATACTATGCAGGGCTCAGGATGAGCAGCACGCTCAGGAGGTTTCCAGGTTCCAAGAGGAGCTGGCTGAGGCCCACTCCCAGCTCCAAATCCTCCAGAAACAACTGGACGAGGAACTGGCCAAGCAGCCGCTCACTAACCAAGAGGTCAGAGACTGACTGCAATATTTAGCTGATCATGATAATGGTAGTTTATATATTTTGACAAAGAGAAGCCATGGTCATCTACCTCTGACATGACAGACACAATGCCGTTTGTTTGACTATATTTAATTTTTTTTATGATTGACGTATGATGACGTATTATTTAGCCTGAATTGATTATAACACAACATTTGACTGTCCCGGGATTTCATGAAGAGTTTTAGGTTCTCTAATATCTGTTTGAGCCACCACCGCTTGTTGTTATTTTTGTTGTTGTTGTTGGCGAACAACGCTCAGTGACACTGATGTCTAACATTAACTGGTTCAGGTTGAGGACCTGAAGTGGGAGGTGGAGCAAAGGCAGAGGGAGATTGAGGCTCAGAAGCAGCAGCTGGAGATGATGGAGCAGTGTCAACACAGGGAACTGGACAACCTACAGAGAGCTCTGCAGGCAAGTATTCACTTGATTGTAAAAAAAATAATGGACACTAAAGGCTGTTTTACAGTCGCCGTAGCCGAGCTGACGTAGATCTCGCTGGCGCAGCAGGATTTTGAGTGCGCGACCAGAGGGCGCACACCACTCTATTTTTTTACAGCAGCGCGGAAAAAAATAGCGGAAAAGCGGAAACGGGAAGCATGAACTAGCTCGAGGGCAACCGGATGCCAGGACTCTGAGTGACGGCAAGTCTCTCTTGTAAACTTACTGGGTTAAGATGAGTTCTCTTATGGCGAATGAAAGGCTTGATCTGAGGAAGTAGGTCATTGAATCAAATTGAAACATTGACGTCAATGCTGCTGCCAGTTCAGCCGTCGTTTACCTTTTTCTTCTTTTCTAGTCCGTAGAAATAGCTAAGTCGGTAGCATTTCCTCATTAGCGCCACCTCTGTTCAGGAGAAGACTGCAACTAGTGTCGCGACCACCACGCACGAGTATAAACAGTTACGGCGCTCCCGTGACGTCACACTGGCGCTCGACAGGTCGGCTGTGGCGAGTATACCCCACGTTTTAGCTTTCTACTTAACTAAATGTAGATGATGACTTATGTCGAATTGCAGGGACCAACATATGTTCATGTTGCGAATTGTATGTTTAAAAAATTGTTAATCAAAAAAAAAAAAAGACAACATGTTACTGTATTTACAAATGCACAGAATAACTTTTCTAAAAGTGAACAGTTAGTGTCTAGAGGGAGACGAAGGGTGGCTATTTCTGTACAGTGTGTATGTCATCACCTCCACCTTCCCTTTTCTAACTTCCAAAGATGACTCTCTGTCTCAGAACATCAAGGTGGAGCTGGAGTCGGTGCAGGACGAGCTGAGCGGCACCAGGAAGGACAAGTTCATGCTGCAGGCCAAAGTGTGTGAGCTGAGGAACAGCATGAAGACTGTCCTACTGCAGAACCAGCAGCTCAAACAGGACTTCAAACAGAGTCGTCTAAGGAAGGTAAGCCGTCTTATTCTTCACTGTGAACGTTTTAGTGCTTTTTCATAGGCTGTTCAGCCACAACACCCTTTTACATTTTGGGGAAACCACTATAGATTTGTACTAATTTAAATGATTTTTGCATTTGCTTATCTGTCATCAGTTACGCCAATGTACCTGACGTTCGCACTATTACAGATGTAGGTCTTTTTAGATCAAAACTTATTTATTTATTTTTGGTAGTAGTGGTGTGACAATTTCCCTCTCCTCATGATTGACTGATATCTAATCAGCCAATATTGACCTATAACCTTGGCCTACTCGTAGACTGGTCTGGCTCGAGTCACTCTGTCTTGGCATGAAGGCTTTCAGATACTTTGAATATGTATTTTATTTTTTATGGCTTCCACTCTGATTATATACCCTTCCTCAATGCTCCATAAAGAAGCAAAGAACGATCATCAAGACGGAGAGCGTATGAACTGAATCATAACTCTATCCGCTTCACGCTCTGAGAGGACTATCACGACTCGTCATCGTAGTTAGTGATACCAAACAGAATATTTAACATTAGTTGTATAAATGTCAGCTATCATCACACACAATTTGAAAACATAAAGTATTTGAAAAATAGCATGTCTGTGTTTTTTAGCATTATACGAGGACAGTAGTGAGATCTGGCTATGTTTTCAAACAGCTGGCGTGTACCCATTCATTTCCAATTAGTAATGCTTAAAAAAAAATCCTCTTTTTTTCTTTTTTCTTTTTAGAAAGATTGAAAGTCCAATGTTGTAAGTTTAAATCCAAATAAGAAATGCCTGCTTAAGATAACTGACAACTACTGTAAACACATTTTGTTGGAGCAGCAGCGCATGGAGCTGAAGACTGAGGGGAACCCATCCAACCCAGTGACACCAGTTAAGATTCCTGACTGCCCAGTTCCTGCCTCCCTGTTGGATGAGTTGCTGAAACCATCAACTTCTGTCAACAAAGAGCCCCTCAACAACCTGCACAGCTGTCTACGGCAGCTCAAGTAAGCCTATTGTTCTGACCAAAGGACTTGGTTAACATTATCCACGTACAGACATGGGCCCTATCTTGCACCCGGCGCAACGCAGCGCAAAGCCTGACGCAACGCACTTGTCAATTTCCCGTCTAGCGCCCGCATCGTTTAAATAGCAAATGCACCTGCGGCCATCTTTGCGCCCATGGGCGTGCTGGTCTTACAGGGAGGTGTGTTCAGGTGCATTATTGCCGTATTGCTATCTTGAGGCAGCAGGAAGTGATCGCGCCAGTGACTAACAAAAACCTGGTCTAAAGTCAATAGCGCAACATTTCATTGTTATTTTAACATGCAAATTAGTAAAATGTGCCTAGGCTTATACACAGCACGCACACACTATGCTTGTTTTACACACACACACACACACACACACACACACACACACACACACACACACACACACACACACACACACACACACACACACACACACACACGGAAGCGCAGCAGCACACAAACATGCAAAAGATTACAAATAAAATATTATGGCGCAACTCTGCCATCATAATAGCAATGTGCCAAGGTACAAACGCGCCTGGCTTTTAAAGGGAATGGGAGATGACTCTCTGATTGGTTTATTGCATGTTACGCCCAAAACACACCTATGAATTAATGAAGACACTAAGTACAACCCTTTTGAACCATGCGCACGGACCCTTTTTTTTGCCATCAAACTAGCAAAAGTGGATTTGGACACGCCCTAAACGCACCTGCGCCAGGCGCTTCATGCCAGTCGCTTAGATCGTTAAAATAGGGCCCATGAAGTTTTTTGTTGTGTAATGCTGAGGAGCTGTCCAAATGCCAGAATACATGTAATGTTTTCTTTCTTTTTTTCTCTCAGAGAGGAGATGGACAGCCTCCAAAGACAGATGGAGGAGCACACAGTAACAGTACATGAGTCAATGAGCTCATGGACAAACTCAGAGGAGGGACTGGCTCAACTGGAGCTCGAAAACAACATCTCCAAACCATCAGCGCCGCTTAACATGGTGGTGGAAAATAACAATGAAGCAGAACAGCAGCAGTCATAACAGAAGAACTTTTCTCAGGCCATTAGAGGGAGAGTGGAGTTTTATCCACAAAGGCACTTTTCAGACCCTAATTCCCTTTCTCTTTTCTTAACAATTGCTGCCAACATTTGGCATTCTTCTCCCATCAGCACAGATGTGCTTTCTCAGAGTAATACTTTATATACCATAGCTTTATTCTTTCCTCTTTATTTGACAGCTGTTTATATTTTTGTTATGCTATTGTCACATTTATTTATTTTGAGTTAATGAATTACAAATCTGACAGCCTCTCACCTTCGTTTTGCTATCATACAAATATGATCTAGTATGGACTGTTTAACTAATCTGTTTTTTCCCTGTTAAGTTGGCGTTTTTTTTTTTCCTCAAAGTTATTTAGTCATCATTGTCTTTGTAATAATGAAATCACTGGCTTTGAATGCTGCAGTATGATGGCTGACATTAATTCAGAAAGTGTTTTTGGTGACACCAGACTGGCTATGAACTGTTCTTCCATTTCTTTGTGCCTGTGTACGAGAGCAGTAGCTCATCTATGATTTAACTGACGTGGTTACACATCCACATGGTTTCTAAGCAGTTGATGATGAAACATCATCACTCCTTTTCATGAAGTTAAAAGTCATGCACAATTGTGGTCAGTTTTTTTTGTATTGCCTCTTGTTAAAATGCAGTGTTTCTTACATTTGTTGTAACCATATCACCTTGGGTTCTTACTCTTAAAACATTAATCTCAGTTATATATGGAGGTGTTTTGTCTAGCATGGACTGCAGTAATTTGTACGCAAAAAAAAGCCTTAAGCAATCTTTAGTATGCTGTAAAGGACTACATTTGAATGAGCATATTTCTGCTGAGGGTGTGTGCAAGATGTTATATTGTATGTGTGTGCAAATCCTTACTGAAGAATGGTTTATTGTAAGAAAAAAAGAAGTGGGTCACATTAACTGACATTGCACACTAGATCAAAAACTGAACTGATGGAAAAAGTTTTACAGTGAAACAGAAACCGTACTATTAACAGCAGGTGCAATCAGATGTGTTCATTTTCTGTTACATTTGGTACATATTGTATTTACTAAAATTGACTACCACTGAATCAGATGTTCTACTTGTTTTATGGCTGTTTCATGGGTATTGGGATGAGTTACTTGTTTCCAGAGGTTAATATATAAATACATTTCCTTTTTGTATGATTGTAAAGTCATAATTGTTTAATAGTGTAACAAAGATGAAATACAAAATATCAAATGCATACTATAAATCAACCCAATAGTAATTCTGGTACAGCTGCACTAAGGTTTCAGTGTAAAGGGGTCATTGGATGGTTCAGTAGCTTGTGTCACTGTGCTGTGTTGGTGCTCATTCCCACTAATCATTATGAATTTCCAAAGGGACAATAAATATTTTGATGAGAACGCTTACTGAGGCAAATAACAAATATATATGGCTATACTGTGTTCTGAAAAAAAAAAATCTTTTGGACTGTATCTTCCAAACTACCTTTCACTTTAACGTTAGGTGGTATGTAATAACGTTTGCTTTGGCACCAGCGCTCAATGCATATGCTCAATACCTGGCTGTATCTGCTTTTTATTTTTCAAAGTTTGGAATTGATTCATTCCTGTTTTAACAGTTGTGTTGGGAGATGTGATTGTATTTATCATAAAATTGCACTATTCATCTGTCTTTGTAGTTTATGCTCATTCATTATGTGGTGTCGACGCTACAAAGACTTTATAAATATGTCAAAGTTCTGTGTGTCTTCTCCACGTTTAAGCCGTCATTTTGTTCAGGCGCTATGTTAGACTGAACCGGGTCCTCTCGCTCTGCATTTTGAAACCATCGCGGTGAGAAGAAGAAGAAGAAGACGCCACATAGCAACTGTAACGTTAGCCGGGGAGAGCGGAGGAGGTGGGCATGACACTATTAAAATTATATTTTCAACTAGCAGTGCGCTAGCTACAGTTAACTGCGATAAATGTGTAAAGTAATTTGTTCGGTAAGAATACAAAAACTGTTCTTACTGTACGTTATTGCTAACCAGTGGCTTGAGTGAATAGCTGAATAGCCTTGCTAAGTGGCTAACGTTAAGTCAGAATGTCAGTTAATGATTGTTAGCATGCTTGTCAAACTGAAATTGAGTAGCTAAATTACGTCACTCTTATTGTCTGTCCTTCCACTTTTAACGGACGGTGATCTATTTAGGTAAATTATTGCTTTCAGTTTCTGTACGAATATCTTGAGAAACGTCATGGCTTGCCTCTTATATGCCTGATCAAGTTGGCTGGCAAACGTGGGATTGTGCCAACATGAAAAAATGTCAGCATTGTGTTTGTACCAGCAAAACATTTCCACCAATTCGTCAATTGCATTTATTTTAAGTAGGTAAATGTGTTAACCATAAAAACCTAGACCTGAGTTTGCTAGGTTATCGTTTTCTTGGATTAGTCGCGGAGAGCATGATGCTACATTCATGCCTTCGGGAAAGTACGTAAATATAAGAGACATCCTCAAAATACAGTTTTAATTATTAGGTTCCTGTTTTGGTTTTATCATCGATCAGTGATGAACCCAGATATCCATTCTCTTGTCACGAACACGCGTACAATTGTAAAAGAAAATGTAGGAAATGTAACGTTACAACTCAAGTTTTGTGAGAATGGAATTCATTGCACAACTCCGTCTAAAGAACAGCTTTTGTTTGCTGTGATATTGCTTTTAACAGCAAATGTAAAGATTAGTTTGATATTGATCGTAACTTCATACACATGCAAATTAGGTGCATGCTGTGTTAGCCTCAAGGACCAGCAAGTCATTTTTTCGTTTTATGAGAATGTTAAAATTACTAACAATATACGGCCATGATACTAAAAAATGGGTAATGTGGAAGGAGTTCAGCGGTGACATTCGTCAATACAGTGTCACATGCCGGTTGCAAACTATCTAGTTTATCTCTGCTTAGTGTTTTTGGAAGAGATGTGACAAGTCACTTTATGTTCGGGGCCTGTCACCCTCGGGTCGTCCAGGTTTGAGTTTTCCCACAGTTATGGAATGCAGCGTGCGCCCTCCCTTGAAACTGAGCATGCGCATAACATGTTGTAAACAATGAGACTATTCCAGACCGTCTTCAGCTTTGTGTCTATCCAACTGTTTATCTGTGTAAACTAATAACGGTTTCCCATTGATCCGCGTTTATTCAATAAAAATGGTCCTTGGTAAGTATAGGGACACATTTGCTAGTAGATGTCATCACGTACACTGATATTTTTTTTATCGGCATTATCACTACGAAGACGTATCAAATTTGTTGCGTTACAGCCCGAAAACCCACCTCGAATGACATACTTGGGCGTGACAGCATGCGAATGAACCGACTCATATTGTTATTATTTATCCAGTTTTCTATTTATTTGTGATCGTTAATATTCCAGCCCAAAGTTGTGTCCTTTACTCTGTCAGTCTAGATTTTCATCTGAGCAGATTCCCTCATGCTAGCTTTGCCAGGCACATTCTCCAGCTGCTAAAGATGACTTGTGGGTTAGCAAGCTAGCTAGCCGATGCTAATCCAAGTCTAGTGGTTGGGTATGATAATATATAATGTGTTGTTGGGTTAATAATATGGGTCTCTGGAACGTTAGTAGCATCTGCTTTATTGTGTTACAGGGACGTAATATTTGTAAGTACTTTGTAACGTTAGCTGTTGAGCATACACATGAGCTATAGTCGGGGACCCAAAGTCTCAAAAGCTCAATAAAATGGGTTGAACCTGACATGGTCTGCCATACTTTTTATTTGTGTTTTTTCTGTTAACTTTGACCCTAAGAACCAATAATTGGAGGGTCTGCTCTGCCGGAAATATCGCGAAAAAAAATTGTGACCACTTTAGTGTATGCACCCTTTATTTTTTATCAGAAAAATGTGAAAAAAATTTTTTTTCCTCAAATCCTCAGTGGGTTGGGTAGGCTGTCAATAAATGCATTCCAGATACACAGAACACATGTGCTGACAACATCCACTGCAAAAATAACTCTTAAAACACATTTCTACATGATTTTGCATCAATTTAATGCAAAAAAAATAGGCGTTTTCTCACTTTTCCCCAATATTTTCATCTTTACTTCATTGGCAATCAACTTTTCCCCCAAGTTATGACATCAGTCAATATGCCTTTCTTTTCACCAAACAGTATACTCATTCCACAGAAGAAATTATAAAAATCCAACCAAAATCAATGGATCTGTGATGATTTCACTAGCCTACTAGTTGGCGATCAACAGGCTCAGAACTTTAGTTTGGAACAACCAACCAACAGTTACCAATGGACTTCGAAGCTGTTCATCATTGTCTGTGGTAAGTGACAGTGACTTTAGCGTTTTGGGAGAATAATGGTAATATAACTGAAAGGACCACGCTAGTCTTCAAACAAGTATATTTCTGTTGATTCATCATCCCAAACGTATTCCTATAGCAACAGCATTCATTCCCTACTAGTTTACTTAGCTAGCTGTAGCCGTTTTAGCTAATTTCGGTGGTTTCTTTAAACGACCATAACTCCTCACAGGAATGGGGTAGAGACTTACTTTTTTTTTTGAATGCTCAGAATCTTATGATCTAGGAGAGGTGTCCGATATGTCCATTTTGCTTCGACTGGAAGTTGAGAAATTGTGAAAATTTCAACTATATTTACTAGGTAAAGAAATAGATATGAGAATAAATGCTGCTACAGGGATACGTTTGGAGTGAGGAATCATTAGAAATACACTTGTATGAAGGCTGGTGTGTGGTCCTTGAAGTGTTTTTCATGTCAGACAGATAGTAGGCGAGTAAGGATAACTAAAGGCTGCACTAAACATTAGCTGCCGTTCGCAATTAGCTACATGGCCAGTTGTTACGTTCAGGTTTAGAAAAACGATATGTAGCTATATAAGAATAAGTATGTAGGTGCTGAGGAGAATGGATGCAAGACCTGAAGCTGCAACTTCATACTTCCCTGCCAGAGCTTCTGTGATGGCATGAACAGGCAGGAAGATATCCATCGTCTTCACCCATAGCTCCTGCAGCCCATCCATGTGTGTGATGTAGTACATGCACATCATGATCACATCTGTGTCTGTCGCAACCACTACAGCTTGTTTGTGGTGCAGAATTTGTACTGAGTATGCAATGCGAGCAAATATCCTGGTATCTGCCTCCTCATGTTTCTCACAGGAAAGTTCTGGAAGCTCAACCTGACAATCCGCTGACAAGAGGACAGTGCGACCGGGATCACAAAAGATTCCACCAAGAATAAGTGTGCATCCTGCAGGAAGTGACTTGTCCTGAGCTGCCCATGCTTCCCCCATGGAGTTCAACAGATTAGCTTTATTCAGTGGATTGTGAATGAAGCCTTTCCATTCATGTACTCCTTCATTTTGCTGGGGCAGGTCTTCATCCTCTTCTCTTGTTCCTCACCTTTCAGACTTTCAGCAGGGGAGACATCATATCAATCACCAACAAAGTGGATGCAGTCACACTTGTCTGGGAGGATTCCAAGGAGCTGCCTCAGGTACTTTCCTTTCAGTTCATGGAAGGTGCTGCTCCCAAGATGTTGGTAACGTTGAATGAATGCCATGGCATCTACTACCATCACAACAGGCTTGTCAGACGGTGGTAGTTTGCTTTACGCATTGCATAACATTGGTCAAGGGATAGATCTGGCTCAAACAGGGAGGCTTGGCAACTTGTCCATTCATGGCCAAAAACTTCCACCTTCCTGTCTTCCTATAAGTCCTGAACAAAGTACAGGTTCCGCACAACTGCACTCTCCTCCTCATAGACCTTTTTGGCTTTGAATGCCATGGACATTGACTTCTTTGGCTTTGCTGCGAAGGTTCAAAGTTTAATTTGGCCTACTTTCTTACTGTCTGTTCTTCTTTCTACAGCCAGTGCCTCCAGTCCTTTTTCACGAGCACAGATCAAGTCAGCAGATGTGGCTTTGTGGCCTGTTGAAATGTTGATCAGCTCCTGTTCTTCACGTGAAAGGATTGATCATCTGGTTGTTGATGACATCTGTTGTTTTCCTTACACCTTCTGCCTCCTTTGCACCTTGGCTGTCCTTGTCATTGTGGTGTTTGGTGTCATCCGCATCCAGGTGTGCCATAGCCTTTGTCTGCTCTGACACAACTGTCAGAACTGGAAGAGCTTTCAAGTATTTATCCATGGCCGCTGGCTGCTGACTGATGCCAGTGAAGAGTTTTGTCTTGGCATCACAGTTGTAGGTTTTTTCAATTGCCATGTCTGTCCAGACACCATTGAACCGTCCTTCTGTTTGACGTACAGTGAACTTCCCATCCTTGAATTCTCTATAGATATTTGGAGCCAGTGTAGGCAAGCTTCTCATAGCTTCTAGGTATTGGGGCAGGCAGGATACGTACTTGTAGTGGCCAGCAGCTACAAAGTATGGTAACATCTTTTCCACTTCAGCCAGGTGTTCCTCCCACAGACCTGCACGCTTAGCATGGATGAACCGTCTAAGAATCATCACCATATCCATGTACATTAGCCATAGCTTTGTGGTAGGTAAGGTATGTGCTTCATCAAACACTCCCATCAAACATGACAGCTTTTTCAGTTGGTCAGTTGCATCAGCACACACAGAAGTTGCCTTCTCTACATCCTCTTCTGACAGGGCATCTAGGAGTAGCTGGACATTGTTGCTAAGCACACACATGTACTCCAGATCCTTCTCTTCATCGACCAACCATCTGGCAAATGCTTCCCAGTGAAGGCCAAACATGGCTGCATACATCATAGTGTGGGCGTGCAGCATTGCATAGTAGTCTTTCCCACTGATGATTTTGTTTGCTGCTCCACGGAGACAAACATCAGCTTCGACCATGATGTCTTCAATTCCAGTTGACTGCATCAAATGCCCAATGGCTCCAAGGAAATTCTGAGCAATATGGAAGCCACCCATGTGCAAGGTAAGTTTGGCATACTTCTTTTTGTTCTTCTTTTGCAGACTCAGAACCAGAAATGCTTGGAATGAACTCCATGTTGGAGCAGCGCAACTGGGTTTCAGGTCCTCCATTACTACAGTAGGGCAGCTATGCACCAAATGTCAGAGGATGCTCAGGTGGTTAAGAGGTTCTGCTAGACACATAGGAAGCTTAGGCTCTGTTTCAACTCCAACCAGGGAGTGACTCTTTTGACAATCTTAGACTGAGGTGGCTTTTCTTGGTTTGAAAAGGCTGAGAAGATTCCAGGGCTAGTTGGCGGGTTTTCAGTAGAGGTAAACTAACCGTTGGTGTGGGGTCTTCATCTGGATTCTTGTACTGGAATATGACTTGTGTTGTGCCATGCAGTATCCGTCCATCCTTTGTGTACTCTTGGAAGTTAGGGTTATCAAATGCAAACTGTGTGAATTGTCCAACCTTCACGTACGTTGGTATGAAGGCACCATCCCTAGTTGTCTGCTCTTCAACTGCCATTGCCATTGTTGTAATATATCTCTGTGCTTCATTGTAGCTGATGCTGTTCCCAAATCTATTTAGGAGTGACACAGTTAACTTGCTTCTGGTTTCCTTAAGGATGTGCAAAGCTGTCCCAACGTGTTTCGTTGTTGGGATCTTGGCAACTGCTTAGCAGACATCCTGGGCAAGGTTGAGAACTTGTTCTTGCTGCATAGGACTGACTTTCACCCGGCCGTTTTCACCTAACTCTGGAGATGCATCTGTTATCATCCATGCCAGGTGGTTATACAGGTTAGAGCTCACTCTTCGGGATGCCTCCAGGTATGATATCTCTAGTTGCAGTGACGGGTCTTCAGTCAAACTTCCAGGCATCTGGTGACTTCCACTGGCTTGAGCCATTCTTGCTTCTCTTGCTTCCTTCAGGGCCTGCTTACGCTGGTCCTGGAGCTCCACTGAATAAAGCTAACCTGTTGAACTCCATGGGGGAAGCATGGGCAGCTCAGGACAAGTCACTTCCTGCAGGATGCACACTTATTCTTGGTGGAATCTTTTGTGATCCCGGTCGCACTGTCCTCTTGTCAACGGATTGTCAGGTTGAGCTTCCAGAACTTTCCTGTGAGAAACATGAGGAGGCAGATACCAGGATATTTGCTCGCATTGCATACTCAGTACAAATTCTGCACCACAAACAAGCTGTAGTGGTTGCGACAGACACAGATGTGATCATGATGGGCTGCAGGAGCTATGGGTGAAGACGATGGATATCTTCCTGCCTGTTCATGCCATCACAGAAGCTCTGGCAGGGAAGTATGAAGTTGCAGCTTCAGGTCTTACATCCATTCTCCTCAGCACCTACATACTTATTCTTATATAGCTACATATCATTTTTCTAAACCTGAACGTAACAACTGGCCATGTAGCTAATTGCGAACGGCAGCTAATGTTTAGTGCAGCCTTTAGTTATCCTTACTCGCCTACTATCTGTCTGACATGAAAAACACTTCAAGGACCACACACCAGCCTTCATACAAGTGTATTTCTAATGATTCCTCACTCCAAACGTATCCCTGTAGCAGCATTTATTCTCATATCTATTTCTTTACCTAGTAAATCTAGTTGAAATTTTCACAATTTCTCAACTTCCAGTCGAAGCAAAATGGACATATCGGACACCTCTCCTAGATCATAAGATTCTGAGCATTTAAAAAAAAAAAGTAAGTCTCTACCCCATTCCTGTGAGGAGTTATGGTCATTTAAAGAAACCACCGAAATTAGCTAAAACGGCTACAGCTAGCTAAGTAAACTAGTAGGGAATGAATGCTGTTGCTATAGGAATACGTTTGGGATGATGAATCATCAGAAATATACTTGTTTGAAGACTAGCGTGGTCCTTTCAGTTATATTACCATTATTTTCCCAAAACGCTAAAGTCACTGTCACTTACCACAGACAATGATGAACAGCTTCGAAGTCCATTGGTAACTGTTGGTTGGTTGTTCCAAACTAAAGTTCTGAGCCTGTTGATCGCCAACTAGTAGGCTAGTGAAATCATCACAGATCCATTGATTTTGGTTGGATTTTTATAATTTCTTCTGTGGAATGAGTATACTGTTTGGTGAAAAGAAAGGCATATTGACTGATGTCATAACTTGGGGGAAAAGTTGATTGCCAATGAAGTAAAGATGAAAATATTGGGGAAAAGTGAGAAAACGCCTATTTTTTTTGCATTAAATTGATGCAAAATCATGTAGAAATGTGTTTTAAGAGTTATTTTTGCAGTGAATGTTGTCAGCACATGTGTTCTGTGTATCTGGAATGCATTTATTGACAGCCTACCCAACCCACTGAGGATTTGAGGAAAAAAAACATTTTTCACATTTTTCTGATAAAAAATAAAGGGTGCATACACTAAAGTGGTCACAATTTTTTTTCGCGATATTTCCGGCAGAGCAGACCCTCCAATTATTGGTTCTTAGGGTCAAAGTTAACAGAAAAAACACAAATAAAAAGTATGGCAGACCATGTCAGGTTCAACCCATTTTTTAGACCTTGGGTCCCCAACTACTAGCTATGCAATAGATTTGTACAGCCTACATGGAAATACTTGACACTGAAGGGCAGGGGTTTAGTTGTTGGTAAAATCCGTCCGTATTGTATTTTACAATGTGTGGCAGCTTGTTGCATTAAAAAAAGGTTTAGATGACATTTTATATTAATATACGCACAGCATGGATGGCTATGGGGAATATAGTGGAAAGTATTAACCTGCTAAGCTCACTTCATGTGCTAATGTTAGTAATGGCCAAGCTATAGTGTATGCTAAATAATACCAAACTAAATAAAGTTATGTATTCATACATTTTTCTTTCTGGTATGGTTGTTATTTGTAAGTTATGGTAGGGAAGCTGTTTATTTATTTTAGTCTACATGGAACTGTCATTTTTGAAGAATTCTGACTTGGCAACGGTGCCAAAGTATTATTTGAAACAACAAAATTATGATTCTTGATGTACAACAGCAAACATTTGGAACACCTAAAAAGAGACCAAGTATCACATTTCCCTACACGGTGGTTATTTAGTTTATCAACAACTGCTGGTCGTATTTGCTGAAGTGTATGGTGTGTTGTGTTGTAGGGAGCTGAAGCATGGAGGCGGTTCTGAGCAGGCTGAGGGAGCTGAGTGCCGATGAACTGCGTGAGGAGTTTGCCCGAGCAGACCTCAAGTGCGGCCCGGCGATCACCGCTACCACCCGAGCCACCTATGAGAGGAAGTTAGCTCGAGTCCTGGCCGGGCCAGAGAGCTGTGCTGCTGAATTGGACAACACCTCTTTGTCGGGCGTCTCGGACAGCGCGGCCTCCGTTGCCGAGAACGCCAAATCTGTGTCATGTGCCACATCTGCAGTTGCACCCACTACTGCTGCAACAAGCAGCAACCCCACTGAAGCTGCCAGCGAAGAGTTGGACTTTGGCTACGGTGTGGGCCTCAACCCTCCAGAGGAAGAGGAGATCTTAGTAAAGACGGCCTCAAACAGCTCTGCGGAAGGCAGTAACTCTCAGTCCAAAACAGAAACCCCTTCAAAGCCAGTGTCCCCAACCTTTTATTATGGCGTATGTCCACTGTGGGAGGATGTTTTGGCTAGAAATGGTAAGACAGACTCAGCTTGTTACTTTGTGTTGCGTCCTACAGATTTCACTGTTACAGATTGAGAGTTAGCAAAAGTTACATCACAGTTCAGGATGACTTGCTAGGTGGTCTTAAATTTGGGAATCGCAGCAAAGAGTTTAGATGATTGTAGGAAAAAAAAACAACTTTTAAACCATGACTCAACTTCATATGTACAGTAGTTGCAAAGCCAGCATAATTTCACACAATCAGAATTATTTCAATGAGAGAAGAAAGTATACAATGTATTGATCATCAGTCTAAACTTAAATATCTAGTAATTATCTGTCTATCAAATGAACGTCATGCTTGTTCACCTGGCAAATGGGTTGATTTACACAATAATTATTGTTTTTCTATTTTCTGAAGTGTTTAATCATAGTGAGGAATGACTTTTTGAGTGGCATAGTGGTTAAGGCACATACCATTTACTGCAATCACAACATCCTCAGTTTTTTATTCCAGCCTGTCCTGTGGACCTGTGTCGCATGTCATTCTCCTTTTCTCTTCCCACTTGTTTCCTTTCACCTCTCAACTGTCCACTATCAAATAAATACCCTAGAAACAAATACTTGTTGTTGATTCCATCTTGTGTAACTACTGGATGGAAACGTACATGATGAATATATGTAGATTACATTTAAATTAAAACAGTAATTCAATTAATCATCAACACTTTTGTCAATGTATCAATTCTTCAATGTTTCTCATTGTCTCAGACTTTTTAAAAAAAGCTCTCTTTTCTTTGATAGGTTGAACTTTGGGCTCTGTACTGACTTGAGGCCAAAGTCCACCTTTTAAAGATGTTTATGTTGCTGCTTGTTTTGTTTATATCGACTGTATTTGTCCAGTTTCTGTATTTGTTTAGTAATACTTGCTGCTGCTGTAGTCTGACCTCCATAT
The DNA here is from genome assembly GCA_023631565.1 of Gymnocephalus cernua. Classification (NCBI taxonomy): domain Eukaryota; kingdom Metazoa; phylum Chordata; class Actinopteri; order Perciformes; family Percidae; genus Gymnocephalus; species Gymnocephalus cernua. The sequence goes on from CM042425.1 coordinate 24,740,355, forward strand.
TTAGGGGATGAAAACATTTGTTGTTTCTTTTGTGGTAAGCAGCAAGGCAGTGGGACTGCCTGAACTCTCTGGAATAGAGAATTGCTCTAAATTAATCTTGAGCTACCACAGAAGTCAGTGCTGGTATTGTTAACCTGTCAGGGCAGACGTTTATTGCACTTTGTAGATCTTCATCAAAATATGACTTAACAGGCTGACTGGACAAAAAAGGGAAAGGAAGAGGAAACAAATCCTTCAACCACCAGTTAGAAAGCCACATTAACAAACTGTAATAAATGAAACGAGAAATCTCGGCCATGTTAAAAAAAAAAAATGGAAAGAAAAGCTGATTAGTGTGTGTTTGTTTTGTCTGTAGAGAGAGCACATGTATACACAGATAAGAAAGATGCCCTTCAAGCTGTTAAGATGATGAAGGGAGCCCGCTTCAAAGCCTTTCCCAACCGTTTGGATGCTGAGAAGTTTGCTAAGGGGATCTGCGACTATTTCCTCTCTCCCAACAAATGTACACCATGTGTATCTCCTGTCAAACCAGGCCTGGTCATTAGTAAAGGTAAGTAGATACTTGTCTGTAATAAAACAAAACAAAAACCAACAGATGCACGGAGCACACCAGCCTTGAACAGTGTTTGGCGTTTTTGACAGCAGTGCCTGTCCTTCACTTTCTTCTCCCTCTCCACATCAGACAACATGGAGGTTGATTCCATCAACCGGGAGCGGGCCAACAGTTTCAAGAGCATACGCACCCAGGACTTGAACGCCAAACTGAGGAAAGCTGTGGAGAAAGGCGACGAGGTGGCCTTCAGCGAACTGGTCTGGAGCAACCCACGCTATCTCATTGGCTCAGGGGATAATCCCACTATTGTGCAGGTGAGGGAATAATGTCCTGGTGTACTTAGTCTCAGATTTGTCTATTGCAACTTTCTGAACCAGTTTCCTTAACATTAGGGATGTCACTTCAATTAAAATTTTAAATAAAAATAAAAAAACAATCATGATCTTATTGAAATCAAAAGCAGGATCAGTGATTTTTCCCCCCAGTATTTTTTCTCTCTCTCCACCGCCGCCTACTTGCGCACTTCCAAAATAAAAATCATCACACAGCTGGTAGCATGCAGCTAAAAACACAAGGTAACATTAGCTTACCCGATACCCTGCAGCTCAACACGGCCTCTGCCAGAGTCGGAGCTGACGGAGAAACAACAGAACTGGAAAATCCTCCTGCTTCCCTGAAGTCACTAGTGTGGCAACGTTTTGCCTTCCCCGAGTGAGTTATGTAAACAAACAAACAAAAACTAAAGCCTGTGGGCTTTGAGACTTCATGGTGAATTCAGGTGCCCCTCGTTAAACTCGTAGTGCATTCAACTGTACCTCGTCAACTCTGAGAAACTCAAAACTGTTGTTGTAAAGTACCCGTCTTCCATCTAGTGGCTCTTATTGTGGCATTGCCATCACAGCTGGGGGAAAAAAAGTAATCAAATTGTGAGTTTAAAATTGAAAGTGAAATCGAATTGTGGATTTGGAGAATAGTGACACCCCTACATAGAATAAATAAAACCTGAAGAAAGGGAGAAAGAGATTGGAATCATATACAGCTACACGCATACTTGTATTCGTATATGAAGAGAGCACTATGAGTCATTCCAATTTGTTATCCCAGTAACAGTAGTGAAGTAAGATATAAATGGAATGGAAAGTTTTACTGAACTCAGCCTTTTTTCCCCCTAAGGGAAAATGTAATCTTTTCTAGTTTTAGATGGAACATGACATCATTCAGCCATCTAGCAAGGGAAGGGGGTTTAGGATCTTTCCAGTTGTAACAGGATAAGACGGTGAGCTAGCAAGCAAGTAAAGGCGATTTACAGTATAAATATTTCTTGACCAGGTAGCTTTCTCTGGTTTTACACTAAAAACGGGGTTCAACTCAAGGCACTGACACACCAACCTGACGGCCGACAGTCGGCTCCCACCGGTCTAAAAAGTGCCTCGGAACACACCAAAGCGACGCCGACTTGAGCGGATGTTCTGCGCGAGACGTAATGCGTCACCATAACAGCAGGCGGTGCTAATCTGTATTGTCGCCCAAAATGAAGAACGCATCACGTGGGTCTGGCTTGGCATAATGGCGGCTCGTTCGGAATACGATCTCATATTGTACTAAAATAGTTCACCAAAACGTGTTTCTGAAAACATTTTAAGCGAGAAATAGGCCATGCAGTTGCTGAATCTGTCTTCATTTCAGATCGACAAAGGTCAGTTTAAAAGATTTTGAGAGGCTTTTGTCACGCTGATCCGGCTCGTCATTTCCGGGTTAGCACTCCACCAATCAGATTGGTCATTGAGTCCGACTCCCTGCCCTCCGATTCAACAAGTCAAATCGGCCCAAATGGATGCCAACGGCTCCTCCGACTGACGACGGCGAGAGAGGGGGGAATGACATGCAGCAAAGGGCTGCGGGTCGGTGTTGAACCCGGGCCCGCTGCGTCGAGGACTGAGCCTTCATATATGGGCGCCTGCTCTACCAACTGAGCTATCTGGGCGCCTAATGTATAATTATTCTCCCACATCAGTTTAAAAGTACATTCATTATTTATTTTTTTGTGTGAAGAAACTCAAAGTCTTAAATTCAAAATATTAAATCAACTACCAACTTAAACTATTAAGTCTTAGAAGTTGGTATTTTACATTTTCAAATGTAATACTACTATATTATTAATACCAACTTTCATCATTAAATGTTGAGTGATAAATCCCTGACTTAAGCAGGTGAAGTTAGGGTCAGATGCTGCTTTTGGAGAAAATCAAGCATCCTTTCCTGTTGACAGGAGATTACAGAGGATTATGTCCTGATCCATACAGTTGTTTCACTGTTTTGTCTGGTTAGGAGGGCTGCAGGTACAACGTAATGCACGTGGCAGCCAAGGAGAACCAGGCAGGCATCGCCCAGCTGCTGCTGGACACCTTGGAAAACCCCGAGTTTATGCGCCTCATGTATCCAGACGACAAGGAAGATATGCTGCAGAAACGTATCCGCTACATTGTAGATCTTTACCTCAACACTCCAGATAAGGCTGTACGTTCTTTTTTACCATACCAGCTAAACCAGATTAGATTTGATTCTTTCGATTTCTTTTCATTGTGTGTCTTGTGTGTGTTCCAGGGCTTTGAAACACCGCTCCACTTTGCCTGTAAGTTTGGGTGCCCAGACGTGGTCAACGTGCTGTGCTCGCATCCTGACAGCGATAAGAGCTGTAAGAACAAGGATGGCCAGAAGCCTTGTGATGTAAGGAGTTTTATTTTTTTGACTTTTATTGAGCTGAGTAACAAGCACGCTGAGTAAGAGAACCGTCAGCATAGCCTGGGTTGTCGTTGCTGGGGGTTATTACACAGAAAGTATTCATGGATGTGTACATACGGGAGCTGTCTAGCAGCCACTCGGCCTTGCGTAGTTCTGCTGAACACTGGTATCCTGGCAATTGTTGCTGAGTGAGGTACAGTTATGCTACTCACTCAGGTTTTTGAAGCTGTGACCTTTTTAAGCTTGCTTTTTAAATCTTTTGGCAACAATCACTCACTGCACATTGAAGGCTAAAATTAGATGAGCATGAGCAAATTCTTTCCCCAGCTAATCCAGCAGCAGTTGTACTGTATGCTGTCGGCTGAACATAATATCCACTATTCTTCTTTTTCTTTTCCTTTCCACAGATTATTTGTAGCAGAAAAAATAAAACACAAGAAGTGAAGCAGAAGATCAGTGACTATTTGGAAGGTAAGGACACACACATTTCACATCACACATAAAACTATCTATCAAACAACTATCCCCCCCCCCCCCCGCTTCCTGAAGGACACAGGCAAGTGCCATTTTTGATTTGGCTGTGCGAGTCAACGTTGATGTTTATGGTGTTAACCATGTTGGCTGATAGAAGGAATAAGGCTAAAAACATCATCAGCAGGCTGAGGTGCTATGAACTGGTGTAATTGGGTTAGTGCAGAGTTACTTCATTTGACTGGCTGTAGGTACGATTGAATAAGCTGCCATTTTGGATTGCAAATCACCTTACAGCTCTAGTTGTGTGTTTTTGTTCAATCCCCTGAGTCAGTCTGGGGTGTGAAAAAGTTGGATGAATGGTTCTGTGCTGAATTTGGCACATGAGAATGGCATTTGGCATGAAGTTCTGAACACTATATATCTTTGCTCACTGTCCTTTGCACAGACTGACAGCACCATATGCAACAGACATTTGCCAGCACACTAAATTAAACTTTGTGTTAAAGCACACTGCCAGCTTAAAGTTTGATTCCCGCTGATGCCACCCTTGTTGAAAACCTATGCGGCCATTTTTCTGTAGTGCTGTGGATAAAAGTCATGTCCATCGATCTAAACTTTAAATTTTTTTTGTTGTCTCACAGACCGCTGCTTCATTCCGTTGCTGAGGGCAACGGACAACACCTCCCAGCCAATCATTGGTGGTCTGTGGTCACCTGAGTCCTCAGAAAGTCTCTCGCTGATGCAGCTTCATAAAAGAAGCCCTATGGATCCCGTGATGACTGTCACAGCCTTTGCTGGCCCGCTGAGTCCTTCTAAAGCAAGTTCTTTACCTGAGTACATGTCTCTGTTTGCTCATGTCCATCACTGATTCATTAAAAACCCTTTAGTGACCAGCACATATTGTTTTCTCCTGTAGGCAGATGATTTTCGTCGGTCCTGGAAGACGCCACCCAGAGACCGGGCAGAGTTTTTCCACCACATTCTTAAGTCTGATCCTGAACGCGGGGCAGAGAGAGTGGGCAGGTATGTCCAAAACACACACACACACACACACACAAACACACACACACACACACATCTCCTATATTTTGAAAGATATTGTAAGACTACTGAAGGGTGATTCTACTGGGCTTACTGCTGTCGACTGTGATGCATAAAGACAATACACTGCAGGAAATGCTTTTTACACTAGCAGGATAAACGTGTCTTTGGGGATTGTAGACATGTTGGGTCATGTACTACACACCCAGGGTGCAAACCTGGTCAGCCTTTGTTAAATGTCATTCTCTCTCTCTCTCTCTCTCTCTCTCTCTCTCTTTCTTTCTTTCTTTCTTTCTTTCTTTCTTTCTTTCTCTCTCTCTCTCTCTCTCTCTCTCTCTCTCTCATACACAGTTTAGCTTACCCTCATTCGTATAAAAAGGTGAACAAAATAATAGAAACACCTGTCAATACAATTCAATTGCACCACAAACTGCAGCCTCCAAAATGTCTGCACAGTTGAATCAACACCTCTGTAAAACAATTTCAACAAAAACTGAACATTAACCTTCATGAAGGTAGAATCTATTGTAGGGCTGTTTTGTATTATACTAATAATTTAAGCAAGATGTACTTAATAAACTGTCACACTGAGTGTAAATCCTTTCTGTCTCCACTTCATTGCATCACAACTAGGAGAAGTGCAACAAAATGAATATAAACATAAAATAGAGTGCATTTAAAACGTATGAGGACCTTGGCTTACTTGGCATTAAACCCCTAATGGAATTGCGAAAGCAGATTATTCTCAGGCATACATCAGTCTATAAAATTGCAGGGAAATTCAATCTAAATCAGTGAAAGGTTTACTCACAATGGCTGAATTGTAATGTGTAATCAGTGTTTCCTTTTTATGATTTTTTTTTTTTTTTTAGCAGTGGGGGCCGGTCTGTCCGAACAACAATATATTTTTTTTAAATCAACACAGTATGTGGAGTTAAACTGGACGGGCCCAATAACCTCTGAATAGGTCTACTTGTTAAAGTGCCCATATTATGAACAAATCACTTTTTCTGGGATTTGGGGTGGTTTTTTTTGTCTCTGGTGCTTTCACACGCATACAAACTTTGAAAAAATCTATCCATGCTGTTTTGAGTGAGATACGGGTTTCTGAATGTGTCCTGCCTTCAGTCTCTGGGTGAGCTGTTCAAAATCTGCAGGGCTTGTTACGTAACTAGCCGAAACGACGGGCTAACCGCAACCGTTAGCATGCTAGCGCTAGCATGCTAGCTCGTTCTCAATGGCAAAGCACTGCTACAATACGCACAAGTTCATCATAATCTACAAAAGAAGTACTTACATGTGCACCCTCCTTTAGAAGAAGTCTCCCGGCTAATCCTGCCTTGTAACTGACCAAAGTTGGAGAAACAACCTTTTTTTTTTTTTTTACTGTCTATGGAGCTAACTGACATGATCTATGATCTACGATCTGAGCTACTGCGCATGTGCGAGTGGAATCAAAGAGAGTACAGAAGAAAAGATGATTCACTCTGTCAGCTAAAACGGAGACCTGAACACAGGGTGAAAAGAGGAGTTGCAGCAGTGAGAGAGAGCTGTGCTGTACAACAAAAATATGGTGTTTTTTGAAAATTAAACCATGTAAACCTATTCTGGTACAACCTTAAAATACAATGATGAACCTGAAAATGAGCATAATATGGGATCTTTAAATTGCAATGTGGGCGGCCATAGGCGCCGATTTATGTTTTCCTCCATGGGTTCTGACACAGTGGCAGCAGAAATTTTGCCATGGCGGGCCACCACTACAAAATCAACATAGAGGAAACACTGGTGTAATAATCTAAATGATAAGTCTTCCTTTATCTCCAGAGACCTGGCTCATGAGATGGGCCACCCATGGGCTGAGTACTGGGACTTTCTGGACAGTTTTGTGGATATGTCTTCTACTGAGGGGCTCCGCAAACTGGACGAGTACCTCAGCAAGAAGGATTTCAGCCCACGGACTTATGAAGAGGCTGGGGAGAATGAGACCAGCAACAGGTTCAAAACCCCCTCTCCAGGTACTTCACCTGTTCTAAGTCAGGGAAGCTGCAAGTCCTGAAAAAAAAGTATAAATTGCTATAACAAGAAATGACATCTTGTCTGACTGAATCTGTGAATTGGCATTGTAGTGTAATCAGTGTTTTTAATTATAGCCTCTTGTATAACACAAGATATGAAATGGGCATTGAAAGGATTTTTGCAAAGATGCGTAATCTCCCGCCATGAAGATTTATATAATATTTATGATAAGATTACACTGTAATAATGACTAGTTTTAAGTCTGTTTTGGTCATTCATCATCCCTGGTTGCAGGCAAGCCCAAAAAGTTCTGCAACTCCATCTCTGTTGGTGCCTTCCTGGACGAGGGGGATGACATCAGCCTTGAGGAGATCAAGAACCGGCAGAACGCAGCGCTCACCAGCATCACGTCCTCCGCTGCGTCCATGGACTGCCTTAAGGGAGCCGTGGGTGGCCGCGAGTTCCATCACATCCTGCCCATGGCACTGCACCACCGCGGGGCCGACCTGATCGAGACGGCGGCCGGGCAGGACCTGCTGTGCTGCTGCGACGATGGCCTCCTGTCGCCCGGCGTCGTCTGCAAAAACGGGGCGTGCTCCTCCAGAGATAGGACTCACAACGGAGACAAGGTGACGCCCCGCACCTCCCCGTCCTCCTCCTGCCTGCTGTCGCCCATCTCCAACCTCATGGCAGAGTTTGAGCGCATGTCGCTGCAAGAACCGCTGGACAGCCCCGCCAGCTGCAGGGAGCGGAGGAGCAGCGGCGGGAGCCGGCACAGGGAGTTCCGGGACTCGTCCAGCTCCTCCTCGGCCACAGACGTCAGCGGTCCGGACGGCGAGAGCGCGGAGGGGCCAGGCTGGAGAACAGAGGGCGGAGGGGCGGAGGAGAGGCGCAGCAGTGGCAGCTCAGAGGAGTACTTTGAAGCAGAGGAGAGCCTGGAGGTGCTGGGCAGGACTAGGGGGTCAGCGGCAGGGGGGCGCAACTTCTGTGCTAGGTCCAAGTCATGGGACCATGGGGGGAGGGACCTGAGCAGCTCAGGATCCTCTGGGTCCTCCTATAAGTCCTTAGATAACTCCAACGAGTTCCTACCCAGGACCCCGCCGCACATTAGAAGAGGACTTTTCATTGACGGGTGAGTCACACCAGTTTCTCTGCAGAGAGCGATGATGTTGAGGGAACTTATAGCTACTCAAATAGAAAATGTTAAGATGGTGTGTCAGAACCTTTTAGACAATACTAATAATACATAAAAGTAGATTAATCTTCTATGATTTTACAGGGATTCGCCATCCAAGTTGGACAGAGAGGTCTTCTCAGCGATAGAAGGCTTGGACGTCGATGTACAGAAGTATCCCAGCATTCATAAGTGGAAGAGCACAATGAAGGCGTACTCGCCGTCAGACATGCAGAGGTTAGTAGGCGTGGCTGACATTTTATTGCAAGGCGTATTATTCTCTATTATTGGTCTACTGATTTTACTGTGTTTTGTCCTGGCCTAAAGAGTGAGGGGTTTGGTCTCAGGGGCTGATTAAATCGGATTATCAGATTAAAGGCTAAAAACTGTAATAACTCTTTATTGTGTGGGGAAACAATTCATTGTCAGAGCTCATTTTGTTAAATACATGGCCTCTGTTGTCGGACCATGATATACATTTACATGTGTACACTCTTTGGCCCCTATTTTAACGATCTAAGCGCACAGCACACTTTTGCTAGTTTGACGGCGGAAAAAAGGGTCCGTGCGCATGGTTCAAAAGGGTTGTACTTAGTGTTTTAATTAATTCATAGGTGTGTTTTGGGCGTAACATGCAATAAACCAATCAGAGAGTCATCTCCCATTCCCTTTTAAAAGCCAGGCGCGTTTGTACCTTGGTACATTGCTATTATGATGCCGGATTTGTACTGTAATATTTTTTATTTGTAATCTTTTGCGTGTGCGTAACAAGCATAGTGTGCACGCGCTGTGCATAAGCCTAGGCACATTTTACTAATTCGCTGTTAAAATAACAATGAAATGCTGCGCTATTGACTTTAGACCAGGTTTTTGTTGGTCAATGGCGCGATCACTTCCTGCTGCCTCAAGATAGTAATACGCCCAGAATGCACCTGAACACACCTCCCTGTAAGACCAGCACGCCCATGGGCGCACAGATGGGCACAGGTGCATTTGCTATTTAAACGGCGCGGGCGCTGGGCTGGAAATTGACAACTGCATCGGTCTTCAACTAGCAAAGACACTTGCGCTGCGCCGGGTGGAAGACAGGGCCCTTTGTCTGAATATGCTTTTATGTTAGTCTGTCTCCTCTGACGGTGTTCATACAGTCTTCCTACACCACACTGACATTATTTCTCTAAATTTTTTTTTACTTAATATAGCTTGTAATAGTCCAGTGTTTCCTTTTAGGATTTTTTTAGGACAAATGAAGCGCGTGTCCACGCTATTGTCCGACATGCACTCTAACAATGCAACCCTATTTCTGATACCGTGGGGGGCAGAAATGTTGCCGTGGGGGGGCCGCCACGGTCAAATCAACATAGAGGAAACACTGTAGTCTTCTAATTGACAAAAATGATGGTCACATAAAGGAGGTTAGTTGTTAATAGAGCAGAGAGTCAACACAGATGTCTGGTGCAGAGTACACATGGGCCGGTTATTGGTTTCAAGGTATTTGGTAATTGGTTTGAAAAAGTCATGGTTTCCAAATAGTTTCGAAATCCCTGTCCCTGCCAGTGTGCAGTGTGTTTAAATATAAAATACATTGTTGTTGTTTTTTTAAATAGACATTTAAAAAAGAATACATTTTAAAGCTGTAATTGTGAATACCGTGAAACCGTGATCTATTTGCTGAAGGTTATCATACTGTCACAATCGTATATTCCGGCCCGTGCCTGGTGCAGAGAGGGCTTTTCAGCTCTCGCAGCTAAAACCTTTTGCGGTTACAGTCACAAGACATTTTTGGGAATTAGTAGTGAGGTGAAATGCCAGGAGGTGGAGCGTTTTGTTCCAGAGAATAAATTTGAAGAGACAAACAATCATGACCCTTTCACTACTTTGCGCTCTTCAGGTTTTTCAAGAAGTGTCAGGTTTTTGTAGACAAAATGGACGGTCCCATGTCTCAGTAAAAAAAATGCCAGCACTAGGGCCGGGTACCCAACTTTGATACTTTCAGGCACCAACTGAATTACCTCCATAGTATGGACTATCGAAAAATGCTTTGTCATTTAATACCAAATTTCAATACCTAAGGAGTAAATCTCATCAGCGCATGCTTGTACCAAGATCTAATAATGCTTGTGATTGGCTGTCTACACGTCGTAGCAAATGTCACTCTGCAGCTAGGCGGTGGTTATTTTGTGCTATGGGACCGTAGAATCTGTACTTATTTGACCTTTTCAGTATTTGTAGCAAAGTATTCTAGAATTAAACGCTGACTGGCGTTGATGTGTGTCCTCTAGCTGGCCCAGCCCTGCAGTGGTAAAACCACGACTCAGGATGCAGCATCAGACTCCCGGCTCCCCGGTCCTGATGTCTCCCACCGGCCGCTTCAGTCCCGCCCGGCACTCCGCCGCGACAGACTTCAGCCCCAGCCGTTACAGCCCTGCCAATGCTAGCTACATCCAGCGCATCCGCCTCAAGCACTTGAACGAGCCATCGATCTAACTGCCTACCCCCCCGCCGCCGTCTCCCACCACTATGGCCATACCATCTCTAAGCCCTAACACCCCCCCCCCCCCCCCCTCTTTCCCAATACAAATCCAGCTGCACCACATACCTAACAGAAATATGCACAAGTGTCTGGAAGATTTGTATTAGTGACGTATGGTACTGATCCTATGTAATACAGGAATTCTCATCACGTTGGGTTGTGATGTAAACTCGTGAAAAGAAAACCTTGACAATGTATGTTCTGTATGGGTGTGGAACATGTTGAATTGACGGTAATGTTATTTGTGGCAAGTGTGAAGCACCTGTATCATAGCCCGAGTCAACTTTTTTTGAATATCGTGAATACAAGCCGCACTCCCCAAAGTTAGTTAATCACTAAAACTATCCTCAACAGGATTCTGTCACCGAGGATGTTCTTTAATAAAAATAAAAAACAAGTTAAATGTCAATATTTTAAAAAGTTATTTTTTTGTATGTTGGGTCAGTAGCACAAAATTTAAATGTTTTTATTAATGGTGTTTAAACCGACTGCCATTTCCTATGTTCTCCTCAGTTCAGGAATTGCCTTAATTTACTGAAGTGATGGACCAGTTCTCTGTCAGTTTGGACACACTTTCTCTAGCTCATACATGAAATATCTGGAACATGGTGGGGGACTGATTAGACTAAGATCTTCCATGTTTATTATTTTTATTTTGTTCTTCAATAAATGCATACGTTTGACATCTTTTCTCGGTGGTTCCTGGACATGTCTGGACTTTTCTTTTCTGCCACTACTGGCGGCCTCAGACTGTACAATGTTTATTTTCTTTCTCTGAAATATCTTTCATTGTGAGTATGAATGACAAAACACACACATCAGTAAAGTGTAATTTCAAATTTGTCTCATCTGGGCTAATAACAATTGTCCAGTCTGAGACTACCTTTAAGATGTAATGGGCAATTTCCAACCACTAGGGGGCAGAAAGACTAACTCAACAGCAACAGAATCCTGATGCAATTATTTAGCTTGTTATGGACATCTAGCTGACAAACAGAGAACCTAACTGATTAGCCGAGCGCTACATAGTTGGATGTTGATTTCCAGTGGGATCGGCGGTACTCGCAACCTTTTTCACATAAGTTTGATTCAGTGTTAATTTCAAACTATTGCTTAAGAGCTTTGATGCCCAAAGTTGTCATTAATCTCTTAGGTTTAAATCGGCTTACAGAAAACATGTTGCAGGTTCTTGCAGTTCTCTAAAACATGTTAGGTCTAATGGTAGTATTTGAATGTACAAGAACCTGCTCTATACAAATTTGTAATTTAGGGATAAATTCACTGCTGTACGAGGGCTTATCAGCTATGTCTAGGACAAAAAAAAGCCAATCATTTTAAATATTTAGATTGCCACTCTTTGTTCTGAATGTATATTTTTTTGTGTGAACTAAACCTTTATCTGAGAGCACAAACTACTTCACTGAGAAGATTGTATTGTCATCCTTGTGCTCTCAAGTGACAACGGATCGAATTCTGGTCTCTGAATGTTTATGAATGTGGAACTTTGCAAAAATGCACCTAAAAAACTTAAAACATGCTTCTTGTGCTTTCAGCATTCTGTGCTTTATAAAAAAACAAAAACAAAAAAACATTCATGGTAAATTCTCTTTCTGTATGTCTAGACCTCATTTGCTTTCAACTAATCAATAAAACATCACTCCTACTTTACTGCCAATGTGTCTATTTGAATTTATTTCAGGAAAGAAATGGGACAGAAACGGAGCCGTTCATCAGTTGCTTTTATTTACTACAGCTGCACCATACAACAATAATCCTCACGCTTCAGCATACTGTAATGACAGATGTAAAGCTTAGAACATTTGCATTTACAACAGCTATACAAATACAACTTTTTTGGGGGGTTTAAAAATCAGCCACTTGTGTAAAAATCCTCAGTTACATTCATGAGCAGTTGTTGATCACTTTCTGCTGGCGCTCTATGGCACGGGAGTAATCCCAACCGCCGAGTCTCTCATTACATGATGGTTAGTTCAATTACAAAATAATAACATCAAAACGTAATTTTCAAGACACTTAAGGAGAGAACTGAGCTTTGACCCTGCAACCGACTAACTGGGCATCAGAGTCCCAGAAACCTGCCCGTGCGTTCGGGGCCGTCAGGTCCGTGTTAGTTTGTCTGGGGGCATGAATCCCGCGTCGCCCAGGGTTCTGAGGGCCACCCTGCCGCTCGGACGGATGGTGAGCCACGTGATGCTGCCGTTGTTCAAGCCCATACGTAGCCAGCCCTCTGGAGGAAACTGCAGAGCCCTGAGGGAACAAAAAGAAAGATTGGAGCAGCTGAGAACTAGAGCTACTGTATATTTACATTTATTTAACAGAGGATTTGATTTGTGTGTGATCTTGTCCCGTAAGTGGTCATTTGGAGGATATTAAAACCTTGGCATCATCATCGCTAACTAGAACTAAATGTCCCTGCATATAGCAGCTAGAAGATTTACAACAAACAGAAATTTTCTTTTAAAGTGCTCATATTTTGCTCATTTTCAGGTTCATAATTGTATTTAGAGGTTATATCAGAATAGGTTTACGTGGTTTAATTTTCAAAAAACACCATATTTTAGTTGTACTGCACATTGCTGCTTCTCCTCTTTTCACCCTGTGTGTTGAGCTCTCTGTTTTAGTTACAGAGTGAGGCATCTCACTTCTGTTCCATCTTTGTTGGGAGTCACACATGCTCAGTACCTAGGTAAGGACTACTAGCCAGTCAGAAGCAGAGTATGAGGGCGTGCTACGCTAGCAGCTAGGCGAGAATTATAACGTGTGTTACAAAGTGACCCACGTTCATCTCTGAAGTAAAGGCTGGACTACAATAGAGCTGTTTGGAGCAGTTGGTGAACAGTGTTTTCTGTTGGAGATGGTAAGGTGCATGGTCCCTTTGGGGTGGACTTTGGGCTTTTTCACTTTGTAAACCTATAACGTGCACACAAAAAAAAACATATATAACACAATAAATGGCAAAAGCCAAAAAGCATAATATGAGCACTTTAAGAATTCCATTAAGAGCACAATGACACAATTGAAGCACATACTCGATCAAAAAATAATCGTATGAAAGCCATAGTTCAAACACAATGGTCAGCAAAGCGAGAACAAAGACCACACTGGCCTCAGCTGAGCTGCGACCACCGAGTCCGCCGGCGGCACAAACCTGCAGACAAAATAGCGGATGACATTGGCATGACACACGATGATCTCGTAGCTGTCCTCCTTCTGCTTGGTGTCGGCTCGGTGGATGTAGCGGCGGAACGCTGCCTCGATGCGGGCTCCGTCTTCGTGGTACTGCTGGAGGACGGTAGAGAGGTTGAAAGCCACCTTTGTCACATGAAAGGGTTCTGTTCGAGCCCCCTCGGTCAGTACACAGTCAATGCATGATGCTGCGGTGCATCGTGGGGGAATGTATGAAGAGTTTAGTTCCAAAATGAGGCCAACCGTATGGAAAAACGTTACTTCTACTAGAGGCTAAATCAGCACTGAATCAATCGGGGGAGAAATCTGCTGCTGCACTGCTCTCAGTAGGAAATATTGGTTAAAACTTTAGTGCGTAACTTTTTGATATTAATAAACGTCCTTTACATTCAAGCCATTGCCAAATGAGTTGCTATAAAGTTAATTAAGACTATCAGCTCCACACAACTCTCTGTATTTCTCACTACGTTTAGAAGATTGAGACAGTTTTGTTGTCATTACTTAGAATTCCTCATGTGGGCGACAGAAACTACGCACTATAGCTGTAAAGCTACAGTTGGTAACTTTCATAAAACATAATTTTTTTGTTGCATTTTGCTCAAACTGTCACTATATCCCGTCAGTACTACGTGAATCTGATAATCTGGGGGCGAAAAGATTCCCGTTCCTCTGCCTCCTCCTCTCAATGGTGTAAGGAAAACAACCAATCAGAGCCGAGGAGTCTCTTAACGCGGTGTCAATGACTGCTAGTGACCTGAGGTCAAACTGTAAAACTAGGCAGCGCTGATCAAATATGAATCAAGGTTCTGTTACGGCACTGCCTATTTCTCACATGTGCAAATGTTTTCAGAAACATATTTTAAACATAACATTAGTGTCGAGTTCTGTTACTGACACTTTCTTGCAGGAACAGAATCTTGATTCATATTTGATCAGCGCTTGACCACAGCTCACGAGCAGTCATTGACACGGCACTGGAGACTTCTTGGCTGCGATTGGTTTTTAATCTTCGGGCGCGGTGGAAACTTGCAAATTCCATTAGGCGCATTAGAAGCGGGCAGGGGAAGGAACATGTCTCTCTCCCCCCCCCCCCCCACACACACACACACACACACAGATTATCTGTCTCATGTGCTTCTGTTAGGATATAGTGACAGCAAATATGACAACAAAAAGTTTTTTTTATAAAAGCCACTTACTGAACCTTTAATTATCCAATTATGTCCCAACATTTGAAGTTGAAGTAAATGACACGAAGATGACCAAAATCCACCTGCGTGGCTAGATATCATTGGGGTATGTTTATGCAATGGGGGTAACACCTAACCCTTTAACCCTTGTGTGGTCCTCAGGTCAAATTTGATCCACTTTCAAAAATCTGTATCAAAAATATGGGTTTCTTTCAACCACATTGCCCAAAAACAACATGGATGGTTCCATACACTAAACAGGCTGTAATTATGCATCAACATACGTCCCTCTGATCTTAATTATTAGCTAAAGTAAGTCATCATTTCTGTGTTTTTTTAACTCAAAATTAGGCATATTTTTATATGAATGAGGTTTATTGACCATGAATTCCAAACATAAGTGTAAAACTAGCGGTGATAAGTTGGAATGAAGTTGGCTCAGAAGATTTGGAAAACGTATACTTACTTTATGCTTTATAAAAACAGGCAAAACAGACCGGGTCAATTTTGACCCGGAAAGACAACACAAGGGTTAAGTCCTCAATAATAAAATGTACCAACTGGTTATTTAGCAACTGATTATGTAACAATGGCAAAATGTCTATTTAAACGAATCAACTAATGAAAAGATTGATCCTCAGCTGCCAGACACCTTTAAACGTTGGCATTTTGGTTATCGACTCTTCCTATGACCCATTCCTGTGGCAGTGCACTGATGTATGGGGCTATGGGCTGATTGTTTTGCAGCCTAAAAAAAAAAAAAAAAAAAAAAAAAACAATTGACAGGACAGCTGCACGGACATGTGGGCAGCAGAGCGCTACCTAAACAAGGATATGGAAATGACAGAATAACAGGCCTACAGCACGCTCTAGAGGTAGAGTGGCTGTAGCTTCTCTCACCACAGCGTCGGGCTTCCAGTGAGTGACCGGTGGAACCGGCTCGATAGGTGCACCCTCTCTCAGCAAATCACAGCTCACCAGCTCCACTCCTAGACCCGTACGACATTCGGGGCGAAACAAAAAATGTTAATATACGTTTGTGATGGTCGGCGTTTCTGCACCAGCTTTTTTTATGCGTGCCATACAGAAGCATACAACAATGATAAAAAGGGATATGAATACAGGGGTTTTCCCCTCGAAAAGTTGTTTAGCCCGGTGGGTGTCTTTTTTTTTTTTTTATGTGACTAGGGCCTGGAGTCACAGCCTGATGGAAGCGGTAATGTAGTAGTAGTAGTAGTAGTAGTAATGTAGAGCCCAATAGTTTCTGAGGTAACAGAATCAAGGATGGAATGGCTTAGGCCTAATTTTACCATTATTGTTCATATAAAATTGTATAAACTGAAACAGTGCTTAGAGCAATAGAGATAAAAAAAAAAAAAAAAAATAGATGGTCAAATTTACTTTCCACCCTTTTCCAGGCTGGTGTTAGACAGTCCGGCTCTATCCACTACCTGAGAGGTGTTTGCTGATAATATTTGCAGTCTCCGTGGCCCTGGCCATGCTGGAGTGGACCAGAACATCATACTTGAGTCCCAACGCTGCCAACCGCTTTCCCGTGAACTCGGCCTGCTCACGACCTGGGAAGTGGAGACACAAGGGTCATTTTAAGACCAAGAAAGTGGATCACATCACTCCAGTTCTGAAGTCTTTACACTGGCTTCCTGTGCTTCAGAGAGTTGATTTCAAAATACTTTTGCTGGTTTATAAATCATTAAACGGTTTAGGTCCAAAATACATTTCTGACCTGCTAGTAAACTACGAACCCCCCAGACCTCTCAGGTCGTCTGGGACAGGTCTGCTTTCTGTCCCCAGGGTCAGAACTAAACAGGGGGAAGCAGCATTTAGTTTCTATGCTCCACATATTTGGAACCAACTTCCAGAAAACTGCAGGTCCGCTGCAACTCTCAGTTCTTTTAAATCAAGGCTGAAGACCTTTCTTTTTGATGTTGCCTTTCGTTAAATAATTGTCCATTTCTTATACTTACGTTGCTTATTTTATCTGCTTTTATATTTTTAACTGCTCTTTAATGTTTAATTTCTTAAACTGCACTGTAACTTTTATTCTTGTATTTTAATTGTCTTCATGTAAAGCACTTTGAATTGCCCTGTTGCTGAAAAGTGCTATACAAATAAAGCTGCCTTGCCTTTAAAAACAAACTGCTGGTCTGTCAGAAACGGTCATTTGGGTAGGACTAGGGCTGCACGATATGAGGAAAATATCTAATTGCGATTATTTTGACTGATATTGTGATTGTGATATGATTCATGATATAGGAGGAAAGTATCATTTTTGTATCATTCTCATTGAAAAATGTTAAAATAAAATAAATGTAAATGATTATAGTGTGATTTTTGCAAGGATCTGTACCAAAGAAAGGTGTTTCCTTTAGTCTGTAGGATACGATTTGTAGGCTGGGACGTCTCTGCAGCGCCACAATACTTCATTCAGAATGGTTTGACAAATATTTTGCCTTTAACAAACATTGCGCCCCCGCCTGCGATTTGGAAATTGCACTAGTCCATATTGCGATTTTGATTAAACTGCAATTAATTGTGCAGTCCTAGATCATTCTGCTGTCAGGGTGGTACAGTACACATGCTATTACGCTATCAGAGACAGAACAGTACTTTATTAACGCTAGATCCAAGCATCACTGTTTCCTCTGTGTGACTGAAATGACTCTCCAGACTGCTGTCTGTCTGGTCAACTTTCCAGGTGACTTAAGCGGAAACAAGAACCTAATGGAGTGAGGATCCTCTCCTTGTCGCTGTTCCCACTCAGGATGTACTGGGAGTGTCTGATGAGGAGAATATTGCGTGTAGCTTTTGGTTTGCCGTTGTCCTGCTCAGAGCTGGGGTCTTCAGTTGCATTTTCTTTCTTCTTCCCATTGGTGAGTGCCGATGGGTCTCTCCTAAACAGAAGTAAGACGAGGTGATCTTGAGATTAGGAGTGGCTTTGTCTGACATGGTTAACGAGGGGTGGAAAATGGGGTTAACACAACTAAGATTTAAGATGATTATACTGAGTATAATAATATAATGTCATTATAATACTTTGAGAAACTTCTAAACATCTTGTTTTGAAGAAACCCTACGCCAAACTCACATCATTGTGACTCAATCTCACAAATCCTTATCCTTAGTCCCCAGTAGGGCGGAACGATTAATCGTTTTCAAATCGAAATCGCGATTTGAAAGAATTCGGTTAGCTTATTGTGAAGACCGCAATTAATCGAATGTGACTATTTAGTTGAATGTTTGGTGTAACATTTGGTTTTTTATTTCTCTTTTCATTATTAAATTTACTGTTTTTTTTCACAAGATAAATGCTGGAATAATGTTACATAATCAGATTGTTAACAGAAAGGTCCTGTTTTCAGTGGAGGTTTCATTTATTTTTATTACTTTATTTAACATGATCGTAGAAGGTGCAATATGTAGATGCTGCTATTGAACTGAGGCTTAGCTTTTGTGCTAAATGTTCTCTGTTTGACTGTTCAATGTTCCATGCTTATTAAAAGAAAAACACCAATTGCTGGCAATTCATATCCATATGTTCTCATCCTTGCATAAGAATATAGAGCAATTTTGATGGCGTTTCATGTTATAATGCTCCATGATATGTTGTAGGCTTATCTGTTACACAGTGAATATTGAACTTTAGCTAAATCGCAAATCAAATCGTAATCGCAATATCTGGCAGAAAGATCGCAATTCAATTTTTTTCCCAAAATCGTTCAGCCTTAGTCCCCACTAAGCATCCAAAACACCAACTATTTTTTTGTCCAATAAGTTTCACAAAATCAACCTAAATTTCACAGTGGTGGATAGCCTGTTATTCAATTGATGTAGCCTATATTTGACAGAGATTTGGAGTGGGAAATGGAGGGAATATAATGCTATTGATTACGTTCCAATAATCAAACAGTTAAGCGACAGCGTAACGTTAGAGGCACGTACTTATCCCAGTTAAAGTCCCAGGCGTGTCCAGTCGGGGCTGGCGTGTGGCTGGCAGGTGTCCACGCCGGCTGCGCAGCTTGAAGAACGGTGAATCTCGACC
This sequence comes from Gymnocephalus cernua, assembly GCA_023631565.1. Lineage (NCBI taxonomy): Eukaryota > Metazoa > Chordata > Actinopteri > Perciformes > Percidae > Gymnocephalus > Gymnocephalus cernua. The sequence goes on from CM042425.1 coordinate 24,759,348, forward strand.
ACCGACTCCCTGCCTCTCCGCGTTGGTCACCGAAGTACCCGCGGGAGTCAGCAGCGGCAGCGGCGAATACTAAGACGGCAGAGCCTCCAGCGAGCCCACAAACAAGTTTTAAAGTTTTCCTGTACGACATCCTGCGAGCCGCTTAAGGAACAAACTATTGCTAGCTAATTAGCTGAGCTTAACAGATTTAACGTTACCAAGCTGTAACGCTATCCCTCCTTACAAATGTATTGCTTTCTCCTGCTTAATGGCGTTTGACTGTTAATGCCAACTCCAGCAAGGGAAACAAAACACGGTTTTTGTGGCACAACATCTACCGGGTGGCGGCTCTGGAAACTAAAAATACAGCAGAGACAGCAAGCTAAGAGCTAATCTAGGCAGTTTCCTACAAACATTTCAGTGGCCCACCCGAGCCTTCTTCTTCTTTGACGTATAACGGCAGCAGGTGTCACATTACTGCCATCTTCTGGAGTTGGTTAACTCCTACAGTCTCCGGTTTGTCCCATCGGTATTTTACTGAACTTGCACGTTGCAAATATATATCCTGTTTCTCTAAATAATACATTAGTCTTTCATTCACCATTCGTTCCATCACTAGTCTATATGTGCGATGTTAGGCTAGCCTATTAAGGGGACAATTACTGCCGCTTTACAACTTCTGGTATTTTACCTTCCTCCCACACTATATTGCAGTACAAATAAAGTAAATGTATTCAATCCTGCTGCACTTAAATAGGCCTATGTTTTTCTTCTTCCATTGTTTTCAGGTTTTGTTTTCTCTATGCCTCGTCCTCCCTCCTCAGAAAACGTATTAGAACTGTGTACCTTAACAGTAGCCTAATTAACCTATTAACTCAGATTTTTCTTTCTTAGTTAGTGCCTTTTCATTTCCATACTCCCCTCCCATCTTTCTTACCATCACATTACATTTTCATTTAGCTTTCATTTCACCCCCCACACCTCTAAGTTCCCCCTGTTATTGTCCTCCTTACTACAGCTTGAGCTTTTTGTACTGTATCTGTCAGTGGTGTAGTCTAATGTATTGTAGTGGGTATACTGTACTATATATATAGGCCTATATTGGCCAGAATTTGCCTTTGGGGGAGGGGATATGTAATATGTAATGTAATGTAATGGGATATCATAATGGGGGGTCTAGGTGTCCTCCCCCAGGGAAGTTTTGAGCATCAACGACTTCATGTCCTGTATTCAGATACACTTGTATGCACCAATTTACGGTGAAAATACCTTTATTTAGCCTATGTGAAGAAGAAAAACGCAGATGACAATTCAAAATATATCAAAAATATAATGGAAAGTATGTTGTTGCGTGTCATTGGGCATTTTTAAGTGGGTATATGGAAATCCTGGAGCTTTCTTAGTGGGTATACTGCGTATACCTGTGTATCACTACACCACTGGTATCTATCATGAATAAATGCCCTGTTTCTGTTTCACACAGCTTCTTTACTTGTATCTTCCATTCCTCCATGGTACTGTCTTCCTCTTTATTTTGCATTTACTCTTAGAAATAGATCTCAGTGCAGCTGTTCTAATGCCTTCTATTTTATTATCAAGAGTTTCTATGTTCCTATTAGCAATAATCTGATTTAGATAGCCACTCTTCCTTAAACTCAGAAGAACACACTCAGGAACTCTTTCTTTTATATTGCACATTTTCAATATCTTAATATCTTTATCTTTAATTTTCTATACTGTTTTGTTTTGCCTTACATTTGCACTATTTAAAATTTGTAATTGTATATATCACTTATCTATCTTTATCTTAATTGTAGCCTACATACTTTTTCTCTTTTTTTATTGTATACATTCATTTTTTCATCTTTATTTGTATTTCTTATATTTTATATTATACTTGTACGTGTCATTGCACCATGGGTCAGAGAGAAACATATTATATTTCAATTGCTCTGTATGTCTGGCACATATTGCAGAATTGACAATAAAGTTGACTCTTCCTTAAACTTCTCTGAGTTAGCTTTCCCAAACGCCCATTTTTCACCCAGTCACTGAATCATGAATGCTTATACTGATGCCATCACTAAATTACTCTCATTTAACAAATCTTCTATGACTGGCCATTGCCATTAGTTTTGCGCATTGATGTCCCCACACCACACAATGCTTGGTCTTCTTTGTCCATTTGTTTACTTCTATTCTCTTACCAGGGTTGTAATAATTCACAACCACTAATCCCTTCCTTTCAACCCACACTTCCACCACCATAGCTACTGCAGTTAATTTCCTATACCCAGTAGTACCATAGGTGACACCTTCCCCTCCGCCTCCCATCTTTATCATCTCCACAGTTACAGCATGTTGTTCATACTTCCTCTCCACGCTTTCCATAACAACCATGTTCACCACACCCAGTACATACAGTATTCTCTGTCCTTTGCCTGGTTTGGCTATATACATAACCAAATTCCTGCCAATTGAAACACCTAGGCTTTAGTATATGCTCTTCCATTCAACACATCTCAGACTTTTTGTATCTCTCTCTCCTATCAGTTTTTATGGACTGATATAAGAGAATTGCCCTTTGAAGCATTATAAGACTACAACATAATACATTATTGACTACAATGAAACAAGGTATACTTACCCTTAATACCAAAACCAAACAAAGATAAAACACCAACTGCTCCGGAGCAGGCTAACTGCAAATAATACATCTCCATGGGGTATACGTGCAGTTTAATGTCCCAAATTCCCCATACAATGTCCTTAATTAATTAAGAACCTGCTAAACCACCTGTGCTACCCTAACTCTAACCTGTCTCAAATAAGACCCTCATCATTTGGGACACTCAGTTTTTGAAAAATAATTTGGGACACTAAACTGCACATATGCCTCTCCATGGTTACTTGGCTGGTTTTAATTCAACCTGCTTTTGTGCAACCAAGTCAAGGCTAAATTCATCCAGGATAACTTGAATATCCCGGCTGAATCCCTTATCCTGGGTTAGTGCCCTACGGAAAAAAAGAAGTGCCTTGAGACTTGTTGAATTACTTAAAGTTTGTATTGATTAAAGCTCTCCATCTTATTAATTTTTGTTCATTTATAAGCATATTTCAATGTATCAGAATTTATTTTATATTCTTATTTTAATTGTTTCATAGGGTTTTCTTATTGTTCTATTTTATTTTTGTTATTTCCTATATTTTATGTGTATGCTGCTTAGAATAATTTGTAAAATGATAAGCGATATAAAAATGACTCTGTATGCTCTGTATTTGAAGGCATTGAATAAAAAAAAAATGAAATCAAAAATTAACACCGCAACGATGACGACTTCCGCTCCACACCTCGCGCGATTGTCATAAATCCATAGACAGCGAAAGAAAATAAATAAATCCCAACACGTGCCACTTGAGTGCGCTCTAATCCCTAAATCCACAGCAGTAGCCTACCTGCAGCGGAGTAGCCCTGATTTTCCGGCAGCACTAATAAACTCCATTCAACATGTCAGTGGGACCAAAGACACTGGTTTACAATTTAAAGCCGCACACATCAACTCAGCCTAATTTCAGTAGCCTCGGCCTAACACAAATGGAACCCCATAAACTTCACACTGCCCTGCCGCCTGCTTGTTTGTTGGTGATAGGACTGTGGCTGGCGTGGGAAGAGTCATTTTAGCCACTCAAATGTCTTTTTGGTAGATATAAAAGAGTGGAAGTCGACTATTTGCCAAAGCAACTATGCCTGGTTTGTGTAGCGTACGCTTGTTAGCAAATAAAGCAACATCAACCTGCACGATTTTAAATGAAGTGTAGCTCTCTCCGTCAAGAGCAGCTTCCAACACATCAAATAGCTTGTCTTCTTATTGATACATTATTCTCATTATTCTCTTATATTGTCCATATTTAAATATTAAAATATCTATCTATCTATCTATCTATCTATCTATCTATCTATCTATCTATCTATCTATCTATCTATCTATCTATCTATCTATCTATCCTGGGTAAAAAAAAAAAAAAAAAAGACTGCAGAGTGACTAATGCTTTCCGACGAAAACATTACATGCAAGCTAATCAACATTATTGCTCCGATTATTTTTCTCCTGAAGACACTTGCAGGGTTTGCACACAGCCGAGGCTCCACCTTTTCAAGCGGTTCAGTGACCTCAGCAGTGGGCTGGATTGGAAGGGTGGGATTTCCAGGCTTCGAGTGAGCCTGAGCTCTCCGTGTGTAGTATTCCTGCCTCTCTATTTTAGGATCTATGCGGCTTCAACGATATAGCATAGACGGACCGGTTGCACCTTTTAATAGCCATAGAAAGGCCTATACATTGCACACTGGATCTTTTTTCTACATGCGACTCCAATCGGAATAAATAATTGAGGAATGTGGAAATTACAGAATGCCCAACAGCGCTGGAAAGAGATTTAAACCCACCAAATACATCCCAGTGTCCACTGCTGCCACACTCCTTGTGGGATCGACCACTTTATTTTTCGTCTTCACGTAAGTTTTCATCGCTTCTTTCGCTTCTCATTCGTTGTATGCCGGCGGGGTTTCCTACACTGTGTGTTTGTGTGTTTGTGTGTGTGTGTGTGTGTGTGTGTGTGTGTGTGTGTGTGTGTGTGTGTGTGTGTGTGTGTGTGTGTGTGTGTGTGTGTGTGTGTCCAGATTACACAGACATGAGTGGATTTGCAGCTCAAAGTTTGCATGGGTGGATTCAGTCACTTCAGGTAGAACAAGTGATTTATTTTTTTTAATGAGTATTTCTATCCCATCGGGGAATCTCGTAGCAGTGTCTTAACACTGCCTTCCCGTGCAGCCTCAGACACACCATTTCGCCGTAATACCTGAAAGGTAAACTTCCAATAAACCATGTAAGTTTAACAACGCTATAACCGTGCAGGAGACCACCAGTTTAGGCCGCAGTTACTCACTTTCCATTGAAGAAATGCCGCAGGCAGTTGTTGATACAATTAAAGTGGTTGCATTGTGTTAAACAGGCTACATGCTCACTCAGCTGAGATAGTTCCAGGGTCACACAACCTATCAAGAGGCATCAGAATCATTCTAAGCCTGGGGTTCCCAAAGTGGAGTCCTGCAGGAGTCCCAGCAATTTAGGTTTTCCTTTGGAGGGAATGAGGATTATTGGCGACCTCTGACCAAGTCCAAACAGGTCCTTTACTCTCTCAAAAGCAGATATTAATTCACTTCTCTGAATTCCTATGTTCTGACAAGCAGGCGATAGTCAGTGGTTCAGCCACACACCAGCTGCAATCAGGATGATCGCATACTGTTAGTCGGTCACGCAGCCATCAGCATCATTGTCCCAGACCCCTCCAGCTGATGAAAGAGCGAGTTAGTGCTATCAATCTAATATAAAGCTGTCACCATAGAGTGGGAGATAACAGCAGTGATGCATCTGGTTTGAATTATCATTCCCACATACAGTACATGCTCCTCTAGTGCCAACCCCCAGGTGAGTGGATTATTGGTGAAATTATCAACTCACTCTCACATCTGCAAGGAACCCAGAGGGGGGTGGGGGTGGGGGGGTAGGAAACCTCTGACCTGGACTGAGGACTATAGGGATATATCATTCAACCTTTAGCCTATGCGGAGACGTGTTGTCTGCCAAAGTTTAAAACTGCTAAATGTAATTATTCGCCCTCCAAGGGCGGAAGGATTTGACAGTGTTTTAAAGACCTTATGTTGCTGTGGCTAATGGGAACATGTTGGGTGTGTAGATGATGTTTCTATCATTCCTAACACACATTTTTATTCCTGTACTGTAATAGCTGTTGTTGATCTAAGGTTTTGTGTGTGTGTGTGTGTGTGTGTGTGTGTGTGTGTGTGTGTGTGTGTGTGTTTGTATCATTAAATCATGTATTGCTTTTCGACACAGACCAATATAAGATACAAAAGTGTGATACAGAGTGTGTTCTTGACTAATTGTATGAACAAGAAAATGCGGGAAGACACAGAAAATGCTTAAACTGCACCCTGAAAGGTTTAGCCCCCTCAGTCTCAGGGCAATGACCGAGACTGAAGGAAACATATGGTGTTTGCGTGTAGCATCGGTAGGATGGATTGGAGCTTTAAAAATATCAGCACTCCTTGGTGTAATGTCTAGGGCTTTGCATAAACAAATGGCCTGGTTTACAAGTTTTGGTGTTGAATGAATGTGTCATGATTTAATAAGACACTCCCCTTTTCCTCATGTTATGCTGTATTTTTCTTACTTGTTGCATCTTCCAGCCCTGTCTACCCCCTTGTGTGTATGTTTGTTTGTGTACGGGCAGGTTGATGGTTCTTTTTGTGAAGCACTTTGGAAAACCTTGTGTTCATTAAAATGTGCTATATAAATAAAGTTGGATTGGACTGGATAAGAGATCTGCATCAGTCATATTGTTCGCAAATAAGCAGAAGTCCGAATTATTGCTGCCCAGAGGTTTAAAAAATATATACAGTATAGCCTATATATATATTAGTTGTTCTTTTGTTGGGGTTCACATCAGGTTACACATTAATGTTCATCCCCCCCAGCAGATGGTTCAAGGGTGAGGATTAAGACTTTACTGGGTTGCTCCTTCTTTTCCCAGTAAAAGGTCTGGAGGATTGAGTCTCGTATAATGGAACCCCCTGGGGAGCAGTGCACATCCAAACTAGGCCATATCTCCTCATTATAATAGAGTGTATCATGTTGGACCCAGTCTAGCCTTGTGGTATGGTATCTAAAATGTCTTAACCAGAATAACGTACAACAAGTGCAAAAGTAGGAACATTTTACATTTCTATTTTGGCAACTTTGTTTGGTAGCCACAAGCTTAGATGTGCAGGGGTTAAAGCTAAAGATCTAGTCCCTCATATACGCTCAAGTACAGCCGAGTGCCGGGGACACAGATCTTTTTTTATTCCTAGGCCGCAGTGTGTTAAAGGTCTCACTGTTGCCAGCAGGCCACTTGGTGTCATATGGGCAATGGAGGATGAGACTTGGGGGCCAGCACTGACACACACACACACACACACACACACACACACACACACACACACACACACACACACACACACACACACACACACACACACACACACACACACACACACACACACACACACACACACACACACACACTGTCCATGGTGTGTTACTGTGTTTGGCTTACTGATGCCTGACAGTTTGTATTTCCCACAGAGATTGAATTAGAACACATTAGTACAGAATTATTTATATCTGCACACAGCATGACCACGACTCATCACAAAAATACGGATGATAAATTAAGCTTTTAGTCATGGTTTAGCCATCATAATATTATCCCAGCCTTATCTGGGTCCACAGCGAGATTCTTTTATACAGTAGCTTAGGCGTCTCGCTGTGTCTCAATTTGTCCCAGCTCTGTATGGCTGCACTGAAGAAGCTTTCTTTTTTACCTTTTAAGTAATTCCTCAGGATGGCTTCATCACTGCCCTTGACCGTGTGCCAAAAGGATAACCTGTTCGGGAAACGGAACTGCCAGGGTGACCATTATCATTTGTTGCTAAGACTAATAGTCCATACTTTGGAGTATGCATGGATAGATGTGTGAAAACTATCAATTGATCATCTGGACAAGACCTCTGTTCAGCAGTTTTTGCTGCGTGAAGGTGAATTATGAGAGAGGCAGTGAGTGGTGGAGCCACAGCCACCAGGCTGAGAGTAGAGCTGCACATGAGAACAGGCCTGTCAGGAATCTAATCTTCAGCTTCCACATCTGTTTCCTCCTTTTCACTGTATATCCATTGAGTCAGACTTCATTCAGATCCTCACGAATGCATTGTTTTGCATTTGTGCTCCACTCAGAGGTTCTTGTCGAGATTTTTAAAGGTATTTCCGATTTTAGTTGGGAGTGCAGAGTTGTCGAAATATGGGAACGATTGGAGGAAGGGTTTAGGAATTGCAAACATTTTCATACCTAGTCCCCTTATTTCAAGGGACCTAAAGTAATTGGACAATTGAGTCAAAAGCTGTTTCATGAGCAGGTATGGGCTATTCCTTCACTATTTCATCATCAATTAGGCAGATAAAAGGTCTGGAGTTGATTTCAGGTGTGACATTTTCATTTGGAAGCTATTGCTGCGAATCCACGCGGTCAAAGGAGCTCTCAATGCAAGTAAAGCAGTCCATCCTTAGGCTGCGGAAAAAGGAAAAATCCATCAGAGAGATGGCAGAAACATTAGGAGTAGCCAAATCCACAGTTTGGTACATTCTGAGAAAAAAGGAACGCACCGGTGAGCTCAGCAATACAAAAAGGCCCGGACGTCCACGGAAGACAACAGTGGTTGATGATCGCAGGATCCTTTCCATGGCAAAGAAGAACCCCTTTACAACATCTAGTGAATTGAAGAAGACTCTCCAGGAAGTAGGCATATCATCATCCAAGTCTACCATAAAGAGAAGACTTCACAAGAGCAAATACAGAGGATTCACATTCATAAAGCCTCAAGAATAGAAAAGCCAGATTAGAGTTTGCCAGAAGACATCTAAAAAAGCCAGCCCAGTTCTGAAACAGCATTCTTTGGACTGATGAAACTAAGATAAACCTGTACCAGAATGATGGGCAGAGAAAAATATGGAGAAGGCTTGGGACAGCTCTTGATTTGAAGCACACCACATCATCCATAAAACATGGTGGAGGCAGTGTTATGGCCAAAATATGCTTGATGCACTGAAGGTGGCGCGTGACGTCCAAATGACGTAATTTCCTGCCGGCGTGCCCGGATTTAAGTGCGCGAACACAGGTCGCACACCACTCTATTTTTTTTCAGCGGCTCGCGACAAACCAGAAACAGGAAGCATGAACGAGCTCCTGGGCAACCGGGTACCGAGTGACTGCAAGTCTCTCTTGTAAACTTACTGGGTTAAGATAAGTTCTTTTATGGTGAATGAAAGGCTTGATCTGACGAAGTAGGTCATCAAATCGACGCATTCACGTCAATGCTGCTGCCAGTTCAGCCGTTGTTTATCTTTTTCTTCTTCTTCTAGTCTGTAGAAAGAACAGCGTCGGTAGTCTTTCGTCATTAGCGCCACCTCTGTTCAGGAGAAGACTGCAACTAGTGTCGCGACCACCAGCGCGAGTATAAACAGTTACGGCGATCCCGTGACGTCACGATGTCGTTCGCCACCTTGGGAACGGGCAGTATAATTTACGCTTAATGGCATGGGCATGCATGGCTTCCAGTGGCACTGGGTCACTAGTGTTTATTGATGATATGACAGAAGATGGAAGCAGCCGCATGAATTCTGAAGTCTATAGGAACATTCTGTCTGTTCATATTCAGCCAAATTCAACAAAGTACAGATGGACTATGACCCAAAACATACTGCAAAAGCAACACAGGCGTTTTTCAAGGCAAAGAAGTAGAATATTCTACAATGGCCGAGTCAATTACCTGATCTGAATCCGATCGAGCATGCATTCCACTTGCTCAAGACAAAACCTAAGACACAAAGACCTGCAAACAAACAACAGCAGAAGACAGCTGCAGTCAAGGCCTGGCAAAGCATCACAAAGGAGGAAAGCCAACGTTTGGTGATGTCTATGGGTTCCAGACTACAGGCAGTCATCGCCTGCAAAGGATTCTCAACAAAGTGAATGGACATTTTATTTATGATTATATTAATTTGTCCAATTACTTTAGGTCTCTTGAAATAAGGGGACTATGTATGAAAATATGTGTAATTCCTAAACCTAAACCCACTACAATTCCATCTCGATGATTTCAATTAAAATCCATTGTGTTAGCGCACAGGGCCAAAATAATGAAAATTGTGTCACTATTTAAATATTTCCAGACCTAACTGTAGTTACCTCATTTACACTGTACAGGAACTTGCTGTTTTCTCTCGCAACTTGTCTCGCTACAAGTTTCGTAGTAAAGCAGAAGCAGAAAAGTAGCACCCAGTCCTCTGGTACTCTAACGCCTCATTTTGACTCAACTCACTGTTGGTACCAGGTGCTTTTGGCGATTTCGTTTTTCACTGTGGATAGTACTCTCTCAGTCTAGGTGGAATTCTCAGCTCATCGCTATAATGCAGAGTGAAACTGCCATAACATCATTTTCAACATTCTCTGGATCCTTTCATTGGCAACGATGTCTGCACTTCGTCAATTGTACTGTGGTGTGCTTCAAAAAAACTGTGGTTGCTATTGACGGTAGCTTGGCTATTTAAATTGGGTGGGTTTGTGCAGGAGTATCTGTGTTGCGCTAGTGATGATTCTCTCTGACCAATCAGTGGTCGGCAGCTCGCTTGGAACCTCGAGCGAGGTGGTACCAAGAAAAAGTACCAGTACTTACAATACTATCTACAACGTTTTTAGTTCAGCAGAGCCGTGGCATGAAATGCGGCATTAGAAATAAGGATACAGAGATACTTAAGCTAAGAAAAAAGGTGTCTAGGATAAAACACACCCATATTTATTAACTGAAAAGTTAGATTTTTACGAGTTGTATGTTCTTAAGCAGCGTTAGCCGAATACATCAATCATATTGAGCAAAGTTAGGTAACATTACTAAATTGAGACTGACTCTTATTGAAGGATACAGATACACAGCATCCTCCCTCACAGGTTTGGCTAATGTTAGCTAGCATTAACGTTAGCTTAGTGACTTTCTTGAAATAAAATATCCTTACTAAAAACTGAGAGAAGGCTTACTTATGGAGCCATTTCTACATTAGCTGCTATACATACCATCATGCTGCTTGGTGAGCCACCTAATTTATTTAGCGGTGAACTAATTATGCCTATCATACACTAGAAGACTTTGAACAGACTTTGAAAAGACTACAGTCTAACACCATCTCACATCTAAAGACAATCATCTCACATGTAACGTTAAAGACTGTCATAATATGTAAAGACTGGGGATCTGGCAGGGTCAGTTACTGCAAGACCACAACTAGACTCGTTTTGAAAGATTTAACCAAGCTAGCTAGCTACTGCTAACGTTAGCTGCTTCCAGTTTGGTGCTGGAGGGAGTACACCAAACTGTCACCTGATTTAACTTCACTACCAAGACTTAAGACTTACGATAATATCAAACATGTTTGATTTTGTTGGAACGTCAAGACAGGAAAAAGACTGACTCGGACTGAGTTTTATGACCGCCTTACACCAAACGATTGAGACGACGGGAGCGTGCCCAACTCTACCAAGACTCTCATGATTTCATTACGATATTGGAAATCAGTCTGTGACAGTGGAATTGCTTTAAAAAATGTTGTTTGGTGTAAGGTTGGCATTAGCTAGCTAATAGTTAAATTCATGCACATATCTTATGTTGAAATGCCCATGCTAAAGAAACAGTGACCAACGAACAAAGTGCAAGAGAGTTGTATAAATGAAATAGAGTGGAAAACCTGGGTTAGTCAAAATTGGGTTACTGCAGACTGCCTATAGGCACAGCAGCACTGTAGCTCTCCCCACCGGTGGCCGGCAAGTCTCTTTTATTTTCTGGACAGATCTAATATTGAACCGTTTTGTGACAAATATTTCTTTAATTGAGGGATATAATTGTGGGGTTCCTTATCAAACTTTTTTTTTATGAAAAACAAAATCTGATTTAAATGCTTATAATGTGATAAGTCCCCTGAGCTTTATGATTTTATTTGTTTTCTATTTAGTGTATGTATTCCTGAACATTCAGCATATGACCAGAGCTGGTGTTGGAAATCACAATTTCTGTGTTCACCTGTCCCCTCTTCACTATGCTGTATGTAACTTTTTTTTGTGTGTGTCTTATTAATTGAAGGTCTAAAAGCATAATTGAATGTTGGTTCATTGATCCTAATCCGCGTCCTGCTTGTGATTATGTATGCAGAGCTGCTGTCGTCTTTTTGTCAAAGAGTTGTGTAAAGAAGCTTGTAACTATTAATGCCTCTCTCCTGTGTGGCATTAGTGGCTGCGAGACGCCCCGTGTTTGACTGTAGTTAAATGAACTGTTGGTTTAACCCGGCCTGTTTATGCTTGGTGTGGGAGCCAGACCATCTTGGCTGCCTGTTTTAAATATTGCTCATATAACATTGGGACTGATTTGGGTTTAGTTTGTTTATTTAAATGTGTGATCGAGGATATATTACCACGTTTGAGACGTGGCAATTAAGAGCAAAGTGTTTCTCAGAAGGAGGAAATTACCCATTGACATGTTATGAATATGCTTGTAGCTCTTTCAGTGTCTCTGCTTGAACAAGCATCTATCAAAGCAAGAAACCAGAGAGTCTCAGCCTCCCTGATGTATTCCATGACTTTCATGAGAGCAGGAAATTTTAGCTCCTTAAGGGCAATGCTCATCAGTATTCGTCTTCAGTATTGGCTTACATATTACTAGGGATCGGCCGATACTGTTTTTTCAAGACAATACCGATTATTAGTAGTTAATGAAACTGCTGATAACCGCTTTACATTAAAAATGAAAATCTTTAAGTCAAAATTACGCTGATACAGATAATCTGCAAACTGCCAAAAAAGGGCCTGATAATAGGCCAGGGTTGATATTCGGTCTATCCCTATATATTACTATTCTGTCCTCACACACTGTCACAGCATTAAGTTCCAGCCCCTCAGCTTAGGTGGATAAGGAGCGATCCTGTCCTCATGTCACACAGAGGATAAGACTTGATTATCTTGACCGGGCCAGAAGTAGCCGATAGACGTACAAGCTCACCAGGGCCAAATTATTCCCTCTGCCTATTCATAAAATCCATGTGGCGCAGACTCCTGGTTTGTCGAGATAACTACTGTATTTTTTCCGCTAGGGATAAAACCAGTAGCAGGTCTGTGCGGTGAGGCTAGCTTTGTCATATTAGATAACGATGTAATTTCCTCTGTAGGTCCTCTTCCATCAGCACCTTGAAATGAGGGTCTGGAGATTGACAATTGCAGTGCAGGGTTGTGTCACTTTTTGCCTTTTTAGAAGGTACTTAAGGTGACAGGCAATAACAAAATAGAACAAAAGGGTGTTATTTCTCTTTGAGCTAATGCAGAAGATCAGGCCACAGTTATAAATGGACTTTTTTGGTACATTATACTCTTATTGCTTTAGACAGCATATTTTTAGCCTGTGGGCTGATTTTTATTTTATTGTCATTCTTATTGTGGTTTATGGTTTACCACAAGGCATGTTTCCAACCTGTAAGATCATTACAGATTGTAGACCAATCCCCTGCTCCTGCAGCTTCATAGCCTTAAAGAATGATTTCAGTTCATTTCTACCTATTTCCCATATATGTATATTGTGTCTCCATGGGTTGTGCAAATTTTGCACTCTCCACCTTCTTGTGAGATGGGTATATGGATATAAGGACTCCATTTTATTATTTATATGAATAATTTCAAACGCTTGTCTCTGAGTCTGAACGAAAGTAAACACAGAAAGAAGCCACCTGGAACGGCCTTTATGGCTAACTGCATAGGGATCTACATCCGGGTCAACTTGCACATCACTTTGTTTACATGTGTGAGGCTGTGGATAGCTTTCCATTTAGCGTATTCGTGCTAGAGAAGTAGTGGATAATTAGTCCCATGTAGCCACATTTATGGTGAAATCGGCCTGCCTGAAAGAAACTGAGAATTTCCTTTTTAAAGCTGATACAGCAGCTACATGGTGTAGCAGTCAAAAAACCCTGTTCCACCACAGCTAAGTCAAAGTGATTGACTTAATTCAGTGTTAAACAGTCAGTCCCTATGTTATGTCCCACCGCCCAATGTCCTGATTTCATCAATACAGAAGCAAACTCCTTTGAAGTTTGTTCGATACCATCGTGCAACACCGATCTGAGTTACGTACTTTCTATTTAAATCCATCAGCTCTGTGTTGATTTCCATTTGTAATGTAGAACATTACTACTCAGAAACTAAACTTTAGTTATTGTGCGTACTGGTGGAGACCAGTGAGTCTGAGTGGTGTTCAGGGGCCTCGGGAGTCCTTGAGAGAATTCCAGGGAGTCTCTTAGTGAGAAAGAGTTCAGTGTAACAGAATTCATTTGATCTTGATTTCTCCCAGTTAGTGTACTTTATGTATATAGCTTTTTTTGTATTTGCTCAAAGCACTACAGTACCCAATTATAGCCTTACATAGCCACTAGACGTAGACTTGTCTGAAATGTTCTGAAAGTCTAATATCAAAAATCAAAGTCTCTTTTCAAACAGTGGAGACCGCAGGAGAACTGTCACCCCTGCGTGAGCTCGACATGTCTGAATCTGAACTCCCTCGCTCATATATTTTTAGCTGCTGACTAGAGGTGCAACGATGAATCAATTAGTTGTCAACTATTAAATTAATCGCCAACTATTTTGATAATCGATTAATTGGTTTGAGTAACTTTCTTATATATAAAAAAAGATTAAATGTGAATATGTTCTGGTTTCTTCTCTCCTCTGTGACAGTAAACTGAATATCTTTGAGTTTTTGACAAAACAAGACATTTGAGGACGTCATCTTAGGCTTTGGGAAACATTGATCCACGTTTTTATAGACCAAACAACTAATCAATTAATCAAGAAAATAATCGACAGATTAATCGACTATGAAAATAATCGTTAGTTGCAGCCCTACTGCTGACAGTTTGACAGTGACACACACACACACACACACACACACACACACACACACACACACACACACACACACACACACACACACACACACACACACACACACACACACACACACACACACACACACACACACACACTAGTCTTGGCCTCCCTGGCAGGGAACTGCCATATATCTGTCAAGCAAAGGTATGTCCAGCTGTTGTGTCTACTCAGAGTAAAGCTGTAGATTGTGGTTCTCATTGGGCTCCAGGAGAAAAATAAAGTTGTTAGTAATTACATTTGCTATCTCGATAATAGAATAACTTCTGTGGTCACATATTGTGTACATAGACCATCATCACCTGTCCTCTACCGAGAAAGGTAATCCTGAACCGCTACCTTGTCTTTTAGAGCTTTCATAGAGCTGACTGCCTCCGTCAGTATTGATGAGTGAAAGAGGCCCAGAGGGGAAAAAAAGGCCAGATCTTCTAATCTCATTCCATCCCAGCCCTCCTTTCGCTGCTTGACAACTAGGTTAAGATAATGCTGACAGATCCTCTTCCCTGGCTCTCCACCATGCATCCAGAGCACGGCGACTGCCTGCTCTGCATGCAACACAAACACAAACAGGTGCCAACTTTAAATTACTTCTCAAGCTTCAGGATACAGGATGTAATTTTTAACAAAATCAACATTGCTGTCTCCTACTTTACAAGATGATCACGGTTATTGACCATTTTAATGATGATGTAATAAAGAACAACAGTTTCCACTGTTCTTGTACTTTTTTTTACAAAAAACATAATCCTAAAATGCCAAGTATTGTTTCAGTGCTGTTACTAAAACAAATGCATTGCATTATTTTTCACACTATATATACAATGTGTTCCCTGTTTTGTGGAAGGATTTGAATAGTTTTAACAGAATGCTAATTTCCAATAATAGAATGCAAATTTCCAGTAAAAATCCATCTGCATAAGACCATATGTCTTCAACAGGGTGCGATCATTGTGTGCAGATTAGCACGATTTATCATAAATGAATAAAAGCATAGACATCCTAATCTGCAACAGCAGGTGATAAATAATCCAAGTTGCATTATGTTCTTAGCATGATCTTCAAGCACATGTTGAGTTTTAATAGAAATCATGCTTTCTAAAATTATCCCGCCCTCTTTCTTCCAAGCTCTGAACGTGTTTGTTTTGCTTGTGCACTCTTTTGAAGTATGATTGAATATGCTCTTGAAGAAAAGGAAGACATTTCTTAAATGTTTCAGAATGTGACATCTCTCCTCTGGCTCAATAGAGTTGGATGAATATTTAGATTAATTTAGTTTCCCACTGCAGTTCGTGACTTTGTTCTTTTCTCTCTGTCTATTTAAAGTCCTTTTGGTTTCTCTGAAGCACTGGCTTTTTTGGAGCTCTGGTTCTTGCCAAAAAAGTAAATTGTGCCTTGTGATGCCATAATTGAGCCAAATGGATCCATGTGGATTCAGTGCACAGCAGTGTGTGGGCGGAAAGTGCGGGAAAGTGCAGCGAGGTGCTCTCAGAGTTTGCTGCACTCCCCTAGCTGAATAAGCCGAGGCCGCCTGGAAAGTCTCCTCTTGGGGAACATGTGGGATTAATTTAGACCTCCAGCCTCTCCCTCCAAGGGTGTCTCCACCCTGTTTCCCCTCATGTTGTTTTGCCAGAGGGAGACCATGACTGGTAATAAGTAGAAACAGAGCTCTATGTCTTAACACCCTCGGTCGGAGTGGCTTTCTGAGAGATCAAGGAGTCCGTTGCAAGCCAAGGCTCCCAGTGTTAACAAGAGTGAAGCGGTGTCCATCTGTGGGACACAGAGGAAGACAGACAGATCAGACTCTGTGATTACAAGGGCAGGTCTTCCACATCTTTGCCACTTTTTGAAGTAAGTGGCTTTAGAAGTCTGTGGAGATGAGTGGGCACAGCAAACAAAGCCACTTCTCATTCATCTGTGTAGTAGAGTTCAACCATTGAGCTACTGTAGACCAAACCAGATATCAATGTTTTTGACTTAAAGCCACTGTGTAGAATTTTGATGTGATTATAGCCTCTTTCAAAAATATTTTGATCACTGTTGGTTTGGTAGGAACATGTAAAATTTGAATACATTTGTAGGAAAGCGATTGAAAAACAGCGCAGTCTGTGTGGTGTGTTGAAATGTCTTCTTGATTCTACCGCTGTGGCCAAAGTCCAACATTCTTACATTCATAGTGTCTTTATAGCAGCTACAATTGATATTTTTATGACAACTTGAAAACAATGTGAATGACGTTCGTAGTGCTAAACCTACAGAGAAAGATCATCTGAATCTTCAGCTCCAATCAGCTTTACGGAGCTTGTTCAGCTGTCTGACCTAAAATGTTGCTGTTTTGGTTCATTTAGCGCTGTTTTGTGTACCACAGCAGGCAGCAGCTGTTTTCAACCAAAAACTCTCATCTCCAAAAACCTACTGTATGCTACCATATAGTAGCTAAATAGCCAAATATTTCCCGCAGGAGTTGGTAGACCAAAAACAGAGCTAAAAGGAGAATAAATATTGGACTCAGAAACATGACTCAAAATGAATGCCAATGTTGCTCCGTGTTTGGACGTGTCACTTAAAGCAACACTATGTAACTTTTCCCGCTTCGGTCCCCCTACAGGTTGGAAACAGAGTTGTCCATTACATTACATTGTCCAGTTCATTCGAACTACAGATCCGCTACCCGATCTAGCAAACTTGCATAATGTAATGTAATGGACAATTCCGCTTCCAACCTGTAGGTGGACCGAAGCGGGAAAAGTTATATAGTGTTGCTTTAATGCATGTCAAAGTAAATAACAAAACAAAAACAAAACTAATTTTATGTTATTATATAGTCTGAAACCTAACACTCCAAGCTAATATTGTTCTGATTTATCCGTCTGATGTGTTTGCGTGAGGTGAGGTGACCTTCTATTAATATAAGTGGTCGCTCTCGTCTTTGAAGCCTCGGATCCAGGGGGCTCCAGCCAGACTCGCCTCTGTTAGACTTTCACACAGTCCCTTTGTTGTTCACTGTAGAGGCAACCTTATCCCGTCATGTATGTCACATGCTATTATTTCACACAACGCTAGACAGTTATGAATAGGCATCAGTTTTATATTTATATTTATCACAGCGTTACCTGCCAAATGTCATGTACCTATAGATAGATAGAAATGTCCTTTCTTGTTTATAAGCATATACATGCAGGTCTTAGCACAAGCTCCTATAAGAATACAGTTACGTATTTTGCCTTTGGCATTCCAGGAATTGTGTTTTTTAATAGCTTTAAAAAACAGTCAAAACCTGTTTTATACATTTAGTGGTTCATCGTGTTGTGCATTAGCTGCTGTTTCCCAAGCTTTCACCTAATCATCCACTCTCATATCTGAAATTATAATGGAACTCCTCTGGTGCCAAAACAGAAGAAAAGGCAAATTCATCCCCATGACTATTGTTTGCTCTTGTTGTTTGTTTGTCTATTAAACCCCTGCCAATATGTTAAGCTACAGCCAGAATGCATGGACAGAAAGTAAACCCCAGGGAGGCTTCACCATGCACCAGTTTGGTGGAGGGCCTCTGTACTCCAACCAGTTACTGTGTTATCCTTTTACCAAATGTCCATTTAAAAGAATGGCACCATGCTTGACAGTGAGGATATTTTAGAAATGAGGTTTAATTGGACAGTAGACCAATGTATTCAGCCCTCAGGCCTTCACCATTCTCTGTGGATTCCACTTCCACTTATTATAGTGGCCAAGTGTCATATGGAGAGAAATCTCTGCGACAGTTTGAATCTTGTAGCTAGTTTTGAAAGGTCAGAGTGTGGACTTAATTTGAGGTTTCAGGTTACCCAGTTTCAATACTTGAAGCAACTTTAAAGGTCCAATGTGTGGGAATTTCTCCCATCTAGCGTTGAGATCATATATCGCAATCAACTACAACTCGCGCCACGCAGTTCAAAGTACGTATTACAGATATACGGTAGCCCTTACGCTTCAAAAAGCCGGTCTCTTGCTCTTTTCAATATCCTTTTTTTTCTGGGCGCAGAAGACTCCTGTTCCTGAAATTTGGATTTTGAATACGTGTGGTCCTCCATGTTACGATACCCGTTAGCAGCATTAGCAGCACCTGCGAGTTTATCATGTGACAGCGAAAGGCGGAGCAGTATGTCCTGTATGTCCCTTACCGGTTAACACATTTCCAGATGGCGCATGAATATGGAGCGTCTACCCCAGTTGCAAACGCAAATGTAAAATTTCAAGCCAAAAGGAATACTTGGAATTTGATGGTGGTGGTAAATATTCATGAAAAAGGACAAGTTTGTGAACAGGCAACGCAGATTTTGATAATGAACAACTAAACATGTTACACACTGGACCTTTAATTTTAGTCCCAAGGATTGTTTTATTTAGCTAGCACTGCAAACCGGTAAAAGACCCACTTATGCAGCTTTACTGTTTTTATTCCACAATTTAACAGACAATATAAAAAAAAAAAGTGTAGCGAATTAATACCCTTGATGGTGGGGGAGGAAGTTGTTGACCACATCTGTGACCGAGGCAGTACTCAGAACCTTCTGCCGGAGAGAGCATCACTGCCAGCTCTAAACTGGATTTTCTCGGCTGCACTGTTTTCTTTGGCCCAAAATTCTCCAGAAAAGCCTGCAACTTTTGTTAGCGTTATCCATGTCCAGCTGATGAAGTCATAGTTACTCTATGTTTAACTGAAAAACCAGGACAGGAAGCAGACAATTCTTCACTTCTCACTCATACTTCTTTGGAGACAGTGATGCACAGAAACTACAGTAACTCACGTAATTGAACAAACCTGTTTCCTGGCTCTATGAATGTTAGGTACATAGCACTATTTTACATTTCAGTGTGATATGGGTCAGTCAAGCAGTTTAATTAGGTGGTCTGGATGTTTTTGTTAGTCCCTGTGCAGTGTGGTTCTGCAGCTCTCAATAAGCTTTGGCTTCATCCTGCCTTATCTCTTCCAGCGTGAGGATGTTTTTTGTTTTGCCTCTTGTCTCTGGGGGAAAAGACCTCACAGTTGTAACCTAACCCAGCATTACTTTCAAGGCCAGGGAGCACATCATTAACTAACAAGGTTACAGTTAATTTGTGGGGTTACAGGTTAGGCACTGCCCTCTGTCATATAAAGGAAAATATGCTACAAAAAATATTAAAAACGTTGAACTGAGAAACTTGCTCTTGCCTGCCTCTGTATGAAATCAAGAACCAATTGTTTGAGTGGTTTTCCACCATTATCATTGTAAATAGCATATTTGCCGTAATTGGAAAGCTTAACGGGCGTAGCAACTGTAGCTAAGGGAGGCGAGGCTTAGTGAACGGGGTCAGCCCTACGTTCCCACAACCCAATGGTCCCACAGCCCTATGTTCCCACATTTCAATGATTTTGTTTTCGCTGAAAATTAGGCCCTATGTTCCCACAGTCCTATGTTCCCACATTTCTAACATTGTTCTTAAAAGTAGGCCCTATGTTATGTTTAGGGTTACATTCCATCTGTAGTCCATTGCTACTGGATAATAGATTGGGTGTAATTGGCTACCAAATTGGGAGAAAGGGGGATAATATCTGATACAAATTTATGACAAAGGAAATGTGGGAACATAGGGCATAATTATGGAAAAAAAATCTTATGAATGTGGGAACTGTGGGAACATAGGGCCTAATTATGAAAAAAATCTTAGAAATGTTGGAACATAGGGCTGTTGGAACATAGGCACGCTCCCCTGTAGCTAAGGGAGGCGAGGCTTAGTGAACGGCCTATTGTGTGGTCTGGATGTGAGGCCATGTGGTTGAGCAGCCTCAAGTGCTTAAAGCCCTCGATAACTAACTTAAAGTCCCAGGTAAGGAGCTTCTTCCTGCCTTATCTCTTGCAGGCTGAGGATGTTTTGTTTGTTTCGCCTCGTGTCTCGGGGCAATTGACATCTTGAGAGATGAGCTGGAACCTAGAGCTTTGACCTTTTGACCTTCACAAAAGAGCTTCACGTAAGCTCAGATCTCACATACTGACTATTAGTACACAGGTAAAATTGGGTTCTGGCTAAAGTGCAAAATATCAACAGACCTGAAACTAAATGAGTGATGAACTACATCAGAGCCCTTGGGTGTCAGTGCTCAGAGCACCATGTTTTCACTGCCACACCACAGTGCCACTCCAAATTTGGATCTTAGTTGGAGTCTTAATCCGACCACAAGGCGTTGATCTAATTCAGTGACCTGGCTTCACCCAGTCACTTCAGCAGGCTAAAACCATTTGATCAGAACTGACACAAACAGCAGACTGTTGTTCTCGAAGTCTGTTGCACAGCACACCGACCTCATCACTGCTGCCACCATGTGCATTCTCAGCAGTGTGAATAATTGCTAAAGTCCTGATTAAACTGCTGTGGAACTATTAGCCACCCTGCCAAATCCAGCTGATCCCTCAATTGTTTAATAGTATTCTTGTTGACAAGGAGGCCACCTTGCTTACAAAAGCAGAGGGCCGATCCCCTGACCCCTACTGCCTCTAAGTTTTTATTCCCAGGATATGTTTCGTCAAAGTCACTTGAAATATGTCTCCAAATAGCAGAGGTGACTTTTAAAAATGCCAAGTTTTGACATATTTGTGGTTGGGGAACGAGTTGCAAGTACTCAGGGTGCCATCCTTTCCAGCTGTGTGTTATGTGATGTACAGCATCTGTGATTGTGCAGTTTACCAGACCACAACAAGTGGGCCATGTTGAAGTTCCAGTAAAATATTTACTTAGCTCAGTATCTCAAGACCTCTCCCCTTCTCTCTCTCTCTCTCTCTGACACAAACTCTACTTCAGTTTCACTTTGTCCACAGAAGTTTAATAATGCAGCAGTTACGATGTACCTCTTTGCATTATCCCCATGAGCATGCTGGCTCACTGAACATCAGGAAGGATAACCTGTGAATATCAGTTTTTTTTTTTTTATCTTTATACTCTCTGCCCCCCCCTTTCATTTATTTTACATTCTGATCCTGCACATCTCCCTATGCCATGTGTTTTGTGAAGATGTCGGATAGTGTCAGTTCACATTTTTCTCCCAGCTATATTCACTTATCTGGAAGTTTTAGTCTGCCATGGTCTAAATGAAGAGCAAGAGACTGCAGGTAGGTTGGCTTGACAGTGACAAGTGCTGCCTGGCACGATATATCTTGCTCCATGTTTATGAAATCATCCACAGTTGCAGCGCTTATCTGCGACAGGCCCCGGCGTTCCTCGTTCCTGCATACTGTTGCCGGCACTAATGCGCTGGGTACCGCAAATTGAGAAGTTCCCCCTGAGGATGTGGGCAGAATGCTATTAGTGAGTCTTATATCTTCCCTGGAGACCTCTGTCACATTTTATTTTCTCAAAAAAAAATTCTTTCCTGTTTCCAGGAGAATTTCTGGTTATCGGATGTATTTCTCGAAAAACTCAAAACCGGTATAATATAATTTACGTATTTTTTATTTACTCAAGCATCACAATATTGCTACACACTTTCAACTGTTTTTTCATATTCTTGAAATCACAGTATCCCTGAAGATTTTCATAAGTAAAAGAGAAATGTGTTGCTTTAACATGATAAAGCTCAAAGTAATGTCTGTGCACTAAATAAGATGAATTACCTGTATATGTGTGCAGTTCACAGTCAGACTTGCCACAGGAAGTAAACTGTGCAATTTGTTTTTTGGCCTTGGTGACTGACGGATGTAATTATTGTTCGGGGAGACTTCAGGAGTCCATGTGCAGGAACTGCTGGAGAAATGACCATACAGGGAGCCACAACTCCCATCAACAACCTTGTGATTGATTTGATGGAAAACCCAAATGAATAGTTTCCCGAAGATGGAGGAGGCATAGGAGGTGGGAGCAGGACTCCCAAAGAAACTGCTGAGCAGTCAGAAACTACACCTGGCTCTGGAAAGCACTAACAACAGAAACAATTGTTCAGGATAGTGCAAAGTGGCAGTAGTACAGCTGTCTCTCTCAACCTCTGAGCTAAGCCCTAAAGGAGCCAATATACGCAAATGTAGCTCACATGTCAAGCTTCAGCCTGAGCCCTTGAAACACGTCGGCTCAGCTCTGGCAGTGATGGGCAAGTAGTTAGTGTTGTTGTGTCTGTAGTAGCTGAGAAAGGTTGATCCCTCAGCGGGGGGTGGGTGGGTGGGGGTTGACAGGGATTGTGACGACAGATTCCTGTGGAGTCTGCTCTCATGTGGTGTGGGGTTGAGGTGTGGTGGCAGCTGGGACAGGAGTGCCCTGGCTAAAGAGGAGAAAACGAAAAAGAACATCATGCCTCCGTGCATCACCCTCTTGCTTCTACTGTAGATTCCCACAAGATGATAGTTTTAGACCATCACTAATATAAATCACAGAATCTGATCATTTCAGAAGCCTGTCAATGTTGTCTGCAGTCCGTAAAATGTTAGCAACGCATCATTTGTTATGGTAACAAACAAACAGATACTTTTCACATGGGAGAAAAATGCAGTCCATATAGTGTACTTTAAGATATCTTTGAAAATGTACAACAATGAGCACAAATGTCCTATTTAAGCTTTTTGAAATGTATAGCAACCAAATCTGGTAGAAACAGCTACTTTTACATGTCAGAAGTGCAATACATTTATCTGAATATTAACATGAACAGAACAAAATTCCCTACTGGTACATTGCATTTTGGTAGGATTTTTGATTTAGCTAAAATGTATTAATTATGTGTAAGTGTATTTATTTTCATGTTAGAGAATGTCAAGCTCTCACATAATTTCTTGGCAGAGAGGAATGGCTTTACACCACACAACATCCACGCTCTGTTAAATTAAAGGACAAAAAAAGACCATCATATTCACACACATTTCTAATGTACCGTAGCAAAACAGCATTGACATTAGAGTCAATTCAGATGGATAGCGTAATACCGTAGCATTGACATACTATAGAGTATATGAAATCATATATACTGTATCACATCAATCATATCAGATGTGGCTTTCAGTGGCTGGACAATAACCAATTTCCAACGTAGAGTGCATAGAAATGAGAGTAACGTTAGCTCAGCCTGCAGCGCACCATGTGAATCAGACGACTTGAAGCCAAATGGCAGCACAGAAGCAGGTCTGTGCTGCTAATAGACTCTCTGGGTCACACACCGGGTGCCATCCTCCCATGAGCCTCCTAGCTTGGCATGACCTCGCACCTCGTATACACATGCAGTACATTTACGATGACAAAAAACACATGGAGCTGTGTAAAATACTTTGATGCTTTAGACATTGCAGGGCTTATCAGACTCTTTTTTTAAGAACTATGATTGGCGAGGACATTAAGCATGGCTGCAGGAAAAGTTCTATGTACTGTGACCCTCCGTACTTCTATGCATTAGTATGATCAATGTGTTATCACTTCTCCATGGCTTGCAGGGTCAAAATGTAATGTGACTTAGCCTGTGGGTTAGCAGGAGCAGCCAGACATGTGATCCTGTCTGCCTCTGAAGCTACGTTGTGTTTGCAGACATGTGGTTCTCCCCCGAGAGGAAGGCTGCCGGTGCTGCCGACACATTTTTCATGCCCTGTCGAGGTGATGCCTTGTGGTGCGCTTAATGAAGCACAGGCAGAATGAGCAGGGGTATTGATCTTCCCTCTAATGAGTTATGCATGAAGCAGGAGCTAATTACTTTTTAATATATTCTAAATCTATACAATGGACAACCTTCATGAAGGCAGAGTGGTATGGCTGAATCTTCTTCTCTTTTTTTTTTTACTCTGGGTGCATGTCAGTAGCATGCACACTTAGAGTGAAGTTAATGACTGACATTCATTTATTTCATAAATTCAAAAGCAGAACAGCGGCTACAGAAATGAAAACAAATAGAAAATATTAAAGCGGCACTGATCCATGTTTTTGTATTAACAATGGGTTAAATAACTACCTGGTACACGAAAGGTGTCGCTCTCAGCGACGAGCCCACCAAGAGTTATCACCTGACTGCAGTTCCCATTCAGCTCTATAGCGCATTGTAGCGGCTTTTAGCGCATTGTTTTGGTTTTACGAACCACAACTTAACTCCTCATTTCCACCAACTGTGGAACGCCTGCGGATCGGCTCCGTGCTCCGCCGTCCGTCAATACCCACCAGGTCCGGATTTGTTGTGGAACAGATGCGGCCATGACTGAAAGCTGAAGGCACTCAGCCCCACGAGATCTCGCAAATTCACGTACGATCGCGCGATATAACAGGATGTAGTTTATAAAAGCAGAACCACAAAACCAACAACAGTTGACTTCAGGCCTGTCTCCGCCCATTACAACATTTTCAAGGTGTAGTGCAGGGAAATATGATCCGCCGTGAGCACGATGTAATTTTATTTTGAAAATAAACCAGATGTTTTATTTTGTTTCTGTGCTCAACTTCCTGTCCCACACTGTCTGCCCTGTGCTGAATTGCTGCGGAGCTCTCCGGCGTCCAGCAATATAGAAGCTCTGCTTATCTGCTCCGGAGGGCTGCGATCGCCGGAGCTGGGACGCAGTCGGAACGCAGACGTTCCGCAGTCGATGGTGGAAATTAGCAGTAACTGTTTCGGTTCATTCTTACAGCTCTCATCATCCTTGTTTCCAGGCTCTACAAGCAACTGATTTTAGAAAAAAAAAACTGTTCTGATAAACCCACTGTACACTACCTGCCCTGCACCAAAGAACAGACACGACACTAGCTGGTAGCGGTGCATTCAGCAGCTAGTATGTCAGATATTTTTTGTCAGAGACGGAAAAAAGAGCTAAAAGGGGGGAGAGAATATTGGATTTACATTCTTCAAAGGAATGCTCATGTTGCCCCGGATCTGCTGGATGTGTAAATAACACATTAGCCACATGAACTATAACCTGATTATATGTCAATATGTTTATGGCTCATTGTACTGCCCCCAAGGAGCCAGGAAATCAATGAACACAGGTTTAAAGATAACAAAGTTCTAACAAACCACAACACATAAAAGATAGTGAGAAACCAGATTTTTTATTTTTCCTTTTACATTACCATGTAAAAGGAATGTTGTAATGTTGCAGGATGTTTGTGTACTTGGCAGGTAACCAAGTACACAAATAAAACGAAACCTGAAAGCAGCACAGCATAATAGGTCGCATCATCTCCCCACTGAGCTTCTGTTCTGCGTATATCCAACTCTGTGGTTGGCTTTGCAAACGCAGTGGAACGTGTCAGTGTTTCACCATATACTGTAGCTGACATGTAATTTGTTGGCAGATTAATAAGGAGACGAGATTAGTTGGATGCAACGAGGTGCACTAAGCATTCGTCTGTCTGTCTGTCACGTTCCTTATAGCCCAGAGGAACCACTTCACCCCTCTGTGTCAGGCGACACCTCGCCTACAAGGCTTCCTGCCACAAGTTCGTCCATCTGTAGCCAGTTTTTGCTCACTTTTAGGCACTCATCATCTGTCAAACACTGTTACAGAGAATGACGTGTGTCCTCAGCTGCTTCATGTGCCTCCAAGGGGAGAGCAAAAGGAGAGTTTTAGTATAGAAGTGCGACAAAGATGTGTGATTTTTAGTTTGAGGCCGTAATGTGTAATGTATTAGCAAACCAGGGTCAAGGTCTAATCCTAAATCATTTCTTCTCACACTCTTTCAGAACAACAGGGCTGCTGTTGTCCTTATCTGCCCTGCATGCCCTTAATGCATGATAAGTGTGCTTACTGCTCAATCGTGAGCAGTGTGTGTTTCTGCTTTACATTCAGTGTGTGTGTCAGAGCCCAGCGAGCCAACGTCAAGGGCTGCCATTCAAGCACTTCACTGTGCTCATTTACAATCTGCTCTCCACATTGCCAGGCTAAGTGGTGACTGAGTGAGACCTATTTTTAACTCTCCCCCCCCCCCCCCCACACCTCCTTTGTAACTGGAGCACAGCGCTCTCTCATTGAAATGGGCAACAGGGCTAAAAGGCAGTTTGTTGTCAATCAGCAACTGTCGACGCATAGTTGTACTTTTTTCCTCCTCTTTTTTTGTTTTTTACACGGACAAGTGGATCAAAAATGATTTTTTTTTATTTAAAACAACAGTGTGGCTGTTCTGGGACCTGCACTTTACTATAAATGTTGCTGCAGGGAGCATTTAGGATTTTAACTTGGCCGTGAGACTAGATAATAATCTCAGTTGCTTTTTGGGCTCACTGAGCTGGCCGCCTGCCAGCCTTTATCTTCAAACCATATCAGAGGACATTTTTTATCACCCTTCCATGTGTACAAACCCTAGAGCCCAACACAGCCTGGCCAGATTACTGAGCAAACAGGTCTGATGAACTTTTTTTTTTTATTATCTTGCTCCACTTGAACATTTCAGCCAAATACATCATCAGGTAGAAGGAAAGTGCAAACATTAATAAATCTTGGGACTCTCCAGCGTCTTGATGGAGACGTTTACTTCTAGGCGATATCACCCGCTGATACATTTCATGTACACAGTTTTTTCTTGCACCTGGTGATCATCAGTTGACTCATAATGCCTGGCTGTGGATGTGACCCCTCTCTATTGGGTATGAATGGAACAGATGGGCCTGGGGCTTAAGTGGGGAAGGGATCTGCTGATGACACCTGTGCATCACGAGTGCGCTTTATGCTCCTGGAGCTGAGTGTGCGCAGACACACACTAATCTCGTAATGTAGGCTGAGGTCCGATCAGTCTCAGTCTACTTATACATTGGGGATGTCACCGGAAAGGTTGGCATTATTCTGTGTTCTTCTTATTGGCTAAACATCCCATAAAAAAATCAAATCAACAATTCTTTAGTCCATCACTTGGACTTCTCTATCCTGTCTGTGACTCAGCCCCTCAGAGCGCCGAGGAAGGCTGATGGTGCTCTTCTACTTTTGAGCTGAGTATAAGGCTGCTACAGAAAAATAATATTTAGTTCCATTTAGAGATCCTATATTGATTGATGTGAAAGGACTTGTAAAGGTAGACAAATGTAATTGTCAGTCAACTTTAAGCACTGCGAGCATTTCCGAAAACCTCTTTACTCTTGGCTCACTATTTACACCACCAGTTATAACACTAATCTTTGCTGAGTCATGGTGGACTGTACTGAAATTACCAGTACCAGATTATTGATTCTGGGATGCCGAGGCAGTGCGGCTCATCAAATAAAGACACTTCTATGTCAAGAAGCTGTGACACAGCGCAGTTTGAATCAATCTGAATATTGCAGAATTCCTTGTTAGCCTATAATGGACATCAGTCCTCTGTTCTCTTCTTACACTTGCTGCGTTTCAGAGGTCTAAGCAGCACTGTGTTGCTCGTTTTGCCAGTCTCGCTTATGCCAGGGCCTAATGAGGCTTGCATTATGCCACTGCCTTGGTCGCCCGGTCCCAACACCGGATACTGACTCAGGAGGTGAAGATCAGGGCTCTGCTGGAGCAGAGTCTCCTTCTAGAGACCACCGTCCAGGCTGATGCACTTTTTATACCTTTAACACCCACACACACCTGTCCCTGTGCATGTAGTAAATGTATTGAATTGAATTGTACTATTAGCTCTGATTTCAGTTTGCCAAAGCTCGAACTTCAAGACATATTAGCGTCATCACCACATATCCATAACATACAGTAATAATAATAATAATCATTTATACTTTATTAATCCCGCAAGGGAAATTACGATGTTTTATATCTCAAGTACAAGTACCGTTTCTTAACTGAACGTTTTGACTAAATGGTTTGAAAAAACACATCTTAACTCAAGGTCCACTTACTAGCTTTGTCCGGAATATGTATGTCACACGTGTCAAACTCGAGGCCCGCGGGCCGAACTCGGCCCCTCGCATGTTTTAATCCGGCCCGCATATCAATTTAGGTTCACAATACATTTAATTTAGTTGTGCGCCAAACCAGGAAAGTGTTTTCCAAACTGCAATTACGCAACACTCAAGGCAGAATTTGGCAGATTTGCTGACTTTGAGACTCAGAAAATCCCACAGAGAGTTTTCATATTCAGGCTGAGAAACGGGTTGCTGTGAGTCCTACTTTAAAAAATGTAATCTTTGTTTTACTCGATTTGCTAAACTCTATGATGGCTAAGGAACTTTTTTGCTGACTTTTGTAGGGTTTTATGTCGACAAAAATGCCACTAAAGTCGAAAAAAGCAACAAAAATGACAAAAGAAAAATTGTCAAAAACAGCGACTTGCAATAATACAGTCAAAGATGCATGTCAATAAACTACACTTGTCTGACCCTTGATGTGATTTTCATTTTTCAGTGGCCCCTTAGTGAAAGTGAGTTTGACACAGCTGATGTATGTGGTTGAAAGCTCTAGACAAAGCTTGAGCACTGAGAGTATCAGCCAATGGCAGGAGGCTTATGCCCAGCCTGGGATAACTGCTGATGCTCACACCCCCACACACACACACCTGCCCAAAGGCATGCTTATACATTCACACACACACACACACAGTCGGCAGTGGCTAGTTATCATGTATAAACTGAGTCTCCTGGAAAAACAGTGGCAGCTGGAGTAACTGAACACTATGCTGAGCAGGGTAGAACAGTAAAACGCAGCAGGTTGTTGTAACATTTCGTCCCGTACTTCACTGCATGAATAAGATAATGTTGCTCCCAAGCCAACACTTTGTTCCTGCTAGGCACAAAACAGATCAAAATCTTTCAAATCTTTTGTGTCGCACAGAGGAAATTAGGTTTCTCAAAACCACTCACACCATATAAACAGACACCAAGAGATTGTCACTGCAATTACAGTTTGTGTTTCCCTGTGTACAAAAATAAAACCTTACAGCAGGTGTTGAGGTGGAATGATCACCTTTGTTGCTGCTACATAATAGATTTTTATTTCCAAAGCTCCATGTTAACCCCATTTAAAGTGATGATATAATTTGGATGGGTTTCAAATCATGTATTGGGTCTTTAGTGAAACCCGGTAATGGTGCATTGAAATGGCTGTTGCTATTGAAACAGCTAATTGATTGCCGCTAGCGTCGCTCTTTGCAAATGGGAAGACTTTTAAACTGCAGGTACCACTTAATTATTTTGAATCCACTGCTTTACTTATAATAATAGAGATTGACACCTGCTTTCACAGGTCTGGAATGAATTTGTGTGTGTGTGTGTGTGTGTGTGTGTGTGTGTGTGTGTGTGTGTTGTGTGTGTTGTGTCTGTGTGTGTGTGTGTGTGTGTGTGTGTGTGTGTGTGTGTGTGTGTGTGTGTCTTTGTCTTTGTGTGAATGTATAAGTATGCCTTGGGGCAGGTGTGTGTATGGGGGTGTGAGCATCAGCAGTTATGGCTGTGCCTCCCAGCCCCCTGCCATTGGCTGATACTCTCAGTGCTCAAGCTTTGTCTAGAGCTTTTAACCACATAAATATTCTGGACAAAGCTAGTAAGTGGACCTTGTGTGTGTGTGTGTGTGTGTGTGTGTGTGTGTGTGTGTGAACTGTGACCTGTCACAGGTTTAAAAAGTTGTGAAGTCATGACAAGGTGACAGTGAACACAGGGTCTAGTTTTCCCTGACTAATCCCTGCAGGATGGGATGCCTGGCTCCACATAATCACAGCGCACCGATTACGTTCCTATTACTGCCCATTGTATCAGCACATTCTGCTGCTTTATTTAATATTATCAGCTATTTAATGGATGCTTTTATCCGAACAACCCATACCAAATATGTAGGTACTCTGCCGGTGCTGTAATGTACTGCTTTTATCCAAAGTGCCTTCATTAGAGGGTGTACATATTTAGTAAGGGTGGTTTCAGGAATAATAGAAACATTACCTTTGGCAGCATGAAAGCAGTGTAAGATAAACCTACCTAAAGTTAGTTTGTGCAGTATTTCAACAGGAGAGACTTCAGTCCAGTTTTACCTTGTTGCCAGGCAATCCGGGTGTGAGGAGGGCATAGCTCAGCAGCCTTTCATTTCAACCCTATTTAGTACACCACTAGTTTAAAACCAGCTATTAGTTACTAATTAGTCTATATCAACGATGTTTCATTTCCAGGATTGTTCCCTCACCTTCCTCTTCCTTTGTGTTGGCGTTCTAAACTCCGGTGGATTTATGAGGACTATGGTTAACTGCTATGGTGCCGCCCAAGACGATTGTGATAAAGAAGAAATAATAAACCAAAATAATAATAAACCAGAGCACGTGTTTTCTCCTATCCCGGAATGCTGTGTGGACTAGCCAGACCCTCCTCCGCAGCGCTCTGAAGGAAGGTCTGACGATGCGAGACTAGTTACTAATCACTTTGAGCTACTTTACACAGTTACTCATAGCTGGTGCAACCCAATCCTACAGTAAACCCTCGACCCTGGCAGTGTTGGACTCACTTACCTTAGAAATGATTCAGGGTTTTTTTGGCTTCTACTGTATGATAGAATGATACCTCTGTAAGGGTTGCAACAGTGAATCGCTCCAATACACAAGAGTACATATGCTGCCATGTGTCGTCTGCAACTGATTATTTTTAGGATTATCGAACTGCTCTGTGCGTCACACCATCCACATCAATCAATTAATATTTCTACTCCAGAAGGTTGAATGTGATATCATGCACAGGACCCATCAAATATGGCAGGGCCCTTGAACTAGCTCTGACACAGTATGAAATTAAACCCATTCAAAGCTTGTTACAGTATAGTAGTGTCGTCTGAAGGGGCCTCACGGTACAAAGACACCTAAATGTGTGCTGATTACATATTGTTAAATGGCACTTCAGCAGTCGGACTGAAATAGAAGTAGTAGAAGTTCCTCTTACATTTGGCAGCTATAAATATTTTACAGCCTTCAATGGAAAAACTCTTATTGTCTTTGTTCTGCACAATTGCAGCAAGACCAGACTCTCTCTCTCTCTCTCTCTCTCTCTCTCTCTCTCTCTCTCTCTCTCTCTCTCTCTCTCTCTCTCTCTCTCTCTCTCTCTCTCTCTCTCTGTCTCTCTCTCTCTGTCTGTTAGATGGGGCAATGGCTGAGATGAAGGCAGGGTGTATTTCAAAAAGAACAATTTATAGTCACAAGTTGACAGGTCACTTTAATGTGAGATTGGTAGCAGGAGACAGAGGGTGGGGGATCCAAAGCCTTTCATGTTGTTTCCTCTTCCATCCCTGGAAAGTAATTTGCTTTTCTCAGTAAGGCGAGGACGGATGGTGCAACTGTTGGGGGAGATGCATAGCCGCTGAAGATGGGGTTGAATAAATTATGTAAAAAATGTTTGTGGATGCTAGTTGATGCAGTGATTTAAGCTAAATGTAGTGTGTTGCAGTGTAGTGTTGTTTGCCTAGCCGGACTCAAGTAATTCATTAGGCTTCAACTAATATGGGATTTACGGGCTAAAAACTGCACATTTGACATTTA
Source organism: Gymnocephalus cernua (assembly GCA_023631565.1). NCBI lineage: Eukaryota > Metazoa > Chordata > Actinopteri > Perciformes > Percidae > Gymnocephalus > Gymnocephalus cernua. The sequence goes on from CM042425.1 coordinate 24,791,331, forward strand.
GCCTGCTGATAACTGACACTGTTTGTGCAAATGTGTCTGCTAATAACATTAATCTTAAAATCTGACAATTTTCAACCCAGCTTTGTTGGCAGTGTGGAAAAACACTAAGATCACGGGACACTAAAATGTAGCGTGGCTGGTTAAGAAAAATGTCAGTATGAGCCAATTATATCACAAACAAATCAGTCTAACCTACTTTTTTTAACAGTCATATGTTAGTCCTCTGTGTATTAATTACTCAGAAATGGTGCTGCTGGTTTTCACAGACCCGGTGAGGATGTTGTGGGTTGTTGTTTTTGTGGAACATGTGTCTATTTATTGCTGTACTCCTCCAGTCAAAATGTCAGGATGCTCTCTGACCAAAGAGCTATTTCTATGTAGATGAGTCCTACTTGTTTGAACGCTGGGCAAATGTTCGCTCAGCCTTTGGCATTAAAGCCTGAGTGTGTAAGTAGGTGGAAAAAGAGGAGAGGGAAGATGGAAGTAGAGGAAGATGAGACAAGAGGCTCTGTGTATATTAATTCTCTTGAGGCAAAAACTTTATTTAAACTACATTATTTTCTCACCAAGCCATTTTTTTTTCTCATCATTGGACTAATGTTCAATCTTAAAAGATTGAGCTTGGTCTGGTGATAGCCAGACTAACTAGATGCAGCTTTTTCTGAGGACACCTCACAGTAATGGGAATTATTTTTGTTACTGGTTTGTGACAATATGGCTTGTTCAACTGCTGACAGTCTACAACCATCAACAGGAATGTCAGGCATGTTTTGATAATGATCAGGACATCCCTAATGAGGAGGTGGGTGCACCGACCTTTTGACAACAAGGGAGGGTGGGGTGGGTGATGACTTTGACTCTGCTGATGTGCAGGTTCTAAAAGTTTCTCCTGTGATCTATGGCAGTGGTTACCAACCTTTTTACCCCCACAGCCCTGTGAGATGAACTCACGTACCGCCTCATCAATTCCAAATGTATGTTCCAAATGTATAACACTCTTCATTAGTTTTACATGTTGAACGGTCAAAATTAAGGTTGGTTTGGTCAACAATGATACTGCTGCTACTACTATTACTACTACTTGGAGTGAAGCTGAATGTTTCAACTATGTATCCATTACTTTATGCTAACTAGCTCAACTGTTATCCATTACTTTTAGTGAATCATTTGAACTGTCATTACTTTTAGCTATTTATATCTACCATTTATTCATTACTTTTAGCTAACTATTTCAACCATTTAGCCATGACTTTTAGCTACCTGTTTAAACTTCTGTGCTCGCTTGCTAACTAGTTTTCATGCACTCTTACATAACTGCAACATGAAGTGTTTAGGTGTTTCAGTTGATGTTGATCATATGATTTCAATTTCTTCAAATGAGTTGAGCTGCACCACAATCATTCCACGTACCATGGCAACAGCAGAAGTACCCCCTGAGGTACAAGTACCCCTGGTTGGGAATCACTAATCTATGGTGTGCTTGACCTCACTGTTTCCCACTGAATGATCCAGGAGGAAGTTAAAGGCAACACAAACCAGCTGAGACACCATAGAGACAAAATAAGGAATCAAGGTGCAGCAGATTAGATGTGATTATTTGGGAAGCAAATATAGTGAAGTAGTTTTTCTGGAGCAATGACGTGCGTTGACGCTGGATGTATCCTGAGGCTGGTGGTGTGTGAGATTACACAGAAAACAATAGGTGTGCAACAGGTGTTTTGATTCCAGTGTTGCCAGATGAATGACAATTATCCTATTTGTATGATCATTTACCCCTTTGTGTGATGTACTGTACAATTAATATTTCAAAAAATGACTAGAGGTACCATCATTTTGTTTGCATGTCATCATTTCAATTTTTTTCTCCAATAACAGTAAAATCCTACAGTATGGAGCTGAATTGGAACCAGCCTGATTAAGAGACAACCCCAGAACCAGGATCCTCTGGTGCAAATGGGGGTGATGTTTCTGGGTTTCTGAAACAAGTTCCCAAGTTGGGACTTAATTTGCACGTGTCTTGCCTGTGCTCAAAGAGCAATCACTCAATTGTGAGACAAAGCTGAACCCCTAACCTCTAAGTCACTCTGGTTGTAACTGTCAGTTAAACATCTACAAAGACATACAAGCGGCTGTGTGTAAAGTGGGAGTATTGGTGGACCTCCCACCCGTCCCAGAAGCCTCTTTCTCCTACCTGCTGCTGGGTCGTCATATTTTCCACTGTGGGTTGAAGCAACAGACCATCCAGGCTCAATAGAGCCTCCATTCATTCATTGAACCGAGGGAGGGAGGTGGAGGCTGTGCCCACTAACGGCTGCTGTTCTCTTCTCCTCGTCAATAGGTGCGGATATAAAAAGGTTCTGACTCGTGAACTGTTCGTCTTATTCATGGCTCAGGAGAGACCGGTGCTGGTTATAATTCAGACTCCAGGGAGGTTATATGGAATGAAAAAGAAAGGCAGCATTGTTGCGTGGAGAGAGCCAGGCTTCACTCTGTCTGTGGTCGTTCTTTAATGAGATCCTGCGTTCACATACGAGTGTTTACTGTAAACCCTTCCTGCCAGTTAGTCTAGTCAGTTAGTGTTGCTCTACTGAGATTCTCAAAGAAACAAAACGAGCGAATCTTACACTGTTGATCCAGTATGCATCAGCATGGGAACCATAATGTGCTTTTCCTGATCAGATTCCTGGTGTTACGAATTGATTTCATGCATATGTGATTTTAGCCCTGCACCCTTTGCCCGACTCTCACTTTATGATTAATGGTTCAGGGATGAGATGAGTGCCTGTGGCTGACAGTGGGACAATTAATACCCTACTCTGCTGCTTTTTTCTACACACAAAATGAGACTGACCCCCCCCCCACCACCACCACCACCACAACCCCTCAGCGACTGTCAGAAAACTGCTGAACACAACACAACAATACAGGGCCAGTAAACAGGAGAAATAATCCTCTAATTAAATCTTCTTTGGCTGGAAAGTGGGAACGTTAACGGTGTTTATTTAATAGTGCAGCCAGTTAGCGGGAAGAGATCAAGGAAATTTCAGTTTCAAAGGCCTACAATCACATGATATTTCTCTTCACAGAGAGTGAGTTGTGAAGAGCCAGTAGCACATGTGAGTCCCCCCCCAGTAGCACATGTGAGTCCCCCCCTCCAACACACCATCAACAGCTCTCTTTGCCAGCTGAAGTAGTGACTTCACAGTGTGTCTCTTATGGCTGGCTGTCTGCTACTGTCACAAATTGAACAATAATTGAATCCCCTTGTCATTGTTATACTCGCTGTAAAGCTGCATTACATACATATTTATTTATTTTTCGCAATGCTAAAAAAGAATTGTTTAACACCCCATCTTGATTCCACCATCGACAGCTGACATGAAGCCAAAAGCTCACTTCACTTTCTTTCGCTTCAAGAAATCCCTTTTGCTGATTCAATCTCTCTAAATCTAATGGAAAGTCTTGCATGCTCTGCGAGAAGGGAGATGGTTCGAGTCAGATAAAGTGTTTGGCTTTTACTGAAACATTTTAAGGCAGTGAGCTTATACTCTTACAGAGAGCCAACTACAGTGAGTGTTCACTGTTAAGCACCTATCTGTCAAGAATGCCAGACTTTTAACAACTAGAAGTACCACAAAGGGACGATGGAGGGGAGGGATGTGATTTCAAGTGATAGATGGTGTCATAAAGAGTTCGCTGACAAGATGTGGAGCTTTAAAAAAGATGATATCGAGACACTCTTTGCTTTCTATGAAGTAGGTAGGTAAAAAAGCAAAGCAAGCTAAAGTCATGGCCGGGTTACTGCAGGAAAGAGAGAGCTATTAATGTCCTGGAAGTAACAGCAGAGCAGAGTACAGAGAGGGCAGAGTAGAACCTTTTTATTCACTGAAGAAAAACCCAACCCTTTGAGCGACCTTATGCTTGCCAAGACCAGGGCAGTAAGTGAAAGTTTAGGCAGAGGAAAATATTTCTTTGGAAGGAGGATCAGATGCCCTCTACATCCTGTTGCATCAAACTTGGTCGTGTGAAACTACTCTGTGAGTTTACAGAGGAGAGCTCAGCTTCACTCATATTTGTTGGTCATACTTGTTATCATTGGTGGGAAAGCTTTTGATTTCTTAAATAAATGCTTTAACCTCGTGGCTATAAACCAGCCACTCTCATGTCCCATTTGTTGCAGGTAATTGCTTCACGTCAGAGATTTAGCCTGCTGATGTAGTGTCATGGGACATACTGGTGTCAGGCTTGATGTAGTAGTCACAATGAGCGTGCTGTTCAGTCTGAGGCCTGGTGGGCAGAGCAGCATGGATCTGGCTCATCATTCACTGATACTGTTGCAAAAGGGCAGTACTCAAATGTCATGTTGATACAAACTGGAGCAGAGCAGTGTTGTCCATGTAGCCCGGTCAGATGTGAGAAACTAAAACAAGACGTGAATTCATAGGTAGCACAGATTCAGAAATATGGCTAATGGATTCCAGATTGACTCTAGCTCATTTAATGTTATTATTCTACTGTTACTGGATTTTCACAGAATGTTGACTCGGTAAACTACAACGCTTGGATTTAATTGTCAATTGACAGTATTTTGTTTGATTTCATAAATTGTCTGTAGATGCACACAAACAAAATACATCTATAATTATGCGAATTTACACTTGTTTGTTGTGTGCAGTGTTTATACTACCTTATAAATAATGTGTGATAGGATCAACAGTATCCACTTTAAATTTTAGTTTTTTTACTCATGGTTTTGCCCATCTTGACTCACATATGGTATTTGCGTGTTTCTGCTGTCAACAGACAGACGTATGGAAATGAAATAATCCACTGTTAATATCTGATTGCACAGCTAATCATTTAATATTGTTTCATGAATCCACAATATCAGTTATGAATCCATAATAAGTATTTTTCATGATGTAGTCCCCACACTTGACACTTCTGTTGTCACAGCTAATGCACAATGTCCAGCAAAACTAAAGTTAGGACTGATGCTGAGCCAATGGCTAACATGCTAGCCAGCCTGTAACATGCTAGTGCTAGTCACAAAAGCTCTCCACATTAGCTAGCTTTTGTGGAGCAAAAAAGCAGAGTTGTTTGAACTCTGACAGAGGAGGGTTGATTTGCTGTAAGTTGATGGTGTAACACAGCTAAAAAGCTATGATAGTTTCCTCCATGTTGGACTCTCCGGCTACGTCCATTGCTTCTAATGTCAGCACTGTCAAGAAACAAGTCAAAACTTTTAAATGCTTTCCTGACCAGGATGTTGTTACAATGTACTGTATGTGTTTCTGTCTTTTGAAACTGAGACACATTATCTCACTTGGTCATCATACTGGCTTGTGAGGTAGTTGCAACTCAAAATCCCTAATACTGTATGAGCCATGTGTATCTGCCTGTGTGAGGTATATCAAAAGGTCACTCAGTAAATCCACTGTGTTGTTCCTCACCCTCAGGTGGGAGAAGTCCCACCATACCTGCTGATACCCAATGACAGTATGTCCACTCTTTTATATCGCCACCTGTCTCTCTGTCATCTCTCAGTGGATGTTTGCAGGGATTTTGTGTGTCTGAGATTCAGAACCAGCAGAAAGAATGGGCACAAAGTGCTGAGTGTATCTCTGCCAAGCCACGAAGGGTGCAGCGCCACACTCTTCCTCGCTGATGAGATCCAGTTATTTGGATGTCAGAGTGAATCTTCAGTCCCAGGAATGTTAGGATGGGTTTGGTTTTAATAGTTCCCAACTTTCCCTCCCAGATGGTTCTTTAAAAGAATGATTTTATTAACTGCACTTCATAGAATCATGAGTGCCTACAGCCTCAGCGTGGCTTAGCCGACAGTGTAGTCATGCTTTTTAATGGAATTATATGGTACGTTAGCTCCTATGTGCCTTGTATTGAATATGTATAATGTATGACCACAGATACTAACAAGCTTTTATTTTTAGCATATTTGATATGCATTTATTTTTCAATTATGTCTTTAGCCACGGTAGCAGCGGCCCACTACCTTGGTCCAGGCTGAAATATCTCAACAACAATTTGCTGGATTGTCGTGAAATTGTGAACCATTCATGTTCCCCACAAAATAAATTGTGACAACTTTGTTGGTCTAATGCAATCATCAAGTCAAACTTTTTATTTGCATAATACCTGGGTTTATTTTCCCATCAGTCTCAGGAGTACTTAGTGTTTAGTGCTAGTTAGCTAATGTTAGCATGCTAACAAACTAAGATGGTGAACAAACAACATTAAATGTCTGCATGTTGCATTGTTATTATGAACATGTTAGCATGTTGACATTAACCTGATGCGCCAGATGGTTTGTTACACAGAACCATTTGAGAAGCTGTCATTGGAAACTGTTTTTTTAAGCTAACAGTCACGACCGTGACACACACCTAAACCAAGCCTGTACTTTAGTGCCTCACAGGACACTGATTGGGCGAACAGCTGGTTGTTCGGACACAAACGCAATACTTGAAGCCTGACAATCCAGCTGCCGTGCAAGGTAATGCTGACATTAGCATTTAGCTCAAACCATCCCTGTGCTTAAGTACAGTCTCACATATTTCACATAACACATGATTGAATTTCTCTGTGTTTCATTGGAAAGCTTTAGTGACCCATGATGCCTTTTCATATTTTTTTTCAGTCTGATGTGAATAAAAATAAAGGTTAAAAAAAATAACAATAAAAAAATGTTTGTGGGAGACAATAAAGACTTGTAATTTGTTGGCATAATATATCCCGTACTCGCAGGGTGCCATCAATCATATTGAATATATTACATTTAGTAATAACAGCAATCGGCAGCCTCAGTACAAAACCCACATTGCCAACCAAAGTCATCACTATGTAGGCTACTGCTCTGTTTTTTTTAATGGAGAACTCATCAGGTCAAGCCACAGAAAGGAAACAAGGGCTTTTAAGAAAGTCAAGAACACTGTCCCACACTCAGATGCCCCCGGCTTTTTCCTTCTTTTTGTATGTTGCTGAACTGCCGCAGCCTATGCATGTCACATTGTGTCCGCAACAAAAGCCAAGACTGCACAGGCCATACAAAATTCATATTTGGAAAGGTCGTGATTGTGCTTGTGTGAATAGCTGGCTCTGCAGACCAGCCCCAGGGGCCTGTCAACCTTATTCCCCCTTTAACAACATAACACATTTGGACTACTACAATAAAATTTATGTCTGCTTGCTCCCTGGCTCCTCCACCCACTTAGAGCGATAGGAGTGGAGGGATTACTCTTTCTGCATTTTTCAAGGCTGAATCCAGACCCCACTGGTTGTTAGAAGAAAATTGTTTTCATTACAGCTTTTCAAACAGTGCCCTGAGCCAATCTGTCAGCATGATAGGGGAAACTTGGTGGTATTGAAAACGAGACAAATTGGTTTCTGGCCCAAGGGGGAAATTATAATTATCCGAGCTCAAACTCAGCTGCTTTCATGAGAGCTTTGGTTTGCCGTACTGTTCTTTTGCCATGATGATCCCGTACTCGCAGGGTGCCATCAATCTATCTTGTGGCTGCTGTCAAAGCCAGGCTTGCACCATATTGTCCCGTCACTCAGTGTCCACCAGGTGTTGCTCTGCCTGGCGGGCCTCACAGCTATTCAAGAGGTCTTGAGTTCAAAGAAAACAAAGGAGAGGCTAAAGTAAATCTTGTAACCCCCTTCTTTCCTTCCACCACCTCCTCCTCCTCTGATTCCAACCCGCTTCCGTCATCCAGGTTGCCCTAGCACTCTGTGTGAACTTTCCTAAGACGTTTACTCAGTCTGGGATCAAGGAAATCTCCTCTCTTTGCTGCCCTGATTGTTAATCACTCAACTTTGTACAATAGGAGTGGAAGTGCAGATATTCCAGAATGATAGAGCTGAGAAAAACTCAGCCCATTCAGAAATACTACATTAAATGCTTGGTTGAAAAAAACTAAAATATTCCTATTCCTGACATAGACAGGGAGGGACACTCTGCCACCAAGCTGCTTATTAACAAGGTCCGGCTTTGATAAGGGTTAATATTGGCTCCTAGATGCTCTGTCCTTATCCCTATTAGTCTTAATATAAGTTTCAAATCCAGATCTATATTCATGCTATATATTCTCATTTTAAGTGCGTACGGTCATGTTTCTTGAACCACTTTGGTTTCTTAAGTGGTTTCCCTCATGCACATTTCCACAGCTCATTCAGGACTCAATGCTTTTGTTTTTCTGCCCATAATCCAGGAACGAAAAATAGGGGGGACGTACAGCAAAGAGTAGGAAAGAAGGAAGAGGGATTCCAATGGGTGGATTGGAAAGGATTTGATCCTTTAAATAGAAGCACCTGTTCATCTGGGATTAGTTGGAAGCAGAGCTCTATTTTGGTTCCGTGGGGATGTTTGCTCACGCCCTGGATCCTAATGGCTGCCTGGGTGTGAAGCAGATTCCTGGTGCTCTCATTTTGGAGTTGTGTTGTGTGAGAACTCTCTATCTGGGTTGACACCGGGATATGCTGGTGTAGAATCCTGGACACTTGCTGATCACTGGCTTACAGCAGAGCTACTGGTGCACTCCCATATGCAAATGTTTATAAGCGCAACAGCGTGCATAATCTGGATGAATTTAGGTTTAATTAAAGGACAATTCCGGCGCAAAATGAACCTAGGGGTTAATAACATATGTGTACTGAGTCAACCGTTCTCTGGGACACGTTTTCATGCTAATTGAATGTGTCTCTAGCTTGAAACAAGCTACCGCAAACCGGTGATTAGCTTCTAACGCTAGCCTTCGGGGGACACAGGGTAAGTCGCTATTTCTACACCACTAACAAGGCTCATAATAGCACCACACTTCCACGGTAGCATAATGAGGGTCCGTACATGTAAACCGAAGCATTGAGAACTTTGTAAGTGTACAGACAGTTCATTAAAAAGAGATTATAAAGAATGTACCGTTCACTATACAGGAAGGCGCCATCTTGGGAAAACAGTCATGACCAGTCAAACCACGACGCCGTGCAACCAGTAACTAGTAACAGAGCCGATCCGCCCTATACGCTCACTACGCAAGCTGCGTAGGGCCCCGCAAATTACTCGAGGCCCCGCCTCCCCCTCATGTCATAGCGCGTCAATTAATGTTTACAACATCCATGACAAAATTAAGCAAAACTATCCTTCTGGTCACGAAAAGAGGGAAAAAAAACACCATGAGAGTGAGTTGCGGGAACAACAATCAGGTAAACTTGTGTTCTCTCCTCTCCAAGTTTGATGTCAGCAAAGTAAAGTTATGTTTATGTGCATTTCTATTGTGCTTTTTTCGGTCTTGCTAACCTAGCTGGGCAGGCAGGCAGTGCATCTCTGGTTTAGCTGCTAACGCCAGTCACTTCCTTCCTTGCTGTGTTTTGTGACTTTGTGCCTGACAAACGTGAGAGTAAAATACAATTATTTATTACGTTTGATAAACGACAAAGTGCAACGGTGTTTGTTTACTGCAGCTCGGAAAAGATAACCGCGTCGGGTGTGTTATCGTGCGTTAGGCGCGTGCACGAAATGAAACGCGCATTTTTCAAGCAGAAATATATGTGAAGACCAGACAGACTGTAGGCTACAATATGTGGGCGTGAATGATGGCACGCCTCATCAAAGTACACATTATACATACTTTTAAGACACTGATTATCTAGTCTCAGACATTGTGTAAACAACTGCACTAATTATGCAAGATGGAAAGCAATGTATTGACAATTTGACATTGATTTATAGGCTATATTGAATTTAAAATGTTGATTAGCTGGACGTACTGATCAATATGGATGCACATCCCTCAGTAAATAATAACCATAAATCAAGAATTGCTTCAACATGCATAATAATAAATAAATAAAAACTTTAACATGCTATGGCAAGCCATTTTAGCTTTTATTCATTCACAGTTTATGCATTTTTGATATCAATAATTCGATTTTTTACTATTTGCAATGTCAATTCTTGATTATTTTTACTAGTAGGACCACTTATTTAATTTTTATCTACCAATGTCTATTTTTGATATCAGGAATTACATGTTCACTTGTACAAAAATTGTACTATTTACTACTTATTCTAGACAGTCCAAATAGTCTGGTGGTGCCCATACTGATGCCAAAAATGCCCAGGCTGTAGAGAGAACCAAAGTTAATCCCAAAAGCCAAAGTTCAGGGTTATAATTTATTATTTTCTTGTTATTTATGTTTACGTTAATATTCACTTATTTAATAATATTCACTTGTTATCTTAATATTATAGAAAATACTCTATTCAATAAATATTGTTTGTTTGAACCTCATTCTGTTCTATATTGTTGTACTTATTCTTTGACTGTTTTGTTTAAAGGAGGAAGGATTGTATTGGGAGCACTGAAGTGTCAGGTGTGACTGTGTGGCCAATGGTTTACATAGCTCACTGCATCACGGGTCAGGTAGAGGGCCCCTTAGCAGAATTTTGCTTAGGGCCCCAGGGAGGTCAGGATCGGCACTGACTAGTAACATAACTCAAGCAGGGCGTTCGTGGTTCGACTGGTCATGACTGTTTTCCCAAGATTAGTGGCCACCATCACTCTAGGTCTGACACTTTATGGAAATATGCTTATTTGCTTTCTTGCTGAGAGTTTGATGAGAATATCTATACCACTCTTATATCGGTACAGTAATATTAAGCCAGTTAGCTTTGCTTAGCATATAGACTGCCCAAAGGTAGCAAAATCCTCCTACCTGCAGCTAAGCTCACTGATTCAATTGTTATATCTCATTTAATCAATGCAGTTTAGTTCAGTACAAAAATGTAATCTAAAAATGCAGATTTTTCCGCTTTAAAGAGGGTCATTTGCTGGACTATTTCTTGGCCCAGAACCAGTTGCTAAGTTACCAGCAGTTGCTAAGTTACCAGTGCAAACTCCATTACTTAGGTTACATATTTACCACACAGACAAGAGAGTGGTATTGATCTCATCATCTAATGCTCAGCAAGCAATTGAAATAAGCGCATCTCCAAAATGTCAAACTATTCCTTTAAGCCAATGAAGAAGTTAGTTTCATTTTTCTTCTTCTAATGTTTTGCTTTGTGGTGATTTTGGGCTTCAGCCTTTCACCCATGGTGGATTCCTTAACTCAGCTCATCAAGGCCTCCTTCTTTTTGGCCAAATAGGGATTTTCTTCAGTATTATTGGGAAAAGATGACAGCATGTGGAAAAACCCCAAATCCACAGGCCTCAGGACAAGTTCTTCAGAGACCTGATAAAAGGATGCACATTTGCACTCAACCATGCAGCTTGGCAGTTCTTCCATGTGTCCACAGGGATGCATTTGGATTCACAACATATACAGTACAGTATGTGGACACTTACGACTACCACGGGATATAGCTTGAGTGAGTGTGTCCTCAATGCATTTTGGGTGCACTCACACCTGTATTTTTCTCCACATAATTGGCTTTATATGCTCTAAAGCAGGGGTCTTCAACATGTTTTAAGCCAAGGACCCCTTAACTGAAAGAGAGACGGAGCAGGGGCCCCCTACTACATATATTGTATAAAATGAAGTTTCATAATAAACTGGGCCTACAATAACGTGTAGGGCGACCTAAAGCCTTTATACATACCTTTTTTGCATAGAATATTAAGCTATTCAAATAGCCTAATAATTGTTGGCATGATTTTATAAATCATGTTTTAATGTTAAACATGAGTCCTTAGGAAACGTAACTGTATCTGTGAATGGCCTTAGTGACTTGACTATAGGCCAGTAAGCAGTGGGGATTTATATTTGCTAATATATGTTCAATTCATCTTAAGCCTTTTTCTAATTTTTGAAAACACTTTCAAAAATTAACATTTTACACATTAACATTAATTTGGAGGCCCCCCCTGCATTGACTCTGAGGAACCCCTAGGGGTTCCCGGACCCCCTGATGAAGATCCCTGCTCTAAAGGCAAAATAGTCAAATTCTTCTACAACATATACAACCGTTTCTTTAAATATCCAACTCTAATTGTTTACAGAATATTAGCTAACCCCTCCCAACCTACTCAAGGGGATTTTTTTTGGCTGGCTTTAAACAGACTCAATCACAGATGAGTCTACTCTACCTATAATTGGGTCAGAATGTGTATTTATAGACAGAATCTGTCTTTCCAAACACATTAAACACATAACAGAGCTAGTTACACTAAATGGCCTGAATAGTGCTCTGTTTAAACACTGGCTACTATTAGTTTCTCTCATTAGCATCCTGCAAAAATGACCACTTAGAGCATCACCCAGAATAAAACGCTTCGCTGTCTAAGCTGTAATACATAAAACTGCAAGAAAGGAACAAAGGAGATGAGTTGGTTTCTGTGTTACTCTGCATAGCGCTGGACTTTCAAATAAATCTTTATGCTTCTCATCTTCTCCAGGGCTGTGCTCTGAGTAACAGTTGATTTGGTGAAGGAACAAAATACATTTATTTTAATAAAGGCCATCAGTCTTCATTCCTACATGTTGCCAACTCTCTACTCCCCATTATTATGTTGAGCCTTTCGGCAGATAATATGTCCAGGAATCGCTTAACAATTCAGTAATGAAATCCCACCCTCTTAATGTGAATATGTTGTTATTGTAAAAGCCCAGTGGAGCAGCCCTGGAGAGTCCTCCTTATTAAATCAGTGGGGACCTGACATCAGCGTTTATCCCTGCATATGGCTCCAGCTAGGCTCCCACTGCTCTGACTCCAGCTCTTGCCTGCCGCGGCGGCAGGGGGAAAGGCCTCAACAACCCCCTAAGCGGATCAGACCTTACATATTGCTCCACAATTTCATTAAGAGTCACAATTCGCAGGGCTGTCAGCGTCATAATAAACTCCCCAGTGCAGCCGGAGCAGATGGCGCGACCTTAGCATCAAGGGAGAAGCATCCAGCAGAATCCCCTTTATAAGGGAACTAGGCCAGCAGCAGGCGCTTTAGAAGTGAACTCCTGCCTTTTCACATGATATTCACAAGATCCTTTGGTATGTGCGTTGAGCAAGATTGAACTGTAAATGCAGGGTTTGCTACGCTTTTCATTTTTCTTGGGGAGAATTGCTGTAAATCAGTTTCTATCAGCAATAATTGAGTTCACACCCAAGCATTTGTGTGAAAAATCAAATCATTATTTTATCCCATTGCACATTCAAAATTGTATTGTTGTTTGGACATGTTTGTATAATACCAGTCCTATTATTCCTGCTGTGACTCAACAATCAGTAGTTGGTTCATTAAAATATATCCATTTGACTGTTCACCAAGCCACTGTTAGTTACTGTTGCTTCGCCCATCATGCTTTCCATTGTAGCATTGCACATATGTAATGTACTGTATGTAGTTTACACTGATATCAGTGGCAAATTCACCGCTGAAAAATCCTACTTTCCTATCCATACTTTTAAACGATGGGTCCTTAAGTTCAGACAAAGGTAAATTGGCTTCTCATTTCTGGTCAGTGACTGTCAATTTTGCCGTCTGAAATGACAACTGTCACTGTAGATTTGATTAGCTGTAGCTAGTTAAGGTGATTCAAGCTCCCTGATTTGGTTCAAAATAGCAGTCTTAAGTTTAATTTTCTAGATGAATCATACATGTTTAACATGATAACCCTGTAAAAAGGGAAAATAAGCACAGGACGTAATGTCTGGTTAGAAATGAAGGTACTGTAGTAAGCTAGATAGCAGTGCATGCTAACATTTGCAGCTTACATTAGATCACACTGTTTTATCAATTTCTTTACACAAGTTCTTTTTTAAAGTCTAAAAAAAAGAGACATCATCCAAAAAACTTTCTGTATATTTCTCTTGTGGAGCCCCATGGGCACTGCTTAGATATGTGGATAAATCCAAAGCTTGTCAGGCCGAGTAGGCATAGTTATGGTTACTGCTGATAACTATGATTAGACAGCCATCGCAAACGGTCAATTACTGTAGAGGGCCCGTTCATCGCTGCCTGCAGCTTTAATTTGTCTCTTGTTATCAGAACTTAACCAGAATGTAGCAGATCTCATTCTGGACCAGGCATTTTGACTCCACCCTCCCGATTTCAACCACTTACACATGGAATAATCTCCTGCTTTCCATTTTTGTTGCATGCCACCTTTGTGCCACCATTTACATGACCAAAGTGCACATTTTAACCCATGCTCTTTTAACTCCTATCCATCCCTCTTATGTTTCAGTCATTGTGTTTTTAAATGCTCCCTTGGAAAGAATGGGCGCTCAATTGAGTCTGCATCATCAAGAGGAGCTCTTATTTCGGGGTGGTGGAGCCAGGACGCTGTAACTGTCCCTATGAGCGTTTAACGTCAGCGACCTATATTTACATCTGTCCACTGGCAACAAGTTTGCCAACCAAGCAAGGCTCACAGGGCAGTGGCGTGTGAATTGGCACTTGATGTGAAAGAACATATTGATGCTCTCCAAAAAAAAACACTGCTGTAATGTCAATTATGCAACCGTTTAATGTTAGCGTGAATGTGCCCAGTCATGTATGTGCCGTCATGCCATTCTGTGCTGTGACTTGCTGTATGCTGGAGCTAGAGAGCTTTCATTGAAGACAAATCAACCAAGTTTATTGACCCTCCCACCTTCTGTCTGTCCCTCCCTTTGTCCCCAAGTTCTCAGAGAACGCTGGTGGGATTCTGCCCAGTGCTGCCAGCCTCTGTTGCTAAAAGGAACCATTGTCTTGTCTTGTTGCAGCTCGGTAAATCAATAGGACTCTTTGTTTCCCTCTGCAGCATGTAGGACGTGGAGCCCCGGCCCGTACTGACGCGTCATGGTTGCGGCCTGCAGACGTAGACTCGGCAGATCATATTCTTCTGTGCTTTTAGCCCTTGTGTTGTCTTCCATTGGACCATGTACTTGTCGTCAAAACTTTGATAGAAATATTCATATTTTTTCCACCCTTTTGTTTTTGGCCCTTTTTTCCCCCCGTTTTACATCTCCTTTTACTACCATGTATGAACACCATTAACACCAAGTTATTACTAGTTTTACACTTATTTTTGGAATTCATGGTCAATAAACCTTATTTATAGGAAATTATACCTATTCCTGGAGGTAAAAAAGCAGAAATGATTAATTATTCAGATTAATAATAAAGGTAGGATAATCACAGAAGGGTATATGTCAATGTTCAGTCACGATACTGTTTCGAAATGCTAAAAAATTGAACAAAACGCCCAAAATTCAATGAAAGTAGAGCTCCGATCTTTTGTCGTACATGTGATGTGCGTTGTATGGAATCATCCGTGTTATTTTGGGGTAATTACAATTAGGTAGTAACAAAGAAACTCATATTTCTGATATAGACATTTAGAAAACGGGTCAAATTTGACCCGAAGACAACACAAGGGTTTAAAAAGGTTGCAAAAGGACCAGCATCACATTTCATCCTAAACCCTGCAGCTCTCCAAAAAGAGAAGGAGCAGGCAACTATGATATCATAGAGCTGCCATACTCCATCTCCTCAGAGGTTTCCCATCCCGCTTTTTCCACTCTCTAAGCTCCTGTGAATAAGTATGTGCAAGCATGCTCCTCCATACTTTATATTTGGTTTGTGTGTTTTTGCACATTCATTTGTGTGTGCGCGTGTGGGTGCGTCCGTGCGTAGCCTCCCTGCAGCCCCTCAGCTGATCTAGATCACCTCCCTTGCTGGATAAAAAAATCCATGTCTGACAATATACAATTAAGATTCCTGCAGATGTGAAGGGGCCACTGATGAGTTCCTTTAGTAGGAGAGAGGACAGAGAGTGGGAGGCGTAGAGACAGAGATGAATGAGGAGAAAGAAAGGGTTGGAAGAAGAAGGAAGAAGGAGGAAGAGGAGGAGGAGGAAATGGAGGGGGTGAGCTCTTGAGGGAGGTTTAGTGAAAGCACCTGCCGCAGCTCCGGGGCTCATGATGGATGAAGAGGAACAACTGAGAGAGGGAAGAAGGGAGGGGGACGGAGCAGGTTTGAGCTTGAAGTGAAGGACATTTTGTCCTCCTGCTAATTCTTCACGTCTGTTCAGCGCGTACATCAATGCAGTGCAGACACAAAGACATGATGGGGATGGGGTTAATTCATGTTAAATCCACGCAAATTCAGAAAGGAGATTCTTATGAAAGGTTCCAAGATGATGGTTTTTTTTCCCCCTGAAAAGCTTCTTAAATCCAACGATGCTCTAATTTAATTCAACTGTCCTGTTTAAACCTCTGAAGCTCTGTTATGACTGAATTTACATTTTCAGTGGCGTCAATAAATGATTACCACATTCATTTTTACACATAGTATACTAACCGCAAAGAAACAACCAGATTGGCAGCTTCTGCTGAGTCCTAAGTGGATTTGACATGGTATGCTAACTGGCTGGGTTTGAGGGAAATTTACTGTATAGCACACATGTACTGGGAAATGCACTTTTTCACTTGCAAAGAGTTAGATACATCTGCCATATCTGCCACTTTAATTAGAAGCAACAGACAGTAATCTAAGTTTAGCATAAAGACTGAAGCCATTCAAGCCAAGGGATACAGCTAGCCTGGCTCTGTTCAATGGTTAAAAAAATAAATAAATAATAGTGTCTCAGCTGTTTTGCATGGCAACCTCACGCTGATGATCAGCCCTTAACCCCCCATAAAACCAAAGGCATTTTGACATTGGTTTATACCATAAGCTCACAGGTAATTTATTAAATCCACTGATGTTCACAAGGCTACAACTAACACCTTCACAATAAAATACACACATGCGCTCCTATGCTAACGCTAACCATAGCTATCTTCCACCTACAATGGTAGGCATCAGATCAAGACCCACAGGGAAGCACATCTGGACATCAGTGGTGGGAGAGCGGCTCTAGTCCCAGCCCTAGTCTGTCATAATACATCCAGACATGTGGGCTGTTGTGGAGGCTAGGCTATTATGGAACCCACCACCACACCACAGAAACCTCCCTTTGAGTCCAAGGCCATGCACTACACATGGAAGACATGCACCATACTGTAAATGGGGGGGACACTTTGAAATTCCTGTGAGGCAGCAGTGTTTCACCTAGTTCCCTGAACAAAGGCTTCTTGTGCTGAATACAAACTCTCTCTATAAAATGGTGAGAGACCACCTAAGAGACCTTATTTCATTCAAACCAAAGTCACACATTTTTAAGCATTCACCTCGCACGTACGAGACAATTTCAGAGCATTTTTAAGCACTATAGGAAATAATATAAAGTAAAGAGATGTCCCTTTTGAGTTTCAATTTTAATAAAACATTTGTAATATTGAGCAAATTGTTTGTCAGTATTGCACAGCAACGCTGCCGCCGGCCTTCCTCATAGTGCACCGTGGTATTTTGTGCTAAATAGATATTCAATCTGACTGTGGGTTCAATCTCTTTCCACATCTGTCAGCGGCTATATTGAATTGGAAAGTACAGTATTATGAGCTACATATGGACAATCGCTTAGGATTAAGGATTTCATATTCCAACTGTGAATATCCCATAATATTGTCTTTAGGGAAAGTCCAATAATGGCTTTTTCTCATGATGGCAAATCTGTTAGAGGTGAGCAGAAGGCCAAATCCCTGCAAATTAAATAGCCGAAGGTGTCAAGCCTGGAGATTGGATTTGACTGAGCACCTGTTGGAGCTGAAACAAAGGTTTTTTTTCACTTCTGTCTGTGTGTGTGTGTGTGTGTGTGTGTGTGTGTGTGTGTGTGTGTGTGTGTGTGTGTGTGTGTGTGTGTGTGTGTGTGTGTGTGTGTGTGTGTGTGTGTGTGTGAAATGCTCTTAGTTTACTATTAATACATTGTATTGTGTATTTAACTTACTGTTGCAGGCGAATTTAAAAGGGCATGTTAATGATTTTATCTAACTTTACTGCAAGGATGGACTTGACTGATGAATAACTGCTCCCACTGCTAGTGAAGTTCAAAATATTTTCTCCAGTATTCATTTATAATGCAAGGTGAGCCAAGTTACAAAATAGTTGGCTCATAATCTTTTTGGCTTAAACACATGTTCTACTGGAGACATGATGTTTCACACAAAACAGATAAAAGGGTGTGTTCTGTCCGTACAGTGCCACAAAACTAGAATAATAATGGAATAATGATGCTAACAGCCAGAGCCACTTTGTTTCCGATGGCTCAGCTGGCTTCAGGGTTTGGTCAGATTGTGTCTGTCTGGCGGGACATCGGTAACCTCTGGGTTCTAGCTACTGAGGGTCGCTGTCACCTATGGTGGAACAGAACATCAGCTAACATTAACCAATTCTCAGAGGTACAGAGTAGCAATGAAAGCGAGACTACAGTATGTAACTTTTGAGATAATGTACAACCCATTGTTCTTTTACTAATGAAAAATTGAGCTCATAAGGAATGAGACACACCCCTTGCTCAAGGTTTTTGCTGCTACGACCTTACTTGGTCTGATGGTGGCTAGTGTTAGCCATTGTTAGCAAACTTTAGGTAGCTAATTGCTGTATAACTGACACTACTGAGGTTTGTGTAAAATCTGAACCTGCAAAGTAACTGATAGATGTAGAAGAGTAAAAATCTGTAAACAATATTTACAGTTTGCTGTCTCACTAACTCTTCTCTTTTTGAGCTACTATTAGACTTTTCAGTTTTAACATTAAGGCCACAGTGGCTGCTGCTCAGCAAAAATACTTCCTTTAATGGCCGTAGTCCAAATGACAGGGTAAACCAGTGTGTCTCTCCTTCACTGATCACACTCTTGTATCCAACTGGCCATTTAAAAACTCTTACCAACATGGAGAACACAGACATTTTTACAGCAACAGTGTTACTCCTCATTGTTTCCATCATGGTAATGACTTTTTAGAGTTTCTGACACTTAGTGCCATTGGACATTGTGTCTATTCAGGGGCTTTTTCTTAGTAGCGAGTTGAACAGTAGCAGAAAAACCTGCATTAAAGGTGCCTTATAAAACTAACTTTCTGTCATATTTGCTGAAACTGACCCTATGTTCCAGTAGAACTACATGAAGCAGGTAATTTAAAAAAAAAACATCTGGCTCCTCTGGCATCACCTACAGCCTGTAGTGCGATTTGCAAAAATCTACCACTCCCTGTTCAGATGCACCAGTCAGGGCCAGGGAGGGTGTCTAACTGTGTGTCAATCACTGCTCATGCTAGAGCTGGGCAATATATCAAAATTATATCGATATCGTGATATGAGCCTCGATATCGTCTTAGATTTTGGATATTGTAATATCGTAATATGGCATAAGTGTTGTCTTTTCCTGGTTTTAAAGGCTGCATTACAGTACATTTTCTGAACTTACCAGACTGTTCTAGCTGTTGTATTATTTGCCTTTATCCACTTAGTCATTATATCCACATTACTGATGATTATTTATCAAAAATGTCATTGTGTAAATATTTTGTGAAAGCACCAATATCGAGGTATTTGGTCAAAAATTTCGCCCAGCCCACACGCATTCATTCTCCCTTGTGGGGGGAGGGGTTAGAGACCGTTTTGGGCTGTAGCGGAAAGGGGGGAGGGACTGAGAAGTTGTCGATGTTCTAATTTTTGGGCTAAGTCATGGATCTTCACAATCCTACCTACAGCACCTTTAATAGGCTTTGTTTCTTTTCAGACTCCTCCATAGGATTTTATCACACTTTTATCACAATTTCTGGCAGATGTTGCATCATAAGTTACGTCAACACGGGCCTCTCCAGGATGATTCCAAAACCCCTCTCCGTCTTCTGGTATCTGACTCAAAGCTTTGTTTTATTACCAGCCGAGTCTTGTGCCATCCATCTCTGCCAACCTCTGTACCAGCCACGGCCTGTGTGTGTGTGTACATTAAACTGATTGATGAACAGTTCATTAGGCTGATGGGCTCTGCAGGGGCAGACAAGCATCCGGCAACAAGAAGTGGATTTAAACCACAACCAGAATTTGCTGTGGCTTGACACCGGCTGCATCAGCGGTTTAGCATGACTATGCAGCCTTTGTGAAAGATTTTTTTGCTGTGAGGACAATTTTCTCAATGTGAAAATACATTATTATTATTATTAGTTATAAAAGTAGCTGAGTTTTTTTTTTTTTTTTTTTTTTTTTTTAGTGACGGCCATTGTGCTACACATTGTATGGGTCTAGTTATGGGATTAAGTGGATTAGCGTAATTCCACCCAAGAGCAAGCATTTGATGCCACAATGGCAAGGAAAACGTTCCTTTTAACAGGCAGAAACCTCAGGCAGACCCTGTCTCTTGGTGGGCGGCCATCTGCCTCGACCCACTCTCCAAGCTCTCCACATTGTGTCTGCTGCAGACTGAGCGGATTGCTCTGTTTTCTGCAGAGCAGCTTGTGTGTGTGTTTGTGTGCTTGTCCAGTCCCAGCTCCACCAAGGCTTCCTGCAGGAAGTGAGAAGAGAATTGGACTGACCTCACTGGTGTGGATGGAGGCAGTCTACAGATGGCACTTGCAGATAAATAGCCATAACAGTCATAACTATGTCGGGGAGAGTGGGGTTGGGCTAGATAGTGACGGGTCATTGTGCATTAAGGCATGGGCTTTAAGGTCAACAACTTGTCTCCCATTACTTAAAACTCTTTGTGTTTTATTTGACTTGTACATTCTGGCTGTGGGAGTCTGTGTGTGTTTGTGTCTGTTTATCTGTTTGCTGTATTCTTGGAGTACCTCCTCAGGGTTCAGTGCGGTTCCTCTTATCTCTCATTTCCTAAAAACTGCTGAGTCTTCACCGGCCAGGTGGTGGCAGAGGGGAGTTTGGCATCATTGCTGTGGCCGAGACCTGCATTGACTGGTTTCTGCCAGATAAATGAGTTGTCAGGGAGATTGACTTGAAACATGAATTGAGTCTTCTTCTTGTTAGATTTGCTTATTTGTTAGAGAGTAAACACTCATTCTTACAGTAGTTTTATAATATGAACTCAATGCCCCTTACTAGCTTTTTCTAAAGACCTACGTCAGTGATTGGAGATTGCACAATTGTCATAGAGGTGGTTCACTATGGTTTGTCAAACTAAGTCTGTCAAACTTAAGACAGGTTCATGCTTGGTTTTGGATGTTGATGTGTTTACTGTATCTTGTTGTTGTACACTTAGCTTTAAGTCCTGGTCACAACAGCATTTAAAATTGTGGAATGTTGTGGAGAAATCAGAAATCAATTAAATTCAGTTGAATCCCTGGGATCTGTGTATTCAGTCTTTGCAATGCAAATCCACGCAACTTTTTCGCTTTGACTTTGGTGAACTTTGACAGGCAAATTTGGTCTTGATAGGGCTGAAAAGAGAGCTGGAGAGTCCAAAACTCTATTATCTGAAACTGTGTAAATGTATTGTCCCGTTGACTAACTATCTTGGCAACTGACAATTAGCAAGCTAGCTAGCTGGGAGAGTTGGAGACTGAAAAGAGCTAGCATGTTCCTGGCTAGCTGGTGTGTTAGCGGTTAGCTTACAGTAGTTGGCAAACTATCCCAGCGAGTTGTCCCTACATTACCAAATGTTTCTTGAAGACGCGAAGATTAGTTTCACTGTGCTTTGACACTAATGTCCAGCGACAACCAGTTACCTGAAAACAAGCTGCAACAGCAGACTGGAAGACTCTTTGAGTCATAACTCTTGAAGCTGCTGACAGTGGCCACACATGCAGGTCGCAGTGCTCGGGGCTTAGGAAAAGAGTGGCTGGGAATGTGACAGGGCAATGTATTGCTTTCCCTCCACATCAGCCTGGCAACAGAGTGAGCAGCCCCAATGGTTGTTTGAAGCAAGGGGCGTCCATGTTACCTGAATCCACCCACTCATCCCCCTACAGAAGCCAATATCCAGATTGGGTTTCATACATAGGCATATTTTAACCTGGCAGAGTTTAACATGCAAACACACTCACAGGCAGCAGTTGCATTGGCAGAACTGAGCATCCTTGCTACTGTGGTCTTAATACCCACAGATATTTACTGTACTTTAGTTAGTGTTTAGTTAAGCCTCACTGTCTTTGGCCCCATAAACCCAATTTATTCCAACTGACCCATGGCACTGTACTGGTTTCCAGTTTCCCATGGGGAGCCTGAAAGACTGGCAGCACATGTGTCATTCCCTCTTGGGGAGATTACACTACACACCAGCCTGTACAGCACACTGTGTTTGTGAATGCATGCACATGGGTGTGTTTGTTGTGCCAGTTCATGGACACATGTCAGCGCAAACTGTTTTTCATCAGAAAAAGTGGTTGACATTTGTTTCATTGGATTATTAAAACAGACGCTGTTGACTTGTTGCAGGTTTAGTGGGGCGTGAGAGGACATTTTGGGATTGTGTGTTTGTGTGTGTGTGTGTGTGTGTGTGTGAGAGATTTGTGCTTTTGTGGATTCCTTATCGGGGGGGAAAAAAGGAAGATTATCAAAACGTGTGTGTGTGAGTGTTTCTTTTAATACTTCAAAGACAGTGAGAAGGAGGACAGAGGAAAGAAAGGTAACCCACTGTTCTTGACACACACACACACACACACACACACACACACACAAATGGAAATATTTTTTTTATTACCAAGTGAGATCCGCATTTGCAAAAAGTGATATCTGCCTACCCACATTAAAAGGCACGTCTGGGGGTAAGGTGGATCTTGTAAGGAAGAATGGATAGGTATAGTAGAAGAAATCTATATGATGGAGAAACTGACACACCGCCTGAGACTACAACAAGCACAGCTTGAAGAAAAGTGGGAGAACCAGTGACGAGGAATATGGACAGAAACAAATGATTTAGATGAAGACACGAGGAGAAAAGATGAACTGCTAGGAATGTAACTCCTAAACAAATTTGATTTAGTTTTTTTGTTTACTGTATTATTTTTGATTGCGGATTGTCTATGCAAGTTTTATAATAAAAAATTAAGTGAAAAAAAAGAAGAAGGCACCTCTGCAGGGAGTATCAAATGTTGTTATCCTTAATCAGATTATGTTGTCATTGTCAGTGAAAGATGACACTGTGACACTGCCAGTGTTACAAAAAACCTTGAGAATCGCCCTCAGTTTCAGTTGGATGACCATTCATCACGCATTTTTCAAATTCAATTTTAGATTTGCAATGAATTTCCCGAGCTGAAATGTATATTATGTGTCAGCTGTGGAATGAAACATGAGCTTGTACGGAGGCAGGCAGTGTTTGGAATAGTATCAGTGCTTACTGGGCTTATTTATACTGTGATATAATTTACTGTGGTGAGCCAGTTAAACTACATTTGTTGCTGAGGGAAATAGAAATGTTTTTCTTCATGGGATAGATTTCCTGCTTTCCTCTTTCTACAGACCATGAAAAACGGGGTTAGGAATATGTAAATTACGAAAGGGCAGCATGTGGGGGCAAAGCATTTTATTTCATTTCAAATGGACCCCTTATGCAATTACGAATATGCAAATTACACTGAGCTATGAGCTGAAATGCAGACGGAATACAGTATACCCTGCAGCTGCACAGGTTCCTCCTTTGCTCTGTTGTCTTACAGTGAAGTCAACAGTTCCTCGAGGCTGTCATCAATAAACATAGCCAAAGCGGGATTTGATTTTTTTTTTCCCCCAAGCTCTGACATTTGTAATAATTAGTAAGTCTGTTCATGCATAATCAATGCACTGTTTAAAAGCTTAAAGCCCACCTTCTAGTTTGACACTAGAAGGCTGTTTGCACATGTATCTGCTGAAGGGAGAAAGGTCTCCTTAAATCCGAGATTAAGACGTGCGTACAAACGTGATTTTGTGACAACTAGTTTGAAAGCCAATCAAGGTCTAGTATGAAACTTACACAAGTGCGTTGTAGTACTCGTGAGGGACATAAGTTACTATTTTCTGACATTTATATACTAAAGACTAAACTTATATGAAACTTATACACTTCTGCCTAAGTATTTTGTTGCTGTGCTGTTAGTGGGTAAAAACAAGAGAAAATACCCTTCCCTGATGAATATCTTAGGGCTCTAGGATCTGAATTTCATGATATCCCATTCAATCTGTGCAGCTCTGCCTTAAAACTGCTCTGCTCCACGCCTCCAGCAAACATCACTATCACCTGCACTGACAACAGGCCTGCTGCTGTGGTGTTTGTTTGTGTGCGAGTGTGTGTGTGGAATGCCAAGTGTGTGAATGCAGAGCCTTGCTGATGTGTTTGCGTGAGAGATTGGCAGGTCCCAGGGGAGTTAGCAGTAAGCTTTGCTGCCATTCATGAATCCTACGAGGAATAAAATAGGTTTGACAGAATGTGAAGAGTCGGGATGAATCTGCAAAAAATTAACCTCTGCAGTGTTTCTGCACGTTCAGGGCTTCTGAGGGGGGTGGGGGGGGCTGGTGAGACAAATGCGAAAAGATCAGAACTGAAACCTAATAATCGAACACTCACCTAGCTGCATTTCCTTATGGAATACAATTCCCCATTTTCAAAAACCTAATGAAAATTCCCTGAAGTCATACACAACAGATTCAGGATCGCTGGGTCTCAGCAGGCAGTCTGCAGCAGAACAGGCCTCCCATGTGCGTCCCACTGGGTTCAGTGTTAATGAACTAATCAATGACATGTTGTTCTCACCATGTGCTGAACACATTACTGTAAGTGCTCCCGGTGGCCCTGCAGCATCGTTGAGTGCTATAGGTGTCACTCATGCTCACAGGCAGTACAGTCTGATAAGGCTTTACTGATAATACGTGATGGATTCCTCCCTAATAGAAAACGTATTTAAAGGCACACTGAGTAGGATTTCCCTACAAACCAATGTATAGACTCATACAAAAATAATGAAAACGAAAAATTTTGAATCTTTACACAAAGCAAACGATTGGATTTAGGTCCATGGTAACGGATTTGCAGCTGACTGACATGAATGTCCCTAAGCACCAAACCTGCATTCAACATCTGAATTATTTCAGACACACATTGAGCATACTTGTCCATCTACCTTCATTCACAAAACTGACATCTGGTGAAAATGGCTACCTTCATGTTGGACTAGGAAAAGTGTAGTCTATATCCACGACGTTCCACTGTCGGGATTGCTCTCATTCTTTTCGGATGTCCTGTTACCTTCCGCTTTCTTTGTGTTGTAATTTTAAACTCCAGGCAATTTATGAGATCTCTGCAGGGTAAATCCAGACAGCTAGCTAGACTATCTGTCCAATCTGAGTTTTCTGTTGCACGACTAAAACTAAAACAAGTTCCTTCCAGATGCTATTTTGCAGAGGCACTGTGGCTCCGTGCGGCGCTTGGCACCGCCCAAGACGATTGTGATTGGTTTAAAGAAATTGCAATAAACCAGAGCACGATTTTCTCCTATCCCGGAATGCTTTGTGGATTTGCCAGCACCTCCTTCGCAGCTCTGTGGAGGAAGGTCTGGCAATGTGAGGCTAGGAAAAGTGCTACCTGTGGGTGCCCAAAATTCTCTGGATTGACTCAGTTTTCTCTTTGATGGTTGTTCAGACTCTACACCCCTCCCCCCCCACCACACACACACACACACACACACACACACACACACACACACACACACACACACACACACACACACACACACACACACACACACACACACACACACACACTCCTTCCAGAGCTACTAAAAGAACAGATAAGAGCAACTTCAAAGGCTGCTGTTTCTGCTCCGATCCAAAGGCAGGCAAATGAAGGACAGGCAGATTTGAGTAGTCAAATAGCTTTGGGGTGTGTAGCGAGAATTTAGACGGCTTTTCATAGATGGGTTGATGGAGGAAGTATTCCGATCCTTTACTGAAGTAAAAGTAAAACTAACAAAAAAAAAGGTCCTGCATTGAAAATGTTAGCAAAAGTATCATCAGGAAAATGTCTTACAAGTATTCAATGCAAAAATTATTATTATTATTATTATTATTATTAGCACCCATGCATTCATTTTCACAATGTCCAACCAATAGTACAACAAAATGATTAAAAATCAATTTAAATAATTAAAAGGAAAAGCAGCAAATCCTCACATTTGTGAAGCTAAAACCATGAAATGTTTTTGCATGAAAAATAACAAAGGATTATCCAAAAGGTTGCCAATGAATTTTCTGTCAATCGATTAATCGACTATTCGTTTCAGCTGTGCGTGTGTAAGTTGTATGTTTTGTGTGCAAAACATCTTTATTGTAAAGGATCTAGTAACTTATATAGTAAATATTGTAGTGAAGTATAGAAAAGAAAGACTTCAAGTACCTCAAATTTGTACTTAAGTAGAGTACTTGAGTAAATGTACTTAGTTTACATTCCACCACTGGGTAGATGTGATTGATTATTGCAACCCTATTTAAAGCTGCAACTGTGCCAACAGACCAATCCTACCACTTTAGAAAGCTTTAAGCTCTTCATCAAGCATCTAATTACTTTACAAAGGCCGCAGAGTGGTTTCCTCCCTGTATAGGTTTGGCCAGTGGGATTAGAGGGCTCATTTCAAAGTAAGGGTGCTCCGATCGATCGGCCACCGATCGGTATCGGCCGATAATGGCTTTAAATAGTTTGATCGGTGGTCTCCATAAAGGCCGATCAGATAGGCCGATCAGATGACGCACTACCATGGATGTATTAAGAGCGCACTACTCCTGAGAACATTTTCAAAATGGCGGCGTCCCTACATTCAGCGGTCTGGCAGTTCTACAAGGTGTCTGAACGGTGGCAGAACAGGAGTTGGCCCGCGGCCGCGGAACGAAGGCGGTAGGAAGACGGCTACCGCTTTTAAAAGCGTCTGCCACCGGTGGTGCTCCAGCAAACGTGTTTGTGATTACGCCATTCTCACGCTTCTACTGCCTCTGGAGCACCGCTGGTGGTCCGCCGACTCGTTGCTATCTGGGAAAAAGACAATACACTAGCGATTGGCAACGTGTGTACCGAGGAAATACCACGAGGCGGAAATCTCCAAAGACATTTCAACACCACCAACCTCATCAGACATTTGAAGGTTAGTCACAGAAAGGAGGATGAGGAGTTTTCAAAGTTAGCTAACGCTAAGGCAGAGCGGAGTTGTGTAGCTAGCAGCTCCGGCGCCGCTCAAACAGCTGTTTCGCCGTGTGTGTGTGTGTGTGTGTGTGTGTCGGTGTCGGTGTGTGTGTGTGTGTGTGTCGGTGTGACTGACTGTGTGTGTCTGTGTGTGCGCCGCTCAAACAGCTGTTTCGCCGTGTGTGTGTGTGTGTGTGTGTGTGTGTCGGTGTCGGTGTGTGTGTGTGTGTGTGTGTGTGTGTGTGTGTGTGTCGTGTGACTGACTGTGTGTGCTGAAGAAATGTGCAGTGATTGAAAAAAAAAAAAAAAACTAAAAAAAAACTAAAGTGTGTGGCAAAATTTCCCAAAACTCCCTGATTGACTGAAGAAAGCCCAGTCAGTCCTGGCTGATATAACCCACCCTCTGAACAGCGACAAGATGTTACCGTCTGGCCGCAGGTTCTGTCTGCCAAAATGCAGGACAAACAGACATAAAAACTCTTGTTCCTGCTGCTATAGGCTTTGTAAATAAGTCATTGCGAGATGTGTGTGTAGTTTGTATTTATTTTGTCTATTATTGATGGGGTTTGTTTTCTGTATAGTCTATGTGTTGTTTATGTTGCATTCTATTGCTGCACAACGAATTGCCCCTCGGGGATAATAAAGACTCCTTGAACCTTGAACCTTGAAAGGACATTTTTTAGATTTTGAGCTAGGACAGAAAGCCAAACAGTTACTGATACATTCTCTAAACATGTGTGACTGTTATGTAATGGCGTAATTTTCAGTTCATAAAAGTGATCGGTGATCGGTTATCGGTATCGGCCGATACGTCTTCCAGCAATCGGTGATCGGTGATCGGCCTCAAAAATCCTGATCGGAGCACCCTTATTTCAAAGTGTTCCACCCAGATTTGTTTAATCGACAGACTCAAGCCTGTGTTTTTTAAGGTAGCAGATGAGGATTTATGTCCAGGCGTGTTTTTTTTTTTTTTTGGGGAAAGACAGCTGGGTTATCATGAAAGAAAGCCTGGTGTTTTCTCTAATCTTAATACCCAACCAGAGACACCCCTACTGCTGCAGTGGCTGAGAAGGCTGTCGGATAGCCATAGGCTCAGTCCAGAAGATGATGTTGGATGAAGCCTGTGGAAGTCTGCCTGGGTGTATTGTATGATTTATGTTTACTATGTCTCTGGGGAGGATATCAGATGCAGCATCGTTGTAATCCACAAATGAGATGAGGCCCGTGAGAGTCGAAAGATGCAGCAGGGGAAACTGCAGCTTTACAACTTAGAGTGAGTTCCAGCTGCAGTTTAGATGAAACTAATCCCACTTTGTGGTGGTTGCAGCTGAAGGAATTAATCATGAATATTAAAAAAAAAAAAAAAAAGATTTCTACTGGACACAACTTGACCAAAAAAGGAAATCGTCCAAGCACAAATTAAAGCTGCATCATTTTTTTAATTTATATTTTTTATTATTATTATTATTATTATTATTATTTTTTGGCCACTCGGGTTACTCAGTGTAACAAGCTATAAACACATCGTCGACATATTATCACATCCTAAAGTTGTTATGGTGAATTTGCTAGCAAAGAGTCATGCTTCAGTTAGTCTATATCTACGACGTTCCACTTCCGGGATTGCTCCGGTGCCGCCGGAAATTGCCGCTGGATGCAGCAGGTGACGGACATCTGGCTGAAAATTAGGGATAATTTTCAGCCAGATGTCTGTCACCTGCTGTTTTTGTGTTGTAATTTTAAACTCTGGTGGATTTATGAGGACTATGGTTAACTGCTCCTCAGATCTCTGCAGGGTAAATACAGACATGACTAAACAAATACAGACATGACTAAACAACAAAAGTTTTTGGGGCTTTTCCCTTTCTTTGATAGTGACAGTGGATAGACAGGAAAGGTGGAGAAAGAGAGAGATGGGGGATGACACGCAGCAAAGGGCTGCAGGTCGGATTCGAACCCGGGCCGCTGCAAAGGACTCAGCCTACCTGGGGCGCACGCTCTTACTGGGTGAGCTAACAGAGTTGAGGTGAACTGCAGTGGGGTGTGATTATTCACTCTTCATAATAAGCAACTCATTCCTCATTTGATCCATTGCTAAAGAAAATATTAAAAGTGCAGCTTTAAAAGTAAAAATGTATATCAGAATGTAAAAAGGCACTGTTTATTGCGATATTAGTGACATAGTTATCACGAATCGGATGACTTTTCCATGATCATGATTTCATAAATTCTCAGTTAATAATAATGAAACAATACAACTCAAATGAAATACCTGGCAACATACTGCATCATTCATGTTAATATTCTAGCAATTGTTTATGACTGGACTGAAGATTTTGCAGTCATACTTTAGTACATTTTATTGTAGTTGCAGTACATCAAGAACCTCGTATCACATGTAGGTATGTTGTGTCACAAACAAGTGAGTTGCATTTAAAGGGGCGCTATGCGGTTTTGGCAATTTCTTCGCTGTTTTCTCGCTTTTTGCTCGCAGGTTTCTCTATAGAGCTCCACCTACAGCTTCGGAATAGACATTTGGCAACACTGTTATTTCCTCTTTCTCTGTTCCTCCGACAATGCTTTCCTAGCTTTCTGCTTCTTTTTTGCCGGCTCAGCCATGACGATAGTGTTAAAAAAACTCTATCACTACCTTGTTCTTATAGCTAGCCGGTTCCTGGATGTGCGTGGTGCCGTGAAGCAATTTGTTACATCGCGAGACCTGATATCACGCGATCCTTCCTGATGCTGAGGCTGGCAGCTCACCGGCCGAAAGTTGCAAGGGTGGTTTTTCCGCTCACAGGTGCTAGGGGGGAGCGAGACGACCACCATTCAACCCGAAAAAAGTAATATAACCATTCCAATGACTCCGAAGCTGTTCAGTTAAGGTAAATTAAGCTAAAAAAAAACTGGCATAGTTCCCCTTTAAATGGGGAAAGCTGCAGAATGAGTCAAAACTCATTTCCACTTTAACAATGCTAATGTATGAAGACAAATTGAAAGCTGCTGTGCGGAAATGTGTGCCCTCTGCCAGCAGTCTGGCTCGTATTGATCGGACTAAGGTTAGCGAGGAGACGGTGTGGT
Organism: Gymnocephalus cernua; assembly: GCA_023631565.1. Taxonomy (NCBI): domain Eukaryota; kingdom Metazoa; phylum Chordata; class Actinopteri; order Perciformes; family Percidae; genus Gymnocephalus; species Gymnocephalus cernua. The sequence goes on from CM042425.1 coordinate 24,821,392, forward strand.
ACTCTGCCAGCCTGAGGAGCAAGCTGGGGATTATTCCTCTCTAATCCTTTGTGTTTCCCTTGCTCTTTTCCTTATTTCAGCCAGGGGATGAGATGTGATTTTCATCTCTTTTACTCCTCAGCATGAATATGGTCTTTACACTTCTGTCGTGACAGTGTGCTGGGCGTGTGCAGGGGCTTTTGATCTGGAGTTTGAAATGCTGATTGGCTGCAGGGTGCCCGCTTCGTTACATCTCCATGCAGCTCATATTTGCAGGCATTTTAATTACCACAGAGAACTCGGGCCTTTCTTCCACTTTGGCCAGCTAGGATTCAACCAGACTCATTACATTACTGCACTTTTGGCAGCAAAAGCCTCTTCAGCTTTATAAACTTGATCCAAAGATTGACAAGATGGAGGCTTTTCTGCACCAGTTGTAGTATCATGGTTACACACGCAAGTACACTTGCTTGTAAACTGTGCTGATAAGCCCTCTGTGGTTATTTGTTACTCCTACTCAATTAACCAGTGTCTGTGTCCCTAATCAGGCTTTCTCTGTCACATTTTCCTCCCACGCTGTCTGCTCCCAGACTCCTAAAATGGTTGCTGTTAGCCACACTCTTTTTTTTTTTTTTTTTCCTTCTCTTTGGCTCGACTGTATCACACTGTGGGCAGAAACACATGATCCTTAGACAGGGTAGTAAATTGGGATTTTGTAAGACTGTGGAGCTGCACGCATATGCTTTTTCTTTGATAAATTCTTTAAGTCTACTTGCTGCCAAGCTGTGATGCACAGTACTACTCACTATAGTCCTGTGCGTAAATGGAAATTCCACTGACAAGTTCTTTGAGGTTGTTATCTTGCAAAAGTAATGTGAAATACACGCAATCTATGAAAAAATGTGCGTTAGGGTTAGACGTCTCACACGTCATTTTCAGTTTGATATGTAGTGTGGCTGACAGTATGTGTTCATAATGAGAAGGACATACAATAAATTGTATCTCTTCCTCTAATGAGTTTGTAATATGTTTGTAATACATCATTGTGGAATATTATAATGTGAGATACATTTTCAGTTGAATGAAGTCAACTATAATTGGCCTCAGCATTGTCCTGCTACGGTGTAGTGATATCTTGGAAGAATGAATCAAGCCCACGCTAGGCCTCACAAAGCTGTGGACCAGTGCAGACTGGTTGTGTGAGAGGCCACCTCGTCCCCGTTAGCGTTTCTCTATTCTCTGTTAGTGGCTCCCTCCACGTCACTGCTCTGAATAATTCAACAAAGCAAAAGAGGACTGGCAGAGCGCAAGACGAGCTATGGATTGAAGATGATCTCAGGGCATGGGTATCAGGAAATTTCCTTTTTGACGTCAGAATAATCTGTAGAGGCATGCTTGAAAGGTGTGAAGCCGTGAGGTGTGCAGAAGTGGGCGTGGGTGTGTTAGTCATCATTATGCCGGGAAAGAGAGCTGGAAATGCAAATTAAATATTTTTTTTAGGTCAATTCACCAGGTCAGACTTCTTCAGACTTCTTCAGAAGAACACTCAAATCTTGCCCAGATCTGATTTTTTCAAATCAGATTTAGACCACTTCCATATGTGGTCCTGAATCAGACCCAGGTCTGATTTTTTTTCAATGCGGCCGCAGTGTGAACAACCAAGGCGGATTTGATGCGACTTTTACGTCCAAAAATAGCAAAATTTGGCTCTCTTTCTCTTCATTCTTCTCCTCCTCAGCACCTGCTCATTAATGTTACGGCTGCCATTACACAAACATTTTGAAATAAAAGCGAAAATGCTTACTTCGTCCATAACCTCCCTAACTTTAGTGCAACAGCGTGCTGCGTCTGATGTCATTGTTATTGTTCTTTTGCGCATGTGGGTCAGTTTGAAACCGCAAACAGTTCACACTGGAATCTGATATAGGCCCCATTTTAAAAGGTAATGTGAACAGCCAAACAAAAAATTGTAACCTTTGAAACACCTTCGTCCCTCTCTTGCAAAATACTTTATTAGTTCATACATTCTCTCTGTGAGTCTCTGACCTGCAGGATCTTTGCAGTGTGCCTAAACACATCTTCATTTTAACAGTGTTTCATCTCTACAGAGACAAGAACACACTGAATGATAGCACCTTAGGAGCTACACAGTGTCTTGACATTTGAGTCTGTGTGATTGAGCAGGGCTGTGGGTGTGATTCAGGTGTCTGTCTCCACAGTTGAATATCTCACAGCGCTGACTAAGTTATGACTTGTAGGCAGTGGAGAAGGTCATTCTTGACGCAAAGTGTTGGTGGAATTTAAAGGAGATCACCTCAGTGACAGACCTGACTGGTTTCCATTGAGGTGGTCAGCGTAGTTTACCAGCACAGCAGAGAGTAGGGCTGCACGATGTGAGGAAAATATCAAATTGCGTTTATTTTTGGCTGATATTGCGATTGCGATAGGATTCCCGGTATTGGAGGGAATGATCATTTTTGTGTCATTATTTTCATTTTCATTGAAAAATATTAAAATGAATGAATGTGATTTTCTGCGAGGATATGTACCAAACAAAGACTTTTTTCTTTAGTCTATAGCAGGGGTGTCAAACTCATTTTAGTTCATGGGCCACATAACCCTAATTTGATCTCAAGTGGGCCAGACCGGTAAACCACTCCAGAAAGATCAGAAACTTTTTCTGCCACAGAGTTTCTTGTCAGCTTGATGTTGGCAAACGCAAGTTGCTTCTGCTACGACAGCGGTGTAGGAAAAATAATACTGTTATGGACCCGGTAGAGAGGGGTAATCTTTTGAGAAAAAACTCTTTTCTAAATTTCTAATATTAAAGTCGTAAATTTACGGTTAGGGTTAGGATAAGAATACCAGGGTAAGCCAATCGGAGGCAGAGTAAGGCAGAACAAGGCGGGCCACGAGGCACGTCCTTTGACGTCGACACATCTAGCGGAGCCGATCTAGCATCTACCCCGGGACGTCTCAGAACCACAATACTTAATTCAGAATGGTTTGACACGTTTTGCCTTTTAACAAATATTGCGCCTCATTTTATTGTCTGTAGGTCACAGAATCTGGCATCCACTGTTTACCTCGCTCTAATTCACTCTCAGTAATCATTTTTCTATTTGTGATTATTTCTTTAATTAAGAACCAAGAATGAGGGTTTGAAAGAGTGCATTTGAATATGTCATGGTAATCATTGTTAATACTAAGACTAGAACAGAAAAGCACACCTATGATAAAAATGTGATGGTGTTTAAATGTGTGTGACAATAAGTGCCACATGATAGATTTTGAATTAAAATCCCAATCTCTGTCCCTTTTTTTTAAATGTGTGTATCTAGGTGCCCCTGGTTGACAAAGGTGATCTCTCCCGCTGTGCCCCTCTACAATGGCCTGGTCTTCCTCTTCGTCTTGGCCAACTTCAGCATGGCAACCTTCATGGACCCTGGTGTTTACCCCAGAGGTTTGTATGCATGCCTGTCAGTGTGCAAATGAGTTTAGTTTGGTGACACAAAATCATCTGACACAACATCTAAACACTAAAATCGTCTGACACAACATCTCTTCTGACTGCACCTTGGCTAAGATGATGGTTATATAAAAAAATTCACTTACATGTGGCTCTTTGTAGTTTGGCTTCTTTGAAGCTAATGTACTTCTATGTGATTCTTGCTGTTCTGAGTTTATACCTACCTTCATAGTTGAATGCACTTATTGGGAGTCGCTTTGGATCAAAGTGTCAGCTAAATGTAATGTGATGGTAGGGCTGGGTGATAGCGAGAAAATCAGATATCACGATATTCTTGACCAAATACCTCGATATTGATTTTGCGGCGATATTCTAGGGTTGGCAATTGGTGCTCTAACAAAATATCTTCACACTTAGATTTTAGATAAATAATCATCAGTAATGTGGACATAATGTCTAAGTGGGGAAAAGGCAAATATATCATATATCAGAGCAATGATGCTACCCAACGTCTCAGGACTCTATTATCCGATTTACAGCCCGTAACAGTCCACACGCCCCACACGCAGTATCTCTCAGCTGCTTGGCCTGTCAAACAAGCAGCACTGACTTATGCTCCTGATGGAGGCCTCTTGACCTTAGTGCTGTCTCTGGGTTAAGTAATGATGATTGAATTCATCCCCAAGGACGTTTGTTATTTGCTTGTAAATGATAAGCACCTGTCTTCCACCTACCCATAAAGGTGTAATAATCATTAGGTTGTATAAAGCGCAGGTAATCTGGTTCCCCAGAGGTGACAGTGGCCTTGCTGGGTTTTCTTGACTACTGAGGGAGGGGTGCTATATCTCACAGGCAGCAGATCACCTGTAAAGTTTTAATAAAAAAAGAAATGAACTGACATAGCCGTTAAATGGCATCTGCTTAGAAAATCAGTCCCGTCATATAGATTGTAAAAGTGAGAATTAAGGTCATTGATGCATGGCGCGGACATTTATTATCATTTTCCTTTTGGGGGGAACTTCAAAATGAGGTAATGGACAGATGAGAGAGATGGCTGTGGCTAATAAGGCTGCACAGTTACAAGCAGCTGGGTGCCATTGCAAATAGCAGAACTCAGTAAGTGACATTTTCAGTTTCCCTGCTGGTTAAAAGGTATATAATTGACCTTATGCAGGATCTAAAGACCTCTCCGCATAAGCAATTAGGTTTTTCATAGAATGCATGTATTTCTATTAATTTTCCTATCATAAGTGGAGTGGGATTTTTGCTTGTCTATGTGGTCAACATAAAGTTGACCACTGTGGTGTGGGAATCCAGTGATATATATATATATATATATATATATATATATATATATATATATATATATATATATATATATTACATGTTCACTAAACTGGAACGTGAAAGACAAACATCATGTGTGATGTAATAGGCGTTCAATAGTGACAAAGAATTGTCATGATGTCTTCCTGCTGTGTTCCTCAGTGGAAGAACAAGAACGATAATAAAAGACAATATATGATGTTGCAGTTATAGTCTATATATATATATTGTCAGTGGTAGAATGTAACTAAGAACATTCACTCAAGTGCTGTATTTAAGTACAAGTCTTTTCTTTTCATGCCACTTTCTACTTCCACTCCGCTACATTTCAGAGAGAAATATTGTACTTTTCACTCCACTACATTATTCGGACAGCTTCAGTTACGAGTTACTTTAAATTAAGATTGTTGCACACAAAATACAATGTTTTATTATAAATGAACCTACCCAACAATATAACAGCCTACAAGTCCAAACACTTAGTTGATTGACAGAACAGTTTGGATCGTTTCCAGTTTCTAAAATGTGAGCTTTTTTTGCATTGAGTACTTGTAATACATTAAGTACATTTTCCTGATGATACTTACATACTTTTACTCAAGTAACATTTTCAATGCAGGACTTTTACTTGTAACAGAGTATTTTTTACAGTGTGGTATTTTTTTACTTTTAAGGATCTGAATACTTCTTCCACCGCTGGTCATTGCACCGTTCCTCAGCAATAGCTGTAGCTGTTGTTCGTGTCAAGCTTCTCAGAACAATACACTGAACCCTATACTGTGTGTTACCCTAGGCAACAGCTACAGTACATGTTAGCAGTGTACATATAAAAGCTGTGTGGATGAGTGCTCATTTTATTACTTTTAGGTCAATGATTTGATCCTCTTTAATAACCATCCATCCTGCCCAAGTGTCATCACGCCCTCGCTCAGTGTGAGTTGCCCTCTTCATATACTGTAGATACACAGTTTACCCTTTCATAAGGGATCATTCGCTTGTGATCAACGGCAAACACTTGTGCATGTACGCTCAGACCCAGGGTTATTATAGTTAACTAAAACTAAAAAGAAAATAAGCAGTGACAAATATTTTTAGTGAACTGAAACTAAATTAAAACTAAAAACCTCCGGTGGCCGAGACGGTTCAACACAATTACAAACGCCACAAAACAAACGCAAAAGCCACAAAACAAATGCAAAAGTCACAGTGCAAACACAAAAGCTACACAGAAATACATAAGCGACAACACAAACGCAAAAGCCACAACACAAATACATAAGCGACAACGGAAGTGAGCGACAACGGAAGTGAGTGTGTTGTTGACAAACGGAGCTGGCGGATGAAGTCCGTTTCAGAAAGAGAGGTAACTTCATAGATATAGATCAATTGTGTTGTGGCTTTTGCGTTTGTGTTGTGGCTTTTGCGTTTGTGTTGAACCGTCTCGGCCACCATAAAAACCTTCGAGAAAAACTAAAACTGAATTGAAACTATATTACCAGGTTTAAAAAAACGAATGCAAATAAAATAAAAATGAACGTTTTAGATATTTTTTTTAGCTTTAATGTATCACTACTGGAAAAAAAGGGACCACATGAATTTCTGTCAACTTTTGTGACACTGAACCACAGAAATGTAACGGACTTGACATGAGATGGCGCTGTGCCGTGACAGACACTAAACCAGTGCAAAGATTAAACATTAAACATCATGGCTATTCTCCAACCAGGTATTTTGTATGTATATGTAATTACATATGTACTACTGAGACATTATTCCTGCCCCTAACAAAAACAAACTACACACACACACACACAAATGTAACAGTGCTGTGGTGGGTAATCCTTGCAGTAGAATTTCTCCTGCTTGTCCTCAGAATGCGTCTTAATTTCAACGAAGATGAAGTATAACAACCTCAGATGTCAATAATATTCCACCTGATCTTCGTGCAAGCAATTGTTTTATCAGGGCAGGTGTCAATGATTTCAATTCTACTTGAAGATTACTGCCATTTAACACGAGTGGTGATAAGAGGATTAAGCCTAAAATGTATTCGATAAAGATTCAGACGATAAAGATGTGAGTATCTCACTCTTCTGTGCTAAAAATAATAATTTTAATTTTAGGCAAGAACGGAGTGTAATTGAACCAGACTGAATGTTTTTTCAAGTGTACATGTACATTGTATGAAATAGGCCACTGCTTTGCGCATGGAGCATTTGTGGAGAAGAAGCTGTCAGGGGAGAAGCCAGCGTAACTGCTGTTTGTTTCTGTTGGTTTGGCAGGCGGTTCACCTTTAAAATCTATTTGAAGACACTTGACAGCCGTAATAACAGAGCAATCTCTGCTTATGGAACTGGTTATTTCTGTGCTCTAGCTTTTGTTTCTCTCGTTTTCTCTTTCGCTGCTTTTTGTGTGTGTGTGTGTGTGTGTGTGTGTGTGTGTGTGTGTGTGTGTGTGTGTGTGTGTGTGTGTGTGTGTGTGTGTGTGTGTGTGTGTGTGTGTGTGTGTGTGTGTGTGTGTGTGTGTGTGTGTGTGTGTGTGTGTGCAGCTACCTGGATATCTCCCTGCAGTTATTATTGTACTGTGAAATTATTTTCTCAGGTCGGAGCTCCGTGTAGATGCTTTGAAAGTGCCCTTTGATCAGCTGAAGATATTTTATTTTCCACTGCAGCTCCAAAGCAAAAAGCTCTGAGTCGCAGGAAAGTGGCACCATGTACAAAGCTTGTCATAAACAGTTTGATTGACTGCAAAGTCGCACCAAGGCTGGTGGGAAAAGCCACTTGTAGTCTTATACTGTACTTTACAGATTACAGGTGTAGTTACATGTCTAAAACTATACACACTATAGCTTGAATTCCCATTCAATTTTTTATTTTTTTTTAAACTTCCATTCTGATAATGTCTAAACCAAACTGCTTCTGTTATACACAGTATATATGAGTCACAGTGTGCTTGTTAATCAATCTTAATGCTAAAAGCAGAATGAATAGGTCACGTCTATAAAAATCTGCATTTGTCTCAGTGTTTGCTCTCTCTGCAGACAGCTAACAGCGGGGGGGAGCTTCATTTAAGGTGCTCCCCTGTTGTCCCTGTCAAATGGAATCATAAATCAAAACTATGCTTTGCTCTGTGTTTGGGTTTGTTTTTGTCACACTCCACCATATGCATATGTGCCTCGTTAATGTGTCTCCGTGTGTGTGTGTGTGTGTGTGTGTGTGTGTGTGTGTGTGTTTCCCCACAGCGGACGAGGACGAGGACAAGGACGATGATTTCCGAGCGCCGCTCTACAAGAACGTGGAGATCAAGGGCATTCAGGTCCGGATGAAGTGGTGCGCCACCTGTCACTTCTACAGGCCGCCTCGCTGCTCGCACTGCAGCGTCTGTGACAACTGTGTGGAGGTGTGTATGTATGTATGTGTGTATGTGTGTATGTGTGTGTGTGTGTGTACTGTGGATACTAATGTGCAAACAGAGAGACTGTATGTTCAGTATACATACAGGCACTGAAATCTAAGTATGCATCTTTTAGACCGATAGATTAGCTTTTTATCAATAATCTGATGCTGTTCTGTTAGCATTTGACATGTTTGAAATGTTATCAGATGCAGTTTGTATGTACAGACAGAGTACATACAGTATGTTTGTAGCTTAAATCCATTCAGAAGCCTTCTCTATCCTGCCAAGTATTACAATCTGAGACTAATGCTGAATATATATATATATATATATAAATAATTCTCATTAAAATCATAATTACCAGCATAAATATCTGCTTTTGGCAGCTTCAACCATAAAATACTTACTATTATAAGTATTAGCTCTCAAATTCTCACTTTGGCCTTACACACACACACACACACACACACACACACACACACACACACACACACACACACACACACACACACACACACACACACACACACACACACACACACACACACACACACACACACACACACACAGGGTGCATAATGGATTCCTGCTTCCTGTTTCCTTTCAAAAAAGCTGAGTGTTTGACTTTTTGAGTGTTTTTAAGAACCTGGTTAAGAATTTAATGAGGATGTAAATTATTATTTACACATCAACTGATGAAAGTAGGGCAACCAGAGAATCTCAGATGCCACCCTTAATCAGTAGGCCGTATTGGATATTTATTGGAGTTAAAGGTCCCATATTCTGCTCATTTTCAGGTTCATACTTGTGTTTTGGGTTTCTACAAGAATATGTTTACATGCTTTAATGTTCAAAAACACAATATTTTTTTCATGCTGTCTGTCTGAATATACCTGTATTCACTGTCTGTCTCTGGTCTGTCCAGTCTGAGTTTTCTGTTGCACGACTAAAACAACTTTTGAACGTACACTTTCCTCCAAAACAAGTTCCTTCCCGAGGCTGTTATGCAGTGACTCCGTGCGGCGTTTAGCGCCGCCCAAGACGATTGTGGTTGGTTTAAAGAAATGCCAATAAACCAGAGTACGTTTTTCTCCCATCCCAGCATGCTGTGAGGACTGGCCAGACCCTCCTCCGCGACGCTGTGGAGGAAGGTCTGGCAATGCAAGACTACCCTTCACCTAAACCAAAAACATTTTGTTCCCTGATTTTGTTTGCCTTACTAGTCAAGGGATTTAAACTGGTCCCTTCCCAGTGTTAAGACGAAGCATAAGTCATATAATGTAATGCCTTATGGATAACTTACATAGACTATAGAGGTGTAACTCCCTGTCTCTCCCTCCCCCTCAGGACTTTGACCACCACTGTCCCTGGGTGAACAACTGCATTGGTCGGAGGAACTACCGCTACTTCTTCCTCTTCTTGCTGTCGTTGAGCATCCACATGGTGGGAGTTTTCTCCTTCGGCCTCATCTTTGTCCTCCACCACCGAGATAGACTGGCAGCCCTCCACACCACTGTCACGTATCCTTCCACTGCTGGAAATCTCACTGCTAAGCCTGCTAATTGTTTTAAAGTAGACAATTTGGTCAGTTGTTTATTCAATTTTAGAGCTGCAAAGGATTAATCGATTAGTTGTCAACTATTAAATGAATCGGCAACTATTTTTAGGTAATCGATTTGAGTATTTTTTTAAAAACAATTCTCACGGAGCGACCTGTAGTTCACCCAGTAAGAGCGTGCACCCCATGTTGGCTGAGGCCTTTGTAGCGGTCCGGGTTCGAATCTGACATGTGGCCCTTTGCTGCGTGTCAGCCCCCATTTCTCTCCCACCTTTCCTGTCTATCCACTGTCACTATCAAATAAAGGGGAAAAAGCCCCCAAAAAATAATCTTTAAAAAAGGTTTTCTCACAATTCTCTGATTTCAGCTTCTTAAATGTGAATATTTGTCTACGACAGTTAACTGAATACCTTTGAGTTATGGACAAAATTAGACATTAGAGGACGTCATCTTGGGCTTTTGAAAACACTGATTGAAACTTTTCACATTTCATTCATTTTCCGGCATTCTCCAAACAACTAATCGCTTAATCGAGAAAATAATCGACAGATTAATTGACTATTAAAATAGTCGTTAGTTGCAGCCCTATTTTATTTTGCTGAATAATGTTTCTTGAGTGGACAAAACGGTGCAAGTGGTTGCTTCTGCCTGAAGGAGTGAATGGAGATCTGGCCGTTGTTCTTGTGGTCCCCAACTGTTGTTGTTAATCTTTAACGTTTGTGTACAGTCTGGTGGTGATGTGTATAGCGGGCCTTTTCTTTATTCCAGTCATGGGACTCACAGGTTTCCATATGGTGCTTGTTGCTCGAGGGCGAACAACCAATGAACAGGTGAGTGCAGGAGCTGCTGACGTGCTTGTTCTGACCGAACACACAACATAGTCGCCTTTTAATTACACGGCGAAAATCAACAGAGCTGTGCCGCTCCGCTTCACACAGACTCAAGCATTCACACCTGGATGTGTGCTGACTGTTGGCAGCCGTGCTTACTTTAGGGACCCTTTGAAATAGTTGTAAAAAATCTTAACAAGCAAACCTCTGGTTACCACAGTGCATTACTGGCACATACGGTAGAAAAATACAGTCCAGTTAGAGTGTGGGCAGAGATACTTCTACCTTAATAAAGATAGTAAAGACACGCGGAAAAAGGAACAACACAAATGCTAATGAACAGCACTTACACAGTAGTTATGTGATGCTTCAACAAAATGAATCACCTTCTTTGTATTCAAGCACTGGACCTCTGTGTGTACATGTACACGTGCAGTGTGGCCTTCCTTTGCTGCCGACTCTTAACAATGCGTTGTGTTCTTCAGGTGACGGGCAAGTTTCGTGGAGGAGTAAATCCCTTCACCAGGGGTTGCTGTGGCAACGTGGAGTATGTCTTATGTAGTCCCCTGGCACCTAGGTAAGAGGCTTTGTTATGCTGCATGTGTGGGTACACAGTAGATGCTTTTCAGTTTTTTTTTCTATCAGTAGCCTACACATTTAAATGAATAGTGCTGTATTTATGTACTTGAGAGAATATGTTTGTGTATGGTTATGCATATCAAGTGTTCAAGGTTCTTTATTTGTCATGTGCACAAAGATAACAAATTGTAATTTCCCCATTGGGGATCAATAAAGAGTATAAAAAAATCCAACTAAATAACTAAAAAACACACAAAACACAAGTAACTAAAAACAAAATCTGACAAACAATATTAGTGCAAGTTAAGATATAAGGTGTAGTATAATTATATAATAAATAAGGATGTAACGATTCAATATGATTCACAATTTTAAGTTCACGATACGATTTTCTCACGATTTCTATGATATTTATATAATTTATTTAATTTTTAAATTATTTGTTGGGCTTTTTTTAGCCTTTATTTGATAGGACAGCTGAAGACAGGAAAGGGGGGAGACAAAGAGGGATGACATGCAGCAAAGGGCCGCAGGTTGGAATCAACCCGGGCCGCTGTGGTAAGGACTGAGCCTTGGTACATGGGGCGCACGCTCAACCAGGTGAGCTACCAGGGTGCCCCAAAAAACAAATCCCACATCAAAACAATGAAATGAAATCTCTTCAAATAAATAAACTAGGAACATGTAGTGTCGTCTGAAGTCAAACAAGTGAAGTCAAAAGAACATTAAGCCCTAGGCTGTTTAAAAAAATGCATCGCGATTCATTTTTTAATCTCTGCGTGCGTGCGTGCGTGCGTGCGTGCGTGCGTGCGTGCGTGCGTGCGTGCGTGCTCTGAGGTGGTTGGGGAGGTGTGTATTGCCTGAAAGCAGCCAGCAACCCTGGGGGAAGGCAGATGGCTGAGAGAATTGAATCACTCTGTAGAACAACAGTTAATGGGAAACAGAGCACAGAGCTAGTCAACACGCAGCATCGCTAAAAGCCCCAACACCAGTTTTACAACCTATAGGGATGAGTTCCATTCCATAAAAATCAACAGTGTGACTGCAGAGAGAAAACATCAGGGGGGGGTGAAACACTGTGTTACAAGCATCTGCTGTTAAGTTGTTGCATAGTGCCTAGTGGAAGGTTTTTGATTTACTGAACTATTGACTCAAAGCATGTTGAACCAGACTGTTAAGTCACATTCATTTAGCAGCATTGTTTTTTTAGTTTTTTGTTTATGTAGGGGTTGATAACTTGAAATCTGTAAAGACTGTTTGGAAAATAAACCACAGGTTTTACTCCCCAAGCTTCCATCCATTCCATTAAATATTAAAGAAATTACACTGACAGCCCTAAATAAAAAAAAAACAACCTGTAAGACTGTCAGGACGTTGTGTTTTAAACTTTGTAACCAGCCAAATGGGATTACTCAAAGTGATACACTAATTTCAACTTTGTACTCTGCACTGGATATCTCAGGAAGGCCAACATGGGTTGATAGTGGAGTACAAGGTGCAGTATATCAAGTTGGAGAGGAGTACTGAAATAACATTAGTAATGTTGGCTGTTTTTGCGTACATTTCCATATGTTTTATTTATGGATGTACATACATGCAGTATACAGTACATAAATCAGGTCATATATCTGTATGATGTATTGATTCGGTATTGAGCTCCATATAGTACAGAGTGTCAAACAGATCACTGTTGTAAGAGTTCACGTCTCACTTTCTGCACATAAACACGGAGCATTTCTTATCTAGAAATAAAGATTACATTCTAAAGATTCAGGGTGCAGTGAGACCAGAATAAGAAGAGCTTTCTGAAACATGAATTCAGTTTGCAGCAAATGTTTTCTCTACTGTGCAGTAGTCAAGAAGACAAAGCTAGTGTGCAAGTCGAATCGGCCCAGATTAGAGCCGACGGCGACAATCGGGTTGGTGTGTCAGCGCTTTTACAGAGTTGCAAACTTGTCATTTCATTTCAAATGCAACGCTGCCTGACAAACTATTCAAACAAATTATAAATTGTGAAAGTCCTGTGTAGCGATAAAGAATCTGTGTTTTCATGTCTGCTGTTTTTTTTATGCAGGTACACGTCGGACCCCAGGAAAAAGCCCAATGTCAAAATTCAGCCCCCATTTATCAGACCTGACCTGTCGGAGAGGCAAATCACCATCATGATCAGTGACAACGGCATCCACAGCACCATCATCAGCTCCAAGGTGAGTTTTTCCCCGTTATTTCCCTGTCACGCCTTCTTCTGCAGGGGTGTAACCATTTTCTCTTTCTTTATTCCCATTAGTTTCATGTCACATTCCAATTTTCTATTTAAATACTGAGGCTCATACTTAAGGCAGCGTATAAAAGGATACAGTAGCTCACTAAAGTCAGATATATTTCCTTGTTCTAAAGCAGAATATTATTAGACACTTGACGTCAATGCCAAGTGACTCACAGATGGGTGGGAGAGGTAAATGTAACAATTTTTTTACCGCAAAGGGATATACTATGTCTATATGGGGGATTTTAAAGACAAACATGCCACCAAAAATTCAAATTAAACAATGTAAACGATTTAGAGGCCATAGCCATTGGTTTCAATTCATGCTATTTATTTTGAAAATTAACTTGCAGAGAATTGGAAATTGTTTGTAGGTTATTCGTGGTCCTTTAAGGAGGCATAGCAGATTTAGTCTGTGCCTGTTAAATGCATAATCTCATCAGCTTTAAGCACAAAGAGGGGCTCCAGTGAAAAAAGCGCCCTAATCCCTTTGATTGTAACCCTTTAGATTCAAATATTTTCTGATGTTCGGGTTTGGTCACTGACAGCTGGTCTGCAAACTGAGAAATTCAGTGAGTGAAATAGAAAATTGCCTCTGACTTAAAGGGGATCTGCAACAATTTTACACATCAAAGTCTGTTTACAGGTCTTGGGGAGGCATATGTCAAAAAAATCTGTATAAATCCTTCAGTGGTTCCGGAGGGAGCTGCGTGAAGTATGATAAATTGCCTCGTTGACTGAAGGCTACATGAAAAATGTAAAAAAAAAATATTGGGGTGTGGAGTTAGAAAGCAGTGAGCTTACCAGATCTCTGTAGCCCGCTCCTTGAACTCTGCTTGAGGCAAGTGGCTCGAGGCTACATTAGCTGCTACTAGCATAACACACCCGAATCACTGAATTAACTGTCGGCAGACGAGTTGCATTGTGGATAATGCAGGCGTCGTCAGGTTTTGGCAAGGAAGAAGACTGTGAATAAAAAAAAAAAAGAAATTGCTGTTTCTGCTGCATGGATTTTAGTTTTACACTGTGTGCAATGCTAAATAAGTTGAATACTCTTTTTTTGAACACATTAATGAGCTATTGAGAAAAAAAAACTTAATCAAACACTGAGATAATTTCATCATTTCCACTCCATTACCCACAAAAGAAAAAAGAAAAATGAAGCTCAAGTAGAGCATCTGCTTAGTGCAGCTTGGCTACCCTACAACCGTCTGTGAGAGTTGTGTTGGTGCATCCCTAGCTCGAACACATGCTCTTCTCTATTTCATCTGCTGTTCCCACCACCTGTTCTGGGTGCTTGTAACACCCTGCTCCCCTCCCTGCAGTCCAAAAGCAGCCTGGACGGCCTTGACGAGAAAGAGACCCAGCCGCCGCTGCCGCCCAAAGCTGACAGGTACAACCAGCTGAAGAGCCAGATGGCATCCAGCGAAGGTAAGAAACATGGGAACAAAGCGCCCCTGTGTTCACCAACGACCCTCCCCCTCTCTCCTGTCAGTCATCATCAATCCCATTTCTGTTTCCTGTCAGGGTGGGTGTCAAACAGCAATTACCCAAACTCCACTCTGTACGTCACCAGTGTCCCAGTGTGTGACTTGCCTCTAGTTTAGCGTGATAAATATCTGTCCCAGTGGCAGATCAGTGGCCTTTTTTATTAATGCCGGGCCGGAGAATAGGCATGATTTGTAGCGAGGAGGCAAGTCCTGTTCAGTGAATCAGCATCCGATTTGTGGTACAATTGGAAGATTTTCAGAGTGAATCGTTGCAAAACGAGTGCCCAGCTTTTTTTGTGGTGGCGTGTAGCAATGGAGCTCTGACATATGGAGGGATGGGAGTAGAGCTGGGCAATATATCGATATAATATCGATATAATATCGATATTGTGATATGAGACTAGATATCGTCTTAGATTTTGGATATCGTAATATGGCGTAAGTGTTGTCTTTTCCTGGTTTTAAAGGCTGCATTACAGTGAAGTGATGTCATTTTCTGAACTTACCAGCTTGTTGTAACTGTTATATTATTTGCCTTCACCCACTTAGTCATTATATCATTATATTATTATATATTATATTATTATATACAGTATATCATTGTGTACATATTTTGTGAAAGCACCAATAGTCAACACTACAATATCGTTGTGGTATCGATATCGAGGTATTTGGTCAAAAATATCGTGATATTTGATTTTCTCCATATCGCCCAGCCTTAGATGGGAGAGGAATACGGTCTATAATCAGGACTAAGTAAAAAATGACTGACTGCCTTTGGAAGCCACCAGTGTACATTAGGAACTGTGACATATCCTATTGTGGTGGTGGGTTTACAGCTAAGGGTGTTAATCAGTGGTGGGAATGTGTTCTTTATACTGTTGCATTCGATAGTATGAAGTGTCAATAATAATGTGAACATACAACAGCAGGTTCCCTCTAGAGCATCTGGTGCATTATATCAGGGAGGGAACGCTCTGTGCTCTTCCATGGAGCACTATCACTGCCTGGTGGTACTTCAAAGTACTGCAGCTGGTCTAAATGGATTGCCTCATTTTTTTTTTTAAAGCAAATTAGAATTTGTGGAAAGAGTTCTTTGCATATCCCTTAGAGACACATACAGAGGTTTTGTGCTTTGCTCAAGGATAGACAGCTGGTTGATGCAGGACTCAAATGTGTGGCATGTCAGTCACAGAACGGGCTCTTACTGTCTGACTGCCCAGCCACTCCAATTTATTTTCATTCTGTAGGAATGGTGATGGTGTGTGTGTTTCAAGATATCAATCCCTACAGCCTCTTTACTCCGATAATAGAATTCTGCTCTGAGGCCATGTCTTTTCTCCCAGAACTGGCTTTCAATCAGAGCTTGTATAATTATGTGGTTTCTATTACCTGCACAGTGTTAACTCTGGTCTTCTTTCTGTGTGATGTAGATAGTTCTCTTCCTGGTAAGACCCACCCTTCCACTCCAGCCATGTACAAATACAGACCGTCGTTTGGCACCATACCTAAAGTCCACTACCACACAGCTGGAGATAAGGTAAGACATGATTTGTTTGGCACTTATGTTTGAGGTAGTAGCGTCATTATGGTGCTATGATTAGTAGCTCCGCCCTAATAGCCAGGGGTTTATTGCGGTAGATGCTAAATCGGATCTGCTAGACTGGTTTAGGCATGAGGAGTGGGGATTGGTTAGGGTAAGAATACCAGGGTAAGCCAATCGGAGGCAAAATAAGGCGGGCCATGAGGCACGTCGTTTGACGGCGACACGTCTAGTGGATCCGATCTAGCATCTGCTGTTTATTGCATGTTTCAAAAGTTGCAGTAGCAGCGGTGAAGGAAAAGGACTTCATTCACATTTCCACTTAAGATTTGACGTTCTGCTGTTTGCTCCTCAGATTATCATGCCAGATGAGCGGAAGACCTCGGCCATCTTGGAAGAGGGTGTCCGTGGTCATGACTACCGCTCTGAGCCAAACCTGGACCTGCCTGAGTACACCAACGCTCCCCTCCACCGCACCTTCCAGTCCTCTCCCCTCCAGCTGGACTCTGACCCCGTCACCTCCCGCTCTCTCAGCCTGAAGCAGGGGCACCGCCGGCCGGAGAAGGGCCAGCTCCCAGCCCTGCAGCCGCAGGCGGTCACCTCCACCCCGTACAAGAGCGTCTTCTCGCCCAACACACTCTCCAACCGTAATGGCAGCTTGTCTTATGACAGCCTGCTCAATCCCAGCATCTCCCCAGCCACTGCCAGTGAGTGCGTGGCCCACCGTGGAATGCCCTCCGTGGGGCTCCACTCACCCTACCTGCCCACCAAAATGTGCCACATCCGAGAACCTGAAATGCAGAGGCACCAGGTCACCCCCACCTTCAGTCCAGTGATGCCACCCAGGGGTATGGGCAGGCAATCCCCTCACCTAAAGGAAAGGGACCCATCCCCGGTGCGCTACGACAACCTCTCCCAGACCATCATGGCCTCCATCCAGGAGCGAAAGGAGATGGAGGAGAGGGAGAAACGGCAGGTAGTGCATGGGCGCTCCCAGACCCATATCTATGCTCAGGACTCTGGTGTGTTCGATGGGGGCTATGGCCTACCCCCTAATGCTTGTTACCCAGATGGGCCTCGAGGCCCCGGCTCCAGAGGCCCAACACCCCCGGCCTATGGAGGCTCCAGGGACAACCTCATGGGGGTCGGGCTGGTGAGCTATGGCCAACGAACCCCTGTGTTGCGTCACGCCGGCTCCACGCTGGGTCGTGCCCCTAGGACTTCATCCACCTCCCTGCACACAGATCACAGTAGCAGCAACAGCAGCCAGAGCAGGGCCACTTGCCCCGAGGGCCTCTATCGTTCCCCGGCCCACCAGCCCCACTCCCCTGCCATGCCCCGATCCCCCTCCTACTCCCACCAGAAACTCTCCTACATCAGTGCTCTTGAGAGGACAGACGCGCCTCGTCTAGGGGGCCCAAGGTATGAATCCTAACGCTCCCCCTGTGGGAATGCATGCATTATACTGGGCCAATGGGGACTGGTGGGCATTGAATGTGTTCCCAATGGAAACCCTGCTCCTTCTGCTGGACACAGCCAGCAATTAATGGGCGCTAGCGTACTAGACCTAACTGAGGCAACGTGTAGCATCTGTATATGGTGTATGGTATTTGTCCAACTGTTACGTCCATTTATTCATGTTAAGTACTGTCTGGTGTAAAGTCTTACATGTTCTGTTCTGACTTATATGTTTGCCTTTCTAGTAAAATATCCGTTTTTGTATTGTTTGACGAATGAATAAAGTTGTGTAACTCCTCTCATTTCTTTTGCATGCTTTTCACCTACTCGTCTAACATCTCCGAGCATTTTGTCTCACTAACAAGTACACTTTCAAGTAATCATCCATATCGCTGTTCTGTTTTTGTCATTAAAACTGTCAACTAATATCAACTGACAACTAATCTGCATGTTGCCACAAGCCGTCTTTGTTTGGCTTGTGTTTAATCTCTTTGGCTCCTTGTGTTGAATTATTTTCCTTTTTTCCCTCTTTCCACTCAGAGAGGCCATGAAAGTTAATGGGCAGATGGACTGCCACCCCAGTGCCCAGGGTTCCGCCCTCAGCCCCAGTCGCCACAGTAACGTCAAAAAGGTGACAGGTGTTGGAGGCACCACATATGAGATATCGGTGTGAGCAGGGACATGGCATCCACCTCCAACGACAACGAACACCCTGCTGCAAAGAGATTCTCTCATCTCTGTTATTTTAGTGAAGTCTAGATAATGGCCAGTCAGGGGCACATAGCGCTCCCTGTTTTGGAGTTATTGTCCAATCAGAGGATCTGTCTGCCCTTGTGTGGGTCTGTCTAGCCAAATGCCTGTGTGTGTTTGTACCGGAAGGGTTGTTTGTCATTTAATACCACTGCAGGCTGTTGTGTGTGTGAGGAGTGTCTTGTCATTAACATTTTGTGGCTCATCATCTTGGTCGTAAGAGTGGCCCGTTAATGTTATTACTGTTGTCTCTCAGCTGTGGTCATGAAGCGTACGTTGTTCCAAATGTCACACAAACCTTGCCCCAGAAAGCGCTGAAGGCTGAACAAAAATATATTTTCCGGATATACGGATGAATGACATCCTCACTGCGGACCTCTGTAGGAGACGAATGTCCTTTCCGAGTCAATTGATCTCAAAGAAGTCAAAGTGCTTCACGTTAATTTGTACTGTTCATGCCATCTCTAGCATATTTGGTGGAGTTGTACGGCTTTGAGAAGTGCTATCGATTGGATCAGCACAATCAACTGCATTTGCAGGCAACACAGGATGAGTGAGGTGTGAAAGGGGGATATAGAGAGGGGAAAGTCATCGTATCATGTCTGGTGGTTGCTTCCAAATTCATTGAGAAAGACTTGCTTAATGATTAAATTCCTTTGTCAAAAAGAAATTTCTCAGGAATGAATGCAACCAGCAGAGATGCTAGTTGATATAAAATAATACATACTGAATGGCTCCTTCTTTGTCTCAGATTAATAGGGCTCAAGTATAGCTTAGCCCCATTTATTCCCTATACAAAGGTGCAGTACATCATCACAGGCTTCTGTTTGTTTTAGTGAAGCTCAGTCTGATTTCAACATGACCCTTGACAGAAGTGCTGAGCCGATATATTAGCGTTCTGAAAGATCAGAATACCTCATCCCAAGTCAAGTTCAGAATGAGTCCAGGGGTCCGTTTCAGGAAAGAGGTTTAACAAACTCAGTCTAACCCTGATGTCTGAGTTGATTTACCCTGAGATGGGAAACTCTTGAGTTTTCAGTTCCAGAACAGCTGATATGAGTTGGTTCAATCGACTCGGAGTAGGTTCACGCGCGTGCACCACCACAATAAAAAGGCAGCATGAATGGAGCCATGATACTACGATTCACCACGGCAACAACCGCAAACAAACGGCTCGGCGGAAATACTCACGCGCACGTATGCGAGTTTGAACGTTGTATTTCCTTAAAAAAGCAACACAGCGGCTGCTGCAAATGAGAGAATTTGCGTGGGAGAAAATTGCTGCTAGAGTAAATGTGTATATTCCAATATAATGTATATCATATTTAATCATAAGTATAGCCTAATATTACTGAAAATCTATTTCATTTAGGTGCAATACTGCGGGCGAAAAAGTCCTATGCCTACTAATCCCATTCTGAGGCTGCAGCACCATTAACAGAATTCTAATTCATAATCTTTTATTTCAAAGGGTTTACATCATTCACCTGCAATCCTGTGGAACTCCTTTTTAATGGCTCCGACTGGTTTGTGTCCAGGGAACACTACAAAAACGTTTAAAGCACGTTTCAGAGCGATCTCTTCTGACAGTGCTTTGCTATACAGTGGCTTTACTAAAATGCTCTGCATCACCAATGTTGTAAAGAAAACTGTAATGCAACACAACTAATGTGCTGGGATGTAGAGCATGTCCACGATGGGTGACGTTAGTGATATGAGGACGGATAAGGTTATGCAGGCTGCGTAACTGACAGGGAAGAAAAACGATACCGCTCAAATAGGAAGTTATCTGGAAATTGAAATGCATATATAGTCGGGGCCTCAATATCATCTCCCGACGTATGTTTAACTCCCTGCGAAGTAATACGGCGTCTTCATCAACGGGATCGTCAACAAAGGGAAATGCCATGTTTTGAGAAAAAACAATGTTGTAAAGTTAATAAACCAACAATGTTACCGATATAACAAACTGCACTAATGAATGAATGAGGAAATTAAGAGCGCTGTCAGAGGGAGGAGACAGAGGAAGACAACCTGCTCCTGACCAGGTTAGGTTCACAGGCTCAGTTACCATAGTAACTGACTCTGAGGTTAAGTTCCCTCTTTCTGAAACAGAAAATCCAGAGTTTCCCTCATCTCAGGGTTAGTTTTCATTAAACCTGCTTTCTGAAACGGACCCCCACCCTTGCACAACCAAAACAACTTTTTGTTTTCTTGTTTTGTCTAAAAAAAATAA
The DNA here is from genome assembly GCA_023631565.1 of Gymnocephalus cernua. Taxonomy (NCBI): domain Eukaryota; kingdom Metazoa; phylum Chordata; class Actinopteri; order Perciformes; family Percidae; genus Gymnocephalus; species Gymnocephalus cernua. The sequence goes on from CM042425.1 coordinate 24,842,272, forward strand.
AGAACCATTGTTTAGTGTGTACGTTGTTAATCACAGGTTGGAATGGATGGAAAGGTGTAGAGAAATGAAGACTGGTCACCCATTCATTATTTTGTAGGCTTTTTTTTTTATGTTTTTTTCTTTTTATATAGCCAACCTTCCAAAGGCTGTTTGATACATCTTTTTTTTTATACAGACAATTAAGCCTGGAATGGATTTTTATTTTTATTTTGAGTGGAATTGTTTGTTGATCAACTATGAATTCAGTAATTAAAATGAGGTCATTATAATTGGTCAAATCCATAAAGTAAATTTAGCTTGTTCTAATGAGGTGTAATTATGTGATTTGAGGAAGTGAAAAAGTCACAATCTTTGACTAGTGAACAGTCACATTGACTTGCCAATGTGCGCTGTACCCAAGGCAAGGATTGGCCTTTCAATAGAGGCTGCCTTGAGCAGTGCCAAAAGTGGATACATAGCCCTTTATTTTTTTAAAGACAGTGGATGGGTGACATCACTACTATGTCACAGTGACATCACCGAGAAGGAAAATGTTAAATCAATCAACTTGCAGCAGCTGTCTGGAACAGCTCCAGTATTATCCCCCACTTTTTTGTTGCTGTTAAAACATGCATTACTTTTGAGAAAATGAACTGATAATATCTAAGTGGAAGGTTTTTGTTTTGCACCAATAAATACAAAAAAAAAAAAAAAACATGTCATAATTTACATGGCTGTAAAGCAGTATCTTTGGCCCAGCTACATTTGCATGAAGAATAAACCACTGTTGCCTTTTCAGAGGAAAAGCTACTTTTCATACAGAGTTAAATGCAGCTTGTTGAAACACTATGGCACCCTAGGGGACAGTCAACTGTCCCCCTTTGGTGTTTTGTATTGAGCAGCAAATTACAGGAGTGACACTTGTGAGCAACTCGGACAGGGTAAACATTTTAACAGCAGAACGTTCTGGAAGAAAGGTAATAAATTATCCTACTTGATTATGAAAATACATAACTTTTTACAGGATCTTTTTTTCTCCGCATTTCTGATTCCTTTCCACCGGAGATCAGTGTAAAAGGCCGTTAGCTGTGGTAGACTCTTGCTTTCTGACGAAGTTGAATGTTATCAAAACTCGTATAGTCTCCCTTTTAAAAGTCTCACCCAGCTGCCTTACCATAAACAGTATTGTGAAGTAACAGGATACTCTATTCAAGTCATGTATTTCTGAATTGTAAAACAGTTTTTGTTTTAAGGCTGTGGCATACAGGGATATTTTTTTGGCAAACTTGATGGGTGCCAGTGGAACTTCTTGAATACCCTAACAGACCATTAGCTGTCAAGTTGCCTAAAAACTATCATGACCACATAGAAAAACACTATCGATGTCATTCCTCTTTAAGATGACTGCCATTAGTCCAATGTTCTTTTTTTGGGGGGGATGGACATCACTGCAGGTCAGGGAGCATTCCTGACAGTCAATATCGATAAGTTTTGTTGAGCTGATTTTATTTTCTTAACCCCAAATAGAAAGTTCACTATGTATTAAAAATATAGAATATACTATAAATGTACATGGGTTCCTATTTTTGTGAAGAGGAAATATTTCCCAATGACCTGAGCAAAGTAAATAAAGTGTCCAACTCTGAGTGAATGAGATTGATTCTTGTGAATTGAAAAAAAAATTAAAATAAAAAAAGTACAATGGGGAACACCTGCACAACATTGATATCAAATTATTTTTATAGTCCATAGATGTTACTTAACAGTTGATTTGACATTTTAAGTCAAAAATAAATCCAAGCCTCTGTAGGATTGGTAGTTTGCATATAACCAGTCACATGATCTCGTTTCGACTCCTACAACCCTCAACACAATCTTGTTTTGGTATATAGAGCAGTATTATTGGCAGTTTATCATTAGCTATACCAGGAAACAAGTGATTTTTATGTGAATGCAAACGTGGTCTTTGACAGCTTTTATTCGAAGGTGGAGGAAACATTTCAAATCATTTGAGTTCAAATGAAAAGCAACATTTCATCCATATACATGTATTTACAGATGCACTGGCACTTCGATGCACTTTAGAGGCAAGGTTAACAACTCAATTAGTGGAAAGAAAAAGGAGAGGGTGGTGAGCACACAGATCAGATAGGGCACACTCTGTTACATATACTCTACATGCTTAAAGGCTGGGAATGTTATGATCTAAAGAATGAAAACTCCATTTCCTGGTGAGGAACTTAAGTCAGAGAATAGCTGCACCAAACTCTAATGAACCGTTGACTTTGGACTTATTGGTTTTCAGATAATTAAAACAAAAAAGAAAAAGCTTAGCTAAGTGCATCTGATCTCCTATCAGTCAGCCATCAGTGGACACTGCGCTCTGCAGCACACATCTGATGCCCCTCAACTGCCTGGAGTGGATTCCTCTTCTAGTCAGTTCCCAACAGAACTAATGAAAGAAGGAACCAAGGAACTACTACTTCTACAAGGCATCCACTGAGAGGTCTCCACCTCACTTGCGGTTTCTAACAGTGGAAGCATGGACAGTGGACAGGGTAAGAAGGCCCACTGAGATGCATCATGGGTTTTTATGTGTATAGTGCACCTCCATAATGCCTGGTCCCTGGCCCTGTGCTGCTAACCAGCAGGCTACATTATCCTCTCCCCCTACAAACAAACTCTGCTTCAGAATAACAAACAAAAAGTACCCCAATGTGGGAATTATCACCATCACAATCCTCTTCAGTTTGTCAAAATTGAACTGTAGATGACAAGGATGGAAAGCGTGGCATTCCATGGTGCAAAGAGGGAAAGGGGTGGGGGATTGTAATTTTTTTTCCCAATAAATTCACTATCTTGTATCCCCCCCACAGTGGCATCAAGGACTTGTGATCTTGAGGGAAAAACAGATAATTAAAAAAAATACTAATATGCAAGTGTCCAAATTCAGTCCATTTAGAGTCTATTGTAGAAAAAGAGGAAAAACTGATATACTGAAGATCAGCAAAGCAAGTTCTTGGTTCTCAATTCTTCTCCTCAGCTTTCACCTCCTTTTTCTCCTCTTCTTTCACCTCAGTCTCCTTTTTGACCTCTTTTTCTTCTGACGCCTTGTCCTTTACGGAGAGTTCCTCCAGCTTCTCTGCCACTTTGCTTGCGCTATCAGTGTTGCCTGTGGCAAAACAGTGAAATGTGTCAACTAAAAACACTGTCAGTTTGAACATAACTCAGTTGCATGGCTTCAGCTTGCCTAGCATGTAACTTTGTCTTTAACAGAAAACAGTCCTGCTATTTTTACCTTGCATATCAACTCACTGTCTTGTAGGCGCGTGACGAGACACGAGGTGGGATTCACGAGATTTTAACACTATTTTAAAGAAAACTTAAATGATGAAATATGACTGGAAAAACAGTCACAAAATGAAAAACGAGCACCGTGCAAGGCTTCGCCACAAAGTCAAATGGCTTCTCTCCTGTATTACTAACCTTTTCAGACCTAATAACTGTGGCACTCTCTCCTCCAGAGCCCGTCCCTACAACCTATTAATCAAATAATTATTCATTTATTACACTGCGCTATAACCATTTTTCTTGTATCTTTTAACTTTTTAGTCCATTTTATTTTCATGACCGATTTGAATTGCTCTTTAATGTTTTATGTAAAGCACTTTAAATTGCCTTGTTGCTAAAAAAGGTGCGAAAGAATTAAAGTTGCCTTGCCCTAAAACTTAAGCCTGTCTGTCATTAGGGCAAATTAACCCTTCTGTCTTATGCCTGTCATTCATTCACCAGGGCAATAGAGACCACCCGTCTGTCTCGGTAGGGTGCATTAACTGCACGGCGATCTCGCTATTACATTATATTGCAGCAAAGGCGGTCTGCGTGAAGTTTTGTAAAGTGCAACCAAACTTCTCCGCTTTTCCGACATCACCGTGTCTCACCTGCAGAGGTGGCGAACTTTCCATCTGCATCCCACCTCTGCGTGGGTGTGAACCCCGGTCTCTGTGTAACATGCAGAGAGGAAAGAGAAGCGCGCGCTTACGAAGTCTCTGGTACTGAAATTTGGCACCGACTGATTTAACGTGAATTGGTCCTGGTCCTGAGAAGTACCGACGTAATGCTGCAAGTGTGTACTGATATTGCGAGACAACTTTTAAACTCGACGAGAAATATTGTAACGTTTTAATCGTCACACCTCTACCGTCTTAATATTCCACCTCTTCATACAGCCACTATATGCAGTTTATGATTTTAGGTGGACCATGTGACCCCAATGTGATCATAATAGAAAACAGTTTTACCATGTGATACATATGAATTGCAATGTAGCAGAACATAATGACACTAGCCTTTTAGAAGAAAAAAAAACAGTGTGTGTTACATTCTGCATGTTTATGTAGCAGACAGAAAAAGTTCGAGGCTGGAGTGAACAGCAAAGAACAGAGTGAGTCTGCACAGCAATGCATTGGGGGCCATGAAAATAATGGCATGTTACCATTCCTAGTAACCCAATGAACTCTGCTTAGGAAGTGAATATTTTAAATAACCAATTGGAAACATTTTAATGTTGGAAAACCAATGTAACCTAACCATAACCTGCATATCATCCAACTTTAAATATTTTAATAGATATTTGCCTGCAGTTTAAGTTTCATGTACCTGTTCCGTCAAGACTTTTTCTGACCTCCTCCTTGCACTCGTCAAACTTCCCCTTGAACTTCTGAGCATCTGTAAACAGAACAGAGAGTTAGTGTACAGTATATTCACATCAACATGCTGTTGTATGATGGCCAATGAGGCTGCATAATAATGCATTGACAAACAGGAACACCTGTAAGAAAAATGCTGCTGGGATTTTGTTGCTGAAAGTTCCAATGGGCTTCTTAAAGCACTTTCTCACTTCAGCGTGATCACTATATCTTTCAAATTAAAACACTGGTGTGGCCACCTTTCTACTGGTACATTGGACTAGATGTATAAATACTTACTTTCTGCATTTAAAAAGCGTATTGCCAGGAGTTCAGGTTTGGGGCTTTCATCAGCATAATCTGCTAGTGTGTTCCACACCCATGCCCTGTCACTGCCGGCGTTGGGCTTCAGCTCCATGCTAGGCATAACTGTAGTTCACAAGAGCAGGAATAAGATTAACACGTTAAGGCTAAGATATAAGCATATACACTGTATGATGTCATCATATTTGGCGGTTACACAACTATTAGCTGTACATTAGAAATTAGACCGGATTTGAGAGACAATACTCAATCTAAAAAAAATAGAATTAAAGCGAACGGTCAAAGTGCCTGAGCCCGGCTACAACAGGCAGTTCAGGAATTAGACAGCTGGGAGCCTTACGATGGAGCATTACATTTATGTACATGCCATTTGGGATATTTATTTTCCTTTTAATATACAAGCCACTTATACAATTATTTTGTTTCCCCCGCTGTACTGAAAACGTACCAAACTGTGAAGCCAAGACCGATACCGTCATGATATAAAATTGCAATTAATTTACTTGAGTCAACTTGACTCACTGTGATGATTGGCACAAATCTTCAAGGTGCGATCTCTCCTCATCAAAAGGCGGATTGTGCCCTTCTCTTTGTGTTTCAGCAGCTTGACGTCACCTGTTCCTCTCTCCTTCCACTCTGGTGGGTCATTCTCAGAGGCAAAACGATATAGTTTAGCCCGCCTACGAAAACAATGGTATACTAATCAGCAAACAACCCACCACTCTTGTGACAAATAACATGCGAATGAACAAAGACTATTAACATGACTTACATTTTAAAGAGTTCCTCCTCATCCTCTTCTAATGTTTTCACATCTTGCTCAGGAAGGGACACGATGGGCTCAAAGTGGGGATCATGATTAGAGTCCTCTGAATTATCTGCAGTGGTTTCGGGCTCTTCCTGGTCCTAAAAGTTAAAGCAATGGATGAGTTAACTCAAAGCAAAAAAGTATACTTCTACATGTTAGACATTCAGAGTAAGATAAAGTAATTAGGCATGTGGTCAGTGTGATTCTTTGAAACTCACTAGAACGTGACTTCTGACAATTCACCAACAGGCCATGAATGCTTCAATGAAGGGATTTAAGAGCTCACTGGTTAAGTATAGCTTTTGTATGGGAACAGGCAAAGGCCTTAGTAAATCGCTATTGCTGAGCCAAGCATCTTTAGTTCTATTTCGGGCTGCACGTTCCCACGTTGAATGTAAACTACTAATTTGGCAAGAACACACATTCTCCACACATACAATAACTGAGGATAAAGATGGCTATTCATTGCAAAAGTGCGCAAGACCATGACCTGTGACAAAGTGTGAAAAGACCATAGGCAAATAACTAACGCTAGGTGCAGTTTCATTCAGCGGATACGAAACTAAGCAAATGAGGGAGACTTTTTTTTTTTTGTAAGGGTGGCAACCCCACTCCTACCACATTATGTTCACCAGTTTTTCTAGTTAGCGGGTGTCACCGTTTAGCTGTATCCCGCTGAAGTCGTTGCGACTTAGCAAAGGGAGCTAATGTTAACGTTACAACGTTAAATTGCTAGTGACGTTAAAGATAATATCGGTATAATTAATTAAATAAACGTCACTGCTTGAATAATGGATACGGTGAATATCGTTATATTAAGTTTGGTTTGGTCGCAGTGGCATTTTACCTCCCTCCAATGATAAATAGTGCAACTTTGTTCGGAGACAACTCATTGTGAAGTTGCCTAGCTAGCTAGCCAACATGAGTTAACGAGGCCTCTCACTAGCAGGCTAACATTAGTCGACAGCTAGCTAGCTAACGTTAATCGTTTGTCTTTACTCACAACGGTGTGTGGAGTTAATTTATATCAGTTAATTTGACAAGAATTTAGGTGAAATGATGTTTGGGCTAACTGGTACTCCACGCAATGTAACACTGTTACTGCTGATGCCCGATAATACGCAGTCACTGACTCCAGCGCCCTGCTACTAAAGCTAACAGTAGCCAACAAATGTTAGCAACTGCTGTGCTTGGCAGACAAAGACAAGGGACCCAGATAACCTTAATGTCTTTGGCCAGCTGGTTAAATGCAGTAGTAAAACACCCCGTTCAAATGGTCAACGACCGCGACAGTTAAGTTAGCTAGCAGTGTTGTGCACATGCCTTCCTAAGTAACTAGCTAGCTAATGATCAGTGATGGTACTGTTAACATGCTGACTGGCTAACGTTACACACTTCAGAGTACTTCCGAGCTCGTCAACGTTAACCCTGAAGAAACGCGTAAACGTATACAAATCTAGCACTGGACATTTCTAATTGTCTACCAGAATGCACTTAAGCTTTAATTACATCCTATGGCATTTAAAACATAGCAATGGGCTTTTCCAGCATCACGAAAGATATCATTCTCGGCATTTCTGGCTCGCAGTTTCCTTGCAAACTTTGACGAATTACGACATATAAAATAACATGTTTGCCACTAAATTCCGATTCCAAGGCAAACATCATGCATTAAATGACCTAAAATGCGCGACCTCACCTTTGGGTCTGCCATATTAATGTAGATGTTTGTAGATTATGGAAGAAGTTTGATAGATTCAAATCACAGACTGACCGCCGTTTCCCCTCGGCTGCTCTCACTTCCTGCTACAGCTTTCGCGCGCCGAATTTCCTACGTATGCCCGCGCCCACACTGTGACAGTGCGCGCACCGCCTCTCTCGCTCACGTCTCAGGGCCTGCCTGTATTCAAAATGCTATGTTTTTATCATAACCTTTCTACCTATTGATGAATTGTGTCAATTTGTACAGTACCTACTGCAAAAAAAAGGATTTAATATACCGACATTTTAATCGAGGTGCGAACATTTAGTAATAATTATATCAATAAAGATTTTTGTAACATTAAAATAAGCTGTACGTAGACCCCGTTTATCCAACTCTTAGTATATATTCGGCCTATTTAAAATAATATGCCTTCAACTATCAGCAGTTTTCGCTTTAAATGGCTTCTGTCATTTCAGTTTATAATGAGCAACAAACAAAAATTCAGGAGTAGCCAAAAAACAAGTCAAAATTTCCCGTAGGAACAAATAAAAAAAAAGGTTAAAAGAAATTGAAACTGTTGTTGTTGAATGGGAAACAGAAATCCTTTAAACGTATGTGTTTAAATTCATAATTTCACATTATAACGATGGACATTTCTTTAACTGTCTATGTGGACATGACGCTCGAGCCCTGAAATGAGGACTACCACTTTAAATTAGTTCAAAGTTCACCGCTGCACGTGGTTAAAGCAACATGGCAGCGCCCTGTACATTTAATAAGAAGTGGAATTGAAAGTATATAAAAAGGTAAGCTATACATGAAAAACATTTATGGACTTCCATTGAATATGGCCGTTGCCGGTATTTAGCACGAAAGGGACCTGTAAACTGTTAGATATCGAAAGATAGATAGATAAAACAAGAACAAGAAAGAACGCAACTTCAGTGCATGCAGCCTCTAGCTTACATTATAAATGTGTGCAGTGCAAGTGATGAAAGTATTTTAGCATGACATACAGCCAAAACTCTAGTCCGTAGAAGTTATTGCATTTACATAAAAGCTTTTCTTTATATGTAAACGTTCATTTTTTTGCCCTCGCATCTAGATTTTGAAGTTAATTATAACCATTGTTAAAAAGTTACAATGTCCCCTAATCAAGCTCGATATTTGAGCACGCTGTCCAGCTAAAATCGTTAAAAAGACAAGTGTCTGGCAACATCGATAAGACCGTTAAAAAGTTTGTTTTTTTCAAATATGTTTTGTCTTTTTGAATTTAGGATCAGTCTTCTAATTGGATAGTTAATCTTACAGCATCAACAGTGTGATGGCAGATATTAGTGGCAGCCCAGTGGCTGATACTCCACCCTCAAAGGAGGAGAAGCCCGATGAGCCTCCCCTGGACTCCAACAACGATGATGTAAAGCCTGATGTCAAAGCTGAAGGGGGGGACGAGGCAGCCTCTGACCCAAGCATGTACCGCTACATCAAAGAGGACCTCTTCACATCGGAGATCTACAAAGTGGAGATCAGGAATCTACCCAAGTTCACCGGCTTTAACGACCTGAAGAAGTTCCTGGCCAAACACAGCCTCAACCCACACAAAATCAAGTTGTTTGGCAAGCAGACGTTTGCTTTTGTCACCTTTAAGAATGAGGAAGAGCGTGACAAGGCCATGAAGATGGTGCACGGCATGCAGTGGAAGGGCCAGGTGCTGAGCGTCAGGCTGGCCAAACCCAAAGCAGACCCCATCCAGAGGAAGAGGAAGCAGCAGGAGGAGGGAGAGGGCGCAGGGGGGCAGCCTCCATCCAAGCGAACAGAGGGGGATGAGAAAGAGGAGGCGCTCAGTGTCCAGATAGCCAACGTGGTGACTCCTCTGTGGAATGTGCCTTATGAGGAGCAGCTGAGGAGGAAGGAGCAGGAGGTGGTGGGGGTTCTGCAGAGGCTGGCCAAGTGAGTGGCATCGTTTATATGCATCCATTCTAGGGCTGCAGAGACATCCCGGCCTACAAATCATGTCCTACAGACTAAAGGAAAAAAAAAAAATTGTTTTGGTACACGTCCACATTAAATAACTTTACCGTCTTTTTATTCTTCTCATTGTGGAAAACACTTAAAATAGTGTTTATAATCTCACGTTAAGCCCCCTCCATGCAAAATGTTATTGTTTCAGGCATTATTGCACATTTTACTGAATGACTGCAAATAAGTTCTGTGTCTGTGTGGGCATTATGCCATACATAATATCCATCAATGCTACGCTGTTTCTGTTTCAGAGAGATCGGCAGCACCAACAAAGCCATGTTGCCATGGCTGTTTGCGCAGAAAGGGAAATACAACAAAATGTGTTGTTCTCTGGAAGCTATCAGACCATCTCCTACACAGGTATATATCTACATGACTTAACGCATTTCACGTTCTACTGACACACAAGCATGTCATACCTTCATGAATACATACTGTATGTCTGTGTTAGAGATTAGTGTCTTAAAATAGACAGAATCCCGTTTGCAGAATTGTCACTACATGTTTAAGAAGTACAATAACCTAATGTTGTGCTGTCGGTAAGTGTACAACACATTCATTTATCTTTTATAACATCTTAAGATCTTAGTTAAAAAAAAAAAAGAAGTCAACTCCATTGTTGTACACATTGTAATGCATGAAGTGTCTAATATCCCCCTAATGCTGTTCATATTTCTCTACCTGTGTCATGGCAGACAGAGTACAGAAACAAGTGTGAGTTTCTCATCTCAGTGGGTGCAGACGGTGAGGATAAGACCATTGGTTTCCGCCTGGGAAAATATAAAGGCGGCTCCTGTGCCGTGGTGGGGCCGGCGGAGACGCGCCATGTCTCAGCCGAGGCCAAGAAAGTGGTCAGCGAGTTTCAGAAGTTCATCAGGTATTCTTACACGATAGTCCACAACAAGGCTTGGCCATGGAAAACCAAACCATCACATACAGTATTTTACTTTAGGGTTTCATAGACATCAGACGTAATGGTACACTGTGTAGTGTTTTAAAGTGCTCATATTATGCTCATTTTCAGGTTCATAATTGTATTTGGATGTTGTGCCAGAATAGGTTTACATGGTTTAATTTTCAAAAAACACCATATTTTTGTTGTACAGCACATTGCTGCAGCTCCTCTTTTCACCCTCTTTTCCGCCTGTGTTCAGCTCTCTGTTTTATCAACAAGTGAGACATCGTACTTCTTTACCATCTGTGTAGTGAGTCGCACATGCTCAGTAGCTAGTTAAGGCTCACACCAGATAGCTGTTTGTTTCTCTAACTTCAGTCCGTTACAAGGCAGGATTAGGGCACACTTCCAACTTTGCGTGGAACACCTGCAGACGAGGGACATGTAAGTAGTTCTTTGGTAGATTATGGTGAACTAGTGTGTGTTATAGCTAGGGCTGGGCGATATGGAGAAAATCAAATAGCACAATATTTTTGACCAAATACCTCGATATCGATACCGCAACGATATTGTAGTGTTGACTATTGGTGCTTTCACAAAATATTTATACAATGAGATTTTTGATAAATAATCATCAGTAATGTGGATATAATGACTAAGTGGGTAAAGGCAAATAATAGAACGGTTACAACAATCTGGTAAGTTCAGAAAATGACATCACTTCACTGTAATGTAGCCTTTAAAACCAGGAAAAGACAACACTTATGCCATATTACGATATCCAAATCTAAGACGATATCTAGTCTCATATCACAATATCGATATAATATTGATATATTGCCCAGCTCTAGTTGTATCAGTGTTTTGCCATTGAGAGCGAGCTAGCATGTTGCGGTTAGCCCGTCGTTTCAGCTAGTGACATAAAAAGCCTTGCAGATTTTGAACAGTTCACCCAGAGACTGAAGGCAGGACACATTCAGAAACCGTATCTCACTCAAAACATGGATGTTTTTTTGTTTTTTTTCCAAGTTTGTATGCGTGTGGAAGCACCAGAGACACAAAATAACAACCCAAATCCCAGAAAAAGTGTTTTTTTTTTTTTTTTTTTTCATAATATGGGCACTTTAAGTATTTTATTAGCTAAAATCAATGTCTTCGTCCATAAATATGTCCTCATTGGTGTACAATTACCTCTGCCAATGATCTGACTTATCCTCGTAAGCGAAGAATTTCTGATCTGTATTTACATTGGACGGGCAAGACCAAGGAGGCTTACGTGTCGTTCTGCCATTTTGAAAAACTATAATCGTGGAGAGGGACATAAAGCACTAGCCTACCTGTCTAGCTAATCCACAACGCATTTTCGCTCAGAGCCAGCGTCAAGTGACTAAAAACACAATTGTGACGGAGAAGGAGATCAGTGAGAGGTGCTTGTCACTGCCCCGGCAAATTTGAAAGCCTGCACTGCACTTTAGTTCATAATGGAGGATCATACTTATGCCGAGCCACAGGAGAAGGAATCCTCATCGCCCAAAAAGTGAAAATTGGAAGACATGTTGTCATAGCTTCTTGGTACATAACGGCTACCGTAGTTGCAACACGCGTTTTAAAAAGCGAGGTGCTAGAGAGCACTATTTGTTTGAATGCAAAATACAATTTCACTGCTAGATGGGAGAAATTCCTACTTTAAAAAAAAAAAATCAAGTCTTGACACATTTCCTCTATTTTGGGGTGGAATTCCCCAAGTTTCATCCCAATACAATATTATATTGGTTCTTTGGACAACGATACGATATTTGCTGATGTCTTAAAGTCTGTCACGATACGATTTTGATTCAATTAATGGTCCTGCGGTCGATATGAGACGATATCATATGCCCATTTAACACACTTCCATTTATATCCACTCAAAAAAGCAACTAAAATATGATCTGACAATTTATTTTATTTTTTTGATGAGCTCTTCCAGACATTTAAATTAAAAACAAAGTATTCTTTTTAGTAAAAAGAATAAATATAAAGTTGGATTCTAAAATAAAGGGGCATCTGACAGACAATATGTATCGATATTTTCACTTTGCATCGGTAATACCGGATCGTGGGTCATTGAATGGATATATCGATCCAGATCGATGTATCATTACACCCCTACCACTATGGCACTTAATCTTGCTATTATTTTCCATATAGGACAACATCATACTCTGTGTACAGTCCTGAAACATATGAAGGACACTGGAAGCAGCTGACTGTGAGGACTACGAGGACCAAACAAGCCATGGCTGTAGCGTTCTTCAACCCACAGGTGAGGACATGTTCTGCTTACCAACTGCGCGCGATCCCGTTTCTGATAATAGAATCACATGGTTAGATTTCTCCTTTTTGATATCTTTACTTGTTAATGACTCCCTAGAAACTTGAAGAAGAGGAAGTCAGTGCATTAAAGAGCTCCATGAAGAAGTACTTCACAGAAGGAGAGGGGAAAGACAGCGGCGTAACCTCTCTTTACTTTGTTAGAGAGGGTCAAAGGTAGGACAAGATCCTGATGCTCCATAAGATGACTGACGGCATCAGAAGAAAAAAAAATATGCAGGACAAACGGTAGAGAGCGGACTATAAATACTGCACTAAATTCGTGTTTTTGGCTTCCCAGGACTTCTCCTAACCTGGAGGACTTGCCCTGTGAGCTGGTGGCTGGAGAAGGCAGCATTCATGAGGAACTCCTGGGTCTGAAGTTCAGAATATCTCCTCACTCCTTCTTCCAGGTACTAAAGATTTACCTCAAAGATTTCCCCAGCAAATTCATATACAAGTACTTTGTGTTCCCTTTCCTTTTGTTGTATTACAATACATAAATACACAGTGGTGGAAGAAGTATTCTGTTCTTTTACTTAAGTAAAAGTACTATTGCCAAACAGTTACAAGTGAAAGTCCTGCACTGAAAATATTACTTAAGTGAAAGTATATAAGTATCATCATGAAAATGGATTTAAGTATTAAAAGTACTCAATGGAGAAAAATCCTCACATTTTAGAAACTGGAAATGATTTAAACAGTTCTGTCAGTCAACTAAGTGTTTAATCAGCTAATCATTTCAGATGAACTGTTGGGTAGGTTAATTTGTAATAAAACATATTTTATAAACTACTATGAGCTTTGTGTGCAGAAATCCTTAATGTGTAAAGTAACTAAAGCTGTCAGATTAATGTAGTGGAGTAAAATGTACCGTTTCTCACCGAGATGTAGTGGATTAGAAGTAGAAAGTACCTCACATTTGTACTTAAGTACAGCACTTGAGTAAATGTACATAGTTACATTCCACCACTGCAAATCCATGATGGTTCGTGTCCTGTGTGCGCGCCCTGGCAGGTGAATACAGGAGCTGCAGAGGTGCTGTACTCGGCTGTGGGGGAATGGGCCCAGCTGGATGGGGACAGCACAGTGCTGGATGTGTGCTGTGGGACTGGAACCATCGGCATCTCTCTGGCTAAGGTGACGTAGTCGTCTGTCACACAGACTTAATTCACCTTTTGACCTCGTTTTGATAATTACAACTAACAGGACTTGGCAATAGATAACTGTATTATAATGTTTCTCATAATTACCTTTTTTGTAATTTTGTTTACTCTAAGATTACTTTTTAAATTGAGCAAAGAATATGACCACTCTTGCATTACAGGTCCCAACTTCCTCTCACATACAGCAACTTCTGCACGTAGGGCTGGGCAATATATCAATATTATATCGATATCGTAAGTTTAGTCTCTTCCTGGTTTCAAAGGCTGTATTACAGTAAAGTGATGTCATTTTCTGAACTTACCAGACTGTTGTAGCTCTTCTATTATTTGCCTTTAACCACTCAATCATTATATCCACATTATGACGGCTATTTATCTAAATTCTAAATGTGAAGATATTTTGTGAAAGCACCAGCTGTCAACCTTGCAATATCGTCATCGAGGTATTTGGACAAGAATATTGTGATATCTGATTTTTCTCCATATCGCCCAGCCCTACTCTAAAATATTCCCCCCCCCCCCCTATTCTTTCCGGTGTGAAAATGGAGGTTCTGGCCGGTTTTGACATTTCCGTTGACTTTTGTCTCTAGAGGGTAAAGAAGGTGATTGGGATCGAACTGTGCCAGGAAGCTGTGGAGGATGCCAAAGTTAATGCAAAGCTCAATGGTAAGAGGCCAGATAACCTCAAACTACCGCCAGTGATTTATGCATGCAGTGGGAATATTCTTAAATGTAGGCTGGTTTAAGTTAATAGATGTTCATTTAACAATTTTCCTCATAACAAAAAAAAAAAAAGTTCTATCTTATCCGATCTAATTTTGTGCCTATGTTTTTTTTTTTTTTTTTTACAAACTTAGAAATTGGAAGTATTTAGTGTTTCCCCCCCTTAATGTTTTTGTCGGTGTGTAAAGAGCATAGAGGTCATGATGGTATTCGATAAGTTTGATAGGTAACACTTTACTTGAAGGCATCTACAGTACATAAGAGTGACATGACACTGTCATGACACATGAACTCTAACTCTAACCATAACTTGTCATGACAAAAACCAAATGACACTTACTAAAAGAAGCGTTATGTCATAAACGTTTATGACTTGTTTATAATGTTTATGACGCGTTCATGACAGTGTCATCTCACTGTTAAGCAGATACCTTCAAGTAAAGTGTAACCGTTTGATCTCTTAAGTTGGCAGTGGTGGATGGGTACCGTGCGGTCCTGGTTTCAAATGATCCTTTTTTCGTATTAGATCCTCAGATTTAGTTCATGACTAGCACAATGTGGTCAACGAAAAGTGTATGTTTTGTTTTTTTAAATCTGTTTTTCATTTGTTTGTATTTGAAGGTCTGAGTAATGTTGAGTTTCACTGTGGGAAAGCAGAGGACGTGTTCCCCAACATTCTCAATGCTCTCGTGTCACCCAACCTCACAGCCATTGTGGATCCGCCGAGGGCAGGCCTACGTGAGTAAACGGTCAATAAAATGAAAATGAATTTCACTCGCTTCAGGACTTGTCACATATCAGGTTTTGGTCTTAATTAAACAGATTCCAAGGTGATCCTGGCCATCAGAAGGGCAGAGCATCTGAAGAGGCTGGTTTATGTGGCATGCAATGCTAAGGCAGCCATGAACAACTTCATTGAGTGAGTCATTATGTGTTTTTATCATTTTGCTGGTTTTAAAAGCAGCAATTTGCTTGTGGGTGTCAGCTTTATCAACTTGACTTGTGAAAGGGAAAACAAAACCCTGAATAAATATTTCTACTGTAATATATCATTTTTAAAGGTGGTCGGCTCTATAAAAGTCAATCCTATGTTGTAACCTTTTGTCTTTTAGTCTGTGCAGAGCGCCATCCAACAGAGTTCACGGGGCCCCGTTCCGTCCGGTGCGAGCCATGGCCGTGGATCTGTTCCCTCAGACCATGCATGTCGAGATGCTTCTGCTGCTGGAGAGGGTGGACTACGACTCCCAGCAGCAGCAGCAGCAGACCAGCAAGCAATAAGGAAGAGACAGGGGCTGTATTTGACAGTACATACTACAGATGAGCGCAGTACGTACTTACTGCATAGTGCACCCGTTGGGAGAATGCAGGGTGAAACTGTTAAATCCATTTATTTTGCAGTATGCTAGGTCAGGCTTAGGCCGGAGACAGACTGGATGCGTGGCGTTTCTGTTGCGTGTCAGCTGCGTGGATTTTTCTATGTCTCACATACCAGAAACGTGTCTGACGCGGCGCTGCTGCTGCAAGCCTGGTCTGTATACATGTTTCCCATTGATTTACTGCACTCAAGCAGTAGTATACCTCATGTTAAACATAAATATATATATATATATACTGATTTGATTACAGCAAAGGCAACGTCGGCAGTGTTGACGGCAAAATAGGCTACAGTATTGACATTTAAAAATCGATACATTTTCATTTATGTCAAAATCTAGAGACTTTGAAACATCAAAATGTCATTTATTAAGATGTATTTGTGTCAAAATGACATATAAACATCTTTTCCTATTCCGTTTTGCCTGGAAACGCTTCCAACACGCTTGCGTGTCGCGTGAAAAATAGGCGTCGGTCCTATTTCTAGCAGGCACGCGTTTTCGTGAGACATGCGTCACGCAGGCAGTTTGCAAGCTCTAACCTGTTAACATGGGGGCCGAAATAAAAACACACGCCACGCAGCTGACACGCGACGCATCCAGTCTGTGGCCGGCCTTAGCCAGCTTTTGAAAGCAGAAGTTAACACGTTTGTTTTGTCACTTTGCATGAGGTAGATTGGTCCGACATCTGGGTTTTTTTGACATACTGAATGCTACATTTTGGCCAAATCAGTACGTAATGCTGTTATAGTAGGCAGTCTTAACTATAAAACGCACCCTGGCCTTTGATAGGTAGCATGGGCTTTCCATACTAATGTATGCACACAGACAGTACTCCAGTGAAATTAATGATAAAAGCATTTTTCCCCTCTGTCGTCTAAGTAATGTGTAAGGCTAGTCATTACTTCAAAGGGTCAGTTCATCCAAATAACCGTTTACCACTCACCAGTCCTTACCTTGTAATGCAATATTAATTTCAGCTTCAAATAAACAGTGTTAACAGTATGGACAGTTTTCTGCTTATAACTGAGCTTTATGGACATTCCCTTTGACTGTTATGCCTTTGTAGTTTAAGACCTTTTGTCTGCTGTGTTCACTCAAAAGTGGGTTACTTTATGAGCTATGTCTTAAAACCACAAAGCTACTTAATTTCAATTTGTCTTTGGTTTCCTGTAACTGATACCTTTTAACAGTGGGTGCCACTGTGGGTACCATGGAATAAATAGATGAACCTTTTGTTGTTAACCTTCTCTTGTAAGAGTGTTTCATCATTCTGTGACTGAAGAAAACAAAGCCCTTCTAGTCATTAGTCAAGACATTTTATTTTGCATAACAAATATCACCGAAGTCTTAGAGCTCAGGTTGCAATACATCATTTTCTAGGCAGCAACATCTCAAAACAATTCATTGGTACAGCTCAACAGCAACACGTGTCAAAGCAGTATTTTTTTTCTCTTCTCACACCGACACACTTGGCAAGACAAATGCACATAGGGGAAAAAAAAAAATAAGCACATTCTTAAAGCAATCTACAATATCACAACAGCCTTGTTTTTAAACTGCAACGTGTCCTTTAATATGTTGTAGAAAAACCACAGGCCAAATACTTGACAAAAAAATGCACAGCAGTTTTATTTTTTATTTTTGTTCCAGCAAGTAAGGTGTCTGTATTTTCCCGTGTCATGTTTCTTCTGTAGTTTGCAGCAATATTAATTCTACAAAATGCATAAGACTGTATGTAAGCTTTGGTATACACACTTTCATCAGCTTGTGTTGAACTAAATGACTTGATCGCATTTTGTACATGTCAGTGTACCAATTACATTTTTGCAAGGCTGTCTTTTGAAAAATGTATTCTACTTGTGGTCAGAAACTATGATCGATTATCACAATGACAAACAAAATACGCAATCCATTAAGACGAGGCTTTAAAAATCTGCACATGCTGGAGGCATTTTCCCTAAAGTATCTGATGCTTTACAGCTGTTCTTTATTAAAATACTAACTGGCGCAACAATAAATGCTTCATCAGGTAAAGGGGACTTGGTCTTCTTCCTGTTGAAGGGTGTTTTAGGTCCAATGTACTTCATTATACTCTGAGCCCTTCATGAAATGGATGAACTAAGGCAACGCGTAGCCAACGTAATTTCTTAAGGGCACCAAAAACGGAAAAGCTTCGGCAATGTACCAAATGGTTAGTCGGTGTGCATGGCATTAGTACTTTAATAAAAAGCTAGCAAGAACTTAGAGCATACAAGAAATGATAATTTGCCCTAAACATATTACAGTACTCTGTGCTTGGGTTTACTGCAGTGTTGGCATGGGAAACAGGATGAGACTTGTATTGCCAAAGCAAAAGACGGGGGGGGGGAGGCCCTCCAAATGCAAGTCACCCCAAATGTCCTAAAAGCAGAAAATCCTGTACCAACATGATCAGTCAGCAAAAATATCTGACCGGACACAAGTGCATAACAATAGTTCTGAATAGTCATCACTTCATCAACGCGTGTTTTTAAATCGTGCAAACCAAATCAGCAACTGTCCATTCTGAGGAAAAACTAAACGGCATGTTTTGTATCCATCAGCCAAAATATCCACAACACCGACCAGCAAAATACCCAATAAACAAGTAACTTTGTTTCCTTAATTAAACGAATGGTATAAATACACAAGTATTAGTAGTCCCTTTCAAATACTGTAAGCACAAACAAAACTAATAGGTGCTGGTACTATTGCGACTGTTAAAAAAACCCAAAAAAAAAACCCGACAATCACGCAATCAAAACAAGCATGCATTTCTTTTTTGATGTGGTTCATTACGTTAGCTTCTCTGTAGCCTGGGTGATTTTCTTATTTTTCTAGTGGCATAGCGAGGATGCATCTAGAGAGGTAGACGATATTTGCTCTACTGTCTGTTAGTGCATGTAGACCTACCCTTACATCTACCAGCTGAACCAATAAAACATGGGCGAAGGAAGCAAGCGGTTCTACCTGGCCAGGTCAATGTGGAACTATATTGCCATTAGATCTCAGTGATGCATAATTAGGCGACGGATGGTGTGTGTGTGTGTGTGTGTGTGTGTGTGTGTGTGTGTGTGTGTGTGTGTGTGTGTGTGTGTGTGAGAGAGAGAGAGAGATGTCTGACAGTGACTGGGTTTCAGTGCTGTGGTTCCATCAGTGATTTCGAGACTTAAACGTCAACAGTGCAGAGGGGTTCACTCCCTGGCTGGGCAGACTCCATTATGGTCATCTTGGGTTTCTTCCTAGTTTCCTCCTAGTACAGAAATACAATAAAGAGCAAACAAATTATGAGGAGTACGTTCTGAAAACGGTACAAGATGTTCAAAATAAGAAAGCTTAATCCATTATCCATTCTAAAAATATATATATATATATATATATATATATATATATATATATATATATATATATACACACACAAAAAAAACATCACGGCAGTAGAGCCCGACTGAAAGGATTTTTAAGGCAGATATCGATACAGATATTTGGTGATTTAAAAATCCAATATTCCGATATATATTAAAATAATAATCCAGAAAAGCATAACAAAACAAAAAGATTTCCCTAACATTAGTTATTTGTAGTTATTTATGAGTCCTCACTAAAATAATATAATGCAGTTTAAAAATAAACATGTTTTATTTAACAGAACAGAGGAACATCAAAATATATTAAAGTTCTGATAAATAAAATGTATAAAAATACAAACTTAAGATATGAAACTTAAAGGGTTAAACACGAGTGTTTCCAACAGGGACGCTGTAGAGCGCCCTCTGGTGGACAAACTATGCAACGCCAACACTCACAACATGGTTGAAGGGTGTTTCGTCCGTTTTTATTTTATTTTTTTAAATATTACTTTATCGGCCATTATAAACGCCGATACAGATAGTTTGGAAAATGACTAATATCAGCCGATAATATCGGCCCGCCGAGCTCTACATGGCGGTGGCAGTGCCATTAATTGAGGCCCTGCAGATTTACCATTTGCCAAAAACAAAATTCTAACGAATCCTCCACTGTGATTGGATGGCTGAGTAAAATGTGACAGTGACAAGTGCAGCGTTACCAAATACCAAATTAGGGGTGCACAATATATCCACTCAATATCGTGATTGCAACATCACGCTGTGCAATATCAAAAATGTACTGAAAAGTATGCAATATTCCGTGTATTTTGTAAGATGCGCATAGAGACAGCGAAAGAACCAACCACCCAAACTACCACCTCGTCTTTCCTTCAATGAGCTCTCTGGTGACATGTCTGATGTACAACACGAAAACCCTTTTGGTTCTCGTCAGGGGAAGAAAGGATGAACAAATGTCACAAACAAACAGGCCTAAATGAACTCTGAAAGCACTCTATTCAGCCGCTTCAGTTTCTTGCTACGTTTACACGTGGCCGGCTCTTTTCATAAAACGGACATTTCAACCTCTCTTTCAGCTGTCAGTTTTCAGAAAAGTGTTCCGTTTACATGCACGCCAAACCTGTAGGTAGCAGTGTAACGAGAAGCTCAAGCCCACGTTAGCCAATCAGAAACCCGAAAATAGCAACAGCAACGAATCACTTCCTCTCTCTTCTCTTCCACGGCTGCCTAAACCTCCGTTTGTCTCGGTTTACATGCAAACAAAGTTTTCCAAAATCTCCACTCTGGCCGGAGTTTTTTTTAGAAAGAATCGTTTTCAGAGGCAAATTCTCCGTTCAACGAAGAGAAATGTCTCCTTTTTTCAAAATAACCATGTACGTGTAAACGGGGTATCAGGGTCCTGGAATTGTGCCTGCTGGCTCACTTGAACAGAACGGAGCCAGCGTAAATGTTATTAATACCACCTGTGCTGTCAAAATATCTGCTTGGAGTTTGGCTTTGGCCCATTACTTTTCCCTTATTCATGGTTGAAACCAATTTTAAAAGGAAATCTAAGCTATGAGTTACATATCAACCATAGAAAGTTGGGCTGGGGGTTGTGGGAGACGGGATCCATGTTTAACAGTGGTTACAATTAAGAAAGACGGCATTAAAAACAGATGTTCTGCATGCTACATAAAAAAGGGAACAATTCTCACCCTCTGCGTGGCTAGTTTCCTCATTTCCTCTTGCAGTTTGTTCAAAATATGAAGGTTTGGCTTGTTCTTTTTGGCATACTGCTGGAGCTCAATCACACTCTTGTCAGAGCTCTCCTGCAAAAAAAGATCAGGTGTTTTTAAAGGTCATGAGATGTGCTTGCACAATGAATTATCTTCATTTGGAGCATATCACCATTCACATTTCTCTGGTGGTTCTCTGACGTGGCAGGTAGTGAAATTAAGCAAAGCAAAGTATTAATGGCAAGTACAAATAGCCCGATAACTGCTTACTCAAAGCGGAAAAGTTCTACAGTGAGAGGGTTTTATTCTAAAAAGACATTTTAATTGCTGTGAGGGTTCGACTGCAGCACTACGTGAGGTGGAAAACAAAGTTAAAGTGCTCATATTATGCTCATTTTCAGGTTCATAATTGTATTTAGAGGTTGTACCAGAATAGGTTTATGTGGTTTAATTTTCAAAAAAACACCATATATTTGTTGTACTGCACATTGCTGCAGCTCCTCCTTTCACCCTGTGTGTTGAGCTCTCTGTTTTAGCTACAGAGTGAGGCATCTCACTTCTGTTCCATCTTTGTTGGGAGTCGCACATGCGCAGTAGCTAGGTAAGGACTACTAGCCAGTCAGAAGCAGAGTATGAGGGCGTGCCACGCTAGCAGCTAGGCGAGCATTATAACGTGTGTTACAAAGTGACGTTTGTCTCTGAAGTAAAGGCTGGACTACAACAGAGCTGTTTGGAGCAGTTTGTGAACAGTGTTTTCTGTTGGAGATGGTAAGTCCCTTTGGGGTGGACTTTGGGCTTTTTCACTTTGTAAACCTATAACGTGCACAAAAAGATATATAACACTATGTGTGTTACTTGGCAATAAATACTTTTCTGATTCAGGTTTAAGAGAGTACTTACCTTCTTGACCATCTTATTGCTGTCTCTGCCATACATGCGCAGCAGTGAACCCCAGTTCTTGACGTGGGGATGAAGCATCTGCAAGATCTTCTGAGATGCTAGTTGTTTGCCAACCCTCTTGTTCTTGCCTGGTGACAAAGGGACAACACATGTCACTGAAAGCTGCTTGTATGTTACTGGTTTGTTGTACTGGTTCACTGTCACTATGTGGGTAGATGAGGATTAGGGTCTACTTACACCAGCCACGCACGGTGTGCTTCCCACACGTCATCACATATTCACTCTTCTGGTTTTTCCCAGGGATCACCTCAAATTTAATGCTGGTGTCTCCCATTCCATGGTTTCTACAGGGAAGACATAACAGTACATTATATATGCAACCCTTTGTTGTCCTTGGCAACAATGACCCAACAGGTCATTAAAGTTGTTCAGCACTTGTACATGTGAGGATTGGTCTTCGTGGCATTTGTCCCGCCCCTCCTCCACTGTGATTGGACGGCTGAGTAAAATGTGACAGTGACAAGCGCAGCGTTTTACCCAAAGTTAAACATTTTTCAACTCTCGGCGACCCGAAAAAAAACAAACCCAAATTGGGTGCACGATATATCGACTCAATCGTTTTTGCAACATCGCATTGTGCAATATGAGTATCGAAAATGTACTGAAAAGTATGCAATATTCCATGTATTTTGTGAGGTGCGCATAGAGGCAACGAAAGAAACGAGAAGCGAAGGAAATGAGAAGCGTGAGGACAGAAAGAGAGTTGTGTTACCTGTTGTTTTGATATTCTATTAATCTATTTTGATATGTTTTCAACTTTTGTGTTTTCATATACATTTAAGAATATCGGAACGAATATCGATATCGCAATATTCACGCTCAACATCGCAATATTCACGCTCAATATCGCAATATCACATTTTGTCAATATCTGGCAACCCTATACCAAATGTGAGTAAATAATAAAAACAGTGAAAGTATTATTGCAAAGGATTCAAAAAAATACACTGGCGTCAGGAAAAACCCTTTGGTGGACACACGCCATTACCAGGTAGAGTGCACTCAGTGCACTGTAGTCGATTTAGTTTGTCTACATAACGAGCAGATTTTTATTCCCGCCCCATCGACCAATCGATTGGTTAAGGAGTAGGTAGAATTTCAGTCAACCAAGATTTTCTTTTGGTTGACTAAAGCCCTAATGATATTACTATTTTTCGGTTAACATACAGCATATCAGAATATGGCAAATAAAACAATGCCACTTGTGTTCAATGCAATGAACTGTGTTCCATTGTAATGCACTGCATCAGACTTAACTTCATTATAGATATAATCTTGGAAAAAAATAAATAAATGACAACCAAAGATATTCATAAAAATGTACTTGTTTGGTGGCATAATGCATAACCTCTTACCTTTTAAGGCACTCATGAAGAATCTGATATGGCGAAAGTAGTCCTGCTTTGTTGGTCAGCTCATACACCCTTGAGTCTTCTATATTGATATGATTAAAATACTGTGGAGCAGAGTACAGAGTGTTACCATTGTTGTGTGTTACTTGGTTATTCTTTCCTTGACAACAACTCTTGTCCAAATCACGTTACCTGCCTTCAATGTTGGCGACACGTACGTGACCTTTAGCTTACTCTATTCCACTTTACTGAAAAAGATTCCAGGTAAAAAAAAAAAATAAACGTCAAAAATAGGAAAAAGAAGTACCTCCAGTTCGTCGCCCTCAACAGGCTTCTCCTCCGAGGTCTGCTTCACAAAGTCGGGGATGAGGATTTCCAGTGTGGCTCGAGCTGAAGTTTACACCAAATTACCATTGAGAGCAAAAGAAGTGACGTATTACAACACGCAAATTTACCCGTGCAGCTATCTACTGTATATAGTAAGTATATTGTAGTCTTTATTGCAGAAGGTGCGACAAAGACGAGTGACAGGGAACGTGTTGTGACAGGAAATTAAGTGGGTGGGAGCAACTCTGTCTTCCATTTATAAGCACTCTTGTGAGTACACCACACTGGGTAATAGTAAGCCTGTCAGCAGATTAATTTGGTTACAGAAAACTACAAACTACTATAATTCACATATGTTCCATTCCAGTCAGTGCCATCCACCTATAACATAATGTGTAAAATACAGTTTGATTAGTATACACCAGGACCAAGTTGGTTCTTTGTGAGAAGCCCTTAAACTGATTTAATTGCTGTACATGGGGATTTTCAAAATGGGGATTTTCAAAATGTCTCCATAAGCAAACCCAATGTCTTCACCCACTGACAGTAGTACTCTGAGCTAATATGCTGTATCTTCAGTTGTGACATACACCGACCAGCCAATCACAAAGCCAAGTACTGTAAATAAAAGGAATTACCAGCTTTATTCTTAGCAAGTTTTTTACTGCTTGCGGTTCCTGTGCCGTACGTTACTCCATCTATAACGACCGACGCTCCAAAGGGTTCACTTGGATTCTCTGCGGGGCACACAAATTCAGTTTGATTTGATATCAAGTAACACTTAACAACAAACGTTCATTCATAGGAGGCAATAGCAGTAGTTTTGTGCGCACATTTCTGGGACGACAAAGGGGGCTAATGAAAATGTGAATACTGACAGTGTAGACACTGTGCTGTAGATGACAACAGAATGAGCAAAGAAGATTTACACATCACAATAAATACCTGCCAACTCTTTTAATCCTGATAAGGCAAGAATGGCATATGACTTTAAACACCTCAACTCCCTAAGGACACTTGCAAAAAAAGGAACTTACCACATTCAAAAAAGTTGTAAACAGGTCGAACTTTTAGGACACGCTGCATATATTCGTGTAAGATGCAAACTTCAGACTTCCCATTAGGGTTGATGACAAATTCTGTTAAAATAGAACAATTTAAATGCATCAACAAACAAACTTAAAAAGGACAGCTTTAACAATGCTAGTACAGATATTAGGGCTGAGTCGAGCAGTCAGTTTTTTGGTTGTTGTTGTCAGTCAGTCAGTGTTGTCAGGAGCGCTCACTGAGTGAGTGCTCATCGCTTTCACGCTGCTCTCCTGGCTAAAATCATTCCAATGTGATGTCACGTCCGCTCGGTGAATCTGTCAGCGACAAGACACAGGGTGAGACTGAGTGAGTCGGAGGCAGCTGCCCGCAGGAACAGAAGCTTATCCCGGGCAGATAAGAATGAGGTTATACCCTGCCTTCTACTTAGAACTGGGCAATTTACTCCACAGTCCCTCCACAGATCTCCACAGTCTCTGGCTTTTGTTTGATATCTAGTGTCTGCAACAAAATGTCGTTAGTGTAGTGTATGCAAAATTTCATTTAAATTGGGCTTCACTGTGAAGGGTAAAAACAGAAGAAGTGGGCGCCCAGATAGCTCAGTTGGTAGAGCGGGTGCCCATATATAGAGGTTTACTCCTCGACGCAGCAGGTCCAGGTTCGACTCTGACCTGCGGCCCTATGCTGCATGTCATTCCCCCCCTCTCTCTCCTCTTTCAATTCTTCAGCTGTCCTGTCAATAAAGGCCTTGACTATCAAGTGTAGTAAACCTATTAAAAAGCCTTTGTGTCAATGTGTATCATTTGTCCGTATGACGTATCTCAGACTCAGAATTTTGTCAGTCGAATCGTATTCAGTCTTTCAATACAATTATTCCTTCATTTTTTTTTCCATAGACTATCAAGCAGTGCTTTATTGAACTGAGAGATTTTTAAACGGGGTTCGGCGGTGACAAAGACGCTCACATAATAAACTAAACAAGCCAAGTTAGCCCTCCAAGCTAACGAGTCCTAACTACCAAGTTGCATAGGGTAATAAAATGAAGTAAAAAGAGGCTCTGTAAAATGAACCAGCATGAACCAAGACGGCTAACATACTTTTGTTAACTCCCATATTGACAACGGCAGCCCATAAAGTTAGCTTTACGTCTCATGTTTTTTTTTTTTTTAAATTTGTTGCAGACACTAGATATCAAACAAAAGCCAGAGACTGGAGTTCTGTGGAGAGACTGTGGAGTAAAGCTGACAATTAGTAAGTTCCTTTACACTACACTGCAGAAGGGTCGAGCCCACAGGAAGAAATCATCCGTGCTTAGTTTGTCAGGCAAAAAGGAATAGAAATTATACCAGCCAAGTTCATCACAATGTAAACATATGTCACCCAAATGCAGTATGGCTGTTTGTTTTTAAAAGCCTTTTATATGACTGTGGAGTTCTATGGCACAGAGTCATAAGCTACATCAGGCTACACTAGGGCTGGGTATACCCTGACTTCCATACCGGTTACTGAACGATACTTTCTTCGATACCAATTCATAAGATCCATTTGACATACTCAATACTTTAGAGGCAATGCGGTCGGTGCCTAAAAAGTATTGAATACGGTACACAGCCCTAGGCTACACTGCCTACACTATACGGATAAATGTATTCGGTAACACTTGTTATGTATCTACATAAGAGTGACATGACACTGTCAAGACACATGAACCCTAACTCTAACCATAACTCTAACCATAACTTGTCATGACAAAAGCCGAATGACACTTATTAAAAGAAGCGTCAAGTCAAACGTTTATGCCTCGTTTATAATGGTTATGACACGTTCATGACAGTGTCATGTCACTCTTATGTAGATACCTTCAAGTAACTTTACTTGAAGGTATCTACATAAGAGTGACATGTAACCGTGTGGTTGATGGTTTCATTGGTAAACGATAATAAAACATTAAAACACCTGCCTTCTTCTTAATTTTTTTTTTTTATTAAATTCACAAAGTATGGGTGTATAGAATTGTTACCTTTCTTAGTTGGTGCATCCTGGACCGACAGTGTGATGAGTTTCTGGTTGGCAGGCAGGATCGGTCTCTCCGACTCTGCCTGCTTCCTCTTCATGTCCCTGTTGAACTGCCTCCGCTCAGCCCAGGTACGAAACTTTTTTACGGTGACTTGTTCAAAGTCAAAGCATTTTTCCAGGTACAGACGAAACTCTTCAAGTTCTGTGAGGAGGTTTTAAGATCAAGTTAGATCACTTAATAAAAAAATAAAAAAACAGCTTGAGTTCTAACGGCAGCAAAAACATAACAATGACCTTCCAAAAGTCCACAACTGGAAACGTGCTATGAAAAGCCCTTACCTATGGACTCGTCCTTGCACACCTCCACCTTGGCCTTAACTTGTCCTAAGGCTCCGTGGGCAATGTCACAGAGAGCTTTAACCTGCAGGCTGTTATTAGTGGTAGCCTCTACCTCTGGGTCGCCGTCAGTCATACTGCAGGGAGGGACGCCGTCCTGCTCCTCAGCTGTAGCGTCTGACTTGCCTGCACTCTGTTCACCATTGACCTCGTCGGCAGGCTTAACAGGAGACTCCAGGTCGTTAGGCGTCGCCTCCCCATTCAGCTCCTTCTCCTCAAGATCCTTCATTTTCTTGTAGTGTAGGCAAGGAATGCTGCTGGTAGGAGGGTCATGTTTCTGTGTCAAAAAGGAAGAACAAGAGTCGTCACAAAAAGGTCAACAGTATTATCACTTTGACACCATGGCTGACTTAACTCAGACTTTCAAGAACAAAGAATATTTCCATGGCCTTAAAAAAAAAGGTATTTTTTTTTCTTTCCAATAAATCTCATAAGTTGCAATTTTTCAGTAATCAAATGTAAGAGAAAGAGACTTGAACAAACAGGAGGCTATCAGTGGCAGATTGTGTTATTGTGAGGCAGTTGCTCAATACTGATCAGCAGCACAAACTGATGGCAGGAGCCAAATATGTAAACGGACAGCACCCCAACTAATAAGATCAAACCCAATGCAAAAAACTGTTCACGTTAGGGCTGTTGGAACGAATTCCGAAAGTCGAATATAATTTGAATGGTAAAAGAAATCAATACTTAGGTTGGCTAACGTTAGCTAATCTCGGTCTTCTTACGTCACGTCTGATGAACAATAAGTTACGGGAGTGAGAAACACAAGCCATTGTGAGCTAACGTTACGTACCGAGTAACAGGGGGAGCGCCAGGCTGTGGCTGGAAATCGGGAAGAAGGATGGGAGATAGTTTAACATGACTTTATAATCGACATCCACCGAGCCAAAATGCTTATGTTATCAATAGTTTCCTAGCTGCGTCGCAAGTTATAGGAGCTTAGCTGGAGCTTCATGGAGACAGCAGCAGTTAATGTTAGCTGCCCTACAGCTGTCAGAGTTAGCATTGACCTCATATATTACCTTCTAACAGCTGTATTGTCAGTAACGTGACAATCTAAAATCTAATCTAATTAAATATTTTAATATTATTTGAAATATAAACAAAAAATAAAAAAAAATTAAATTTGAATGGCATTATAAAAGGAAGACTGACAGCCCTAGTTCACATCAGTGTGAACTGTGGGGGCAACCTTATAGAATGGACTGAACAATGGCATCAAACCGAGCCATAAAATCATTCAGTTCAAAAATAGATTAAAGAAATCAATACTTGACCAATACAGAAAGGAATAGACCGAAACATAGGAATGGAATTGTAAAGGTATCGTTGTATATTGTTGTAAGTTAATGTAAGACCCGAAAGACTGTATGCTGTATTTGCATATCCATTTGTTTTGTAATAATATATTGTGAAGTAGGGTCAGGACCTAATAAGCTGTAGGCTTCCGCCTGCTCCTTCTCGAACTTTTCTTTGTTAGTCTTTGGTAAATTCTGATTGTTTTGTTTGTGCTTACATTTTTTGGTTTTGTTTTCTTTGGCAACACTGTTGATTGTTCGAGATAAATAATAAAATAAAAATAAGTTAATTAGACACTTGTTGCATCTTACCCTTATACTGCCCGTCCCAAGGAAGTAGGGTCTGGACCAGGTAACCACCCTGGTCTCTCTGTGCAGGTAGACTGGAATGCCCGAGTTATGGAATGTCATGATCCATCCATCAGGTAGAGGCTCAGTGGGTGGACGCCCACGACCTGGCGTGGGAAGGGGACACGTAAATGCAAGCACTAATTACTACACTATTACTTTATATAGGGAACTTTTCTAATAATTATTATAAGACTTTTATGCGTTACCACAAAACTCCTTATTGTGTGACAACTATTTCAGAGATATTCACATTGGCCTATTAACCTCAGGCTTGGATTGAAGTTCGAATCTAAAGTTGGGTTAAGGTATGAAAAGTGAGGTTAGCACCAAACATGCAGGTGAAGCGTTACTGAACAGCAACAGTTTAAAGTTCACCACTACACTCGCTCTTCATCCAGATAGTTGGATTAGGCATTACAACACGTTGTAGTTTAGGTCGCACACATGGAAATAAAATGCCATCCCATTTTACTTCTATGGTCACACACACACACAATTATTTGATACCTGATCTGCGGAGTTTTGAACAATGAGCTTGTTTGAACATAGTGAACTCACAAAATGCAATTTGGATACTCATTTTTTCTTTTTACATTGATGTACTTTTCAGACTCGAGTTTACTCGTTCGCCATTAGGATTTCAAACCTGATTAGTTTAAGGAGTCCTTGCATGTAGTGTTTTACATCTCACCACCTGACCAACACCAGTGTGCACATGTCAAAAGGTGCCCATCAGCGTGTCATTTTCGATTGTGATACTATTTCAGAGCACTACAACACAGAAAGGGGGGGGTGTTACTTGGTAGTCCATTTTTAGTCGTGCAGTTCTTACCACTAACCAATTTCCCAGGTAAACCCTGTATTGTAATCTATATCAGCACACCATTGTATGACATAATACTAAGAATTATAAACCCAATACTATCTTATATTTTGTATCAATTCACTTGTAACATATTTGACATCTAGCATACACGGTTTAGTACATCATATCATATTGTGCCCCATAGTACTGAAGCCCCATTCCAAAATGCCTTGATAACACCCAACCCTAAAACAGACAGATCCACCACTCACTCTTCAGGACAGTCTTAATTTTGGTCATCATGGGATGAACACCTCCTTCACCATCTGACTGATGATCACTGTCCCCGCCAAATTTGTCCTCTGCCGGACGCATCTTTTTTGGGACTGGCATGCCCTCCTCCAGCAGAGCATCGACATCATTGTCAAACTCCTCCTGGAAGAGTCAATGGTTAAGGCCGGGGGAGAAGGATGGGTCACCAGTTTGAGGGAGTTTTGTCTGATGTGATGCCACAAGGTGAACAATTGGTGGCGAAAACAACAAAACCACACATATGGGGAAAAAAACAGCAGTGCCATAACAGCTTAAGTTTTCTGAATTTACAAACAGGCCATATTGAATCTAAATCAACTACTACTACAAATGAACTGACATATTAGCGGTTTTGATCCCTCCTTTATTTTTCTTTCTATTGATTAATCTTGCCTCATAACTCAAATCACCCAGCATTTAATGGGAGAAATTAAAGATGGCACTAACCTCTTCCAGCATCTCACTTCTCATTTTCAGTAATAAAAAACAAACCAACGTATAACTAAATGTCTGCTGCTTGATTGGATTCTGTCTTAACCAGTCACACATTTTGATGCAGAAAAAGGTCTCAATGGTTATTTTTCTTAGGTCTAGCTATACTTAAACCATACTAGGCGATCCCAAATTGTATCATCCAATTCATAGTTGCGCTGTTTGTGCTATTTTTCCCCTGTAGCATAATTAGAAATGTATAACCCAGCCTGTATTTTCCGCAACATTGCAGAAACCGGCGGTCAAGTACATCAACATGAGCCAATCTCACCAAATAAAACAAAAGTATCTGCATTGCTACAGGCGTTGTTTTTTTTTTTTTTTTATGTGGGTGACACCAGGGAGTTAAGGAGCAACACAAGATACAAGGTTCAAGGTTTATGAAAGTGTGGTCTCAATTTGGAAAACCACCAACGAGCCTAACAAACCCACCACCATGAAATATTGGCCTCGATCAGGCTGCATTCCCACTACAATCTGCACTGGTTGTTGCTTTGTAGGGGTGGCTCCAGATATTAGTGAGAAGACATGATCCAGGATGTCAATAACTCTATTTTGTTGTGACCTCAGTCAGTTTATAATATTATGAGAATGTTATTACAGCATCAGTCCCTTTCTAATCTATTACGAGGTAAACGGCAAAATAACGCTGTTCATTGTACTGAAAGTTAGACTGGCCCACTCTGTGTGTCACAGTGTATGTGTATTAGGCCTACCGTATTTCTGTTTGACAGTAAAGGGCACATGGACTGTGTAGCTTATAATGACAAGGGTTACTGCAGACATAAGAACACACGTACCCCGTAGGAGAAAGCTACGGCCTCCTCATCTGCTTGCTCCTGCTGAACTATGACATCAGACTTAAAGCCACCATGCTCCACGTCGTCGTCATCCAGGAAGTTCTCGTAGAAGTCATCCAACTCATCCAGGACGGCGAACTCTACCTTGTTTTCCCCATCTACCTCTGCCTCCTCCGATCTTCTGCCTGCTAGGTTTCCTGCTCCAGAGCTACCCTCGGCTACTTCCTGCTCACTAGTCGAGTCGTGCAACTCACCATTTACGCCGTCTAGGCCGTCATCGCTTCCTCCCTCCTGCCCTTCACCTGTGTACAAAACCTTCCTGTCTTTGCTATTGCTGCTTTCAGTGAAGCTTACGCTGATCTTAACGTCTCTAAGCAGCTTTAGGTCTGGTAGGAACCCGGTGACTGGGGGAGCGTGGCGGGCTGTTCTAGGGCATGGTGGGATGGCATTGGCCTCATCTGAGAGGTGGCTATAGAAAGTTATCGAGCCCTTGCTGAGGGCCTGCTGTGGGCTGGCTTCCCCGTCCCCTGGGGTGTATGTGTATCCATCACCACCAGAGCTAACGTCCATTACCTCTGCGTCACTGGACGTTTGCAGGGGAGGTGGTGGAGGTGCCCTGCCCTCATCTTGGCCAAAATCATCAGGTGGCTCCAAGGGGAGAGGGGGTAGCACATCATCTATCTCCATTTCCTCTGTATAACGAATTACAACTTATACAGACCGATATGTTTATTCTAAAAGCTGACCTGTTGAGAGACTTTCTTATCTAAACCCAGAATGCATGCAGAAGCACATCCCTGTATAGACCGCGTACCAGAGGTGAAATTGCTAAGCTGACTACATTGTTCTTTTCATTAATGTAGACAGCTTTCAGAATCACTGTCTCAATTATTGGAAATCACAATGCATTCAGCTTAATATGGGATCTAGGCACTGATCATCCTCCACTGGTTTCTTCTGGGAGCTAAAAAGAAAGGACCAGTAAGAGTAACGTTAGCTAGATGTCAAGTTAGTGCAACTTAATGACTAATACTGTAACAATTAACATCTGACTTCAACGTAAAATATGTGTCCTTTTGCTTGGGAATAAATAACAAGCTAATTCATCGTGAAATAAAATGGGAAGAGTCTCGTTTTAGTGCATCTGTTCATTCTACTCTGCACAGCGGGCCCCTGGTGACATTAACATCCGTGCTAATAAGCTAGCAAGAAACAAGGCAATGGGCTTTAACGTTACAGATTTTCGCGGCTGAATACGTGGTCAGCCTGCCCGAGAACAGTTTATTACAGAAATACTCACCGATAAATATGAAACGGCAGTCTTCTATTGGGCATCTGACTACCTTCCAAAATTATTTTATTCTCCATGCGCCGCCACACTGCTTCAACTGCAGCCCCGCCATCTTGAAGAAAACCACAGCGGTAAACTAACTCAGGCCCCGCCTCCCAGTACCGGCATTTTGATAATTGATCGATCAGCGGGCCAATCACAACGTCGTTGTACGACATCTACTGGTATGACTCAACCAATCAACAGCATTACACATTTTGGCCGGTGAGCAACATGTTAACATGTCATCGTCAGAATATTCAAGAAATAAAAAATGGAAACAAATGAATGCATTCAGTTCACAGTTGTCTTGTTGTTTTTGGAACTGTGATTAATTTTTTTAAACGTACATAGGGCGGCCCCCGTATATTCTCTAACTTGAAAGGGGTCCTTCCTTGGCTGAAGAAAAAAAAAGAGAATCTCTAACAAACGGTCTGAAATGCCCTGTGTTGGCAATCCTTTGTGAATACTAGGTCTCAACAATACGGCTCTGAACGTGTACCTGAACAAATATTCTGGAGAACCTGACTATAAAGGTTTCACTTAACACGAATGTTGCTTCAATATTTACATGCTGAAGCCTTCTTAAGTTTTGCACTTAGTGTAACTTGAGGTA
The DNA here is from genome assembly GCA_023631565.1 of Gymnocephalus cernua. Lineage (NCBI taxonomy): Eukaryota > Metazoa > Chordata > Actinopteri > Perciformes > Percidae > Gymnocephalus > Gymnocephalus cernua. Next base: position 24,875,519 of record CM042425.1, read on the forward strand.
GTGAAAATGCCATATAGACTTGCTTTTGAAAATAAATGCACAAAAGGTTGGTTTACATTATTGATGATTAGACTACAAATAGCCTACTAAACTAAAGGTCAGACTTTGAAATCATGGCTTAGTGTGAAGGAGCCTAATGGGGGTGGGTGATGAAACACCAAGTAACAAAGACCTGCATCAAACCTGAAGAACTAGCAGAAAAGGTTTAGTGATGTTGCCTTTTTTTTTGCTTAAGAAAACAGCCTGTCTGCAAAATGATGCAGTGCCCAGAGCCAATCGGTTTAAACATCTCAGCTGCTTCCTGTAAGGGATGGAGAGAGGCTTTTTCCAGGTATCTCGCAGTGTTTGTGTTCAGTGTAGGGGAAATTGTACACTGTTTGACTCTCCCGGAAGTGGTTTCTAAGTCTTGTTTGCATTCTATGTTAAGCACTTAAATTGCATTTTTCATTTTCTCTTTAGCATCCTGTCACTACGAATTTATTTACATTGTCTTGTGGCTGTGGTGAAGTCGATATTTTATCACTCAAAAGAGACATTCCACTGATTTTACACAAGGTCAGTTGACTAGTCATGAGCTGTACTACTCAGCCTGGTATTTTTCTAAAGTCAAAGTATATATTCAGACATTCAATAGTGTCAGGAAATAAGCAACACTGTGATAAAGATTTGCAAACAAATCACAGTGTGATAGAAATCAGATTTTCAGGCTTTAATGATTTTTATTTCCGCTGGGTCAAATTGAGAAAACTGTCCCAGCATGAAATATATTACTATATTTTGCTGTTTGTTTGAAATATATGCACACGGTGTCCATGAACAGTAACATTAAAGCATGTTAATCTATGGCAAAACAGGACAAGATCCAAACTGAGCTCTAACAAAGAGCTCATGAGCAGTAGAATATATCTAGTGTTGATGGATGACTTCTCTGTCCTGATCATCAGTGTTAAACCAAAATAAAAATCGTTCAATGTGTGTTTAGTTTATTTACATCAGGGACAATGTACAAAAAAGGCATTCATTTAAAAAAACAGAAGACATGCTTTGTACCAGATTCAGCTACTATAGTAGCTACTTTCCATCTGTAGTCCTTGGGCAGGTGAAATAACACATGGACCAAAAACATCCACTAAAATTTAGTTTACAAAATGTGATTTCTGAACTTCCTTTTAACCTTGGTTGATTTCTCCATACATTTGTGATGTGATAGAAAAGTCGTGTGTGTATTTTGCATTTTGACGGGCATCTGTTGCAGTGAATGTAGTACGATCCATTCTGTAGTGCGTCCAGTTTTCATAATGAGTTGTTCTTCAGTCCCTGATCTGTGATGGATCCTCCGACCTGCTAGATGCAGTATGTAGGGGCTGCTCAAATCTGGAACATGGACTGATGTAGAAACATCTGGATTTTATGAAGTTATCCAGATAACTCAGGCTCCTGGTGGAGATTAAGAAGTTGTCTGGAAGCATTTTTAGCCACATTGTGACACCTGCAGTGGTATTTAGGAAACTTCATGTTAACCCGACATCACTGAGGGTAAAGGATCTCACAGAACACTAGCTCATGTTACACATAGTCCATTTTATAGAATTCAACACCAGGCACAAAGTAAACAACTGTAGGCAAAATAAATGGTAAAATAAATGGTGCCTATAAACAATAACCACTCATACATATGGTCTGTCAGATTGTCTTTCTTCACTGTCTGCACATGGATTTGTCCAGTGGTGGAATGTAATTAAGTACATTTACTCAAGTAGTGTCCTTAAGTACAAATTTGAGGTACTTGTACTTGAGTCTTTTCTTTTCATGCCACTTTCTACTTCTACTCTACATCTCGGAGAGAAATGTACTTTTTACTTCACTTCATTACTGTAATCTGACAGCTTTTGTTACTAGTTACTTCACAAATTAAGAGTTTAGCTCACAAAACACATGTACTTTATAAAATACCATGTTTTATTATAAATTAAACTACCCAACAATGTAACGAAGTCCAGCTAAAATGATTTGACTTTTGACCCTTTTTTTTCACACTTTTAATGCTCTTTTTGATGCCATTTTTTGTTTCCAGTTTCTAAAATGTGAGGCTTTTTCTGCATTACGTACTTTTACTTTTAATACTTTAAGTACATTTTCCTGATGATACTTACAAATGTTTTTTATGGTTGTGTTTTTTTATGTTATCTGTTGATTGTTGGAGCAGACATACAATTTCATCTTATCTTATACAATACAATACAATACAATTTTATTTGTATAGCACATTTAAAAACAACCGGGGTTGACCAAAGTGCTTAACAAGGCCAAATGCTATACAATACAAACACAATATCAACATAATACACAGGAAACAGGAAGGACACACATATCAAGATATTTTAAAAGCTAATGAAAAAAAAAGTGTTTTCAGAGATGATTTAAAAAGTGACAAGAGTTTGTGCAGATCTGATATGAGACGGTAAACCATTCCATTCCATCTTATCTTACTTGTAACAGAGTATTTTTTTTTACAGTGCATTAGTATTTTTACTTAAGTAAACAATCTCAATCCTTCTTCCACCACTGGATTTGTGCACATGGAGGGGAGCAGATGCAGAGAGCTTCTTCAGTGTGTTTGTACGTGCGTGTGTGTGTGTGAGGAGCTTCACAAACATGCCAGCACAGAGGAAGCACATAGTGACAGCTTCATCTGTACAGGTGAGTATGGGACACTCCTCATCCTTCTTCTAATGGTTGCTGCACTGGTTCGGGGGTCTGGAAGCAGGTTTGGTGTGTTCAGTGGATGCTGTGGTGCTGCAGCTGCCTGGGATGTTTGGCTGGTTGACATCCACTCTCAAGTTCCCCCAGGAGACACAGGAGTCATGTCCTGACATCAAAAACAAGTCATGAATATTTTTGATATAATAACATCAAATATCACCAACATACAGTGCGTAATGTTAACTGTAGATGATCACAACTTTATGTCACTACATCCTTTTGTAGTCTTAATAAAGAGCTTACTTACTTTGTTGACTGAAACACCACATGCTCTCCATCTTGTCCTCTCCTCAGTCGTCCTTCTGATCTGGTTGGGAGTGAGTGTTTCTTCTTCGTCGCAGTGGCAACAAAGATGGAAACCGGATGTACCGCCGGAGCGTTGAGTCTCGGTCTTTCACGTTGTCTTCTCTCTGGGCGCCATCAGCACCTGAGTAAAAACATGTAACTGTGTGTAAGTGAGTAAGATGACTTATAAATAAAATAAATTATAAAGAAGATCCTGCAAGACTATTTTGATAATGTTATTAAAGATTCCCATACCTGTATCTCAAGTCATCATCACCTCGGTACAAAAAACAAAGAAATCATATGCAAAAGAATAAACAGGTATATCATGTCGGTAGCATACTTACCTCTTGTGTATTCATTGTAGGTCACTTTTCTTTCCCAGGACTCATAAAAGTTATAGCAGTGGATGGTGGCACATGTAGGATACAGTTCATTTCAGTCAAATGCACAAAGGAGACATGTATGATGACGTTAATTTCAAGGCAACAGCGCTGCAGAAAACTCGAGAGAGCCGGGGAACAAAAACACCATCACATCCCTAACAGTATATGATATCCAAAACGCACGGTTCACTCAGTGGTTTCTGTGACATGAGAAAAACTTTGAATGAGTGCGTTGTTCCGCTCACAGTTGAGTAGGCAGTCTTTAACGTGGACAAAGGACACATTACCGTTCTCACTCTTGCTATGCCCTGCAGTGCCCTGCTACACCCTGTAACACTCTGCAGTGCCCTGCTACGCCATGAACTACTGCGACTACCATTTCTAGTCATAGTTCCATTATCTTTATTGTGACTATTATTGCCACTATTCATCACGCCCCCAACTGGCACCGTCACACACCGCCTACCAAGAGCCTGGGTCTGTCCGAGGTTTCTCCCTAAAAGGGAGTTTTCCTCACCACTGTCACACTAAATGCTTGCTCTTGGGGGAATTACTGCAATTGTTGGGTCTTTGTAAATTATAGAGTGTGGTCTAGACCTACTCTATCTGTAAAGTGTCCTGAGATAACTCTTGTTATGATTTGATACTGTAAATAAAATTTAATTGAGTACCATTGATTGCTGACTCCTAAGAAGGTTCTTCCCATGCAGTGTTGCCTCACTCCTCATGTGTCTCCAGCTGTGCACTGATTTAGTTGTTCTCTTCCCTGACAGGCTCATATGAATCAGTCCATCACCCATCACCGCGTACTATACATATTCGGATGACACTGCCATACTGTGTCTATTCACTGACATCAACTCCATTACAACCTATCAACACTGACACAGTGGGGCATTGACCACTGAACACCCTCCATGTAAATATAGAGACAACTTCAGAACTGGTCTTTAACGCACCAAACAATGGAATGTTTCCCATCTCCATCCACAACAAGACACTGGAGCGGGTCAATAAATTGAAATACCTTGGATTCACTTCAGACATAAATCTCAGCTGCTTTGATCAATACACACCGATATATCCATAAATGATTTCAGCAGAGGTTACATGTCATCCGTGAGCTCAGAGCACTTTGTGTTGCACCCCCCCCCCCCCCCCCCCCCAACACGCGCTTACCTCCTGTTGTTACTTTACAAAAGCATTATCCAACCCATCCTGCTGTACTGTTCCCCCTGTTCCTACAACATTCCTCCAAAATGATCCACTCCACTACACCAAAACATCTCAGACCCTTAACGAAAGAGCCATCATACGCCTTGCCCTCACCATTGCCAATGACACCAATCATCCTCTGCATCCACACTTCACACTGCTGCCATCTGGCCGCAGATACAGGACTCTGTGGTTTAGAAGGACTCGCCTTGGCAGACGTTTTGTCCCTTCTGCCATAGCACTGCTGAACAAACCATCTCGCTGGCCTTGTATAGATCTGTTGTCATTGTAAATTTAATTGTCCCTGTATATTGCCCATGTGCATGTAACAGACTGTGAAAACAAATTCTAGTGTACAATTTGTATATATTTATATATTATATATTAAATCTAGGGCGTTGGACACCAAGACTATCTGGGGTTTCATCCTTTTTTTCTGCTCGACTCAAACAACAGCCATCAAGACGAAGGTTAAACTAAAATCAGGTCACTGGATACAGTTAGGCCCTGGTGCAAGACGCTACCTATGGTGCTGCTAGCCCTGCCAAAGACCAGCCCTCACTGCAACAAAGAAAAATCAGTTTACAGATGGATAGTCAGTCCTGCTGCATACAGGGCTGAAATCCTGATCTGAGTCACTGTCACTTTACCACCTTGGCCTCTTAGTGAAGACCTCCCTGTAGCCCTCAAATTAAGCAAACAAGCCAGCCGTTAACGTTCAAAGAAAATCCTGCCAAACGCAAAAGACCTCTTAAAAGTTACAAAACTAAAATCTAGTCACTGTATACAGTCAGGCCCTGGTACAAGACGTTACAGGAAGATGCCAGCCCTGCCAGACGCTAAGGCCTGCTAAAGAGAAAAATGCAGCCACCAGATGGGACTGTTTCCAGATGGATTGTCAGTCCTGCTGCATACAGGGCTGAAATCCTGATCTGAGTCACTGTCACTTTACCACCTCAGCCTCCTAGTAAAGACCTAAGGTAGTTGTCTCTAAAGGTCTCGTCTTCTCTGAGGCTTCACTCGTAACTCCTCCCGAGCCTTTAAGCAAGATCTGGCTCCTCGTCGCCCTCCTCCCTGCTCTTTTTTTTGGATAAGCAACGGCAGGAAGTTAAGAAAGTTGGCCCTTTAGAGCTTGTACTCCTCACTGATGCCTCCTTGATGCTAGGGATGTTGCTGATGTTGAGATCCAGTTCCTGCTGGGGTTCCTCAGTCGCTGAAAGATTTGTTGAACAAACTGAATGAATCCAGCCACCAGATGCGACTGTTTCCAGATAGAGAAGACCTCCACGTATCCTTCTCCACTCCTATTTGTGGAGGAGTTGAGGCTAGAAGTTGACAGAGTAAGATCTTCAGAGCATTGCTCCTCTGTGAGGCTTTCTTCACAACTCCTCCTCTGCCTCTTAACAGGATCCCTCTCCTCGTCGCCCTCCTCACTGCTCCTCTTCTCCTTCTCTATGAGGCTCTTCTTACAACTCCAGGACTTAGACAAAGAGCTCCACCCTGCTGGGTGTTCTTATTCAGGACACCTCTTCATATTACAAACTAAAACAGGCCCTGGTGCAACACGCTACCTAGGGCACTGCCGCAAACGAGCCAGCCTTTAAGGTTATAAAAGTCCTGCCAGGTGCAAAAGACAGACCTTTAAAGTTACAAAACTAAAATCAGGTCACTGGATACAGAAAGGCCCTGGTGCAAGATGGTATCTAAGGTGCTGACAGCTCTGCCAGACGCAAAGGCCAGCCCTCACTGGTACAAAGAAAAATCCAGCCACCCGATGTGACTGTTTCCAGATGGATTGCCAGTCCTGCGAATGCCTCCAGGTATCCCTCCCCACTCCTCCTCTTTGTAGAGGAACTGGGGCCAGAAGTTGAGACAGTTGTTTCTCTGAGGCTTCCCCTCGAAACTCCTCCTGAGCCTTTTAGCTGGATCTAGCTCCTCGTCACTTTCCTCCCTACTCCTCTTTGTGGAGGAACTGAGGCCAGAAGTTGAGGTACTGGTCTCTTTAAAGGTCTCCTCTTCTCTGAGGCTTCCCTCATAACTCCTCCTGAGCCTTTTAGCAGGATCGGGCTCCTCGTCAACCTCCTCCCTGCTCCTCTTTGTGGAGAAGAGAGGGCAGGAAGCTGAGAGACTCGGCTCTCTAGAGCTGTCCTCCTCCCTGACGCCTCCTTGATGCTGGTGAGGTTGCTGATGCTGATCCGGCTCCTGTAGAGGTTGGCCGTTTAGTGGCTGAAGTTGTGGTAGTGGTATGTCCCACAAGCGAGGAGGCCTATAGTTCACCAGGTAATCATAAAATTCAAACTCATATTCATTTTCATCATCATCACCCCGATGACCACCTGGCCCATCACCACCATCCTCCTCCTCCCCCTCCTCCCCCTCCTCCCCCTCCTCCCCCTCCTCCTCCTCCTCCTCCTCCTCCTCCTCCTCCTCCTCCTCCTCCTCCTCCTCCTCCTCCTCCTCCTCCTCCTCCTCCTCCAGGCTGTCATATCCAGAATCAGCGCTGGATTCAGACCAGTCGTCGCTGTCGTCTGTTTCTTCGTCATCTTCATCATCCTCATCAGCCTCATGAAAGGAAGCTTCCTCAGGAATGTCAACGTCTGCTTCTGCGGGGTCATCGCCTGCAAAGATAAAAACATTCTCCGCTTCCTCGTCATCATCAGAGATGTAAATCGGGAGAGCTTTACCTTCGTCGTCATCGTCGATGATCCTGAGCACCTCAGGGACCCCTTCAGCCGCAGGACGTTCTATGATGTAGAAGACACCTGCGGGGACAAAGTTAAAGCATGGTAAAAACTTGTCATTACAATTTATGGGTGACTTCATAAACAATAATCAAATAAAAAATAGTATTTTGTTATAACGTCAGTTTAAAAAAATAGCTTAAAAATAATAGATTAAAATAATAAAACACGTGGCTGGGTTAGCTCAGTCGGTAGAGCAGGCGCACATATATAGAGGTTAATTCCTCGACGCAGAAGATCCGACCTGTGACAATTTCCTGCATGTCTTCCCCCTCTCTCCCTCTTTCATTTCTAGCTGTCCTATCCATTAAAGGTGGAAATGCCCAAAAAACTATCTTAAAAATTATAATAAAACATGAAAACTTAAATTCTGCTGTGTGTGTGTGTGTGTGTTACTCTGATCCTGATTCTTATGCTGTTAAATAGAAGAAATAGCAGACATTTCCTCTTCCAAGACATACACGTTAGAACGTTGAGAAGCCAAAACACACATACAAATATCTGTCATGTGAAATATCCAGTGACCTCCTCATGTTGATGATAATAGTGTTCATGTAAGACAACATCACTGATATTGTAAGGTGAATAAGAAAATAAATGAAAGGGCTTACACACTTGATTCACATCCCAACACATACTCCAACACACGATCACAGACATGAAGCCTGCACCGTCACAACTTTGTAAGAACATGCTGATTTTCAGAAGTTCTTACCTTGACCTTACCTTATATAAAAAAAAGTTGCCTTGCCCAATTTCCCCCTATAAGCACAAAGATGGCGGTTGAATCACAAACCACCTTCATTTCAAGTGACAACAAGGTGACATCACACAGGATGACAGCTTTTGCAGGGACCAAACAGAGGCATTACAAGAAATAGTACCGTACCGAGCGTGTTTCAAAATCAACATTTGGTTGGACCAATATTTGTCAATCCCAGAGCATTGCACCATTAGTGCATACAAATACAGACACACGTGTACCGTGTGCCACTGATCACTCTGGTATACAATATAGAAAAACACTGGCTTACAATCAGTTGAGAGCCAACGTGCTCAAAACATTTTCCACTTCTCCAAGAATTCTTTAACCCTTGTGTTGTCTTAGGGTCAAAGCTGACCCGTTTTCAAAATTTCTATATCAGAAATATGGGTTTCTTTTTGACTACCCAATTTGAATTACGGTACCCAAAAAATACAAGTACAACAAATCATCAGATCTCTACTTTCATTGGATTTTGGGTGTTTTATTCAATTTTTTAGCATTTGATTTTTTTTTAAATGTTTCAAAACAGTATCCTAACTGAATGTTGGCATATAAAGTCTGTGATTATCTTCCTGCGGGTAAATTGGGAACGTCTGGAACGTTCTCATTTTCATTCATAAATTCACTCCGTCTGTGTTGTGAAGCTCTGACATTTGGACTGTGGGGGCTTCCGTGGCCCTGGATCTGACGTGAGGTCACTTAACGTTACTAAGCAACAACAAGTTGCATTCTTTGCGCGGTCTTTCCTTTCTCACAACTAGTTAGTTATCTAGAGTTTGAACTAAGTCTGTCAAAAGTCTGTCCCTGAAGCTGCTGCCACGTCGGGTGATACTGCAGCTGCCACCAACGTTAGCCTACTGTTACCTGGTAAGTGAGAGTAGCCTAGCTTATACGATACCGCGCGCGCACGTGCGTGCGCACGTGCGTGCGCACGTGCATGTGCGTGCCTGTGTGTGTGTGTACCTGCGTCTGAGTACAGCAGTAAACAGAATACAATGTTTATATTTCCTTGTTTCAGATGATGAGAGAGACAGTGAGAACTCCTGGCCTTCATTAGGTCAATGACTATGCAACATTAGAGTAAATTCTTAAATCTTAAATATGCATTGCTTTACACAATTAAATGACTATATGGTAATGTTAGTTAGCAATGGTCAGATAATTAACTAAAATAGAAACAGTGGAGCTCTTTTCTCCTTCCGTCTGCTTTTTATGCATTTGTTAGCCATGGTGTTGAAGATTGTAAACAGTTTATTAAATACTTTTGAGTAAATGTAGACCCTTATCAGCAGATTTTACTGCTAATCGATACAAAAGTTGTATGATGATGCTAATTATTAGTCATGGTTTTGTGTGGCAGTGTAGGGGTGTCGGTTAAACGGCTTATTTGTGTGATGTGATGTCCTGTTGCGTTCAGGTTTGGTTGCGTTTCTCAAAAAGTTAAAACTGTTTCATCTTTTCTCAACTCTAAGTGGTGTTTTTCCAGGACTTTAAATTAACGCCATCAATACTTAAACGTCAGTTGCCCGTGTACAGTTGGTATGCAGAAAAGTCACAGTACCGACTGTATGGGGTGTCGCTCTGGGACAGGCGAGTATGAGACTGGGAGGGGAAAATCACAGTATACTCACTACAAAAAAATAGACTACACCACTGGTTAGTTGTACTCTAAAAGTATGCAGAACTTACATGTAGCTTCCTTTAAATTTTGATTAAAAATGGAACTGGATCTGTGAATTATTACAGAATCACAGTTGAATTCATATCTTGTTACTCAGTCAGAATCTTATTAACCTGGAGTCCCAGTCTCTGTCACAATAATCATATATGTGATGTTTTAGGCCTTTTGGCAGACATCCATTTAAAATGTAGACAATGGCATATATACATAAAGAGCCTTTTCTCCATGTCTGCTGAAGTTTCTCAGCTTGCACTCTAGTAACATTTGTGGTCCAGGTAGCTTTGCATAAAAAATGGTTGTCATTCGCAAGGCTACTTTTACTTTTATACTTTAAGTACATTTCTAAGCCTGTACTTTGTTACTTTTACTTGAGTAAATAAGTTAAATCAGTACTTCTACTTTTACCAGAGTATTTTTTAACACAAGTATCTGTACTTCTACTTAAGTATGAGAAGTGAGTACTTTTCCCATCTCTGCCCAAGTGAAGGAGTTTAAGTACCTTGGGGTCTTGTTCGCGAGTGAGGGGACAATGGAGCTGGAGATTGGTCGGAGAATCGGCGCAGCGTGGGCGGTATTACATTCTGTTTATCGCACCGTTGTCACGAAAAGAGAGCTGAGCCAGAAGGCAAAGCTCTCGATCTACCGGTCAGTTTTCGTTCCTACCCTCACCTATGGTCATGACCGAAAGAACGAGATCCAGGGTACAAGCGGCCGAAATGGGTTTCCTCAGGAGGGTGGCTGGCGTCTCCCTTAGAGATAGGGTGAGAAGCTCAGTCATCCGTGAGGAGCTCGGAGTAGAGCCGCTGCTCCTTCACGTCGAAAGGAGCCAGTTGAGGTGGTTCGGGCATCTGGTAAGGATGCCCCCTGGGCAGGGGCGGACTGGCCATCTGTGTGATCTGGAGAATCACAGAACGGCCGGTACTCCAGGACGGCCGGCGGGCCGGCCCACCACCCGCCACCCATGCAGTCATCACCTGTTTTTTCCCCCACTAATCTGTTTCACACTCCAGTACTGTAGGTGGCAGCAATGCACCTTTAAGTTGGATGCCAACTGGCCGTGGCCGCCAAGTAAGGAGAAGAAGAAGTGGAAGAGGAGGAAGAATATGTCTATGGGAAGAAACCAACAGCAAGGACGTTAGATCATGGATGTATTAAGAGAACGCGTTAGATAGAAGCATAGAAACAAACAATATGCATAACGCGGCCGCGGGTAAAAAAACGGAAAGAAAAGGGTGGGGCTGAGAAGGCGAGAGAAAAAAAAATGCGGAATTTAGATACTGAAGCCGCTAAATGTCGCAAACTAACTGAAATATTTAGCAGCACAGCCAGCAGTGAAGAAGTGAGCCAGACAGCTATGCAGCAACAGGCCACCAGTGATGATGAGGGACAGAAAGATGAGCTGGTCTCACAGGCAGATACAGGGCAAGTAAGTATGGAACATGAGGAGAAAGAGAGTTACTCGCTAGGGATGATGTTAGGAAGTGATATTCAGGTTGCTACATTTTTAATGATTACAGTAGTTAAAACAGCTAAACAACATTTTAGCTGTAAAATGCGACATGCAGTAGCTAATATTAAGAAATATGTTGTGCTTTTACTTTTAAAAATGTTGGTAACGTTACAGTTAATGCTTAAAACTTTGAAGATTTTGAATACAGAAGTTACATTTGTAATGGTGTATTTTCATTTAGATGTGTTATTATTTGTGCAGTAAGATTAATTACTGCAAAAATAATTAAGATTATTAAGTAATAAATTCATTTTAAGACAGCATGGAATAGATTGTATAATAGATTGTATTGCATATTACACAATCTATTCCATGCTGTCTATGTATCTATATGTTTTTTTTAATCCATTCCATCATTTGTTTATTCAAGTTGAGCTTAGACCAAGAACAGAGAAAGACACCCACTCCAGCGGGTCAGTGAAAGTAAAGAGTTTAAACATTTGTAGTGTTCCCTGGACACAGACCAGTCAGAGACATTAAAAAGGAGTTCCACAGTATTGCAGGTGAATGATGTAAACCATTTGAAATGAAAGATTATGAATTATAATTATGTTAATGATGGTGCTGGAGCCTCAGAATGGGATTAGTAGCCTAGGACGTTTTCGCCCGCAGTATTGCACCTAAATGAAATAGATTTTCAGTAATATTAGCTTATGATTAAATATGATATACATTATATTGGAATATACGCATTTACTTTAGCAGCAATTTTCTCCAACGCAAATTCTCTCTCTTGCAGCAGCCGCTGTGTTGCTTTTTTAACTAAATACATGTTCAAACTCGCATATGTGTGCATGAGTATGTCCACCGACCCGTTTGTTTGTGGTTGTTGCCATGGTGAATCGTAGTATCATGGCTCCATTCATGCTGTCTTTGGTGCAAGCGCGTAACCCTGAGTCAACCTACTCCGAGTTGATTGAACCAACTCGAATCAGCTGTTGTGAAACCGAAAACTCAGAGTTTCCCATCTCAGGCTCAATCAACTCAGAGGTCAGGCTCAGACTCAGAGTTTATTGAACCTCCTACCTGAAACGGACCCCTGTGCTATTGCTATAATTTGGATGGTATAGTGTCATGAGCCACAATTAAAGTCTTGTGACACTCATGCCAGACGGCAGGCGTTATTGCTGTTGTTGTCGAGTTTCCGCGCGCCGATTGCTTTGGGCCGGGCCTAGTCAAAGTCCAGGGCCGTTTTTTAGTCCCAGTCCGTCCCTGCCCCTGGGCGCCTCCCTAGGGAGGTGTTCCAGGCACGTCCAGCTGGGAGGAGGCCTCGGGGAAGACCCAGGACTAGGTGGAGGGATTACATCTCCAACCTGGCATGGGAACGCCTCGGGATCCCCCAGTCAGAGCTGGTTAATGTGGCTCGGGAAAGGGAGGTTTGGGGTTCCCTGCTGGAGCTGCTCCCCCCGCGACCCGACCACGGATAAGCGGACGACGATGGATGGATGGATGGATTATCTTCCTTTAATATTATTCGAAATAATTCATAATTTCTGCTTTTTTAACTGAAGGTATAATTTCCTATAAATGAGGTTTATTGACCATTAATTCCAAGAATAAGTGTAAAACTAGTGGTAATAAGTTGGTGTTACTGGTGTTTATACATGGCAATGAAAAGAAGAGCTAAATGTAAAAAAAAAAGCGTTTAAAAAAAAAAAAGCGCAAAGTGTCGAAAAAAGAGACAAAAAGATCAGAAAAAGTGTTGATTTTCAGTTTTGACCCAGGAGGACAACAGGTGCATGGTCCAATGGAAGACAACACAAGGATTAATAATTTCACAGGAAACTGTTTACATATATACCACTAGGTTTTACCATTACTAATACAGTATAACATGAATCACAAACATGTAACAGTCTAATAAACAGTAGGTGCAACTATCTGAGTTGTTATGATACTGTATATGACTGAAAACAATGTATCTACACAGTTCCACATCTAGAAAGAGATTTTTTTTTTAAATACTAAACTCATATATATATATAAATATATATAAATAAATAAATAATCACACAAAAATCAGAGCTTCTGGGCACATTATATTCGCTATTTATTCCCCCACTTTATAAGTTACATGACAAACCAACTAAACCGCCACTCTTTTTTTCCACTTGGAACGAAAACACATTTTCAATTAAATGACAACACATCAAGTACTAAATGAGAATAAAGTGTTATAGTTATTGTTCTTTGTTCAACAACAGCCAGACACCAGCAGTTCGATTTCTATTCTCTCATAAAATGATGCGTTTAATAAATATCTGAAAATTAGCTCATAAATGTGATGAACTTTGAATTTAAAGGACTTCGATGCTTCAACAACAGCTGGGAATACTCAGCTGGCCACAGTTTGTTTACACCTGCACGTTCTGACGTGCTGACGTTGTCTCCTCATCACCTGCACGTTCTGACGTGCTGTCTCCTGATAGTTCCTGACGTTTGCTCCTAATAGTTCCATCGTCTCCATGGTTACATATAATTTAAATTTTAGCATTTTATGAAAAATTGGCCCAGTCGCCATCTTTTCTTCCAAAACTTTCGACGCCAAATTCGGGTAAATGAATGCCCTCAAACCAAAATAACAGTGTTTTCAAATCCCTATACCATTGTTGATGTATTCCACACATTTGCCACGACTAATAAACCTTTCTAATAACAATTTTACTGCTAGAAAACGTTGAGTATCACCCAATCTGTGTTGTTCAAACATGCCTTCAACTATTCTGCTAATGTTAGCTAGCTACTTGTTCACCTTTAAATTCAACAAATGGTGTTCATTTTTGTAGTGAGGATGCTTGTAAAGTTTTTAGGGGAGTTAATAAGGAAAAAAAAACATAGACAATAAATTGACTTTAATTTATTTCTATGTGTATTTCTTAAGACTATTTTCTATGTGAAATACATTTTTATTTCAATTGGGAAAACTTGACATTCAGTTACTTAGCTAGCTAACTAAGTTAGTCTTACCTGCATGATGATGGCCTCTGCTGACAGCAGCCATTTCTCCACTACAATTCGCTTTTTATTTTTCTATCAATTGGTTGTTTTAGCTAGCTAGTTAGTTTTCCAGATGCTTTCCAGCAATCAGGCTTTGCATAAGTCCAAGTCCAAATGCAAAGTGAGAGCATGAAGTTCTGCAGATCTTATATAGCCTACCTGGTCGCGCGTCACCGTTCTGTTTCCATGACTTTCCCGTGCGTCATTACGCAAGCGCAAACTATTAGTAGTGTCGGTATTCTGTAGCCTGACGTGGTCATACTCAGATTCTAGTCAACAAAACAATACATAGGATCATAGGCGTCGTTTTAGGGGGGGACGGTGGGGACGTGTCCCCACCAGATTTTGTCATGAGTCATTTTGTACCCACCACTTTTTTTTAAACCTCAAGCTCAATTTAGTTAAAAAATAAAGTTCATAACACATAAGATCACTTACTGTACATGAGGAGCAATATGAGAGAGAAATGTGATCGATGATCTCTGTTTAGGGACATTAAACCACGTTAAGCTTTTTCACGTTATATTAAGCCCATGAGAACCGTGGGGAGTCAACCCACAGCCGCTGCTGCTGAAGATGTGAAGCGGAAACAAGCTTATAATGTCAGATAACGTCCATAATAATTGGACTTTTGGTTCGATTTTTTCAGAGTTTTCGGTGGTTATAAGGAGCAATATTACACCACGTCATGTCATATTGTCAACATGGTACGAAGCAGAACATGTCGTGTCTAATGCTTTTTGAAAACTTAAGGCTTTCTTCTTCATAAAACGAGTTGGACATCACATTTTTGAATACATTTTTATTTATTTACATTAGTAAGCTACAGGGGCCTGTACTGAACCCAGGGTTTTCTGTACCACGACGGTGGATTAGTTGTTACCGGGTTCAATCGCTGTGGTAATTTATGATGAACACCTAACCTGGTCGGGAGCAGGTTATGACGGAGATCAGAGATCAACTGGTGTAAAAGCACCGCCTACTGACCAATCAATAGGCCTACTCCATTGATAACGGCATCCCCATTCTTAGAAGATCCATTGACTGAATGGGTGGAGTTCAGTGAGAAAAAAAGAAGAAAAAGTTAGAGAGAGAGAGAGACAGAGAGAGAGAGAGAGAGAGAGAGAGAGAGAGAGAGAGAGAGAGAGAGAGAGAGAGAGAGAGAGAGAGGTGCGCTCTTAAAAGTTAAAACATTTAGAGACTGACAACCCGTTAACATTCCCTGATGGCTATTTATGAAAGGTAGGGCCTATAGATTTCCAGTGGAGGGAATAACGTAGGCCTATTGTAAACTTCTTGAGCCGTGTGTTGCCAATGCGCACATCGGTTTGAATTATGTTTTCACATTTTTTATTTGCTCCCACGATCGCTTCCCACTGCCAGGGTTGCAACTGAATAGACTACAGTTTATGGAAAGAACAAGTGTAATTATGGTCACATCTTGTGCCTGACTGATTGATAAGCCAGTCCCTCCAGACAAACGTGATTATGCGATCGCAGAATTCAATGCATAATCAGCCAAAGTCCGCATATTTATGTGGGGGCCGCATTTTTTCAAATAGGCTACGCCGCACTTTAGCCGCATAAATTGCCAATTTCCTCGCAAAATATGCGGGGCTTGCATGATTTCATAATCACCGCATTTTCGTTGCAA
This sequence comes from Gymnocephalus cernua, assembly GCA_023631565.1. NCBI lineage: Eukaryota > Metazoa > Chordata > Actinopteri > Perciformes > Percidae > Gymnocephalus > Gymnocephalus cernua. Next base: position 24,891,517 of record CM042425.1, read on the forward strand.
AAAAGTCACATATATCTCAGCAGAAAGTTGAAAAATGTTGCGTTTGCTTCACACAAGAGCAGCCATTTTCCCATGTTGCCATGGGAACGTTATGTAGTGACGTAATTTCGCCTACTGACAACATGGTTGGGGGAATCTCTTTTTTCATCAAACCGCAGTTTTTGCAAGTTCCTGCAATTTCATCGCATAAAATTGCACAAATATCCCACATATTCCATCGCATTTTATAAGAAAGCGTGCCGCATAATCAAGGATTTCTGCCCGCAACAATCACAAAACTCTGAATTTGTCTGGAGGGACTGATTGCGTTGTGACTTACACATTTACAGCGTCGGCTTTTTTGCCAGTTTTTCTTCCTGTTCTAGGAAACGACTGGACTGCCTTTTGCTTGTAAACCGTGTTTGTGTTCTTCATATTTATGTAGAATTGCTCTTATGTAAAATATGTGGCTCTGGTAGATTGATTGCAAACACCGCCTCTTTTATGTGAACGTGCGCGTCTCTAGATTGGTAAACCCGGGTTGAGTCAACTAGTTGATAAACGTTGTGACACAGTTTAACCGTGGTTGTTAGGGTTAGTGTAGCTGGGGAACTGAAAGGAATCCAGGGCATGTTAAACTGGATTTGTAGTAGCCTACAGGCCCCTGGACAACGTCTTTCAAAACATGACCTGCGCGAAAGAGAAAAAAATATGAATGCGTCATTGTCCCCACCACTTCTGGAAATACACTTCCGAATGCGTCTCTGTCCCCACCACATTTCAAACCAAACTGACGCCCATGCATAGGATTGTCAACCTAGCAATTCTACAAAGGAAATTTCATATCCATAAAGTGACATTTTCTAAATCTCAGCTTTTACTCACTTCACTTTTTTGAGTCTATCCAAATTATTAATAATAAGAAAAGTATTTATATAGCTGATGGACTGCAAGATTTATTCAAGGACATGTGATGATTCCATTTCACATTTTCTTTCTATTGTATTTTCTGTATTTTGTATTGTTTACTTTTTTGTATCTTCATTTTTCTCTTTGTGTATCCTATTGAAGTGCCTTTTGTCTTGAGGTTTTTTTTATCATTAAGTAAGGTTGTAATGTTAATTGGATGGAAATTAATTTCTTTTTGATGTTTTGTAAGTACGATGCCGAATTGTTCAAACACTATATTTGTTAAAGTATGCAAATAAAAAAAATGAAGAATGAAGAAAAAAATGTGATTATATTGATAGGCTACGTTAATAAGTAGTGAAATGGATGATAAACAAAAAAAAAAGATAAATAATAATCATTTTTTTTGTTTCTACATGTGTCATTTTCATGTAGCTTTGTGATGTGTATGGTTTTAACTGCCTCAAAACTGTCAGAAATGTGAGAAGATATTTTATCTTGCCTATATTAACACAACACAACATATCTTGCACGCGATACGATCAAAATATGAATAAAATCATATTTCAGGACCTGCATGTTGAGAAGATCACAAACTCAAACTGAACACAGTGTGATTGCTTCCAGTTGTCCATAATATTTTTTTGTATGTTGTAAAATACAAAATAACCAGAAGCAGAAATGTCTGCAGTCTGTTAACAGTACAGGTCTATAACATAGTGAGGTCTGATGCAGTGTTTTGCAGGCAGCCATGGAGTCCCTGAAATCCTGACAGATAATCTTTATCTTATAAAAAGGCCTATTCATATATTGTGCGTACAAGATAAAATCATTTGGGTAATACACTAGTTATAACACTAGGTTTGTATTTTTTTTTTTTTACTGACGTCAAAGGTGCATTCATTTGACAGGTCGATGTAACAAAGCCATGCTGACAAGATGTGTTTATGAACAACACAGCTTGTTTTCATGGTTCTTTTCACCTGTCACCACCAACAGTGTCTATGAAGGTTAAGAGTTGATCATTTTAAGATTTTAGAGTGGTGCATAAATGTATTAAATATACAGTATATACCGGTAGTAGCATATATCCTGAAGTCTTGAGAGGCAGACTACATGAGGATCATGTAAATTGCAATATCTTAACTTACCAGATGGGGTCACTGTTCACTTACAGTAGTAGATAAGTGATCACTTAAAATACATGGCTAGTGGAGATGGTTTCACAAATTATTTTATCCATTTATATAGTTAGAGTAAACTGTGGGAAGATTTTAAACACATCAAATGTGTTGTGTCTTAACTCAACACAATATGTAGCTCAAATTCAATGCAAGAGCAGTTATTTTTCCCCATCTTTTCTTTTCTTTTTTAAAATGAATGTTGGTAATGTACATTTTGTCTTGTTCATTAAAGTAGCATTGGTCTTTATCACAGCAGACATTTTGACTTGGCATAGTAGGGAAAACATGTGCTACTAATAACATTAAAGAGGACCCAGAAACCAAAGTAGCTCAATGTAATTCAGCCATAATTTTATTATTTGCCCCTGTACATTTCCTACTGTAACATGGTGTCAAAATGCCGTATGTTAAAAATCTTAAATTAGCTTTTTGTAGAGAATAAAGTCTGCTGTAGACTGCCTGGGACAGCCACATGGCTATATGAGCGCTCCATTATTCAAGTCATATAAAGTGTGGGCTCTTGTGCTTTCATTGGCCCCCGAGGAGCTGACATTAACCGATGGAGCCACTGGTAATGTGCGTACTCATTGAAATACCCCTCTCCCCACAAGATAGTGGAAATATGCCTCTTTAAAACTCTTTTAGTCCACTAAGTATAGAGGAATAAATAATACATGTTATACATTTACTATAAGAGTAACGTGTAGGTAAATGGCTAACACACACAATAAGCAGAATACATACGGTAAAAGGAAGAACCAGCTCTCTTTTTGATATACATTAAAGTGCTCATATTATGATTTTTGGCTTTTTCCCTTTCCTTTATTGTGTTATACATCTTTTTGTGCATATAGGTTTACAAAGTGAAAAAGCCCAAAGTCCACCCCAAAAGGACTTACCATCTCCAACAGAAAACACTGTTCACAAACTGCTCCAAACAGCTCTGTTGTAGTCCAGCCTTTACTTCAGAGATGAACGTCACTTTGTAACACACGTTATAATGCTCGCCTAGCTGCTAGCGTGGCACTCCCTCATACTCTGCTTCTGACTGGCTAGTAGTCCTTACCTAGGTACTGAGCATGTGCGACTCCCAACAAAGATGGAACAGAAATGCGATGCCTCACTCTGTAGCTAAAAAAGAGAGCTCAACACACAGGGTGAAAAAGAGAAGCTGCAGCACATGTGCAGTACAACAAAAATATGGTGTTACAACCTCTAAATACAATTATGAACCTGAAAATGAGCATAACATGAGCATTTAAATGCAGAAATCTCCTGGCAGGTGAATGAACACGTGTGGACAAATGCATGTCTCACAGTGTGTTTGTGTCAACAATCATTACATGGTAAGCCAAATGTGAGTGTTTGGAAAAAAAAAAGTTTTTATTGTCAAACAGCTGTGGAAGTCAGAGATCCAGAGCCTGAAACTGTTTACATTCAACATCCGTTGTAACCAACACTGTGCAGGGTTGGGATGTAACTCATTAATGACCTGTAATGGAGTTACAGTAATCAGAAATTTAAAATCTCTAATCTATGACAGTAATTGTAAACCTAAATCAGATTACACGTTCTCTAGAAAAATACTGGTGACTCCATGTTTTCCCATTGTGTGAAACAGAAAAACTATTTAAAATTGCAGCTTGGAAATTGTACATAAAGTGTTATGTTCACTCCACAACATGTATAGGTAAAATATGACACCAAAAAGAATAAATTAGATTGCATTAAAATAATCTTAATCTTGACGGTAATGATTGCATTTTAAAGCAGGTTACCAGCGATCTGTACTGGACTAGACTTTTTGAAGCAACCCAACCCTGCAGTTTTGTGAAATGTAATTTTCCTCTACAAAATTATAAATCTTCTTTGGCAATCTTTTAAATTAGCACACATTTAAAAAAAAAAATGCATTTTTGCTTAAATAAAGAATTAGAAATACATATCACTGTGCAGACATGTTCACATAGCTGCTATGGTCAACTGCAGCTTGAGGAGGGGGGGGGGGGGGGGGGGGTGCTGGAAGGAAAGGTAATGCAGAAAGGCACAGAGTGGGTTTCCTCCATCATGTCTTTACGCCTGCAGTTTGAACTGGAAAGAACTGGTGCTCCATTTGCTTGTGTCACAGTTGAGCATGGTGCGCTCTGTGAAGGACACATTGCCTTCTGCGTCTATCAGGATAATTGTATTGGTCCTAAATAGGCAGGGACACAGGATACAAGCAAACAAACACGTCAAAATTAACAATTTAAAATGCTAAAAAAAGAAAACAAAGAAGACATCAAGGACAACTATGATCATTTAAAAGTCACATTTGAGGTATTTAGCAAACACCCGTAGTAAGACTGAGCAGGCGGTGGCAGACGGTGCCTTGTTAAAGGACACTTTAATGGCTCTGGCAAAGACTGACCCTCTGACCTTTTGGCTACAGGACCGTGTAGGGGTGTCACGATTCTCCAAATCCACAATTCGATTTTAGTTTAGATTGGTCACGATTCAGTTCATTCAATTGAAACATTTTTTTAAAGCAGTGGCAGCAATGCAGCAATGGCAGAAAGGTACTTTACAACAAAAATTTGAGTTTCTCAGAGTTGACGAGGCGGACTTGAATGCACCATAAGTTTAACAAGGTGCACCTGAACGCACTATGAAGTCCTGTCGGAGCCCACAGGCTTTGATGTTGGTTGTTTGTTCGCATAACTAAGGGAAAGGCAAAATGTTGCTGCACCGGTGACTGTTTCTCCATCACCTCCGACTCCGGCAGTGGCCGTGGTGTCTGGAAAAGTGAAGCTGCAGGCTACTGGTAAGCTAACGTTGCCCTGTGTCTTTTTTGGGCATGCGCAAGTAGGCGGGGTTGGAGAGAGAAAGAAATACTGTGGGAATTGCTGGTCCTGCAACTGATTCTGATAATTGAAATACAAATCTCATTTTGATTTTCCATTTAAAATCAAAATTTTAATTTTAATTTTGATTTTCCATTTAAAATCAAAACCGTGACACCGCTAGGAGGACCGTGGCACAGTGCAGATGATCCCCTTTCGTTTGCTCACTGTGTGTGGAGGATTGATTACACTGGGGACTTTTGTGTATAGCAACAGATCTGTGGGTGGGGGGGTGGATGGTGGGTGTTGAGAGAGGAGAGAGAGGAGGTGTAGGTGGGAGACACTGACCTTGTGCCATAATGAGGGGTGCGAACACACACTGCAGACTGAGCCTGGATCGCCAGCTTGCTTAAACCATCACCCTGGCTCTCCTGAGCTGGATCAGGTGTGTTCCTGTTAAACAAACCCACAATGCACCTCTTTGAAAAGCTTTAGAGTCATGAGTTAGCATATAGATCATTCTCTGTCATACTCCCCATGCGGTATATTAAAGTCAGCGCTTGACGCATGTATAACATCCAAAAATGATGTAATGTACAAGCAACACCTGAACAAATGGCTCCTCAGTCTGCTCTGTTCTTGTCCCTAATTTCAGTCTCAGCCCTAAATGAACATGCTTTCTCTAAACTCACTGAAAACTGTTTCTGTAAAAATATGTCAGACAAAAAAATCATCATACAGTCATACAGTTGAGCCTTGGTGACATATTTGTTAAAGGCAAAATATGTGTCAAACCATTCTGAATTAAGTATTGCGGTGCTGCAGAGATGTCCCGGCCTACAAATCGTATCCTACAGACTAAAGATTTTGGTACAAATCCTCGCAAAAATCACACTATAATCATTTACATTTTTTTAATTTCAATAATTTTCAATGAAAATGTGAATAATGATACAAAAATGATCACTCCCTCGAATATCGTGAATCATATGGCAATCACAATATCAGTCAAAATAATCCAAATTAGATATTTTCCTCATATCGTTGCAGCCCTATATTACTAGTGAACGTTAGAGGTGTGATGAGATCTCGCCCCAAGACATCTTGCGAGATTAAAAACGCGGCATCATTTCTCGTCGAGGTTAAAAGTCATCTCTCGATACCAGTACACAAGTGCAAAATTACGTCGGTACAACTGAAAACTAATTCACGTTACATCAATCGACACAAACACACGCACGCCGCAATGCCGGTGAAGCGGACACAAGTGTGGTTTAAATTTTTATTTCATTTTGTGACTTTCGATCGAATAAAAGACTATTTTTCCAGTCATATTTCATTATTTAAAATTTTCTTTCAAATTAGGGATGCACCGAATCCAGATTTTTGGGGTTTGGCCGAATACCGAATCCACTGGTTAAGATTCTGCCGAATCCAAAACCAAATACCGGATCCTACTCCCATCCTCAGTCCATTAACACAGTAAACACATTAATGAAGTAAACAACGTCCACAGCAGTGTATTTTTCATTTTAACTGTAAAAAAAAATATATATATATAAAGGTAATGGGTTAACAAGTTTTTAGCTGTGACTGTCCTTCCTTTGCCGTACCTGAACTTGCTGCATTTTGGTTGATGTCTGTAGATTCCTTCATGCACAACTCGTATTCTTTCGGATGCTTCACACGCAAATGTTATAACAGCGGCGATGTTGTGTATTCTTTAGGGTCCTTGCCGCCATGAGACAAATCGGCATTGCAAATTGAACATGTAGCTCGACTTGAATGGCCTTCTTTTGACTGAAAGTACTGCCAAACAACAGTTTTCCTGCTCACGAGTTCCATTTTCACTTTCTCACAGCCTACTGCATTGAACGGTCCACCTACGTAAACACCTTCCCGTAATCAACGGCGGCGTCATTACGTCGACCAGCGCCAAGTATTATTATACAGTTATTCATAAACTAAGATGAATGAAATGTGTTGTTATGATGTGTGAATTTTGTGGGAGCCGACCACTCACAGTTCCTCATTGTTGAGGACGCTGAGCAGCTCTTGCACCAGGCCATCGCAGGACAGGGACTGGTCGCTGACAACGCTGGTGAAGTGACGCTTGCCTTGCAGCAGTTTACTCCACGGAGTTTCCAGCAGTGAATTACTCAAGCCGTAGATTCCTGCTGAGGGGCATATGAAGACCACAGACAAATATATACACGAGTAAGCTCTGTCGGGTGACCTCGTGGCACATGATCCTCCAATAAATAGACAGAAAATCTGACAACAATATCAACCTGGAAATGTCAGGCCAACGTGAATGGGCCATAGGCTGAGAGAAGGTGTATGATGTGAAAGGAACGGTTTCTACAGCAACCATAGGAAAAACACAGACCTGCTTTTAGATGGATGGGTTCAGGGCTGCCTCTGTTTCCATAGTAACACACAGTGTCTTGTTTGGCCCTACATGGGACACAGCAAGACGGAAAATTACAGATTGCATTTAGTGATGATTAAATTGTTTATGTCTAATTATGAAGGCTGTGTCAAGAGTCACAATGGCTCTATGCTCTTTAAATAAACATAAATACAGCGAGAAGATGATGTTCAAAGAGGCACTCTTGAGGGAATCCTGTAAAATGAGTGCTCAGGGTGAAAGAGAATATCAACAGTCCACCATACGGTATTCTTTGATGACTAATTTTCTTTGCAGACTTGGAAAATTGGAATTAAGAAGCCATTCATTTGCAAAATGGAAAAAAAAAAAATTAATACCTAACACTATAGTTAATTGCAGCATTTAAATCTATCCTAAAGGAGCAACTGATTAAAATGAATGTTTCAAAATACAAAGTAGTGCCGCAAACAACTTTCACAACCACAAAGCCATTTAGTTACGGTGTTCGATCTCTTTGCAAAGTCCTCAGTTAGAGGGAATTTATTCAGTCTGAAAAAAAATCTGTCTGACATCAAGGGCAGCTGTGACGGCTTTGGTACAGGAGAGTGAATAATAAATTATGACCAAATCCTTTGAACCAGCAGGGGAATTCATTTTTTTTTTTTATGTCAATTTTATGACAGCCACACCAGTGGCATCAGTCAATCTGAAATGTGGCGCAACACTGCTTCAACATCTAACTTGGAAAGTTTCCCAGTCAAGAAAAAAAATACGCTGCTGGGCTTGTTGCTGTGCCACAAACTTTATCGGATAGTTTTAAAAGCCAAAATACACATCTGCCTTTGGTCTATACCATACATTACGTATAAGCAAAAAAAAAAAGGCTTGCCCAACCCATTAACAATGATTTCATAGCTGTTTCATACCACAGTATATGAATGTGAAAAACAAGTTGACTACAGGGCTCATAATTGAGAGACGTATTTATTTGTTTAAGCACAAGAAATGCGTACTAGAGCCTGACCGATAAAGGATTTTTAAGGCCGATATCACTTCAAATATTTGGTGATTTAAAAATCCAATATTCCGATATATGGGCCGATATATATTTAAAAAACAAATAATCCAGAAATGCGTAACAAAACATAAACAGATTTCCCTAACATTAGTTATTTGTAGTTATTTATGAGTCCTCACTAAAATAATATAATGCAGTTTAAAAATTAACTTGTTTGTTTTGTCACAACAGAACAGAGGAACATCAAAATATATTAAAGTTCTGATAAATAGAATGTATAAAAATACAAACTTAAAGGTGCAATATGTAACATTTCTGCATTAAAATGTCTAAAAAAAACGACCATACCTATGTTATATATTTTTTTGAGTTGTGTAGTTACACTCTCACAAATGTTTCCACCAAACTTCAAACCCAGAGAAATCTGTTATTTTATTTTCAGACACGTCACGTTTCCTTTCCTTCCTAGTCGCCCGACAGTGGCGTCATATAACCTTTCACCCTCTAGTTACTCGTAACTTCCTTCAAAACAGGCATCCAGGTGATACGTTTGAGCGCAATTGTAAATCATACAATGTCACAGAAAAAAATACTCCTAACCACAATACTGCTTTTTCTGCCACGCAGCATCATTTTGTGATTAATAACATGCCACTTTGCAACACAGTAATACAGCAGATATCTTATTTATTGATACATATCAATATCGATCCAGTTTAACGTTACTACAATGTGTTGGTTGACAAGTAGCTAACGTTAATGCTAGCTAGCTCATGCTTGGTGGATAACATTATAGGGTTACCACATCGTTCAACACAATCATAAAGTTATTAGTAGCATCATTGTTTTCATCACGGATAAAAGCAGCACTGGGCTAACCCACGAATGAGTTTACCAGTAATGTTAACGTTAACTGTATAGATAAGACGACTAATCTAATGCTAATTTAGACAGCTAGCACCCCGGTCTGTCTGCCTGGGATAACAGCTGACAACACAGCCGTCCCGGCTATACGTTTGGTGCTGGGACATGTAGCAATAGCCAGATACCGTTAGCCCATAGCCAGCCAACAGCTAGCCATCATTACAGCAATCCATACAGTACAAGTACTATACAGCACTTAACTCCAGTGCCGGGTGCTTACGACACTAACGGCAGTTTAATGAAGCGTCGGGAAACAGTCCATATCAGACCCAGATCCGAGTCGCAACAGCGGCCATCCATAGCTAATGTTAGCTAGTCTCCGTTAGCGCTAGCTACCGGTGTTTGTGCCAAAAATCTCCTCCCTGCCGAATTTCTCACCTCTTCGCGTTTAGCTGCCTTTACAGTTAGCTAAATTAACCCGACAAGCACCAAAACGAATAGTTAACATTAAAGAAAAGTGAAGGGGGAGACCGTTCCGGGCAGCTTGGAGATGTTCACATCGGCCATCGGAGATTCCCCCGGCAATCCTCACCAGCACCCACACCTGTCTCTCAGCTTCGTTGAGTAGCTAGCTAACGTTACAACAAACCCCGTCCACCCCGGTGTTGAAACCATCCAAAAGGTGACAGTGACATGTGAAATATATTGTGATAGTCACTGTGTTTTAGCTGCTGGCTAACGTTAGCTTGCTGGCTCACTAGCTAGCTTACTGGTCAGATCGAATCAAGAAAAACCTAATTATGTTGGGGAAAATGCAGCTATGTTATTATAATGACATGAATAAACGTTACTATTGTACGTTTAAGATATGAAACTTAAAGGGGTAAACACGAGTGTTGCCAACAGGGACGCTGTAGAGCGCCCTCTGGTGGACAACGCCAACACTCACAGCATTGTTGAAGGGTGTTTCGTCCATTTTTATTCTATTTTGTAAATATTCACTTATCGGTCATAAATGCTGATACCGATAGTTTGGAAAATGCCTAATATCGGCCTGTCTCTAATACATACCACTTCATGTTAAGAAAGATTTTAGTACATTTATTTGCCCATCAAAAGTTGAAACAATGAAATGCTTCTTGTTTTCCTCGGCCAATTGTAATGGAAGCAGTGAGGACAATTCCCCGTTAGGTCAACCCAACTAAATAAACAGAATGAGGTAAGAGATGGTGTGACGTGACAATGAATATGCATGTTAAAATGCACGTAGGTGGGGTGACTGATTATCTGACTCCTCTGATTAGTCAGTTCATTAAAACAACTAAAGACCGACCACACACACACACACACACACACACACACACACACACACACACACACACACACACACACACACACACACACACACACACACACACACACACACACACACACACACACACACACACACACACACACACACACACACACACACACACACACACACACACACACACACGTTTTGTGTTCATTTCAGGTCATTCCCTGGAGCAGAGTGTGTTCTAAAGCAGGACAATGTGTCCAAGCAGCTGTGAGAGAACACTCAAAGCTGTAGGTTGACACTACACGGTCTCTCTGACAACAACAAATCAAAGACCTTGATATTGCGTCCAACTTGTACCCAAATCCCAGTTGAACAGTCTGAATAAACAACTGCTTTCCCTGAGTTCCTATGGTTACTATGAACACAGCAGCACTGGCCAATGTTGACTCGGGTGATAGCAGTCACCCCTCATACATGCATGTACACAGTAGCTGCTCAGTGGGAACCAGATGGCACTGTAACCTGAAGGGAAACTGACAAATCTGTAAAGCTTTTAACCTGTTGTCAGTTCTGCTGAGGGCAAACACAATGTCGGAAAAACTAGTTTGAGCATGGCCCTGAACTCAACAATGCCTGAAAAGGCCCTGATGTTTAGGTATACACTTTGCCCCGTGATATGCATCAATCAAATTGACCGTGGTGGTAGCAGGTGGAGGATTTGCAGAGGGATAGCTCTATTTCTGCTATTTGAAACAGGCTGGAATATTGAAACTCCCATCAAGGGGTGCTGTGGGTTGATTTGGGCTGAGATGAGGAAATAGCAGGAGGTCAAGACCACTAGGCAGACCGAGAACGAGGAGGGAAGAGTCAAAAACAGGCTTTTTCAGATCTCAGTAAGAGAGGTAATCAGTATGCTGGTTGGGAGACGATCTAATGAAGAGTCCTCTATACCGAGGCTGCAGAGCAGTTTCCCCATCGCCAGCTGTGGAGTAGTTGCCCGGAGATGGTTGGATGAGCTTTCGACATCATCAGTTCAGAATGTAGATGGGTAGTCGGTGGGGGGTAAGGACAGCATGTTCTCTCGTATCCAGTCACACATATCTATGTGTGTACAGCAACACATGCAGACATTAAAAGGCATTGAATAGGGGGATAAAACACTTGTTTTATGTGGTGTTCATTTTAGCCATGATAGCTTCATGGCTCAATGGATGGCAATGTTGATCTGTCAGTCGGTCCACCACCGAGTGAAATAGCTAAAAACCTCTTGGATGAATTACCATAAAATTTGGTTTGGATATTCTTAATTCCCAGAGGATGAATCCTAATGACTTTGGAGATTCCCTGACGTTTCCTTTAGCACCATCACAAGATTGACATTTGTGGTTAAAAGTCAGATGGCACAACAACTACTCGATGGATTTCAATGAAATTTGGAATTGACATTCCCCTCAGGATGAATTGTAATAACTGTGGAGATCCAGTGAGTTTTCCCTTAGCTCCAACATCAGATCAAAATTTCACTTTGTCCAATACTTTGGTTTCATGGAAAGATAAAGGCAGGAAAATATCGTGGGATTAAGATCTTCTCCTGATGTTTTATATGACTGCATGCTAACAATGGCAAAGCTAAAATCATAAGTATTTAGATTTTTGTGGCAATTTTCGGACATCTGGATTCACTCAATGAACAATGCAGGCTATATTTGAGCTATTTACTGTGAGCATCTACTAATTATATTGGGTACATAATCATGTTCTAGTTTACTCAAAGAGAATGTAATCTTAGTAGCGCTTGGAAAAACAAGTTCATCCACCCCTGATACTCTGGAATGTGCGTATCTAATGCTCCGCTGTTTTTCTTTCTCAGCTCAAACTAGTTTCTGCCAAAAATTACAACACATGGTTTGAGACCATAAGATTGAACCATATTCTAAAGTTGTTTTGATGAAGCAGCCACACTCTGCCTGACTGAACATACATTAAGCGGGGGCATTTGGTTGCAGGCGAACATCAGACGAAATATTAATATCTGGGCATTGACTTTAAAGTGAGAGTGACATGAAATCAGATCAAAAACCAAAGCTATAGAATAGTCTATAAAAAAAGGTGCCAATCAGAGATCATCTCAGATCAAAAAGTAAATATTCATGGTATTGGCTCCACGGAGGGACGGCTCAGTACGATGCCACGGACCAAATCACTTGCACGTACAACTCAACCCAACATGGTCATGGATTATTAATGGAGGCAGGATTGGTATAACAAGCATCACGATTTAAAAGAAGCAATACATAAATCATGGCCAGAGTGGAATACATGAATGCCTCCGGGTTCTGTATTAAGTGTACACCCTTTCTACTCATTGCATCACAATGACGGTGATCACACACACACACACACACACACACAAAAACCGGAGTGAAGACAAACACGGTTTAAAAAAAAATGGTGAGCACATTGTGTCTCCCACTGCCGCCCCATCATAAATCATGTACTGTAGCTGGTTACAGATGAATGAGAGATCCTCTAATTGTAATATAGTGCTACTCTCTATCCACCAGATGTAGTTATTGATCCGGAAAAGAAACTAGACGCCTTATTTCCTCTGAGCTGCTGGGCACACCACGTTGAAAACAAATAGGCTGGTAATGACGCCGTTTATATAAAAGATGTAGGCTTGCTTTCTGTCACTGTCTGTCATCTCCATCTGCAGTGAACGCAGCAACCAGCAGATGGGTATTTGAGGAGAGAAACAAACAGTACTTTCAAAGCATGAGGCTCTGCTGAGTGATTTCAGCCTCAATTCAATTTAATTCAATTTTATTTATAGTATCAAATCATAACAAGAGTTATCTCAAGACACTTTACAGAGAGTAGGTCTAGACCACACTCTATAATTTACAAAGACCTCCAAAAAAACTCCCTTTTTTTAGGGAGAAACCTCGGGTGGTGAGGAAAACTTCCTTTTAGGGAGAAACCTCGGACAGACCCAGGCTCTTGGTAGGCGGTGTGTGACGGTGCCGGTTGGGGGTGTGATGATGAACAGTGGCAATAATAGTCACAATAAAGATTATAGAACTATGACTAGAAATGGTAGTTGTGGTAGTTCATGGCGTAGCAGGGCACTGCAGAGTGTTACAGGGTGTAGCAAGACGTAGCAGGGTACCTCAGATGACAGCGCAGTCAAAGTGGAAGACATAAGGGCATTTTTCTTTCATTTAAGAGGAATGCTACTGGGGCAGTGCAGGCACAACTACAGCTCCCGGTCTTAACAAGGACATTTGCATATCTTGATCTAGATGCTTAAACATATCAAAGAAACAACAGCCAAGCCATCTAGCTGCTGTCTAGACCTATGTGACAAGAGAAAAAAAATGGGGATTTTCAAAGGCTGAAATAATACTGATATGGACTGAGGCTGCAATATTAAATACCTGGGACCAGGGAAGACTAAAAATTGTCATTTGAAACTTGCAAGTTTGTTTTTGGAATCCAAGAAACTGATTGTGTTTTTAACTTAATTGTCCGTTCACTAAATCCGTCTCCCAAACAGCGATCGACCAATAGATGCTTAGCAACCATAACTAGGCACGGCAGGTCTGTCAAGCTTTCCATTTCTTCACGTTGAAGCGGTGTGCCTGGGGCTGTATTATGAGAGACACTCAGCATTTAAAGAAATTGGAGGGTGGCGTCTTTTTGGGCCTTTTCAAAAAAACAAAAAGTACAAGGGCGATATTGTAAGGAATGGAAGTGGAAAATGCTAGCATGACCAGAACTAGCTTTTCGTTACTGCTTACAGTAGTAATATGATCCAGCTTTACCTGCAAGGCCAAGGAAAAAGATTAGCATTTCATAACAAGAAAGTCACCTCTGTTTAAAATCAAGGATCCATTATTTCAGTAAACTGCATTATAACTATCGTATTGGAGGTAGGCAGCAATGATTAGCTGACATCATTGTTTCTAAAAATGATATTATGAGCCTAATACAGCAGAAAACCAAAAAATAGCACCTTCAAAATAGCACCGTCAAAATAACACGTATACAGGCGGGCGCCATCTTGGGAAAACACAAACGCCCTGCCTGAGCTATGTTACTGGTTACTGGCTGCACAGCGTTCGTCGTTCGACTGATCATGACTGTTTTCCCAAGATTGCGCCCGCCTGTATACGTGAACAGTACTGTCTTTATAAACTATCTTTTTAATAAACTGTCTGTCGCAAATGCTTCGGTTTACATGTAGGGACCCTCATTATGCTACCGTAAAAGTGTGGTGCTATTTTGAGCCTTGTTAGTGGTATAGAAATAGCGATTTCTTTTTACTTTACTGGTCACATTCTAGCATGAAAACAAATCCCAGAGAACGGTCGACTCAGTAAACATGTGTTATTAACCCCTAGGTTGATTTTGCACCGGATTTGTCCTTTAAAGTGATGCTAAAACAACGTGGAGGAAGGGGCCGGACAAGCATAAAAACCCGTCTTGAGAAAAGATCCTCCTTGAGGTCATGTTACCAGGATCATGACACCAAACTCCACTGTGGAAAGCCTGATATCCCCCTCCCCCCCCCCAAGGGATACAGTCTGGTGTGTCTGGTGGTGTGTGTGTTGGAGCTGAACCTCCAACCTCTCGCTGGCAGAAACTGAGACCCATTTCCATGCCAATTGTCTACAGGGGCCTCCACCGTGACAACTATCTCTGTGTGCACTGATCCCACTTTGATTTCTCTCACTTCACCAAATCACCAAATTCAGTCAGTCGGGCTGGTGAAGCAGGCGAGGCGGAAAAAAGAAAGAAAAGAAAGAACAAAAACCTCATCATTTTTAATGCCGTCAAGATTTTCAATTGTCTGAAACACGAACAGGTGTTTCTTCAGAATTTTAATGCTGGCTCTTTCACAGCTCAGCAGCCTAGATTTCTTTTTCTTTCCTAGCACTCCAGAGATGAAGACGCTGCCTTTGCGGTTTCATTCCAAGGTAAGGCCAGAATTCAGAGGAACAGAGTTACAGCCCATTCTCAACAAATTGAGTTTGATTCCTTTAGTGCACTACCCTGGAAATCCAGAGTTCTCGCGAGAGCCCAATTTGAATTTGCTCAGCGAGTCACCCTGGGATTGAGTGATGATGCTCATTAACTATGCCCTTGTAGCCGAGCTGCACCAATCACATCGGTGTATCTGATATAGGCGGGCCAGAGGCGAGCTACACAGATGACGACAGCGCTGCGACGTCAAAGTCCGAAATCAGTCAGTAAACTTTGGTCATAGTGTTATCCAATTGCGTGCAGGAATATTTTCAAATGCATGCTTGGTGCCACTCCTCGAGTTGGGCCATTTTCATTACTCACAGCCAGACCCTTAACCTTTCGGATTTTTGGTCTGGATTTCCAGGTTATTTGTGCACAAGAATTTGCAGATATCACTTCATGACACTAACACAGTGCAGTAAAGAACTTGTCTGAACATCCGACAGCCTAAGGTGGCTACGTTACGTATTTTTTTTTCTAACTCTGAAATAAATTCCAACTTGTAAAATGTATCAGGTTGCAAGTATGGCTGCTTACTGGAAGACAAACGTTTATTCTCGCCAACTCAATCTCAGTGTAAAGATTGTCATGATGTTAATACATCTTTCACTACGCTTTATCAGTGAATGGATACTTAGATTTCACCACACCTTTCACTCACATGAACTCCGCGGTGATGAGGTTGAAGCCATTGTACAGGTGGCTTTCTGTCGACACCTTCTTCAGGTAAGAGTAGCAGTCCAGATCCTTGTCCATAAGGTAGTTTGACACTAGAAATCCTGCAGAACGGCAGAGGTTAAAAGAAATGGTTGTTAAATTAAGCACTCAAACCTAGCCTAGTTGATAATAATACATATTCACATATCAATAATAAAAAAGATAGATATGTGAAACTTGCAGCACAAATGGTTCCACAATACCCTTCAAAATGCAGCCAGAAATGCAATGTTGCACTTTTAAAAAGGGTGAACGATAAAATATACAGTACCAACCTAAGAAATTGCATGAGTAGACTATTAAGTTACTACAGTTAAGTTATCAAATAAATCTAAAGTGTAAGCAACATACTTCATAGGAGTCTGTGGAGAGAATATATATATATATATATATATATATATATATATATATATATATATATTTTCTATGTCTTTTTTTTGTGTCTTTGTTGATGTCCTGAGCACACTTGCACCGAGGTGTATGGCAATCAAGTATTGAATCTTGGATGCATTTTATCAGTGAATAATATATTTGTGACTTTTTCATGGCTGGCTCACCTCTTCCTTGTGCATCAGGATTGAGACGTCCTTCCATGTAGTTGGTGATTGCAGCCAGCTTGCCCCGCTTGCTGATCCCCAGCCATGATCCTCCCTCCTTACTACATTCCAGGTCCAGGCCTGGTTAACACAAAAGTAGTAAAATGTTGCTTAAACGCAGCTCCGTGCTGTTCATCGGACTTCACTTGGAGGCCAAATATATTTTACGCTGTTAGTAGCCATTCAATAAGCCATTATAAGAGTTATAAATAACTCTGAAAAAAATGAATAATAATAATAATAATAATAATAATAATAATAATAATTTATAACAGTGTTTCCTCCACACTTTTGAACAATTCCCACAACATTCAATACCTATTCAACTATTCTATGTTCAACACAGGTCCAGTAAGTTAAGTCTTCCTTATGATAGTACTGTATTTTTCCTCCACAGCGCTGCGGAGGAGGGTCTGGCTAGTCCACACAGCACTCCGGGATGGGAGAAAAACGTGCTCTGGTTTATTGCCATTTATTTAAACCAATCAGAAACGTCTTGGGCAACGCTAAGCACCGGACGCAATAACAGTGCCGCTGCAAAATAGCCCTGGGAAGGAACTTGTTGTGGTGGAACGTGTGTACGTTGAAAAGTTGTTTTAGTCGTGCAACAGAAAACTCAGATTGGACAGATAGTCTAGCTAGCTGTCTGGATTTACCCTGCACAGATCTGAGGAGCAGTTAAGAAAGAAAAGATACTGAACTTGAACTAGCCTGCATTAAGATACACCTAATGAAATACTCCATTGACTGTTATTGACATAAAAAGATCACTATAGGAGGAGTACATCCTTTAATCTGTCGTTTGATTGGACTACCCTCGTGTGTAGCTTTGGCAGTGATTAAATAAACTCAATCCATCAATAAATCTGTTGTTATCTTTCCACATACCTATTCTTCGCATGACATGGGAAAAGTAGACTGCATGTCTACTGCACTTCCTGGTGATCAATAAAAGACAGGGCCACTTACAGTTACAGTGACCACGGCAGTCAAGCGGTCTTACTCCTCTGGGAGTGGATAGAAAGCAAGCCCGATCCCACTGGGAGCTATAGCTTACTTCCCTTTGCATCATGCTGTCTCCTTCAGGGCCCTGCCTCCACACCCCCCCCGGCCCCGCAGATAAGGCAGAGCCATTTATTCCTGTCACACCGCATAAAAGCAGCCATCAATTAAGGGCCCACTACCGGAGTCCTGACCCCTCTATTACAGAGGGGAAAAGGAGACTGACGAACAACGAAGCTATCTCTGCATTTCCTCCTTCAGAGGAAAAAAAGGCAGGATGATTGATTTCCTCTGCTTGGCTAGAATGTGTATTGGACATCAGCAGGGGCGGACTGGCCATCTGTGTGATCTGGAGAATCACAGAACGGCCGGTACTCCAGGACGGCCGGCGGGCCGGCCCACCACCCGCCACCCATGCAGTCATCACCTGTTTTTCCCCCACTAATCTGTTTCACACTCCAGTACTGTAGGTGGCAGCAATGCACCTTTAAGTTGGATGCCAACTGGCCGTGGCCGCCAAGTAAGGAGAAGAAGAAGTGGAAGAGGAGGAAGAATATGTCTATGGGAAGAAACCAACAGCAAGGACGTTAGATCATGGATGTATTAAGAGAACGCGTTAGATAGAAGCATAGAAACAAACAATATGCATAACGCGGCCGCGGGTAAAAAAACGGAAAGAAAAGGGTGGGGCTGAGAAGGCGAGAGAAAAAAAAATGCGGAATTTAGATACTGAAGCCGCTAAATGTCGCAAACTAACTGAAATATTTAGCAGCACAGCCAGCAGTGAAGAAGTGAGCCAGACAGCTATGCAGCAACAGGCCACCAGTGATGAGGGACAGAAAGATGAGCTGGTCTCACAGGCAGATACAGGGCAAGTAAGTATGGAACATGAGGAGAAAGAGAGTTACTCGCTAGGGATGATGTTAGGAAGTGATATTCAGGTTGCTACATTTTTAATGATTACAGTAGTTAAAACAGCTAAACAACATTTTAGCTGTAAAATGCGACATGCAGTAGCTAATATTAAGAAATATGTTGTGCTTTTACTTTTAAAAATGTTGGTAACGTTACAGTTAATGCTTAAACTTTGAAGATTTTGAATACAGAAGTTACATTTGTAATGGTGTATTTTCATTTAGATGTGTTATTATTTGTGCAGTAAGATTAATTACTGCAAAAATAATTAAGATTATTAAGTAATAAATTCATTTTAAGACAGCATGGAATAGATTGTATAATAGATTGTATTGCATATTACACAATCTATTCCATGCTGTCTATGTATCTATATGTTTTTTTTAATCCATTCCATCATTTGTTTATTCAAGTTGAGCTTAGACCAAGAACAGAGAAAGACACCCACTCCAGCGGGTCAGTGAAAGTAAAGAGTTTAAACATTTGTAGTGTTCCCTGGACACAGACCAGTCAGAGACATTAAAAAGGAGTTCCACAGTATTGCAGGTGAATGATGTAAACCATTTGAAATGAAAGATTATGAATTATAATTATGTTAATGATGGTGCTGGAGCCTCAGAATGGGATTAGTAGCCTAGGACGTTTTCGCCCGCAGTATTGCACCTAAATGAAATAGATTTTCAGTAATATTAGCTTATGATTAAATATGATATACATTATATTGGAATATACGCATTTACTTTAGCAGCAATTTTCTCCAACGCAAATTCTCTCTCTTGCAGCAGCCGCTGTGTTGCTTTTTTAACTAAATACATGTTCAAACTCGCATATGTGTGCATGAGTATGTCCACCGACCCGTTTGTTTGTGGTTGTTGCCATGGTGAATCGTAGTATCATGGCTCCATTCATGCTGTCTTTGGTGCAAGCGCGTAACCCTGAGTCAACCTACTCCGAGTTGATTGAACCAACTCGAATCAGCTGTTGTGAAACCGAAAACTCAGAGTTTCCCATCTCAGGCTCAATCAACTCAGAGGTCAGGCTCAGACTCAGAGTTTATTGAACCTCCTACCTGAAACGGACCCCTGTGCTATTGCTATAATTTGGATGGTATAGTGTCATGAGCCACAATTAAAGTCTTGTGACACTCATGCCAGACGGCAGGCGTTATTGCTGTTGTTGTCGAGTTTCCGCGCGCCGATTGCTTTGGGCCGGGCCTAGTCAAAGTCCAGGGCCGTTTTTTAGTCCCAGTCCGTCCCTGGACATCAGTCAATTAAATATAGTTTAGTGTGTGGGGATATCCTGTGACGGAGTAGAGGAGAATTGGATTTTGAGGTGGAGCACAGATTTTCTCTTGATTATTGAAACCCATGTATCCTTTGAATAAACCATGGCTAAAAAGCCAACATCTGCTGCATTTCCACATAGTTACAGAGCCAAGATACATATGTTTTAAAGTCTAACACATATTCCATCTGTCAAGATGTAACACAAATTCCTCTTCATCAAGAAAATTTGTGTGTGGGGCTGCAACTAATGATTATTTTCATTGTCGATTAACCTGTTGATCATTTTTTCTCGATTAACCGATTAGTTAATTGGTCTATAAAATGTCAGAAAATAGTGAAAAATGTTGATCAGTGTTTCCCCAGATGACGTCCTCACACGACTTGTTTTGTCCACAGTGTCGCGCAGTTTGTTTTTGTTGGCATTCGTGGAGCCTGGACTGTCTACAGAGACCGCGTTTTTTTATTTTCTTTTTACAGTGTGTTCAGGTGACAGGCAGCTCGCGGACAGTGAGGAGATGTTTGCTGTATGTGACAAAAAATGTTGTAGCCTAAAAACATGTGACATCGTTTAGAGCACCTTTAAGAGAATCTTTACTTTTTTTCTTAAAAAAATTGTGCAAACCGATAAAGTGATTATCAAAATAGTTGGTGATTAACTGACGAATAATCGATCAATCGATTAATCTTTGCAGCTCTATTATCCGTTGCCTGATATTATGTTGTTTTGATTGCAACTTTTAACCATTTTGGCCGAGTCTCCCTTGCAAAAGAGCCTTCCAACCTTGGGAACTTAACTGGTTGAATAAAGGCCAAAGCCTGCACTTCAAAACAAAAATGACTGGTCTAACTTTTTCCACGTGTACTTATTCTCTCCCGGTAATAGAAGACCAGCAAGAAGTTACTCATTTAGTGGCATTCAGTGCTTTACTATTTATTTTTAAATGTGTATTTGCGAGGTAGTGAAATGGTGTGTGGCGAGCTGGACTCAAATGTACAGACTTACCGCTGAGGATCTCACTGTTGGTCCCCCAGAAGTCTGCAGCTTTGGACGGCCTGTTGTAGAACTCATCTCTGTTTGCAGCCAAAATTAGCCTGCGGAGGGGGAGCGAGAGACAGGGGTTCAGAGGTTGTTGGGTTATCTTTGTTCATTCAGTGAGTCTTGTTTATTTGCTCTTGACGTGAACCAATGAGGTATTACAGAAGGCCATTGCTGGTCTCAACGGCAGATCCATTATCAACAACTAATTCATGACATCCCATAAGCTGATGAGTTGGAAGACAGACAAGACTAGAGCTGTAATCGGGCCTTAAAAGTTAGGCCTGACAAGGCCCGAGCCCGACAGAATTTGGCCCGAGCCCTACAAGTACATTTTGATTGACAGCTTTTTAATCAAAAAATTATACAAATGTGCTCATGCACACAGCTCTTTTGCCTTTTGTCAAGAATGAGTCATTTATACATTGTTTAACATCATTTATTCTTGACTAACGTAGGCTATAGGCCACTTGGAAGTTGGAACAAAGAAATAAAATAAGTCCTCTAGAGGCCAGCCTTCGTTTCACCTCCTCAGCATCCATTTTCATGCTAATCGAAACGCATCACCTGACCGCTCATTTACTGCGAAACCTCGGAGCGCAAGGCCGAGTCCGGCCCTTGCACGTGTAAAATGATAGAAATTAAGCCCGAACCCGACCGAACAGGCAAAGATCTTCAGCTCTAGACAAGACGGGCCATTAATAGGGGTGTTGAAATGAATCATTGCATCGACGCATCGCGACGCGGACGATTCTGTATCGCTGCAGTGACAGACCATAATCGATTATTGCCTACTTATGTTACTTGATTTTCCGGTCACCGTTTTGTTTTTGTCTTTTGTCTGCTCAGGAAGTTTCTGTTTAAGGAGCAGATACAATAAAAAGGGGAGTTCATGTATACCTGACTGCTTGAATTAGTTGACGATAACCATGTGTAGCAACATATAATAACACTGAGGAGGAGACGCATCGTGATGCATCGGGAATCGATTTGAATCGTTGACAGGATAATCGCAATCGAATCGAATTGTGAGACCAGTGCAGATTCACACCCTTAGCCGTTAATGTTACAGATTTGCTGCAAGAACCCGAGTCTCTCACTGGCTTTATAAAGGCCTCAGATTTGTCCAGGAGTCTTCAAATACAGTAATATTGCAAACTGATTGAAGAGGACGCAGAGGACACAAAAGGCCTTGAGGTGCTGTGATGATGACCAAAGAAGGAAGCATCAAAAGGAAGGCGACAGGTAAAGGACAAGCCAATATAAAAGTTACAGATAACCAGAGGAGAGTAATGATAAAACAGAAGTTCACCAATTTCTGTGTACTAGCTGTGTCAGTATAATACAGCAGGTTGGTGTAATTGCTTTTGATTTCCTTTTTAGTGCATTTATAAAAAGAATCTACTTAGAGAGGGGTGGGTGATGTGGACAAAATTCACGATACTGTAACTATCATACCGTTATATCAACATTGATGTTATATTTACTAATTAATCCTACAAAATGTTATACTATCATCATTATCACATTTCAGATGTTTGTCATACATCTATAGATTTTTTTTGTTTAACCTGGTTCATCAGTCATGAAACTCATGCAAGCAGGCAAACATTGTATTAAATCTACAGAACTTTATTTCATATTGTAGTGGAGAGGACTTTCCAAAGACACTACATAAGCCTTTGGTGGGAATGCATATGAAAGGATGTGCAAGGCACCTGAAATATTTCCATTTGCAGCCTTAATAAGATATAGAGTCTTAGGTTTGAATATTTCAGTCAATGTAAACATCATATAGCTTCAGTAAATGGCGAAAAAGCCAATACAGAATATACCGTAGATGACGCTGTCAGACAGTGTGGAATATTATTATTTTTCACACCTTAAAGTGCTCATACTCTGCTTCTGACTGGCTAGTAGTCCTTACCTAGCTACTGTTCATGTGCGACTCCCAACAAAGATGGAACAGAAGTGAGATGCCTTACTCTGTAGCTAAAACAGTTGAAGTTTTTTGAAAATTAAACCATGTAAACCTATTCTGGTACAACCTCTAAATACAATTATGAACCTGAAAATGAGCATAATATGAGCACTGTAAAGCTACTTAGGAGGTAAACTGCATGTTAAGGGGTTAAAACTATATCTATCTATAAAAAACATCTAAAAAAAAAATGTATTCATCTTTGGCAGATCTAGATAAACCGTTTCATTTCGCAGAGCTGTCCCCACACACACACACACACACACACTCTGTCAGTTAAGCGCTGCACTACACTTTGACTTGCATTATTATTCAGGGTGAGTAATGATGTCATTATGTTAATGGCCATGAATAGCTACAAAGTGTGACCTGTATCTAATGTAACAACAGCCATTAGTTTCTACTGTACATGCCTTTACTAGCAGGTCACTACTGTCAATTGTGCAGCGAGGAACGGTTACTGTAACATCACTTAGTGGCTATATATCCTCACTCAGCTTTCGTAATCTACTCAGAGTCCTCACACAGCAACACACATGCACACAAGCCCTCATCCAAGTCTTCTCACCCAGCAGCTACGAAACACAGAAAAGAAATCTTTCTTTCTTTGGCTCAGAGGATAAGATGACCTCTTCCTATTGCACCATGTGACTTTTGTAAACGTGAATTAGCATTTTAGCAGAGAAGCATACATGTTTTTAAAGATTAGTTTTGAGCATTGTTGGCCTTTATTTGACAGGACAGCTGAAGACAGGAAATGGGAGAGAGAGCTGAAATGACATGCAGCAGAGGCCGCGGGTCGGACTTCAACCCGGGCCGCTGCGGTAAGGACTGAGCCTTTGTACATGGGGCGCACGCTCAACCAGGTGAGCTACCAGGGCGCCCCACATACATGCATTTTATGGTATGTAAGCATGCTAAGCACCAACATATAGTGCATCGTGTTGTACATTTATAGAATTTGAGTAAAAGATTGTCGAGATATGGATTTAAACATTGTAGAGAGGCACTTACATAGCCTTTGGGAAAACTACACAGGCCAGAAAAAAGGCCAATAATATGGATTGACCTCTTCAGTTTGTTTCTCATGAGCTTGGCAATGGTCCTCCTATTAATCGTGGGTGGGTGGATGCTGCTAAGAGCAAACCGATAAACCAACCTGACCTAATAGGGGTCGACCTCTGTGCATCGAGGGCTAATGGCAGCCCGTTCCCACGGCGCTGTGTGAGCCACTGCTGCTCCAGAAAACAAAGCTAACACTAATGATGCTATACCCGAGAAAGAGC
The DNA here is from genome assembly GCA_023631565.1 of Gymnocephalus cernua. Classification (NCBI taxonomy): domain Eukaryota; kingdom Metazoa; phylum Chordata; class Actinopteri; order Perciformes; family Percidae; genus Gymnocephalus; species Gymnocephalus cernua. Next base: position 24,915,835 of record CM042425.1, read on the forward strand.
ATCTGCTATCAGATCCTGAGGGGGAAATCACATGCGTGCAGCTCTGATCACAGTAACAGTCAGCCAGCTGCATCATGTAGGAGGGACGGCGAGAAGCAGAGAGGTATCAAAACGCTGCATGAATACTGAACTCGGATTCTTTGTCTATTCGGTAAACACAGTGGTTTGTGGACATGGCAGCAGCCACTTTAGATTTGATGTGGAATTATGTATTCAAGGGTATTCATGATTCCCATTGGATCATTCCATATACTTTTTGTCAGCCCTTGACCTTTCATCTTGCATTACTTATTTTTATTTATTTATTTGACAGGGACAATGAACAGCTCCTTAGCAGCACCAGAGTTAGCTATACGCTATAACGTCAGGTCACATTTAATTTCCACTTGATTAAAGGTATAGTGGAGGATTTTCTTTTTCCGGGTGGATCATCTAGAGTAGACTATTGGTCCTCCTAGTTGTCAATCATTCTGGGATATGTTTACGTAAGGCCGTCGTACGTGCCGTGACAGGTCAGCGAGCAGACGGCCACGGCTTCTGACCATAGACAGTATATAAAAGCCTCAGACCACTGCCAGTGCCTTCCCGCTCTCGGCGATAGCTTGTTTGTTGGCCTGTAGCATGCTAAAGTTAGCTATAGAGATGCTTGTCGTAAATAGATTAATAGAGTCTGACATAGTGGAAAAAGTGCAAATCTTCTTTTGGAAAGTTGGCTTGTAGAGCCATGCCGACAGCAAAATGTAAACAGAGCGTGCACGAGGAGAACTAGGCTCGTGCATGCCCTCTCGTGCACACGTTTAATAGGCGTTCCGTCTCGGGAGCATTTTTTCAAAAAGTGGAGAGGGCGGTTCTTTTCTAAAATTCAGGAAAATCCTCCATTATACCTTTAACTATCTGCTCCAATACAAGGCATTTTGAAAAATAGCTGGAATTTTGCTGGAATTTCTGGTGACTATGTGACTTTTCCTCTAGAGCGACCGTTGGTAGATGTTGAGATGAGTCACTCGATGAGTGAAAAATCAAGTCTGCTGCTATTGCTAGAGGTAACTAAAGTCATGAGGATTCATCGTCTGGGAACCCTAGATATCTGTACCAAATATTATGGCAATCCATCTATTGGTCGAGACACATCAGCAACCTTTTAGGCTTTCTCTTAAGCCAGTGTTCTGTCAAAATGTTAACTTGCTTACGGCACCTATCACAATTTAATTGGCAGACTGCCATGAGTAACATCATACTCCAAAGGGGATAAAGAATTTCAGCTGTTTGTTTAGTCAATCCCTTTCATCTTTTATGACATTAACAAGCCTAAAGGAAGTGCTATAATTACGAGTCAAAATCACATTACAATGCTGGTTGGTTGATTGCAGCACTGCTTTTATTCTGAGCAGCTGAAAAAGTTGAAATAAAAAACAAACAGTGCAGGCTAGATATTAAGAGTTTCGAAATACAGAAATCTCAGCATGTGGGTAATGATTTTGTCATTTGTGCTGACCCATTTAACCCTTAACCACCATAGGTACAGTACACTACGGTCTTTCTGTGCTGTGGGAGTGTAATAATTATTCTGAATGAAACTTTAATCCTGCCTTTAACCCAATTTAGTCTAAAGGCTCTGACACACCAACCCGATAACCGGCCGTTGGACAGTCTGGCGAGGTCGGTGACTCGAGTCTGTTCAGTTTGTTCCGTGCCGTCGTCAGTCGGAGGAGCCGTCGACATCCATTTGGGCCGATTTGACTTGTTGAATCGGAAGGCGGGCAGTCGGACTCAATGACCAATCTGATTGGTGGAGTGCTAACCCGGAAATGATGAGCGGGATGAGCGTGACGAACAGCCTCTCAAAATCTGACGAAAATCTTTTAAACTGACCTTTGTCGATCTGAAATGAAGACAGATTCAGCAACTGCATGGCCTATTTCTTGCTTAAAATGTTTTCAGAAACACGTTTCGGTGAACTGTTTTCGTAAAATACGAGATCGTATTCCGAACGAGCCGCCATTATGGTCTGGCTTTGAAATTCATGAGCGTAGCCAGACCCACGTGACGCGTTTGTCCAATCAGCTGCTGGTTTTCATTTTTTTGGCAACAATACAGATTAGCGCCACCTGCTGTTATGGAGATGTATTGTGTCTCGCGCAGAACCTACGCTCAAGTCGGCGTCGCTTCGATGTGTTCTGAGGTACTTTTTTTGACCAACTTGGGGAGGCAGTCAGTGCGACTGCCTTTTCTGCCGACGGTCGGGTTGGTGTGTCAGAGCCTTAAAACCATCCTTTTGATTTACACATCACTGCAGCAAAAGAAAACTCTCACACACACACACACACACACACACACACACACACACACACACACACACACACACGAGGACACAGTACCTTTCACTTTTCCCCAGGTTCAGGTCTGAGTCAGAACTCGTACCACACCTCTGCTGTGATCTCCTGAGCCAGGTTCAGACTCCCAGAGGGAAGGACAGAGATGGACTATGGCCAGGTGTAAAGTTCACTGTCAAGCTCAAGGGGATTATAATGCGCTGGACTCGAGTCGACATCACCCCGTAACTCACACTGACTGCACGTAGTGCATTGGTCTGTGCTCCCTACTGACAGAAGTTAGCGTTTACTGCTGCGTAGGGCACATGGAGGTTGCACAAAGATTCATTCAGCGCTTTAAGATGGTAGATTTGAGCAAAATAAGTGATTATGAGTATTTTCTATAGCTAGTAAGTAAGTACATTATGTGCCCAATACAGAAAGATATAAGTCCCCTTATACAAAACTTGGGCCCTGGCAAAGACTGACACCTCCAAAATCAGATATTTTTTTTTAAATAAGATGATAAAACAGAAAACAAAATAATTGTACCTCTTTTCCTTTGCTATTATTCTGTTGTGTGTATGTGTGTGTCTTTGCACCTCTCAAAGCTCCTAGTGGCACAAAAGACAATCTTGGAACAAGATGAAATAGTGAACATTGCAGCATTGTCACAGTATGACAGCAGTGATGTCAAGTTTTTCACCTTATATTAAAAACAAAAGCATCTATATATTCTGTAGCTGCATATTCCAGCACTTCACTGAAGCCATATGATGCAAACTGAGTGAAACATTCAACCAACTTTTTCTTTTCTATAGCCGTGTAAAGAAAGAAGAAGAAGAATACTTTGTATACACACCCTTCTAAAAAATACAGCCTATTGGGTATCTTGTGAAAAATAGCCTTATAGCATTGTTTATCAAGATGGACACAGTGGGCACTTTTTACGATTAAAAATGTCCCAATGAACACACTGCAGTGCCAAAATCAAAAGTGCACAGGTGATCTGATGTGTGAGCCTTATCTTGGTGTTTATCCAATTGCTGCTTAAGCCACGGTCGCACATGCGCAAAATAAACATCAGCGATTATCCGCCTCCCTCTTCCTAGGATGGCAAAGGCATGACCCGCCCTACTCTGGCTTACTCTGCCTCTGATTGGTTTACCCTGGTATCGTTACCCTAACCAATCTCACTCCTCATGCCTAAACCTAACTAATCCAATCAACGAAGGCAACAAGTACTGGCCAATCAGAGGCAGAGTAGGGCTGGGCGTGCTTTCGCCATCCTACTGCACATGACGCTTTTCATGATCTTCTGGGAGCATGATCTATGATTTAACATCATATATGTTCCTTACAAGTCATTTCTTTTGGAATTCCCCTCCCTGTACTGTATGACTGACCGAATTAGCCACCTTATATACTTACTTTGCATTGAGCACAGTAAAGGCTGTTTAATGCTTCTGTGTCAACTCCACAGCGTAGCTACGCCGTAACTCCTACAGCGTCGTGACCCTTTCGGAGTTCTGCGTCGGGGTTGCTTTGCATCGCGGTGCATTTCACCGCCATAACGCTAAGGGGTGATAAGTCTGAGGTTATTTGCGAGGTGTCTACAGCCAGTTTATGTTCCGTTAGCTAGCAAACTTTAGCACAAGTGCCCACAAAGTACTGGCTGCTGGCGAAGTGTTAATTTCAAAACGTTACTGACATATAGACACTTTACACTTTACATTGTAACCAAAATATGTCTGAGTTTATTTGCAAAGCTTATGTCAGTGAACTAGCATGTTGCTACCATAGACAGTATATAAAATGGACACAGCGATCCCGCTGTTTTCAACGGAGACAAGTGAAGCCTCTTTCCAGCACTTTTCCGGTGATGGGAAAGTGTTACTGAGCGTTACTGCGCAGCTGCAAACTTAGCTTCCCGCCGCCGATGTGACGTGAACAACGTCTCTGAACGTTGTAAGTCTTCTGGTAGCTGTGCCAAGAGAAATCTCAATCATTCCCAATCTATCAGAGACGGAGAGCGTAGGTATATGTAAGGAGATAACATAGGCACAGGCTAATTATTGCTAACTAAAATGCTAGTTAACATTAGTAATTAAACTAAACAGCTAATGTACGTCGAAACTGCCTGCGAGCTTCTCCTGTACTATACGGTAATTCCTGTACTATGCGACAGTAAGTCGCGTGGTTATGACACAATCGTTAGCCTATTTTTACAAAAACGTCTGCTACGGAGCCATAACGTGAGGTACAAGGTAATGGAGCCTTTCATACATTGTCGTGTTTCTTAAGAAATAAACGAGGGACAAATGAAGTCTTGAAACGCTTCAGATGTAAAGTCATTGGCTGTCAAAGTGACGCCAAAATGAATGGCAGTGAATGGGATGCTAACGGGGGGTGATGGCTTATTAGCATCAAAATGGCGCCATAGGAGGCTTCACTCTGAGGAGAGAAGCCTGGCCCCTTGGTTGCTACTCCCCACAGTAGGCTGCTTGAAACACCGACTATCAACACACAGGACGAGTTGACCAATCACAGTCCTTGCGGTCTGCGGGGGTACGCCGTCGATTCGACGCAGAAGCATAAAACAGCCTTAAGTACCAAAGTTTGGAAAAGGGTTAATTGCTCACCTGTAGGCATTTTTGGATGCAGGCCGGGGGTCAAACTTGAAGAAAATTATACACATGGATGTACTGGGGGATTGATAATAACGTTTCACTAAATGCACATCTGTCTGTCAACGTTTGGTCATATCTGATGAAGAGAAGAGAAAAAAAAAACAGTAACTTAGTTAAATTAGAAAGCACAAGAGTTGAGTGTTTGGTGTATGAGTGTGGAGATTGTAGAAATGAGACATCTGTTGTGAAACAGGTCTTCCAAGTGTTGGAAGACCGGGTTGGGAGTGTTCAAATTTTGCAATAACATACAGATAGAAATAACAGCAGCTAAAGGTTGTATTGACTATCAGCGTTCATAGAGAATATAGAGAATATATCTGGAAGAAAAATACTTGGGACTGTTCCATATCTTTAGCATGCACTTATCACAATACATATATACTTCACTAAATATTAATTATTTTAATACTTACACAGAGTACTTGGCTGTAGGACAAACAAATGGACCATCCAGAGTGCATGCTGCTGTGCCCTTCTGTGAACATGACCCATGTTCAGTATAGCAAGCGTTAGGCATAGTTTCACAAATGTCTCTTATCTTTATCATTCTTTTAACTGCAATGAGTGCAAAGGTAGCAATTAAGTAACGTTAACAGAAGTTCAAAGGCTAACCATGAATCACAATGTCATTCAATGATGCTGCTGTAGGATTGTATAATCATCTGATTCTACCTGGCCAGCCGCGCGTGTAACTAACGCTAATTATTAGGCAATTAACATTAATTGCTTTCGGTCTAATAATACTGAGTTGAACAAGTGAGTAGCACTGTGACAAGCTGTTGTCCTACTTCAAGATTAGCTAGCCAAAAAGCTTGGACAACTTGTCTATGTGTCTGGTAACAAACACGTCCTGCCTTGCAGATCAAACAGTGGTTAACGTTAAGTGACATTATAACACACGGCTAGAACTAACATTACCACTATCAGCAAACTAGTTTCAGCATAACTTGGTAACCTAAACAATAACTAGCTAACGTTAGCATTAATATAACCTATAACGTGAAGATAACAAACCAAGCAAACTTTAGCTACCAAAACAACCGTAGTTATGCAAGACACATTTGACTGCAAATAATATTTGCTAAGATTTACCCGCTGTCTTCTATACAGTTTACTGCTGTGTAGTGTCGGCTAGTTGTACTCACTGTCCCTTTACACTCGCTGGTGTCAACTAAAAAGGAAGTGTTCCTATTGAGTGACCTCGATTTGTGTCTCCAGTCGTCTCATAAAGCTCTACAGCGGGCGTGAGTATTTAATCTTTGTGCGTTGTCCTGAATCCCGCCCACCCCGGCAATATAAATGCTTAAAACGAGTGCACTTCCAACAAGGCTAAGTTCGCGGTGATTGGTCAGTTTACAATATACAAACTACAGGCTAACAGCAAACAGTAATAATTACTTTTCCGGTTAGTTCAAAATAAAAGCATTGATATTATAAACATGAGTGTGAAATTATTCAAAATGTGGATTTAGACTTGGCTTGTTGAGACGTTGTTTTTTTGGAGCACACAGCCTTTAATTTAATTTAATTTAATTACTTTAATTAGCTACTAGGGTCAACATTTCAATTAATGCATTCTAATCAGGGTTGCCTCTGGTTATTCTGATAGTGTGACTGAAATGTAGCCTACACCAACTTCAGCCCCAAGGCTGAAGCAGAAGATTCAGTGCTGATTACAGCACTTTCTTTCCAGGGCCTACAGGACAACTTTAAAACATCAGTTAATAAATAAATAATTATATTGCTTAACACATGGCCATACTACTCTGAATGTTGTCCACAATTTAAAAATGAAACCACTTGCTGTATGCCAATTTCTTTTGCACATACTATATTGTAGCCTACTGCAAAGTTACTCTGGTGTAATGCATCGCGTTGAGATCTTTTACTTTGAAATCACATTCACCAGAAGTTTTATTTGTATTTTTGCTGACTTGACGATACACCAGTGTATATGCCTATAACAATAGAGGGACATAATTCAGAGAAATAGAAGACGGAACACAAGATTTAAAATATATATATAACTGATATAGCCTACTGCCTGAGTGACCAACTGATAATCTGTGTTTTGTGGCAAATTAACGGAATAATCATTTTTCCATAAACAATTAGGCTTAGCATTGAATCCTTACACAATGAGAACAATTTAAAATGAGAACAAGAGTAAATTACTGAATTAATAATTCTGCAGATAAATCATCATCATCAAAAAAAAAAAAAAAAAACAATCAATCACAAATTTCCTCCAATACTGTGCGAGTGGTGATGGGGCGGGGACAGCACTAACTGTGACCGACAGCATCCAGCCCCTGCTGTGGATGAGAGGATAGAAGCTGCCCTGCCTTTCATACAACACAACGTCGCAGTCACTAATTAGTAATAATTAACGATAGTCGCTTTTAGTACAAGAAGTAGGCTAACTTTTAAATCTGTTAACACACTTGGTTTTTACATGTGGCGCGTGACTGAAAGGACGCGCGAGCAGCAACCTGTCAACTACAATTTGAGATTTGGAAGGTTGTAACAGTAGCCTAGTATCCCTGCAGCAGCCAAGTTGCATGCAGATTCAGAATAGCGTTATTCAGCCGGGGCTCGGACTACTGCACATCACACTGGAGAGTCTCTTCGCTTCCAAAAACAAGGATGAACAGGAGAAACTGAGGTAGGCTAAAACAGCTCTTTGCTTTCCATGTGCTGAATATCTTGCAACGCCAAGTTTTAGCCTGTGCCATTACAACTCAGGGGGAGGGTGTGCCTATAAAAACAATGAAACAACAACAATGTAAACTGACATTTGAATCGCTATAAATAAACCGTCGGCGAGTGAGCAGGTGCTTATGAGGCATATTGATTAGGATATACGGACCCGGTGTGCTAGAAAATATTTATCACGCTTTTGTTAAATAGTCGGTGTTTTTAATGTGATACAGCGGTGGGAACTATATTGTATGCCGCTGATATAGCTTATTGTATCAAATACATTGACACGTACGCAATACATTTTGTGTATTCGTGTGCTGTTGTGAGCTCTAATATCGCTAGTGGATACAGTCAAAGCGAGCGCGAGCCGCACGAGCTGTCAATCATCTCATCCTTGCTAGTCCATTGTTTTGCCCCTCCTGTTTGTGAGTGAGTTACCATGGAGAGTCTTCCGGTTTTTTCTCCTCTAATTACCTTATTTGGAGAAGGGGCGGCTGTCAGTCGCTGCTGGTGTTGTTGGGTTAATGGTGCTGTATGTATGTCCCATGTGAGCACAACCGTCAGAATGACTGAACGCTTCAAAACAACGAGCTGAGCTCAGGCCATTACGGAGCCTCAAATTAAGTTCTCAGTAGACCTTGATTGGTTCTGGTCTGCTTTTTTTCCACACCCAGCTAGCAGCAATGGCCACAGGATGTGGATGCAATTATAACAGTTATCGGTGAGCATGTGCAATTAATTTGCATTTACTTGTTGAGTTTTAATGAACACCACACAAAACCTTTGCAAGCTCTTTGCTACTGAACACACCCTGCTGTGAGAAGCTTCTAGTTAAAGTCTGGTTTAATGTAGCACTGGTATTGTGGCATATACTGGGCAATAGCCCTATATACAGCCTCAGTGTCATTACTGAAATAATATATTATTTTTTAATATATCAAGATTTTACAAAGAGACCTGGTGTGGTTTGCATATTTAAGAAACCCAATAATGAGCATGTTGGTTCATATATTCAATTCAGGTTAATGCATAGGCCTATAGCAGGCACTCAGTCAGTTGCCATAAGGGTGCCGGGTAGAATAATTATGGTGGATTTTATTGACAATTTTTAATGATACTTCATAATTTCTATTCACATACTTGTATAACCCCGTAGGCCTGTAGAGCCATGCCAGAGTGGGTTGAATTATTTTTTTTATATGAAAGTAAAAATACAAGGTGTGTAGTGGAATAGCATAACTGTGTATGTTGACAGTGTTGTGTGTGTGTTGTAGTGTGGAACAAAAAGCTATGGAAAACCAGGAGAAAGGGTTGCAGGTGCAGAAAAAGAGACTGTTCAACATCTTGTTCCAGCCATTGTCAGACAGAATAAGAATCACAGTACAACAGTGAAGCCACATTCCTTTTTTTTTTTTTTTTTTATTATTATTAATTGCGCTGGAACTGCCAAATTACATCAGAAGAGTATAGAATGATTAGATGTTGTTTGATGCATGTTTCTACTTCTAAATGCAGTATATGCTACACTGCTCAGAGTGTCAGCATATATTCCAAATTCAGTCTTGGTTATTATACTTACAGTACCTGCAGCTGTCATTACAGTTTGTAGGATCATCCCCTTCTGGAAGACGTATACATTTATATGGTATAGGTGTAGCCTAAAAGAGTTTATACCAGTCGTATTTGCAAAGGTCTCCTCAGATGCTTCTCTGTCAGCACACCCTCACGCTTACAGAATACATTTTGGGCTCAGGAAGTTTGGAACACAAAATTTGCAACTCAAACACTGAGCAGTCTCTGGACAGGACCAGAATTTCCACACCACCTGTTACTGCGCTGAAAACTGCAAAATGCTCTGTAACCGGGGGGAAACAAGAAGACTCCCCATGAATGCTAATGTTAAAAAAATCCTGTTTGTTCTGTTTCCGGCTTAAGTCATCACACGCTTTTCTGTATGCTGACAAAATAACAACTTAGTCTTGTCCTCTATTATATATATTCTGTTTTTCCTATGGCAAAAAAAAGCACAGTTATTAAAATTCACTACCATAATCACCAGTTAACAAGGCAATGAATGACCAACCAGCGTCATAGTGTGGGGAGCATATAACTGTCATTATTGTTGTTAATGTATTTTTTTTATTCTGGAAAATTAAAAAAACATATATAGCTTTTTTACTCAGCATATCACCACGCAACCTATTAAAGGTAGAAATGTAATTTTTCTTACGTACTTGACAATATCTATAAGGTCAGCTTTAATCTCAAGAGCAGTTCATGGTCTGATGCCCTAATTTATTAGGAAGTATGATGCCCGAAGAAGATGTTGTATTCCTAACTGTCAGCCCTGCAACATGTTGACAATTTGGATAGAAATGTAGAAGCTGGTTACTGTCAGATCCTGCATTTGTCTCAAGTCTGTAGGAACTGACTTGCCATTACACTATCTGAATATGATTCCCTCGTATTTCTCTCCGTCTGTCCATCCATTTTCTATAATGCCTGTATTGTTAAGGCCTGTGGAGCGCTGGAACCTATCTCTGCATGCATTGGGCAAATGGGGATACACATTGGACAGGTGGCTCACAAGTGGATGACAGATTAATAATCATGTTTTAGTGCTCCTGCAGCAATTAAGCTAATAGTCATAGAGCAAGGGTACGGCTGAAATTCTACTTAACCACCTGTTTTGCCATACCTCCTTTAGAGATGTGTCAGTCAGAAATCAATTGTATGTGCTTTTATGTAGCCATTCCAAAAAACCATAATGAGGAGCTTGTTTCATATTTCACTCAGCCCTCCTTTTAAAATGAACAATTCTTCTAGTGGGAGAGACGGAGGAGTTGTCTGATGCCACCATAGACAGTTAAAGAAGTGGACCACCAGATCCCGTTGCTCTGGACGGAGACCAGTGAAGTCTATTAGAAGCACTTTTCCGGTGAAAGTTACTGCGCAGCTGCACACTGAGCTTGCCGAAGTAGATGTGACGTCAGCAACGTGTCTGAAAGTTGTAAGTCTTCTGGTAGCTGTGCCAAGATAAATCTCAATCATTCCGAATCTTGCAGAGACGGAGAGTGTAGGTATATATAAGGAAATAACATAGCCACAGGCTAACTATTGCACTTTGAGTGTCTATGATAAAGCACTATATAAATGTAATAAATAATAATAATAACTAAAATGCTCGTAAACATTAGTAATTAAACTTAAACCGCTTATGTAAGTCGAAACTGCCTGCGAGCTTCTCCTGTACTATACGGTAATTCCTCTACTATGCGACAGTAAGTCGCGTGGTTATGACACAATCGTTAGCCTATTTTTACAAAAACGTCTGTTACGGAGCCATAACGTGAGATACAAGGTAATGGAGCCTTTTATACATTGTCAAGTTTCTTTAGAAATAAACAGTGGACAAAAAGTCTTTAAATGCTTCAGATGTAAAGTTAGTCACTGTCAAAGTGACGCCAAAATGCATGGCAGTCAATAGAATGCTAACGGGGGGTGAGAGTCAGGTAGCATCAAAATGGCGCCATAGGAGCTACGCGTTGTGGGGAGAAGCTTACCCCCTTGGCTGCCACAGGTGTTTAGTTCTGTGTGGAAGACAATGAATACCTACAGTATCTATCAGTAAATGTTTTTTACCTGACTGTATCAGAGGGAAACGTTAACGGCAGGAAAACAAAAACTTGGCAAGAATGTTGTTTTATTTTATTATATGAGGGGTATGGAGGTATTGGATTTTTAGTTTCCGAAATATTTCTGTTTCAGAACAGCCAGTAACCAGTATTTTGTATTGTTATTTACATCAACAGTAGTCATGGCACTTGAAAAAATAGAGTAGTAAACGGTAGAAAAAGAAGGCTTTGTGCATTAATTGGTTTTGCAACACACAGCAATAACAGTTGCAATGGATTGCAATGGACCATGGGTATTATAAGACAAAAACTCTGTATCCAGTTACAATGAGTATTTCTCTTTTTTAAACAATGTGTTTATTGAGTTTCATTTTAACCAAGACATACATAAATGTAGACAGATCCTGAAAAACAATAGAAGCAAAAACCACACTACAGACAGCAATCACAGCAACAACAGACTAAAACTAAAAATACAAATGTATAAAAAAAACTTATATAAAATAAAAACACAAATTATAAAGAGTAAATACAGACAAAATTACCTTTCACCTTGGTCTGATCCCTTCTTGTCGGATATATCTGGAGCATCTAACCAATCAAACAGTGTCACAAGCCAATATAAACATCTCTCTCCCGCATGAAAAATACTAAATTATTCAGAATTCCGCTCATTTGCCAGAATATCACACAATGAGTATTCCTAACAGACTTTCAGGCTGGATCTTCGAGGCAGTGAGACCTATTAAGTGACAACTCAAGTATTTATTATATCCTTTAAATCAAAGATGAATAACTAAAATGTTTGAATAAACAAAACAAGGAATAAAATATTAAAATTCCATACATTTCCTTAGATTGTTATTATTCTTATTTCATTTTGTCTGAACAACATCACTGACTGACACTTGATTGGGGTCATTTCCAGAAGCTAATTTATCGTGTGTGTGTGTGTGTGTGTGTGTGTGTGTGTGTGTGTGTGTGTGTGTGTGTGTGTGTGTGTGTGTGTGTTTGTGTGTGTGTCTGTGTCTGTGTCTGTGTCTGTGTGTCTGTGTGTTTGTGTCTGTTTGTGTGTGACTGTGTTTATATATATATATATATATATATATATATATATATGGTGGTCATAGATTAATTTTTTTAATCTAGATTAATCTCACTGTAATCTTGGAATTAATCTAGACTAATCTAGATTAAAATGGCTCATTTGAATTCTGCCAAAGGCATTCAGAATATGTGTGCTACCCAAATAATGACTAAAAGTAAGTCTTTGAGAACGGGTTTCTCAAGCCAGGTGGCGCATTAGACCAGGGGCTCATCTCCTGTTTCCAAAATGCATCACAAACTAACTACGACTAGTTAACTTTCTAAAGCGGGCGAAATAGCTGGTTTGCTAAGAGTCGGGTCGGGACTCTAACATTAAACACTGGCAAGTGACAGAGAGACGGAGGAGAGCAGGGAAGGAAATATGCTGCTGAACGAATACGCTGCATGTTTTAAATAGTGTTAAAAAAAATTTATAAACTCAAGTACGGCGGGCGGTGTTGATTGTGAGGCGCACATTAGTCTATGTGTGGGAAACACTGTTACTAACTGTTTATTCAGTTAAACATTAATTTTGTGTTATATATAACACAGTGTAATATCGTCCCAACTCATTTGGCTGTTTTATCTTTTTTGTTTTTTCCACCCAAGCATTTGTTACTTGACCTAGTCAGCTATTTTAATCACACCACAAAGCTCACCAACAGTAACAACAGGGGAATCTTCCCCCATCTTCAGTTATCAGGAGCCCTATTAATTGCACTTGTGTACTTCTGTCTTTGTCAAATATATATATTTTAATTGGATGGAATACTTTCCTCAATAAATTAAGGGTTTTAAAGCCTTATTTCTATGGCCCTAGCCTCTTGCAGTTGGCAGTTATGCAGGAACAGGGATTAAGGGACTTCAGTTGCAAAAACATCTAACAACAAAGTGTTTGTATTTGGATATTCAGATTTACATTTACGTAATGTAAGTAAAGCACAAGTAAAACAACAAGTATCAAGTTTAATTATTTTTTCTCATCAAAAAGTTTAGATAAATGAATGTTATGTTATTTTCACAAAAGAGGCAGATGTCAATCATGGTCTTTGCATGACTTGTCCCCACACAGTGTAAGCTACAGTGTATCACTGTTGGTGCCGTTCAGCACTAACAATAGGGAAGAAATGACCTATTGAAATTACCCTTTGCGTAGGGACATAAATATATACCCAGATACGCTCTGTACATTAAGAGTCAGTGTTATATTAATCATATTAGCGTTGTACCTACCTCATTATAGTTTAATGGTCAGGGTAGCATTTCATTACTGAGTGTGCATGGGAATTATAGAGCAGCAAGAGTATTGCATATAAACGGTATTGATGAAATGATATGCTTAATGCATAATGTGGAGGAATCATGTTAAAAATGTATGCAGTATTTCTTGACTGAGTGGTAATTGTCAGCAAAACTGTCACAGTGCACATGAATTATTTAAAGTAATACTCGTCGGTGTTATTCTGTCGGTATGTACTGCATGTTGAGACTAAGATGTTTGGGAATCAGAGCTCTTCTGCTGTGTTATATCATGCCTGAGCTGTGTTTTCTGGCATGCGTGAGCTGACTGAAGCGGTCTGTGATAGCAAGTGGTCCGAGCCAGGCCCGACCCAGAGTGAATGCTCCTTTTGTGGGACAGACACCTGCAGAGCTCTGCCTCCCGCTCCTGAAGTGATTAACATGCACCTCCAACCTCCCTGGCCTTCCCACTCCTCAATCCCTCGGACACCCATCCTGGCACTGCTCTGTTGCCTTGGCACCTGTTCTGCAGCGTCCATCCTGCAAAGGCTATAACTCATGTCTTTGTCTGGGCTGGGCAAACACAGCCTGACTACAGAACTGTGTTAGAATTCAATATTGATTGCCACTGTCAAGGGGTTAAATTTAGAAGTTTTGTCAAAGGTGTGACTTTTGTTCTAGCAGGGGATTTTGAGATGATGTGTGCAGCATGCTTTTAATGTCAGGTTTAAAAGGTATTTGCTTTTTCTGGTGAGCTAGTGGAAAGACAGTCTAGGGTCCCAAGACATGAGTTGCAACCGCTTATTTTTCTGCCACCAAAGCATAAAAGCAAAGAAGCCTAGTTTTACGGTAAATTGAACTCCTTGAAGTCTTCGCTCAGACTGATAAAGTTAACAGTAGGCTACTGTAACTTCTGTGTAATAAAATTGTGTAGGTAAAATATATATTATTCAATTTGTAAGAAAGCCACACAGAAGGTGAAATGTTTGAGTTGGTAAATGTTACTTGATCTTCAATCTTTTAGACATTTTTAGCTAACATTGGCATTTTAACATTAGCACGGTGTTAAAAAAATAAATAAATATTATATAAATATTTAAATATTAGGCAGCTAGTATGCTTTTAGAGATAAGCTTGCTGTACACAGAGATAATGTGTTGCAATGTGCGGCAACTTCCGGCCCTAAAAAGTGAAGCCAATGGGGAAGTGCTTTAAACCTGCATTCTATTGATGCTGCGTTCTGAACCCGTAACCTGTGTTTTCACAACCTTCTACCCGTGAAAGAGCCCTGGAACGGCGGTCACACCCGTAACTTACTACCCGTGACCCCGTGAGACGGCGATTAACGGTGACAAATAGAAATAATTCAGTGATTCCAGAAAAACGCGGAGTTTTTTTGATTATGCGGCACATTTTCTTTCAAAATGCGATGGAATATGCAGGATATTTATGCAATTTTATGCGATGAAATTGCGGGAACTTACAAAACTTGTGCGAACTTGCAAAAACTGCGGTTTGATGAAACAGAGAAAAAAAAGTGATTCCCCCAACACCCTGTTCTCACTAGGCATAATTACGTCACTTCATAACGTTCCCATGGCAACAGGGGAAAAATGGCTGTTCTTGTGTGAAGTAAACGCAACATTTTTCAACTTTCTGCTAAGATATATGTGACTTTTTTGCAACGAAAATTGCGGTCATGCAAGCCCCGCATATTTTGCGCAGAAATCGGCAATTTATGCGGCGAAAGTGCGCCGTATTTTAAAACATGCAGCCCCCGCATAAATATGCAGACTTTGGCTGATTATGCTTTGAATTATGCGATCGCATACCGGTAATCGCGTTTTTCTGGAGGGACTGATAAATAGACATAAATAGGCAACGGAAAGTAATTCTGCACATTGTAATCAGAACAATACACATACGACTGTGTACTACTACAGGTTATGTTTATTAAATGAAGCCCAAAATATGTCGCCGACTAGAAATCGCTATTATCAGCTAGCGCTAGCTAACGTCAATGTTAAGTAGCCGCTAGCTAGAAGGGTTTGACGTGACTTACGTGACGCTACCAAGTCGTGAGTCGTGACTTGAAGTCGTAACTTACGGGCTAACAATTGTGTCTGGAACACAGCATTAATTTCCTGCAGGGGAACACTTCACTGGCTCCAAAAAGAAGTCCAATTGTATAGAAGTCTGTGGGAAAATGACCCTACCTCTCCCTTGATTTATTACCTCAGTAAACATTTTCCTAACAAGTCTATTGTCTCAATCAATAGTTTCAAGTATTCTTCAATACATCATGATGTTCATTTAGTAAATTAATGTCCCATTTGTTTTAAAATTGACGATAAAGCAGGGGATACTTACGGGCGTGGCTACACTCTGAACTGTCAATCATAATAGAGCCTTAGCAATGTGTCGCATAAACAATGTTATGTTAATGCTACTTAGTATCATGTGATGAGAAACCCTGCTAACCGCTAACAGAAGTGACACAATGCTGTTACAGCATTTTGAATAGCTTTGGTTCAGGTGAGGCTGGTTCATGCTGTAGAAAAACCAGGATGTTGTCCTGTATTCTTAATATTTTCCTTTTCATTATAACAAAAACACAATAAAAGCTAAGTCATGAATGAAGTATGACGTTTTTTTTGTTTGGTTTTTTACCTAGCAGTGAATGAAGCCCTTTTTTCTCAACTTGTAATATGCAATGCATTTTACACATGTACACATGTTTTTTTCCTGCTGTTAAAGATTACAGTTCAGACAGTTCAGTGATCCATTTGTCTGTTGACGCGCAGTGTAATGAAGAGTGAATGCCTCTACCTGCTTGGCCAGTATATCACCATCACCAATGTTATTTCTAAGCACTCCTACCACCCATCCATTGATTACATTATGATAGCATTAATGGGGGATGAGGAGGATGGAGGGGCGAGCTAGCTTCCGTTTTGTTTGACAATACTTTGAAAGTCAACAAGAAGTGACGTCACCCAACATCGTTTAGAGCACCTTTAACAATCTGCATGTCATGAGAGCATTGTTATTGGTTCAACTTGGTCAATACAAACACCAATTTATAATTCAAAAATGTTTATTAATGTTGCTCGATTTAAACGAAACTTGGTGGAAGGGTGTAGCATGGGCCAAGGAAGAATCCATTAAAGTTCGGAGCGGATCTGATCTAATATATATTAAAATATATATTGTGAGACAGGGTATGGCTTTGGATGGAGGTCTGCTCTCTCCGAGTGCCCTTCTTGTTATGACTCATATTCTCAGTAGGTTTAATTTTTCTCTCAGTCTGATGCTGTGTTGTGTCCTTAAATGCCCGGGTCAGTGCAGGCAGCTCTCATCTGCCAGACACACGATGACGCTTGTGTCAAAATTGGTTTTAAATCAGATTTTCGTGGCAGCATCTCCCTACCCAATTGTTGGGACCTCGGGCTGCGTTGTTATTAGAATATCAGCTGGCCTGAGCTTTGTAACATGCTGACTCGCTGATAATCCACTCCCCTTTCTTGGAACCTCTCTGTGTTATAGGCTCTGCATTAACATAGATTGAATTCCTCTCCTAAATATTCCTAAAACCTGTCTCCACCCTCTCCCACTCCCTCAGTGGATGGATAGAGCTGTATACCTGTATTTTCCCTCTGTAAAACAAACACACACACACACACACACACACACACACACACACACACACACACACACACACACACACACACACACACACACACACACACACACACACACACACACACACACACACAGAGAGAGAAAGAGACCTGTATATTGTGAATTCTCACTGAGTGTATGAAAATGTGTGATGGCTCCCACTTGAGACAGTGACCAAAAAGAACCGTGTATGTCACCTCCCCCCATCCCCCCCCCCCCCCCAACTCGGGTTTTTGAGGATTAACCCCGCCCTCTATTCTGGCCTGCCTTGATTATGTCCAGGGATAAGAGCTGCTTAATTGTAATCACTGGAGCTGTCCTGCGCAGCGTAAACACAGGAGCACGGATCAGCCCAGGCCACACACTGGAGATAAATATACAGTACAACATGTAAAAGCAACATTTTCCTACCTGCTCAAAGACTTTGCCTATCACTGCACTTCTGTTTTGCTGTTAGTTAGCAGGAAACTACTTATCATATCTAAATGAAATTGATCAAGCACTTGACACTTTTAATCATTGACGCTGAGCGATGAGGCGTAAAATAAAATCAATGACATGTGGGCATCTGCTGCACTGCCGCCACGCTTTGGTCAATTGATATCTGAATAGGCGATAAATAACGTAAACCGCTTTGAATTAGTTGACATATTTGATATTTGATTACAGATCTTCAGAATACTGATTTGCCTGCAGCCTTTCTCCCTGCTCATTTGTGGCTTTGTTCCTATTTGATGTTTGCACTGGAGCTTGAAAGTGTGAAATGAAGTTGGCACATCATTAGATGGTTCAAGCGTGGATGAGGCACCTGAGCAGCTGTAATTTGTTTAGTTTAGAAGGTAATTGCTTCACCAAGAAAGGTTGCGGAAACTTGATTACAACACTTAACTTTTTCTCTGCGGCTTCTGTAGCGAGAATTTACGTAAACTGGGGTCAGCACACCAAGGTCGTTGCCTTCCCCCGCCATCTGGCCAACACTGCACTAAAGTCTTATGCCTGTAGTTTGTGTGGTGAGTCCCACATTTGACTCTTTCCCTTGGCTAATTATGGAGCTTTTTGAATCCCTCTTGGTCACGTGCTGTCTTGGTGAGTATTGGATATTGCCAAAATTGTATTTTGGGGATTTTCACATGGATAGAATCTCTACGCTCAGCCGTAGAGTGGAAAGCACCCATCTTGGTGACCTCAAGATTGCGTCTCTGCTTTTATTTTCTGGCTTTATTGGAGCCAGATAAGGAGCAAAAATTGAATCATGGGTAGATGGGCTGCAATGAGATGCAGTGTGGGAAAAGGGTCCTGTTGAACATTTTACTGAGTGTGGGCCCAGTCCTCTGGAGAGTACAGCGAAATGTCTGTTCCACTGAAAATGACATCTTTATGCCAGAAAACCATCCAATGAAGATTTTTTTTTAGGGGGAACAAGTTAATTGAGAAAACTCTGATGTTAAAGGCGGTCTAGCGGAACAGGTTGGCCATCTGGCATTTTAGTCGTGTCAGAGCTGAGGTCAAATCTCAGGCGACCTATCCTTGGTGCACCACACCATCAGAGCCAATTATTGGCCTCCTACAATCCCCTTCCAATGCACTTTGGCCCATTTTCCCTCCACAGTGTTAGAATGTTAATACTAGGAGGTGGTTACAATGTAGGGCTGCTCGATTATGAAAAAAAATATAATCACGATTACTCGTTGACTTCTGGAAAGATGTTGCAATTGTTGAACTTAAAAAACAGTGGAAAAAGTTAAATAAATCAACAGTATAAAAACACATACAACTGTGAAATTTGCCTTAATACTTTTCCTATTGAAACTTTATTAAGAGAAAATAAGAGTTTACTTGCAAAACGTAATGAGCTAAATAATTGTTTTTCTCGATTATTCTGTTTTTTGTGATCATTGGGAGCCAAAATCATAATCTCTATTAAATTATTACATTGTTATTAATTGCACAGCCCTATTACAATGGCTAGTTCAGTTGCTGTGTTATGATACAGTAAGTATCAATTGTGTTTTTGTTAAATGTGTTATCACCCACGCTATATGAGTTAAAGTCCAACATTTTGGGAAATACATTTTTACGCTTTCTTGCCCAGAGCTAGATGAGAAGATTCATACCAGAAACAAAGTGTCTCCCCTGTTCTTTCTGACCACGGTGGGAAATCTGTAGCAGGAAAAGTTAACCTCCTTGATTTCATGTTGTTTATGGAGAAGGAGAACCAGGAAATGAGTCGGGGGGAAATGCAACGCTACCAAGCCACGGCCGAGTGACGTGTGTCGCTGCGACGTGTAGTTACATTTTCAAGAGGTGCACGTCAGGCTACGGCGTAGGGTCCGGAGTAGACGCAGAGGGGTCTGCGGAGGTACGCCGTCGATTCGACGCAGAAGCATAGAACAGCCTTTAGTCCCTCCCACCGAGGAGGCACGGGAGGGGCGTGAGGAAATCACGGGGAGGAGAGAGGAACCAAGGAAATGTGTCTTAGAGGGATGAGACGTCCTTTCCTCTGAAGCGTCACATGAATACGTCACCTGTTTGGGGCGGAGTTAGCAACTCCTTCAGCTGTACAACAGAACAACTTCCGGTTCAGCCGAGGACCGAGGAGTCAAGGAGCTATCAAATAAGGGACATGGGATGAATCCCTTATCTAACCTAATGGAGCGGCAATAAAGTGAATAAACTTTAAAGATACAGCTGGTAACGTATATATTTATAATAATATTTATAACTGTCACTATATCCTGACAGTACTATGAATCTGATAATCTGTGACGAATCACATTCCTCTGCCTCCTCCTGGTGCTCCTTACAGCATAAGGAAAACAACCAATCGGAGCCAAGGAGTCTCTAATGCAATGACTGCTCGTTAACTGAGGTCAAAAAGTAAAAACTTGGCAGCGCTGATCAAATATGAATCAAGGTTCTGTTACTGCGTTGCCTATTACTCACCTTAAATGTTTTTCAAATACAAACTTTAGTGTACTGTAACAAAAACGTTTCGGCCAGTGGCCATTGCTTAGTTTTAGCTCTCTCTCATTTTACAACTAAACGGTACACTAAAATATGTTTCTAAAAAACATTTTGAGTTTGTGAGAATTGGCAATACAGTAATACAGTCTTGATTTTCTAATGTGCAACTGTCAGGATATAGTGACAGTTTTAGCAAATAGGACAACACATTATTTTGTATAAAAGTTACCTTCTGAACCTCTAAATCATTTAATAAGAAAAACCCCAGAGTGTGATTTGCCATAGTCAGTCATTCCACTTTAATCCGATTTAGATGAGAAATGGAACGTCACCTAACTTTCTCCTATAGTTAAATTTTTTGAGCTTTAAAGATAAACATTACCAATGGTGTTGTTGCTTGCAAAATGTACAGGCCTGTACATGGCATTCCTGAAACTGGACTTGCAGGGACACACAGAGAAGCAGCCAGCAACAGTTTTAGCCTAGAGAGAGATATCATCTTTATGAGTGTAAATGTATGCAAATATGTGTGAACCTCATTAAAGATTTAGACACGGGGGCGCCTGGATGGCTCAGTTGGTAGAGCGGGCGCCCATATATAGAGGTTTACTCCTCGACACAGCGGGCCCAGGTTCGACTCCCACCTGCAGCCCTTTGCTGCATGTCATTCCACCTCTCTCCCCCCTTTCATGTCTTCAGCTATCCTGTCGAATAAAGGCCTAAAAATGCCCAAAAAATAATCTTAAAAAAAGATTTAGATACGGAAGTTATTTCTTCTGCCTCTATTGATATTTACTCTCCTGCTGCGCTGAGCCCAACTATTTAGTTTTCCTAAACATTTCACAGGAGATGTAATTGAGGTTTGGAAAGTAAGAGTGAATTAGTTAATCAATTTGGGGAATTCTACTGAAAACCCATGGCACAATTACAGCTTTAACGGAAGATGTTAAGAGATCAATGTTTCAGAATTTTTTTAAATGAGTAGTGAGTAGCATAATGCCTTACTTTTAATGAGCTACAAAGACAGCACTTGAATGAAGACTCTTATTTTCTCAGTAATAACCTAAATGTTCATCACTCCCTGAAACGCAGATTCTTTGAATTTGAGTCAGGCTTCTACCTGCACATTATAAAAGCCACAAGTTCACACTTCTTTTGTGAGGGTTGTTGCATTGTGGGAAATCCCAAAGTACCTAACTTAAAGGCCTTGGACACCCACACAGGTGTTTTCAGTTATTCTGGCTGATTAGACCTCTTCCCAGGATTCTGTGGGTGTGTATAAACCGATTGATTTACATCTTTCTGAGCCTCTGTTGCACCTGTTAGGGCAGGACGCATGACATCTTTATCCTTCTTATTGGTAGATGAAATTTGTGACGTAATGAATTCCCAACTATACTCCGGCCCACCTTCAACCTGAACAGAGGTCTACTCGCCTAGAATAACTGAAAACACCGGTGTGGGTGTGTCCAGGGCCTTTAAAGGAATGGTTTGATATTTCAAGAGACTCACTTATTTGGTTTCTGGCCTAGATTTAGAGCAGAAAATTGATAGCACACGTTCTACTCTCAAATATGTACGTTATAGCTCACTTAAAACATGTTCTTTCTTGTTTGTTTACTCCATAAAAGGAAAACAAAGTGCAAAAACTACAAATTGTGGTTTTGCAAAGGGTTATGATGCGTTCATGGGTTAGTATTCAGGTGCAACTTTTTGGCCAAGACAGAGGCGATGTGACCCGTGAGGCGACGCAACAGTCGGGTTGGTGTGTCAGGGCCCTAATATTTAGTAGTTTCTGTCTCCCCCATGAGGAATTCTAAGTAATGACAAAAACACTGTCGGTGTGACCACATGATACAAGCCTTACGTGATCGCGCACCCCCACCTTCTCCTCCACGCAGTTGCTAGTAGCCAAGGAGGACACGGAGGATTAAAAAAACATGATGGACTCTTCAGAAGAGGTCATTATCTTCACTCGAGTTTCTGCGCGGGAAAGTCACCGGACGGCACAATCTTCTGAACATAGTCATACTGAGAAATACAGAGAGAGTTGTGTGGAGCGGATAGTCTTAATTAGCTTTGTAGCAACTCATTTGGCAAAGGCTTGGATGTAACTGACGTTCATTAATATCAAAAAGTTACGCACTAAAGCTTTAAGGGACAAATACTGTTCATATCCATGTTTGTCGCTCCCGCCAAGCAGCGACGTGACAGCTAATTTATGCGGAGGTCATGCGAGATGGCCTCATGAAGAGGCTGTCAAATAAAGACAGGAAAATGTTTTTCTCCCCTACTTAAGAGCTGGCAGCAAATACAAAGGGACACTGTCAGAACATGAATGTGGCGGAGGAGATGCCAGCGTATTCATCAATGCCGGGCTTATGTGTGGGAGAGTTTTTGATGTGCAGGGCTCGCACTGCAGCGCTCTTCTGTGGAGGGTGAAAGCCAGGAGCTTTGCCCAGCTGGGACTGAGCAATGGTAAATGCAAGCTGCCTTTCCTGCCTCCTACAGCAGAAAATTCTTCTCGGACTAGAAGATTATTGACTAGAGCAGGGAAAGTAACAGTATACTGTCCCATTACAAAGGATTTGGGAGATTGGAAGTGACTCGTTTTGAGTTTATGACAGCTTAATGGAGAACCTCGCTTAAGTGCCTTTTTGGGTGCTGGTTCATTAATAAATCATGTTTTCCCTCTTCCTGTCTCTCCCTCTGTTTGAAGTGTAGATTTCTCAAATGCAGGGATCTGGGTATCCTGGAGGAGCACTGCAAATGAGGGTCTCTGTGCCACCCAATGTTTTGGCTGCGATGAAATCAATTCTGGCTGCTGCAGGGCTTTGCAGCATAGAGGGCAGTGCTGCAGTGTATATGAGGCTCCTTCAGCCATGGAACCAGATGTACGACACTAACATACATGCTACACACACAAAGTAATGAACACTTGCCACACAGACACATCATATGAGACTATGGGACAAATTAAGCTTACTCATTAGAATCCGGTAATTTGCTTGTATTCATTGGCTGATTATTCTCCAACGAGTAAAACATGGCTAATCTTTTTTGTGTGCCCTACGTTGAAAAGTGTGTAAAAAAAAAAAAAATGGAACCACTTCACATTTTGTCTGTTGTTGCCATGGTGTCTGCACTAACTTGTCATCATATCTGCGGGAAACACTGTAATCCTCTCATTCTGCTCGTATCCCCACTGCAAACTAGAATTCAGACGGGGCCTGGCCGAGCTATCGCTGTGTGACCCTCTATTTGTGTCGAGGTGTTAGGCTTGCATTACTTCTGCTCTTCAGCAAGTTCACTGAAGTCATCCTGCGGCAGCACTACCACAAAGCATCATGGGAGCCCGCAAGCACCACCATGGCATGAAATTATGTGGATCGATCTGCACGAGCCAAATGTGCATCTCCTCCGTGCCTGTGTGGAAACCAGCGATTGAGCTGTTCCCGCGGACAACCTCTTCTCCCATTTCAGCTGAGCTCTTTAATGGTGCCGCAGGCCCGCGTGTGGGTGCTGCTGTTGCATGGGTGATGGGTGTTCACTGTGCAGCTCCAAGCCAGCCGCACAGGTCTGGCAGGGGTCCTCAGCTACTGGGGATCCATAGGGAAGGAGGAGAGAAGGAAAGAGGGAGGGAGCAGGAATGCAGGAGAATCGAGAGAACACTTAGCATCACTGTAGCTTGGATGGATTTAATCATTCAGAGCATTCGCTGGGGGTTGTCTAGTCGTGTGTGTGTTATAGAGGTGAGGAGGTGGGGGAGCTGGCTTTGGGAGAAAAAAAAAAGTTCTCTAATAAGGATGAGTCGGCAGTCCCAGCGGCCGTGGTAATCGAACCCCTAACCTTGGCAGAGCGCTGTGATCACTCTGCTGCGATGCAATGCAGTGGCTGTACGCTTTAATGAACTCCAGTGTATGTTGGTGTGATGCCTTGATAAGAAACTCCTCTTTTTTTTGTGAGACGTGAGCAGGCAATCCCATTTACTAGTCTCAGCTGTCATCATTTATTCAAGTCCAGTGAGGAGAAAGAATAGTTTGTGGCTAGCAGTCTCATAATGTTCAAAATAATGAACTGTAATTATTGTTTAGATTATATATTAGCATTCATTTGGAGTCGTGTTTCTGGCGAAGTGATGTATGCAAGCAGACCAACACAGTAAGTTGCTGGTCGTGTTCATGTCTCGAGTTGTTTTGTGTATTTTCTTATTTTACTTTTTTAAAAATGAATCAGAACAAAACGTTGAGAGGGTGCTGCAGAGTCGGGTTTATCTCTACAAGCGGCCACTTTGACAGTACAAACAGCCATTTGATCCATTGTTAATACAAAAATATTGATTAGTGCCGCTTTAAAAAGATGTGAATTTTAGTTGTCAGGCATTATGGGTGAAAGTAAGCCCTCAAAGAGATTAAAATGTCCTAGTAAAACCAACATTTCAGTAAATGTTTTTTTTTTATAACACCATTTATATTGTCACTCAATTTATTTTAGGCTGTATGAAAAAAATCCAAGCTTAATAATTAGATTGATTCCACAGCACTGAGTTACTCATCCTCTATACGCTGATATCAATACAGTACTCTGTCACAAACACCCTCAGCTCCCCATCTCCCTTTTCCATCACTGAATCACTTCAAACCGATGCTGGCACCATGGATGACACTGAGTAAAAGGAAGGAGTGGATGCTGGCTCTGCAGGAATGAGAGGGAGGGAAGGCGGGGATGGATGCAGGGGCTGATGGGATTGAATGGTAACTGATCCCTTGGTGTTGTGGGCATGGCATGGCAGAGGACGAAGCCATTTCCCACAGGGACCCAGTCAGCCCAAAGCATTTGTCACGGTGAATGATGTAATGGACTTTGTTAAAGGACTGTGTGTTGATTTATTTGTGAGTGTGCCCTGAAATACTGTAGGACATATGCCCATGCTCCCCATCTCAGGATATGAGATCACATCGCTGCATATCCACAACACTGCGATGTGCTGGCTGTGGTGGCTGAAGCAATTTAAATTAGCTTTAGCATCATTTCTACTCTCTAATTCTCTCTTTGTCTCTTTTTATTCCAGATGTTGTATCTCCATATCTGTAAGATGTAGGCAAAATCTTGTCTCTTAATGCAGACCGTCATGGATTGGATAAAAAGAGTTGTATGTGACCTTAGCCGTTACAACCTGTGAAGATTACACTACACACGGAAAATCCCCTTTCACATATTCACTGGTTTAAATGAGATCTCTCTCACTCTGTGTTTGTGTGTTTTGAGATGAACAAAGTAAGACCGATCTGTGATGTTAGGGACCCACAAAACATGTGTGATGGGAGGCATCTGAAACTCAAGCAAGCAGACACATATAATCATAAATGTACTTTTCGGCTTCAAAAGTAAAACATGACATGTTTAGCCTCAGAGAGTTGCTCGCCTCAGATTGGTCTAAATAATGTGAGATGAGAGGCATGCTGGTTATCTTCAGTTATGTTAAAGCTTTAAGCACTTATCAATATTTTTGAATTAACAATGGATCAAATGACTGTGTATTTTAAAAGGTGTCACATGTAGTGACAAACCCACACAGATTTATGACCTAACTCTGCAGTTCCCTTCACCTTTTATTGTCTGTTAGCTAATTGTTTTGGTTTTATGGCCAGCATTCTGTTTGCGTTCATCATTTCATCAGAAAACCGACAGCAAATGAATGCTAACAGTCGGCTGGATGTGTAAATGGGCAACTGTTTGCTAACACAATAGCCATAACAACCAAATGGCAGACAGACAAAGTTAGCAACTAGCTGGTGAAAACAGCAGAGCATTTAGCAGCTAAAGAGCTGGTTATTTCCCTCAGGAGTTGAGGAAGTTTTGAGACCAAAACAGACTTAAGAAGAACATGAATATGTACTTACATTATATAAAATGACTTCCAATCGCCAGGTGGCCAGAACTCCAAATGAATGCTAATGTTGCTAGCACATAACATGCCATACCAACTTTATGTTGTGTTTACAGCTTGTTACAATGCCCCCAAGTAGCCAAAACAAACATAGTCACACTGTTCACATACAGGTAGACGGATATGAGCCACAGACAGACACCCAACTCTATGGAATACGTTGCAGCAGACTTTGTCTGACAAGAAAAGGTGATTTAATCAGGGACGCTGATTTGATTCGAGGCTACGATAAACTCCCTTTCAGTTTTTCAGCCCTTTTAATCTCACAACTGAAAAATAAATCAAACAACCATTTCATAAATTGAGAAAGCTGTGTTATTTTCCACTAATATGGTTTAAAAGTAATGTTGTCCTCATAAGAAGCGTTTTCCTTCATGAATGAGAGGAGATTTGCTTTAAATGAATTTTGGGACCTGCAAAGTTGTCCAGTAAAGAGTTGATGATGAATATCAAAAGAAAGTGTAAGCTAGTGATATTTCTTTGGAGTGATACATCAAACTAATGTGTTTTTAACATTGTCAGATGTCTCAAATACATTTATTTTTCCATTATTTTCAGTATGTTTTAGATCTGCTCAACACTTTTAAGTCAAGGGCCCCTATTTTAACGATCTAAGTGCACGGCGTGAAGCGCCTGGCGCAGGTGCGTTTAGGGTGTGTCTAAATCCACTTTTGCTAGTTGGACGGCGGAAAAAAGGGTCTGTGTGCCGGGCGCATGGTTCAAAAGGATTGTACTTAGTGTCTTCATTAATTCATAGGTGTGTTTTGGGCGTAACATGCAATAAACCAATCAATCACCAACTCATTCCCTTTAAAAGCCAGGCGCGTTTGTACTGTGGAACATTGCTATTATGATGGCGGGTTTTCACCGTAACTTTTGCATGTTTGTGTGTGTGTAACAAGCATAGTGTGCTAGTGTGCTGGGCACGAGCCTAGCCACATTTTACTAATGCACTGTTAAAATAACAATGAAATGCTGCGTTATTGACTTCAGACCAGGTTTTTGGTGGTCAATGGCGCGATCACTTCCCGCTGGCTCAAGATAGCAATACGCCCAGAATTCACCTGAACACACCTCCCTGTAAGACCAGCACGCCCAATGGGCGCAAAGATGGGCGCAGGTGCATTTGTCATTTAAGCGACGCGGGCGCCAGGCGGGAAATTGACAACTGTGTAATGTAATGTAATGGAGACTTATCCTAACTGAGATCTTCATTCTTGGTCTTTTCAAAATTTTGCAATGTGTAGAGATTAAAAAGAAACAGGAGAGATCGTCATTTTTCATGCGAATGCACCCCTGTTTGCCCTTGAGAGAATGCATTAATTTAAGCTCCATGGCCCCAGTGTAATAACCCTAGCCCATATGCTGGAATCTTACCCACTTCCATAACAAACATACACTTCACCCCATCACTATTAAACCCCCAGATGTTCCTATACCAGCGCTGTTTAATATGCAAAAAAGTATCTGAAAATGATTAAACTCTATGACAAGTGACATCACCCCATTTACCTCATTCTAGCTGTGGTAGCAGTGTGGACAAGAGCACTGCACTGTAAGGTTTGGGCACTGCAAATATCAGGATCTTTGCACAATCACAGCATGTTTTCTCTAATAAGGATTGTGCACTCTGACACACAAGGTGTAAAAAGCTCATCGGGGGGGAAAAAAGAGAATACATTTGCTCTTTTGATGCACTGCTATGTCATTTTTGTTTGTCTGTCTTTTATTGCCCTGCAGAGATTGTAGCCGGAGTACATGATGGTGTAGATTAAGTTAATTCTCTGAAATTACAGTGCAGTCAACTGTTTAAACGAGTTTGTAAATACAGAGTAATCCTTTTAGACTGTGTCTGCGTAAAATGTTTCAGGCAAGAATGGTTACAGCTTGAAATGGCCTCAAATAATCTCCTGTCTCAATATAATGGTGTATGTTAATCTGTCGCTCTCTGTCTATAATACACTGCCCACAAATAAGCAACACTAGTTGCACCAGGGGGATTTAGAACATATATTACAGCACTGCAAATCAATTGGTTGACCGCAGGCAACACAGATATCTGAGTGCAGTTTGACACCAATTCCAAATGCCATGCCATCTTCTTGCATGTCTCTTCCCTTTTTGTAACTGCTCCCGCTGGGTCTGCAATCTGCATTCAGCTGTTCGGGACAGGATATGAATATTCTGAGCAGTTCTTTTGCATACACGGCAAAGCAAAGCCCTCCAAAAGCATTCTTGTTAATTGTGGCATTTGCTCAAAGATGCCGGGAGGCAACCAGTTGTCAGAGAGCTCACTGCAAACAGAGATGGCTCACATTGCACACCCATGTCGCGCCTCCACCAAGGGACCTGTGTCTCTGCGTGAATGATTGACAGGGCCTCAGCACTATAACGGCAAGGCCTTTACCATGTTCCATATTTGTGATGAAAAATCGCCCCCGTCATCCTCCCCCTCATCTCCTCCTCCTTCTTGTTCCAACCTAATCTGCTCTTATGGGTCCCAGCCCGTGGCGTCTTAAACCCCTCCGTCTCCAACAGCTGCTGAGGACAGGGAGATATAGAGAGATTAAATGAGTCTTTACAGCCCCCTGAAGGAATCCCACATGCCTCTCCGCCTCTAGACCATGCTAGTGTCTTTGATCCACCATGTTTTCCAACCCAGTCGAGTCCCACTGGGTGCAGGGGGTTCCTACACATGCCAACCTACATACAGACCTCTTTTGATTTCATAGTGGCTGTTGAGATTATGAGTTCTTTAGTTAGGCAGATAACATGGCTCACTTGCTTTCAAACTCATGGTGCTGGAGGAAACCAGTGGATTGAGAGCTTCTTGCTTGTGCTCCAGATGTAAGAAGAGTTTTGTCAGCCTTTTTCACTCCAGTACATGCCATTTCCTTTTCTGCGTTTTGGCCTTCCTCCCAACTTTGGATACCAGTGCAGGACATGCATTAGGCAGTGGAATCAGTGACATCCGGATGGATCGGACATGACGAGCAACCTCTGGGGATTGCCTGCCACCTCATATTAGCGGATTGCAATTAATGGCCTGCGATGGCTCTGGATGATGCACAGCCACATAAATGAGCGTGGTTCTCATTTATTTCCTTTCGTGTAGTACAAGGGCAACCCACACCTGTTCAACAGGAGACTTAACAGTAGCGCTTTCCCTTTCTCTTGCATACTTTCTACCTTTCATCCAACCTCTGTTGTTCCAATTCAATGTTGGCCATCTACAACACTCTGCACATAAATGCCATAAATACAAGCATGACAATCAATATCAAGCTCTAATAATGCCAATGGAAGTCAATATATGCTACCATATTATTGCACTGTGATACATTTGTAGGATCTGTTGGTAACATGATTAAGTCTGGCTAGCAGGTAATATATAATACTGCAGTCCATTCTAAAGTCTGTTTGTGAGAAGAGACAATGTTTAAGTCATGCTATGGAACACATTCTCCTACATAGAGTCAGAGCAAAGCCTCACTAGCTGGCACATGA
This sequence comes from Gymnocephalus cernua, assembly GCA_023631565.1. Taxonomy (NCBI): domain Eukaryota; kingdom Metazoa; phylum Chordata; class Actinopteri; order Perciformes; family Percidae; genus Gymnocephalus; species Gymnocephalus cernua. The sequence continues at coordinate 24,945,602 of CM042425.1, forward strand.
TGGAAATTGAAGCAGTGCATGTGAAATCTCAGGGCTGCTGTAACCCTGGTAACGTTCAGAGGGAATTTGGAGGATGGGTGATAGATTATTCTCAGTGAGCAGCCACTAAGCTAATACAGTCTGTCCCTCAAGTGTGTGTAATTTTCACATTTGGTCCCCGTACAAGCCTCCCGTGGATTTTAATTTCAGTTTACCAGCGCTGAAGTGAGCCTTGATACCACGGAAAAATTATGCAGCAACTCAGTCATCGGTGTGTACTTTAGTGTGCTAATAAACCCTCCAATATGTAATATATAATATAATATTGTTGTCTCGTTCATCTTGCTGACTTTATTTGAAATGTTGGTTTTTAAATCTTTCATGTCTGAATAATACTTTTATTGTAAGTATTATTGTTGATAGCTTTGATACAGCTCTTATACAGCACATTTTTCCAAGTACCCATGAATGTACCTGTGTGCTGGAAAGTAGTTCCCTGCCACATGTTGCGTGGGTTTACCTGTGAAACCACAGACACTACATGGTTATGCCAGTGGTATCAGCAAGGAAGTTGGCAATGCTACAAAGTCTTGGCATGTACATGCTAGCAGGATTGAGACAGCATGTCACCTGCCCACCAGTATGGTGACTGTTAGTGACATCAACTGCAGCAACTCAATATAATGGCGTTTTTCCATTACATGATACCTGCTCGACTCGCCTCGACTCTACTCGCCTTTTTTGGTTTTCCATTACGAAAAAAAGTACCTGGTACCTGCCAACAGATACTTTTTTTACAACCCCAAATCAGAAAAAGTTGGGACAGTATGAATAACACAAATAAAAAAAGAAAGTAGTGATTTCTAAATGTACTTTGACTTGTATTTCATTGCAGACAATGTGAACACAAAATATTTCATGTTTTGTCTGGTCAACTTAATTTCATTTGTAATACATCCTCTCCTGTCATTCAGACCTGCAACACATTCCAAAAACGGTTGGGACAGGAGCAATTTAGGGCTAGTAATCAGGTAAATTGGTTAAATAATGATGTGATTTGAAACAGGTGATGTCAACAGGTGATTGCAATTATGATTTGGTACAAAAGCAGCATCCAAGAAAGGTCTAGTCCTTTAGGAGCAAAGATGGGCCGAGGATCGCCAGTTTGCCAACAAATACGTGAGAAAATTATTGAAATGTTTAAAAACAATGTGCCTCAAAGAAAGATAGGAAGACATTTGCTTATGTCACCTTCAACAGTGCATAACATAATTAAAAGATTCAAGGAATGAGGAGGAATTTCAGTGCGTAAAGGACAAGGGCGCAAGCCTAAGCTGAACAACCGTGATCTCTGAGCCCTCAGGCAGCACTGCATCAAGAATCGTCATTCATCTATAAGCGATATCACCACATGGGCTCAGGACTACTTTGGCAAACCTTTGTCAAGTACCACAATACGTAGTTACAGCCACAAATGCCAGTTAAAACTGTACTGTGCCAAAAGGAAGCCCTATGTTAACAGTGTCCAGAAGCGCCGTTGACTTCTCTGGGCTCGGAGGCATCTGGGATGGACCATCACACAGTAGAAATGTGTACTGTGGTCAGATGAATTAGTATTTCATGTATTTTTTGGGAGAAATGGACGCCGTGTGCTCCGGACCAAAGAAGAGAAGGATCATCCAGACTGTTACCAGCAACAAGTCCAAAAGCCAGGGTCTGTCATGGTATGGGGTTGTGTCAGTGCCCTTGGCAAATGTAACTTGCACTTCTGTAATGCCACCATTAATGCTGAAAAGTACATAGAGATTTTGGAGCACAATATGCTGCCTTCAAGAAGACATCTTTTCCAGGGACGTCCATGCACATTTCAACAAGATAATGCAAAACCACATTCTGCACACATTACAAAGTCCTGGCTGCGGAGGAAGAGGACACGGGTACTTGACCGGCCTGCCTGCAGTTCCGACCTGTCTCCAATAGAGAATGTGTGTCGCATTTTGAAGCGCAAAAACGAAGACCCCGTACTTTTGCCCACCTTAAGACTTGTTTGCAGCAAGAATGGGACAAAATTACACCTGAAACACTTCATCACTTGGTGTCTTCAGTCCCTAAATGTCTTTTCAGTGTTGTGAAAAGGAATGGCAACATTACAAAGTGGTAAATGCTTTACTGTTCCAACTTTTTTTGAAATGTGTTGCAAGAACCAAAATAGGAATTTTGTTTTTTTGCAAAAAAAAACAATAAAAATCATGTGGAACACATTAAATTATGTGCTGTTGTATTGTCTGCAATGAAATACAAGTCAAAGTACATTTAGAAATCACTACTTTCTTTTTTATTTGTGTTTTCCATACTGTCCCAACTTTTTCTGATTTGGGGTTGTAGTATCACCTCTGAGACGATACCAAAAGGTGACGTGAAAACCTGCAGATTACTGATTGGTCGGAGAGAATCGTCACTAATCACTGCGTCATCATTGCTAGCGACAGACGGGGGTGTCCTGAGTTTTTAAATAGTTTAGCCAGCGGTGTTTTATTTTATTTTTTTTGCTTTCTTTTTTTTAAACAAATTTTGTCTTCTGGCTGGCAACAGCCACATGCCGAGAATCAAAAACAACACACCTTCGACGTTCTGTGTGTGTCGCATTAGGTCACGTCAGTTTCCTGTGGCATCACTATGACGACCAGCCACGCTCACCTCAGGTATGAGGCAGTACTAAATCTGCAATGGAAAAAGGATGACGGGCCGAGTAGAGGTAGAGCTGGTACTAGGGCTGCTCGATTATGGAAAAAAATGTAATCCCGATTATTTCGGTTAATATTGAAATCACGATAATTTAAGACAATTACTCGTTGACTTCTGGAAAGATGTTGCAATTATTGAGCTTAAAAAACAGTGGAAAAAGTTAAATAAATCAACAGAAAGAAAACATACAACTGTGAAATTTGCCTTAATACTTTTCCTATTTAAACTTTATTTTTTCATTCAGAACACAAAAGAAAAGAGTTTACTTGCAAAACGTAATGAGCTAAATAATTGTTTTTCTCGATTATTCAGTTTTTGTGATCATTGGGAGCCGAAATCATAATCACGATTTAATTTTGATTAATTGCACAGCCCTAGCTGGTACCAGCAGTGGGTAAGCTCCATAAGGTACCAGTCAAAAGTTTGGACACGCTTTCCCAATTTAAGTGAATGAGAAAGCGTGTCCAAACTTTTGACTGGTACTGTATTTTATAAAACAAATATGCGCTACCTGCAATAACTTAAATCTTAGCACATGAATATTAGTATTGGGAACGAAAACCTTTCTTTTTTTTTATTAGTTGTCAGCATGAATCAGAAACAATACCTAGAGAGAGCTATTTTACCCCAACAAGAAGCATTTAGGACACACTGTTTTGTAGTCCTGAGGATTTCCCTGTCTAGAGGATTACATGGATGTAAGGCTTCCATTCATCTGTCGGCACTCTCCTTGACACTATATCTTCCACAACAACCCCTGACCTAGAGGTGCTTTCCATTTTCTGCCGGGTCTCCCTACGTCAGTCCTGAGACTCCAGAGCCCCATTCGCCCGAGCCATCTTGACCATCATTACATTGAGTGCAGAAATACATTAGCTCTTACTAGGAGCCACTAAGCTCACACCCATCTGTTGCTAGCAAGGGATTAATTAAATGATTCTGCCTGGCCTATTACCTTTTGTCATCTGTTTGCGGACGATACCCAAATTTTGGCATATACACTTTTTTTTATTTATTTATTCTAGTTTGCCGTCATGTCAGACACCTTATGGAAGAACTATCATGTTTTTATATTTGAGTACATTACAAGCTCCATGTTGTCCCTGTTTGCTCTGTGCTTTGTTCTATAACTATGAGGATTATAATTGGTCATCATTATGTGCACCAGCCATGTTCTGCCAAGAATCAGTGTAAGATTGCATTATCCCAGCACCGGTGCATGTTTACAACTTGACAGATGTTGTACAGGAGCGTAACTACTGTAGGACTCTGCTCAATGCAAATGACTTTAAGGATTAGACCATCTGTTTCCATTGCTCAGTTGTTTAGTACTTTAATGCATTGACTGAATGAACGTGACAAAGAAAACAACAACAAATTCCCTTAAATTTAAAGGATGAGTTCAACATTTTGGCAAATAGGATAATTTGTTTTCTCGCTGACTGATGCCACTGCCATATCTGTCCATTCAATTTGAAGCTGGAGTTAGCGGCTAGTTAACTTAGCCTGGCTCCATCCGAAGGTAACGAATCCACCTACCAGCACCGCTAAAGCTCACTAACTTACATGTTATGTTATATGTTGTTTGTTTAGTCCGTACAAAAAAACTGAAGTGTGAAAATGACAATTTGTGGTTTTACATGGTTAACTAGTCTGGACAGAGATAGGCTAGTTTTTTTCTTTCTGTTTTCAGTCTTTATGCTAAGCTAACAGGCTGCTGGCTCTTGCTTCATATTCAACTGATACATCAGGACCTGAATTTCAGTGCGGAATCACGGGGATTGCACTTAATTTAATCGATTTCCGCAAATCTAGCATTTATAATGTGGGAAATTTCCGCACAAATTTACAGCGATGTCTCATAATGTTCAGCCAACATTTGCACCCGTGCGGAGTCATGTGTGGAATGCGGGACGGCTGCCTGGAAGAGCTGCATCGATGGACGCAAGGAAGCATGAATGGACTGCTGGTGGTAACGTATGCATGAGTGGAACCTGTTCAGAAAGAAAAAATAAAACAGAACCCGAAAGGACTAACGCAAATGGAATTGTGTCAACAACGTGCATCAGACCGGTAACGGTAAGGTTACTAAGAAGCGACGTCAAAAGACAAGTTTCAGCCTAACTTAACAACGGTGAGTTGAGCTGCTTGATTTGTAAACGTACAGCGCTGCACCTTTTACCAGCCAATGTTACAAAACGTCATGTGGTGAACAGAAGTGTAAAGAGATGAAGCGGAGGGGACAGAGAGGATAGAGAAAGACTAGAGCCTGGAGACAAGAAAGAAGAGGGAGCAATCAAAAGAAAGACTAATGAAACTGCTGCGGCTCACATAGATGACCAGTAAGAGAGGAGAAGGAGAAAGACAACAAATCACAGCAAGTGTATGAATCCTCCTATGTGAAGCATTTAAAGGAGGTATTCTCTCCCCCCCATTTTGGAAAATGCCGTTGTCAGTCGGAGGAGCCGTCGGCATCCATTTGGGCCGATTTTGACTTGTTGAATTGGAGGGCGGGCAGTCGGACTCAATGATCAATCTGATTAGTGGAGTGCTAACCCGGAAATGACGAGCGGGATGAGCGTGAATAACTCCTCTCAAAATCGAAAATCTTTTAAACTGACCTTTGTCGATCTGAAAAGAAGACAGATTCTAACAGGCCTATTCCTGGCTTAAAATGTTTTCAGAAACACGTTTCGGTGAACTATTTTTGTAAAATACGAGATCGTGTTCCGAACGAGCCGCCATTATGGTCTGGCTTTGAAATTCGCGAGCAACCAGACCCACGTGACGCGTTTGTCCAATCAGCTGCCAGTTTTAATTTTTTGGGTGACAATTAGGGTTGGGTATCGTTTGGGTTTTGTCCGATACTGGTGCTAAATCGGTACTTTTTAAACGGTGCCGGTGCCTAAACGGTGCCTGAATCGATACTTTTTAAGAAAGTTTTTAAAAAAGTGACATTTACCAACACATTGTTTATTACTAAGGCCATATGGTCAAAATTAAATGATTTAATAGTAATGTAATAACTATAACTTATAATAAACAATAACTTATTTCACCAGTAAATTGCTGTTGAACGACAAAAACAACAACCAGATGGGAAAAGGGTATTTTACAATAACTTTGAATGCAGGCTGTAGGTTACCAGTTTCAGTGAATGCACCGTCTGTGTTTTTCCGACGTTGGCATCTGCGGCGCTGCAGAGCACATTGTTGCGTCCCGCTGTTGATATACAGTCACACTTTACACTGTTTAACGTTACCTGTCAGCATTTTAACCGTGTTTAATCCAACTGCTAGCTAAAGCTAGGCTACCGTTACCTGCTGTCGAGTGTAGTGTAAAGTCAGGCACCGAAATAAGGCACCGAAATTTTCGTTCTTATTCAGTCTCGTTACTACCGTTTACGTCGGAACCGGGGCCCTATTGGCACCGAGTTTCGGTACCCAACCCTAGTGACAATATAGATTAGCGCCACAGAACGTACACTCAAGTCGGCGTCGCTTCGGTGTATTCCTAGGCACTTTTCTGACCAACTCGGGGAGGCAGTCAGCCCGGCTGCCTTTTCTGCCGAAGGTCGGCCGTCGGGTTGGTGTGTCAGAGCCTTTAAGCTAAACGCGATGAACTTAATTGGAATGTGATATATACTCAGTGAAGATGAGGATCTGCATTCTATTATTAGCCTTTATATTATGTTATGGTATAATTTAGTGCTGTCAAACGATTAAAATATTTAATCGCATTAATGTCATTATTAACTCACGATTTTATCTATTCTAAATGTCCCTTGATTACGCGGCTCGCAAGCCCAAACAAGTGTGTGTGGCATGGTGCGGCCGCGGCGTGCCTGTTTTGTTTCTGGTCTAGCTAGATCCGAAAGAACGTTAATCTCGCAATAAAAAAATTTACGCCGTTAAAATGGGTTTGCGTTAACGCCGTTAACTGACAGCCCTAATATCATTATGTCATTTGTTTTGGAGCACATTCTCACCCCTGTATTATAGAGGGCTCCAAAATACACTTGGAACAGCATTTTACTGCAGTTATATGGTGGAGCCTGCAATAATTCTGCATCTTTACACATGGTGAATTAAGCAGAAGTAAAGGACATGTCCAGAGTTTGCATAAGCTGCTTCAAAGAGTGTTTACCTACGAAGAAGACATTCTACCTGCCTCAGTAATATTAACAAGACATGAGGCTGGAGGGATGAAACAGGAAGGCTGTCAGTGATGCACACAGGAGAGAATCCTATCTCAAAGCACCTGGGGAACATGGGCCTTATTCAAATGACTTTTACAGGCTAGCGATAAAAGCACCTCAAGGGTTTCCAATCAGCACATACAGAACCTTATATTTTTTAATCTTGTGATCAGATAATGTTTCTCTTTGTGACTGCAGTCATTTTGTCAAAGTAAAGGTGATGATTCAAGAGACAAGGTCCATTCCTTATTTGTTCATACTCCATGATTGTGGGTGTTCTTGAAGCAAAAGGAAACTAAAAGCGGTTTGGCACCGGTCACACAGAACATAATGGTTTTTACTTTGAGCACATGATTCCTTTTATATTTAAACGACTGAGAAAATGGTTGGACCAAAGGGAAAGAAATACCCTTCGGGGGGGATGGGGGTGTCTTTGAGGAGTGCAGAAACGCAATTTTACAGTGACGGAGCTTAGTATTTAGATCCACTGCATCAGAATGCATGCATGTAATTTCTAATTTTAGATTAATTTGATTTGCATTTGTTTGGGAGACCCACTGCTCCCCAGTGACAGTGTTACTGAGCTGCTGTATGGGCAGAGGATGCTCCAAGCCTGCTCCTGTAGACCTCTGAAGATCCATTATCCTTGCAAGGAAATTAATTGAATTATTAGCTGATTGGTTCATTGATTGCTCTTATTTTACAAATCTAAATAGATCCAATGTTGAGTGTATTTTTATTTATTTTTTAATAATGAATGCAGCCCTACATCGTATTAGACAAATTATGCATCTCATAATTTATGTCCATTGCCAACATTCAGTGCCAGTGGAAGTTGGGCTGGTGTATGTTATGTAGGAAACTGGAGATGTAATCTTTTTTATTAACCAAAACCACCATCTTTCCATGTAACCTTAACCGGGTGTTGCCTGCCTAATCCTAACCATTCATTAACCATTATTTACATGTGCAGATATTGTAGAAAGCAAGAATAAAAAATAAAATGTATGTACAAAAAACCATTGGCATTGAATGCAGTCGGTGGTTTTGCAGAATTGTCCCATATCAATGTTCTTGTCTGGTGATGGGTTGGAACCAAATCAGCCTATACTCAGCCATGCTCTGTTCTGTGAATAGGAGGTGTAACACCAGTCTAGTCACTAAGTGAGGTAGGATGGCTCTCGTGACCAAGGAGAGGCGGCACTCTTAATGTGCACAAACCAACATACACATGCATGACGAGTGAGGTGAAAGCAGTGTATTTTAGCAGAAATATGACTGGAAGGTATTAAGCATATGGATGGACAGCATAGAAGTTTATCACGCATGTCATAGTGTCACAAAAGGTAGATACAGGTGGATTTCTAAGCAAAAAAATCTGCACTCTAGACGTTTTGCTTGTGTGTGTGTGTGTGTGTGTGTGCGTGAGTGTGTGTAAGTGAGAGCTGCTGTCCAAGTGTAGAGATTAATCGGTTTAGTGAAGATAGAGGTAATTATAGCAGGCTGGGACCTACACTCAATGCACAGATCACTGTCACACACACACACACGCACACGCACACACACAGACACGACATACTGTATACAGAGTAATCAAATATTAATTGAGACCTGGAAGCCTGCTCCCATGTACCAGTCGAAACCAGTAACACATGCCGCCTGTGGGGCCCCTCTTTGTTTGCATGGCAAAAATAATGCAATAGGCACTGAATGAGCCATATTAACAGCATGGTTTAATTTGATTGAATAGAGATTCAAGACGCCTGTTTATCTCCAATTTAAAAGGGAAGCAATTTGTGTAAACATCATAAGCGACAGAGAAAATATAAAGCAAAGCAAGGTGCTAGACGACTGCAGTGTTCATTTGTTGTGATTATAGGATTTTATTCCATGTGGACGGCCTCGGTAGATACTTCAGTTTAAGTATTGTTTGCTACAGATGCTTGTTTAGTCTATTATGATGGGCCTCTGGCCTTTGTACTCCCTGGAGGCCCTGAGGCCATATGCGCACCTCGCTCCAGACAGTTTTGTATCGGCTAGGCCTATATAAAACACATGAAGCGCCTCAATAAATAAATATATAACAGTGAAGAAGTGCTACTTGGGTGTTTGGCATTACTTTTACCTATTCTCTTTAGGGAATAATGAAGGTACTTCATAAAGTACAGTTGAAAGCCTTGTAAATCACTCCAAAGGGGGAAAAAAGAAGGTAGAAATGTCATATAAGAAGAAGCATCCTGGGAGTGAGATTCAGTATGTGCAAATACTCCTTCCTTTTTTCAGTATTGGCCTACGTCTCTCTGCGTGACCTCTGTAATCCTAAAGCTGTTGACCAATCCCCAGTGTGGCTCAAAGCCCGCTCCTTCGCCCCTGTTGACAAGTCATTTAACAACGCTGACTCTGACTACGGCCCCCTTGTTTGCCCAGCAGCCATCAACGTGGCCTGTCTGGAAATATCGAGGTCAGGCTTAGCCACTCTGCAGCGGTTTCTAGGGCACGACACACATCATCAGAAATGCGGTATAGAGTTGAAATCTAGTTCAAACAGCAGATGTGGGAGGTGTGTGACGTCAGCTAAGCCCCCCCCAAATACGAACGCTACCACCTCCCTACATCCCGCCCACTTCAGAACCGGCGTGTAGGCAGAAACGGCTCACGCTGGTAGGGTCATCATCTGTAACGTGCCTATCACTTGGGCCTGCAGGAGGCAGCGCGCCATTAATGTGGATAAGTGGTTAAGCTGCACTGTGGGATTGAACCCTTCACAATGCTATGTGACAGCACCTACAAGTGCAGGGAAGCAAAAGCGAGCAGCCGGGCTGAACCCTCTTTAGATATGGACAAGTTGCGTTCGCCGATTAAAGCTCCTTATGTCCCTGCCCACATTTTGATCCTACGCTAAGACTGCAGTTTTTAAATAACACAGAATGTGCATATTTTTTTCATGAACAGGAGCTCTTTTGGTGTCAGCTTATTTTTGTTATGGGAACAAAAAGTGGTATGTAAGGAAGTAAAAATGGTCTTCTCCCTTACTGCTATTGCCATTTTTCTGAGAAAATGAAAAAGGCTTGACACTCATGAAATGAAATGCCTAAATGTCCCTCCCAGCCAGAGGTAAAAAAATAAATAAAAATAACACACTGTAGCGTCCTCTGTCTTTTGTTTCCGTCAGTCCTTAAGGCACAGCAACTCACAGGTTCTTATCACCCTGTGAAAGGTTACAAATCAATACTTGTCATGACAGCAAATCCTCTTTTTTTTCAAGTAGAGCTATAAAATGAGAATCTTTAATCCCCCCCTCCTCCTCCTTCAAAGCTTTGGACATGATAATCTGACAGAGAGACAGGGTGATAGTTTATTTTTTATTTTTGATACAGTACGTGGATGTTTTGAATTTGTGACATAACTAGAGTCAGGGTATAACCAGGACACTTGACAAAGCAGATCTGTCTTACTATCAGGTGTAGTGATTATCTGACTTGGGAGAGTCAGATGACATACAGGACTGGGGACACTTTAGTAAGTGATCAATTACAAAACATATTGGATTGTTTTTTAATTAGGGAGGACAGTCATAATTAGGAATTTCCCTTCACATCTTTCTTTCACACTCCATATCATTCTCTGCTTTGTCGAGGCCCACTCCCTTCAGGTTGGATAAGTGCTGCGTAACAATGATTCTAATTATTATCTATTGTAATGTCTTTAATTCATTAACTCATCACCTGATCTATAAAATGCCCAGATGATGACAATTTCACAATTTCCTCATTTTCCTGGACGACACTTTTTATATTTCATGTCACGTGTCATGTTGTACTAGCTTACTCCATTGTTTCTTGCTTAATTGTATCAGAATATTGTGTTGTGCCTCACTGTGCCATGTCTTCTTTTATGATTCTATCATTCTTAATTTTGTAATAGTTTGTGTTCTGAATCACTTCATATTCAAGCAAGATTAAATCGAGTCATATAAACGAAGCCAATCATCGGCTCAGACGGCTCAATTGCCAATATGCTGCGGTTGCTGTAAAATTGTGCTACTTGTTTCACCCCTCCACCCTGCCTTTTATCATATCATTGTCATCTCTCCTTCACCTCTTCCCCTCTCTTTCTCTCCACCTTGATTGTTGCCATAGCCACACTATCAGCTGTGGAGGAGCCTCCTGCATTTTCTTCTTAACTCAGTACAAGGATTGGCTTGCCTGTACAGTAGAAACTGTTTCCCCGCCTTTGCATTTCCTATTCCGCACGATCACTCGTACTGTAGATTCTCTTTGATTCTTTTATCGCACTCTAATTTTCCAGCGCTCTCTCTGAACATTTTGATCTTCTGGGTAGCGTCCTCATTGAGGTTAGGTGATATGTTTTGATGTACGGATTTAAGGTCAGTTTATTGTAGCTGGCTGCAAAAAAAACAGAATTACATTATGTCCAATGCAGGGACGAGATATGTTTATGGTTTTATTAAATGTGCTTGGGATATTTTGGACATCATTTATTTTGGGTGATATTTTCCAGTTTCTTTTAATAATCTTTAACACTTCTCTTAGTAATTTCCTCTCCGGTGGAGGTCTGATGATTGTAGCGATGGTGCTCGGCTGAGAGCCCAGGCCAGGCTGACAGGTGTAGGAGTGTTAGGAGAGCCTTTGGCGGAGTTAATTTGGATTAACCGCCTTGGCGCCGAATGGGAGGCATTTTCACAGTAGTCTTTATCTTCAACATAGTTCTTCACGCAGGGTTCAGCCTTCACTTGCGTATCTGGGCAAACGCCAGACCTGTCGGGGTCCGACGGGTGCCTCCTGGCTCTGCTGCTTATTGCACTTCTGCCCCACACTAACACAAGTCGAGGCTTGATGTTGTACAGCTGTGACAGTAACAGAGTCATTGATGGGGGAGTAGTCATAGCCGTGCGCTCTGTGACTGACTGGCAAACCTGGCAGGACTGACACCCCCTGAATAAATCTTTCTGGTGTACTTGGTGCGTACTTGGTACATTATCTTTTTGTTGTTGTTGCATGCTCTCATATATCTCATATTTTTAAATGTGTAGAGTTGTAGACTTGCTTGCCAAATCTACAACTCCCCACACTCGGATGTATCAGGACATAATTGAAGGTTTTTAAATTTGCTTGCATGGGGACCAGGTAAAGCCTCAACAGCTCCTTGGCTCTGAACGTCCATCCATCCATAGCTAATGAGGCAGAGTGAGTGAGGCCCGCAGCAGCCACCGACTCACCTCGTCTGTATGCTCTCCTATGCAATGCCCCCATGTTACATCTGCATTCCTGTTGGCTGTGTGCCTGTTTGAATTTGGTGAGGCATGGGACTGTTTATTGGCTGCTATTTTAGGAGGTGTCCTCCTGAATGTATCATTACTTGGATCAGTGCGGTACTTCAAATGCTAGACTGGTTGCTGGTACCTGCAAAGACAATAGCGTGCATCTGAAATAACACCTAACAGTCAGTTAATCCTGGATTAATTGGTGTTTTTTGGACATTTGGGGCCAACAGAACAAGCTGCAAATGCAACACTGGTGTATTATCACCTTTATAAAGTTGACATGGTGGATGTGTTAGAAAACAGCAACAGACTTGTACAACATTAGCAACTGCATTTGGGCATGTGTGACCGTACATTTTGCAGTCAGAGTATTGTATAAGAGGTGTGCCACTCTGACTGTTTAAAAAAACAACAACATTATGCATCTATCCATCTAACCTGCCCGTCCCATTAACTACTTAATTTCAAATGTCAATATCAATGTCGATTTTAGTTGTATAGCACCTTTCATTACATGAAACCCAAACTGCTGGTCACATGGATTACCAGCAATTATACAAGAAACCCAAAATGAGTGATTCATATGGCTCATTGAATCTGAATGAGTTTTGCTGTTGTTGTTTTTTTTCCTCCCCTCCAAACCGCTCTGCCCACCTGCTCCTGTGTGCACGCTGATAAACAGCGAGGCCCCGCAGCTGGCAGCTCAACAGGTTCAAACCTACCCCATATCTACAGTACACTATGCATGTAAAGCTGAAACGCCCTAACATAAGTGACCCTTTCATGCTTTGTCATCAGCCACTCTCACGCTGAATTTGCTCTGGTATTATGTCAGTGCAAGATGGGCTCACACAGGTTGTGAATCATTCACCCAGCATTAGTGTTGGAAAACCATTCAAGATCTCTGCCATCTGGAGCATCTTGGTGACAAGCAGAGTTCATCAGTTGCTGATTACACATCCGTAGTATTCATCGTTAAAGCTGTGTAACAGGTGTTCGTTGGACGTTCTGTTATGGAAGCTATCCAGAGATAAAGGCATTAGAGAAGGTAGATAAGAAGACATAGGGCTAGAAAGAGGACCATGTGTGTAATGTTATCCATACAGTATTACCCCTGACAGATGTGTCCCTCCTTTTAGAATCTGTGAGAGTAATTATAGCATGGTAAATAGAGAGACAATTGTTGACTTAAAATGGTTCTTGATGATGACGAGTTTACTGCTCAGAAAGAGAAATGGTCATTTTCCATAATCTTTATGTAAAATGATGAATGATGCAGGCATCTGTGACGAATCAAGTTAACCTCTCCGGGTAAAAGTTGTAATATATTTGATATTAAAACGTAATTGTTGTTGCAGAGATTTGGGTTGATTAAATGTTGGAAATAGGATGGAACTTCTGTGCAAATGGATGGTTTTAATATTGACGATGAAGCCTTGGTGCCCTCAGTTAGAGATTTGAGGGTTGATTAAATTTTATGAAATATGAAAATGTGAGGTTGTAGAAGTGGTGGATTTTGCAGGATGACTGTTTCGACCCCTTCAAAACAGATATTTTAACTGTTGTTTTAGCCACCGGTTTCCTCGGAGGACAGACTTTTCCCTGTTGAACTTGGAACAGGCCTCTGCATATTTCTGGAAGAAAAATAAATTAGATATATGCTTTTTTTTCTAGAAGTAATGTAGTATAGGTCAAAATTCTGGGTTATGTGGTTTTTGCATTTAAGATACTGGCTGTAACATTAGGCATGTTTACATTTAGATGATATCTCAGTGATTTAAAAAGCAAAGTTGATTCGGTTTGTGGTTTCTGCTTTCTGCATATGGTAAAAAAGAGCTCTTTTTCACTGTATTTCATTCTGGATGATGGTAATGAAGACAAAGCAGCAGTAAACATGTCATTTACCATCAGCGATGCGTTTCCCCCTGGGCTGTGTAGGGAAAGCGTTTTTTTTTTTTTCTCTCCAAGGAACTCATAATTGTGGAAATCATGCAGCGTACAGTTATAGTCCTGCATATGTTTTACAATTGTAATACCAATGATGATCTCTCTGTGGGGGAAATTTGACCTTTAACCCTTGTGTCGTCTTAGGGTCAAATTTGACCCTCTTTGAAAATTTCTATATCAGAAATATGGGTTTCTTTTTAACTACCCAATTTTAATGACCTAAGAACAACATGGGTGGTTCCATACAACGCGCTTCGCAAGTACAATAAATGATTGGATCTCTACTTTCATTGAATTTTGGGTGTTTCATTCTATTTTATGGCGTTTAAAAAAAAAGTCTGTGATTATCCATCCTTTAATATTATATTAATAATATTAAGTCTCAGTTCATAATTTCAGCTTTTTGAAACTCAAGAATTAGTCATAACTTCCTTTAATTAGGTTTATTGACCAGGAGTTGTGTAAAACTAGTAATAAGTTGATGTTAGTGGTGTTAATACATCGTAGTGAAATAAAGCGCTGAAAACATAAACAAAAGCGGCAAAACTTTGAAAAAGCTAAAAGTGTTGAAAAAAGAGAGACAAAGACATCAGAGAAAGTGTTGATTTTCACAATGGGAAGACAACACGAGGGTTAAATGTGATGCCCTCTCATGTTCAATCAGTGCTTTTTTTTGTTGTTGCAACGCATCGTGCGTCTTCTGGTAGTGAGATTCATCACTCACCCGAGGTTGTATTACCGCTCGGTCCGAGGTGTCCGAGCCTGAGTGACGTATGGATAAGCGCAACAAACGAGGCATGAATGGACACCTATCCATCCTCCCTGTCTGGATATTAAAGTGATGCCAACACATGTCAGGAAAATGGTTGCTGCTGCATTCTCACAGCTCTCTCCCTGGATGCCTGCATTTAGAGACAATAAAAAAAATTGGATGGCCTGATAATAAATCGTGAAACTTAAATGATCCTATCCTGGAAAATGGGACATAAATGTATATGATTTAAACATCATGCTGCAGATATTTTTTGTGTAGTTTTTCCTCACAATTGGCCTACTTAAAGTGAAGTGTACTGGTAGTCCCCCCCCCCTCTGTCTTAGTGGGTCACGTTCCCATCCAAGTACTTGTCACTCATCTTGATAAGTTGTGTATTGAAACAGTGTGTAGCCAAGGGCTGAGGTAACCGTATAAATAACAGACACTGAAGCCAGCACCGACACTGCAATACAAAATAAATAAGGCAATGCTCATGTTATTTTTCAAACGGGTTAGTTTTCTTCTTTCTTTACTTTCACCATTATTGTTGCCATGGCTCCCCTGTGCTGTGGCCTTTACACTTTACACCTTAAAGCAGAAGTCTTCAACAGGAGGTCCTCAGAGGCACTGCACGGGGGAGGGGCCTCCAAATTATTGTTAATTATTTCAAGTTTTTTCAAAAATTTAAAATGTCTTAACATGAATCCAACATATTAGCAAATATAAATTCCCACTGATGATAGGCTTACTGGCCTATAGGTAAGGTAGTCACTAAGGTTGCCATCCACAGATGCAGTAAATAAGGATTCACTGTGCCACATGCACGTGTAACATTAAAAAATGATTTATAAAATCATGCCGACAATTATTATTTTAATAGCTTAGTATTCTATGCACTAACAAGGTATGTTTAAAGGCTTTCAGCCGTCCTACACGTTATTGTAAGTCCAGTTATTTTATACAATATATGTAGTAGGAGTCCCTGCTCCGTCTCTCTTTCAGTTAAGGGGTCCTTGGTTTAAAAAACGTTGAAGACCCCTGCCTTAAAGCATACGTCTTCTCTTATTCTGGATTGTTCTCTGTATGAAGACCAAAACCACGTATTGTCTGCGTAGCTGATGCTTGATATATGTTTATTCCTCTGTGATATAGCTCTCCATTGTTGTCCAAAAACTATTCAAACACATCAATGAGCCACGCTGTTGCACTACTGTGTCTTCATTACAATGAATACAGACACTGCAGTCTATTTTAAGTTGATCCTAGTATAAACTATCCTGCTGCTGTATAAGAGCACCAAATGTGTACAAGTATATATCAACCACTGAGAATAGTCCTCAACAAGTGCCCTGATTAGACGGTATTCATTACCTGTTTTTTAGGATTTACGTTTTCAGTTGGAATGAATGGGGTGACTCAGGTGTTTATATACAGCGTCACCGTGTTACAAGGCAGTAAATAACATTCAGCTGCACTTCTATGCAGGTTCTTCGAGTTGTCAAATAATGTGTGTTTCTAGCGCACATGCAATCACACGTGCTGTGATGCAGTGGTGGAATGTAACGAAGTACATTTACTCAAGTACTGTACTTAAGTACAAATTTGAGGTACTTTTACTTTTCATGCCACTTTCTACTTCTACTCTGCTAGAAAGAAATATTGTACTTTTTACTCCACTACATTAATCTGACAGCTTTAGTTACTAGTTACTTTACACATTAAGAGTTTTGCACACAAAACACATGTAGTTTGTACGATAGTTTATTATAATAAAAAAAAAACAATATATACAGTAGGCCCACAGGTCCAGCTGAAATGATTAGCCGATTAAACACTTAGTTGATTGACAGAACAGTTTGGATCGTTTCCAGTTTCTCGAATGTGAGGATTTGTCTGCATTGAGTACTAACTTTTAATACTTTAAGTACATTTTCCTGATGATACTAAATACTTAAGTAACATTTGCAATGCAGGACTTTTACTTGTAACAGAGTATTTTTACAGTGTGGTATTAATACTTTACTAAAGGATCTGAATACTTCTTCCACCACTGCTGTGATGCTTTCTCTGTGTGTGTGTTTTTGTATCTGTCCTCCAGATATTGTGGACACCAAGTGTGTATTTGTGTGTTTGCAGATGAGTGAATGGGAGAATTGCTGAGTGAGGTAGTGAATGAGCATATGAGCGAGCGAGTGCCTGAGCAAGTGACTTAGTTGAGTGTGTGTGGGTGAGCGACTGAGCCAACGAGACAGTGTTTGAACGAGCGAGTGATTCATTATTATTGACACAGTGTGTTTTTTTCTCAGCGTTATTGGAAGTGTTGCTGCAATGTGTTTTCATGTTGTCTGGCAGCCAAAGGTCTGCAATCCAGTATAATGGAGCATGTTGTTGCACTAACTGGTGTTACAGTCTGAGTAGCTGCTCTGCCCCTCAGCTCTCAGCCTCACTACACGCTGCACTGATCTCTGTTCACACTCCTCCCCCCCCGTCCCCCACCCGTCCCCCACCCCACCCCCCCGTGAGAGATGCTCGGCGTTTCTCCGGCCTCTGCAACATCTTTGCCACGGATGGCGGGGCAGCAGGAGCAGCAGCCAGGGCAGACCCTCCTTCCATTACCTGACTCCTGCAACTCTAATGGGGGAGTTTATGCAGCCTTCCTGACACAGGCAGAGTGAAATTTGCTTCATTTCTGCTCTGTTCGATATGCAAAGTGGTCTGATGAAGTGCCAAACTGTTTTTCAGTATAGTGTGGCGTGAACTCAGCCGGATTTCAGTCTTGGGTGTTTCTTATTTTTCGTACTTAAATCACTCACTCTACTACTGTTATTTTTTACGCATCATATTAAAGCTGTGATTTATTTTTTTCATATCATTTATATGTATATATGTTGATAGATTAGTAATCCATACATGTCTGCAGGGTCATATTATAGCATATACCCTTAGGGCTGCTGGATCATGGAAAATAATCACAATTATTTTGGTCAATATTGAAATCATGATTATTTCACGGTTACTCATTGACTTTTGGAAAGATGTTGCATTTATTGAACTAAAAAAAACCGTTAAACACCTTGAACTATGAAATTCCCCTTCAGAACACAAGACAAAATAGACAGCTCACAGCTCACAGATGATTGCAGTCATTTAACATCTTTATCGTCTCTTACTTATGTCAAGGTATGACAGATAATTATTTCATTATTTGCTGTGTTGTTGACCTTTTGTTCCCAAACACAGCACAGGATGGAAAGTGTCATTTGATTGGTAGACATTTTAGTATTAGTTGAGCCATGGTGAATTTGTGCACCGGATAGTAAAATCAACATTAGCTTCATCTGAACTTTTGGAAAAGCTTTTGACAGAATGAGGGCATTCCATTACATGAATGAGGACTGTGGATTTAGTCCCTTAATGGTCAGCGTGAACCGAAGGAACGATCACAGCGTGCAATGCACATATTGGAACCTGACTATTGTTTCAAAACAGACTTGAAACATGATTAACATATCTTGTAAGTGTCCCATTATTTCAAATGTCTGCTTGCCACTTAGCATTATACTGATCAATGGTTTGGTGCCCATACAGTCTGGTGATTTAGCCACCCATGCATTGTTCCCAAATTGAGAAATTGCTTCGGACAGCTGATACATCAGCTGATTACCTTCTAGCCTGCCTACCCTTGCTGCTTCCTCTGCAAGCGTACTTACAACCCGCCTCCACCCCAGCTCCTCCTCTCCATGCTCTGTCCCATAAAGGGGCATAAGACGGCAGGGCCGTGTGCACACTAAAGACGGTGGAAGCCTCGACTCCAAAAGAAAGAAAAACTTTAGTAACTCTGAAGTGGAGGTACTGCTGCAAGAAGTTAGCGAAAAACGAGACGTATTTAGTAGCATCAGCAGTGGATACAAAGCAGCAAATAAAACCGATGCATGGAATGCAGTTACTCATGCAGTGAACGCTGTATCTGGAGAAGGGCGCAGAACTAAGTAAAAAAGAAATGGTTTGATTTGAAATCCAAGGCAATATTTTGTTTATTTCAAAACGTAGAAGACAGATGCTGGCCACTGGGGGGGGGGGAGGCTGACCCACAGCTATCTGAGCTGGACCAGGCATTATTTGGACAGACAGCCCTCTCGGGTGTGCCATCTGCCGAGGATTTAGATACAGACCTGGGCCCCGTGACGGCGGTTTCATCTCCTATCTCAGAATTGAAAGGTACACAATGGCAATTCAAAGTGCTTTACAAATGAGCAGAAGTCTAAGTGTAGTGTGTATTTATTAAAACAAACACATTATTATGTGTAAAATAATGAAAATAATTAGTTACAAAATTATAAAGGAGAGAAATATTACATTTTTAATTAGAACGGACGAAACGGTATAAGAGTGCTCTTGAGTGTGTGTTGGTTCTGTTCTTACCTAAGAACAAATCCCAAATAAGAAAACATTGGTGAATGCCAGAATCTTTGTGAAAACTGCGTAAGTGGGGTTTAAGAAGAAATTTGTTCTTAAGAACGTTTGGTGAATGAGGCCCATTGATGTCGTAGCTATATTCAAATTCTAGCTTACTTGGTCTTCACTAAGACCTCTAAAATCCACTGACATTGCCAGTGTTAGTGTGTTTTTTTTTCCATAAAAAAAATAAAAGCATCACATTTTCCCTGAAAAGCACATCTTGACCAGCTTTGACATGGTAATGAATGTTTTCAGAGATGGAGATCTTATATATTCCTTTCATCCTCTCGGGTCTTTGCTGGATCACACATCCCAGCGTGTTGGGTATGATCGGGGGGAAGACCACTGATTGGCTGGGAGGATTCGTACCCAGCCCCTCTCCAGAGCTACCCGCTCCCTAGATCTGAGGGTCTCTGTGGTGCAGCGGCGAAGCCAGCCGACTTAGAAATATGAACTGCGGCCTCCTCTGGCTCTTTAAAGCTCAGTGTACACACACACAGACCCATTTGTTTGGGCCCGCTCTATAAAATCTATTACCAGTCCAGCGTTGTGTGTTTTCACCTTGTTTTTTATGGTTCGTGTCCTCAGCATGGGGGCAGCAAGGACAAAGATAAGACAAACACTGC
This sequence comes from Gymnocephalus cernua, assembly GCA_023631565.1. Classification (NCBI taxonomy): domain Eukaryota; kingdom Metazoa; phylum Chordata; class Actinopteri; order Perciformes; family Percidae; genus Gymnocephalus; species Gymnocephalus cernua. The sequence continues at coordinate 24,965,593 of CM042425.1, forward strand.
CTTTCCTTGTGGTATATTGAACTTGGCATGCAGAAGTACAGAATTTAAGGCTGGAGATACTAGAGCTGTGGCATGGTGGGGGGTTGAGAGTATATTCCACAGGCATAAAAAAAAGTATGTGAACACATGTCACATGCCTCGCATTCCACAAGAGCAAAATATGTTGTACTACACTGAGAAATCCTCCTTCTTATTTTTTCATACAGAAGGAGCTCCGTTTGATGACTCTGCGACATTAGCAAGATAAGCTGGCTAATTAGTGTTAAACACCTAAGCTCCAACAATTAGCACCTCTCTATTTCTTCCAGCCATAATGCAGCAGAAGCAGCAGCAGCAGAAGAAGAAATCAGCTGTCTCTCCGCCAGTGTGTTGGAATGTTTTCACACCCATAGAGGGCAGCTGTGCTCTCCACATTCTCTCCCCTCTGACTATTAGAGTAACAGACACACACCACACATAGACATACACACAGATATAAGAAGTTATGGAGGTGGTGTGTTTTCCTGTGCAACTGGCCTGGCATGCTCATAGTGCTCAGAAAGAGTAAATTTTTTTCTGTGTTGTTTATGGCTTCAGCCTACACTAGTGTGTGTGTGTGTGTGTGTGTGTGTGTGTGTGTGTCTGTGTGTGTCTGTGTGTGTCTGTGTCTCTAATGAAGTCGGGCATCTGCCAGAGACAGTACACACGCTTGTTTTGATGCTGAGCCCTCTTAAACTTACTTTCTGTCTCCCTCTATCTGAATCTCTGTCACTTAAAAGCTTTTTAAAAGCCATCAACATAGCTGGGCTCGCAATGCAGAAGAGCAACCATTGATTACCACTGCCTTAAATGACTTGGGGTAATGAATCATAACAACAGTGAATGGTCGGTCCCTGACACCGAGGCATTCAGTGCACTGCGGCCTGAAAAAAAGATATAGTAGCTTGTTGCAGAGCGTGGCTACAGCTGAGCTGTTGTTTTCTGGCAATACAGTCGGTTCAGGAAAAAGACTCTTGTAGATGTAATATGTTTTTGTCAAGGAGCCGAGGCGGACAAAGAGAGAGACAGAGCGAAAGCTGGCATGAAATCAGCTCTCTGTAGCTGTAGTCTGGGTCCTTGCACACACTGGACTGTAATAAACCAAACAGTATCACATTAACACTCAAGGTCTGCCATTAATGAGCCCAGCTTTGGCCAGCAGACGATATCACACACACACACACACACACACACACACACACACACACACACACACACACACACACACACACACACACACACACACACACACACACACACACACACACACACACACACACACACACACACGAATTCGCAAATGTGCCCACACACACATAAGTGCCCACTGTCTCTCCACTGACTGTTTAATTCTGCGGATGATAATTATAACTGTTATCTGTTGCCTCTGAAAAATTATTGAGCTTGTCAGCGCCCATTAATTTACTCTGTATGATAAATTAAGTGCGTTTTATACCACTCTTGTTGGAGTAAATGGGAGGCAGTTTTTCCAGAGGCTAAGTCTGCTTTACTGTACTGTACGTCACACATGACAGACTTTTGTTCTGCTTCCCCGTTGTTTAAAAGCCTGGAGAAAATGAGTCGGAGATAAATTAGCCACAGTAGAATGTGTGTGCAGCTCCAAACTGGAATGAGGATGTGTCATCTAAGCTGAGCGTCGGAGCTATGGGTTTACATGCAAATACCGGAACTGTTCACTTCCTATAATTAGCCATACACATATAGCACAAGAAACTTCACATACCTACAGTATAACTGTCTGTTTTATGATTTATGTCCTGGAAATTGTAAACTATGGTAGCCTCATTTTGCCATTTGTTGTTGTCCAAAGCCTCAGCTGCAGGAAGCATTCATCAGCCACCAATCTCATACTGCCGCCGCTACATGTCCCGCCTGTTGCTGCGACATGATTTGCACTGGAGCTAAAGGAATCATGTACCTCAAATTAGCCCGTGAACAGCAGCAGAACTATGTGGCTACCAGCAGGGTAGAAAGAACATGATTTATAGGCTCCTATTGTGTATTGTACATCGGGCACTACATTGTGCCTCCACATCCGTCTCTGAGAATAGCTGTCAATCAAAAGGCTAATGCTCACTTCCTGTAAATGCTGAGTGTCTCGGGTGGCGAGAGGACAACAATAGTGACCTATTTGAACCTCAAAAGTGCGCATATTGTTTCACAACTCAACATTTATGTCTGTTTACTTGCTGTGACACCTGCTTCAGGGAGGTCAGACGTCCACAGGAGCCAAGGCGGCCACTGAGCTTATAGGAATCCAGAGACTTGCGCAATGACATTTTAGCAGCATAAAGACTGTGTACGTGTAGATCGCTTTAATAACTCGTGTCATTCTCCCAACTGTGTGGGTCTCATCTCATTGTAGAAAATAGACTGGTGTATAGAGCTCAAACAGTGACCACCCTCTTTTTGAACGGCTCTGTTTCCGGAGGTGATTTTCCCCATTCAGTTGCTCCATTGACCTTTCAGAAAAATGCTTATATTAAAAGTTTTAAGACTGGAACCAAGCCAACCAGCTACGAGATGAACCATGACCATAAAACCTTGGCGCAAAAAAACCATTTTGAAAACATAAGAAAAGGCAAAGGACCAAAACTGTGTACCTAGCCATGGTAGAGTTCAGTGGTAGCAGCTCACATTTCTATGGCAACAGTGGGCTCCGCCAATCCGCCGAGACGTCTCTTTTATGCTTAGGATTGGGTAGTGTACTTCTCCATGACATTGAGAATAAAATATGGGTTTCTTTAAAAAAAAAAAATGTAGATTTCATACACACTTTGCTTCTAAAGGGGCGTAAACAATCGTTTCACAATCTCGTAACTCGTGGTCTCCCTTGGTCATGGCTAAAAGTCCTTTTACATAATATGAATGGGATTTTCACTTCTGGAACCACACTGCTGAGCTCTATTTGCTTATTGCCGATATGTTCATCAATAAGTAACAAGAAACCACAGTAGAGAAATGCCAAAGATGTATTCCACCTGTGTGTTTAATGCATGCCTGCAAACCAAATTTCTTTCGGGATAATAATACAGTTGAAACTGAGATACAGTAATCAGGAAACACTTTGTCCACCAGTGAGCATTGCCAAGTATGTTTTTTCAACTGGATAACATCCTGCCAAGTATTCTTACTAAGAAAAAAAACAAAAAAACAACCCCACTCATCTTATATTACACCAAGAAGTTTGCTCATTAATGTGAGCATCCAAGTGGATTATAAAAGTGGATGGTGCAACATATCTGCTACAATTTTTGGTCAAAGTTCACCAAAGTTTGGGGCGACTTCTAGCTCACCCAGTAAGAGTGTTCGCCCCATGTCGGCTGAGTCCTGCAGCGGCGCAGGGATCGAATCCGACCTGCTGCCTTTTGCTGCGTGTCATCCCCCATCTCTCTCCCCCTTTCATTTTCTATCCACTTTCAAATAAAGGGAAAAGCACCAAAAAATAATCTTTAAAAAAAAAAAAAAGTTCACCAAAGTTTAACTGGATGTTGAAAAATGTGTGTGCTTTACTTTGGCCTTGCGAGCAAAGTCAGTAACCATGGCGACTGTGTTGGAATGAATAGATTTCCCCATAAACTGTCACCGTTTTAAATGCTGGTGTGGCCTGACCTTAACTATCATTCGTGCAATCAGCTTCTAGCACCGTAGCTGCTGAATATTTCTTTACGGACTTTATGTGCTTTGTTTGGGTTGACAGTGAACGAACATTCCTGCAGGATTTGGATGGATAAACAACCACAACCCTCATTTCCAGAGAGAAGGAGAGCGTTGCTGCTGTTTGACAGCAGAACAGACAGCCTGCCACAAACCTCCCTCATGAGCACAAGATGTGGAAGTCCACTACTGCTCCCCAAATCCCTATCAACACTTCCTTTATCCCCCTCTACACACACATCCTTCTTGTCCTTCTCTCCTTTTCCTCCACCATTGGTTCCTTTCTATCATTCTCCTCTGCTATTCCTGTCTCCGCTCCCTTCTCTCATTTTGGATCCCCTCTTGTGGCAGCCTGCAGAAACCATTTAAATGGGATGTAGCTTGTGTGGCTGGTGACACCAATAAGAAGTGAAATACGTGATATTTATTTCTCTGCCTGCAAACAGAGAAGAGTGGTGTGTGTGTGTGTGTGTGTGTGTGTGTGTGTGTGTGCGTGTGTGTGCGCGTGCGTGCGTGTGCGTGCGTGTGCGTGCGTGTGTGTGTGGTTTATCCAAACTTGTGAGGCTCATTATCTGAGCAATGTGCTCTGCTTTCCGACAAAAGGGTTAGACAGCCACTGCAGGACATCATCTACCGTACGTTACTCTACAGTTTGGTCTGCTTTGCTATCCGGGAAAGGAAGGCATTGTTAAAAGACTAAGACTTCACAGCTCACTTTGAGCCGTTCGGCCCATTTTCTGTCTACCTCTGCCATCTTTCTGTTCCTGCTCTCTTAATGTCTTCTGTCTGGCAGAGCATGTCTGCCCGTGCTCTGCCAAAAAACACATTGTTATATCATTTGAAGAGCAGAGCAGCCTTTGTCAGTTTATCCACCTGCTGCAGCGCCGAGCTGATATGATTCGGCACAATGTGGTTTGTTTACATTTTATGTAATAGTTAGGGATATTTATGCAGCTTCAACTTTGGGAACTGCCTCTCTGAATACCAATCTCCTCTGTAGCTTTGCAGCGCCGCTGCCTCTGCATGGGTATTTACCGCTCCTGGATGGCTCCCCGACTCAGATATATGGCTGAAGGCTTAAATAGATGTCGGAAAGGTCTGCACTTGCACTTTCTATTGGGAGAATTCAATACGTTGTAACTTTGTTGGGTGTGAAAGGAGGGGTGAGGTGAAGTGGGGCCAAGGATTTAAATTGACCGAACTGCACTAAATGTGCAAAATATTTAGGACATGATATTGAGTTGCAGCCTCTTTTGTGCAATTTAAAAATGTAACTCGTCTGCTTCTCTTTTGTGACAAGTATAGATTTTGCAGGGGAAGTCAATAGGTAATAATGGCTCTTACCTGAATTTACCTCACCTTTGTACTATTATTTCATTTCTATATTTGACTCTGGACACCTGAAAGACTGCTGGGTCCGGGTGTTCAAATTCCAATCAGCAGAGGTGACATGGCAATTAAATATTGAATCTTAAACATAGGAAGCCAGACAGACTGGGATCAAAGGGACGGTGTGTGTGTGTGTGTGTGTGTGTGTGTGTGTGTGTGTGTGTGTGTGTGTGTGTGTGTGTGTGTGTGTGTGTGTGTGTGTGTGTGTGTGTGTGTGTGTGTAAAAACTTGGGGACAATACAGTTTTGAATTTTTGAGGGCCACAGATAGGGGGTCGGGGAAGAGATTCCGTGGAGCATTAAGTCCGACTGAATAGGTCTTCACTCTGCACACTGGGCTCCAGTTTTCATAACAGCGTTGAATCACCATTTCCATTTCTCTAATTCTTTACATCCTTTGTTACAGGCCGCGGACATGGCAGCTATTGTTTGGCACGTTGCATGTGCCAGAGAAAGGTGTGTGTGTGTGTGCGTGTGCGTGCGTGTGTGTGAAGAATGGAAATCCTAACTGGACGTTTCATTTAGCTGGTGTTGGATTGGTTAGTAAAAGCATTATTTTTCAGATTGCCAGTGATGCATTTTGGGTTTGTATCATGTGTTGGGATTTGTGTGAGGCCCCAGAGTCAGGAAATTATGCATAAGGAACTATGTTCATTTAAGAACAGTAAAATGAAATGAGTGTTTTGAGGATTTTCTGCTACAGCAGCAATAAGCTTCTTATTAATCTTTGCGCCCAAGATGAATGAATATTTTATGTCTGAGGATAGAGCAGGAGACGACAGGTCATAAAGTCAATTGTAGACAAACCTGTATTAAATCTGCTCTATAGTTCGAAGATTGGATCCGCAGAGCCGTTTTTTTTACACCAGAGGGAATCACAGCAGAAACTTTTTCACTTCAAAATCATTGAATCCAGCCTTTGAGGCACTTTTACTAGTTTCTATTATGCCTCGGCTGAATTATTTCTTTGAGGAAAATCAATTCTATCAAGGTGAGCTTTGAAAGACGTGCTTTAGTATTAACATTCATAAGAATATCAATCCGCCAGCCACTGTGAGTGAGTGAAAAGACGAGGGAACAAAAGTTCAGATGGTTTTTCTGTCTCCCCGGATGGGCTTTAATTCTGGTTGTTTCACCTCACGGAAATCCGGTAAGACCCCCTCCACCCCGACTCCCCCACCCTCACTATCCCTTGATCCCATTAGCAGTGAACCCATGGGACCTCTGATCAACCATGCAAGGGCATTGAGTCATTGACAGAAGACACTGGCTAAAGTGTCTTTTTCTTGGCAACCAAGGCCCAGCATCCTTTAGATAACTTGTGGTATGATGTTCTGGCAAACATTTTTGGAAATACGATTATTCGCTCTCTTGCCTAGAGTTATCACTCTCTTGTCTATGTACTAAATATTACCTAAGCTAGAGCCAGGAGAGTGTTCGCTTAGCTTAGCTAAAAGACTAGAAAAAGGTGAAAACAGCTAGCAGCCTGTACAATTTGACACTTCAGTTTTTGTACGAATATAACAAACAAGATATAATGTGTTATACAATAGTGAGCAGAGTTTTTTACTGTTAACAAAGCCCAGCTAACTGTTTCCCCCTGTTTGCAGTCTTAATGTCTAGCTAAGCTATCCGTCTTCTGGCTCTAGCTTCATATTTAGCATGCAGCCATGAGAGTAGCAACAATATTCTCCTTTTAATTCTTGGCAAGAAAGCAAATACGCACATTTTCCCAAAATGTGGAATCATTGTTTTAATTCTGACATATCATCATTCAAATGGTAAAAACAGAATTTAAGTTACCTAGGTAAGTTTAGTTTGAGCTAAAAAATGAAAGGTGGTAAAGTATCCATTTTGTATCACAGACAATTAACAAGGTTCTTTCACATAATTTACAAATTGTATCATGGATTTAGTCATTAGCCCTCTAACACTGTGCATGAGGGAACATGAGCCTTCTGGACAGAATCACATCTGTTAACTCCCTCCCTCCTGTCTGTGTGCGTGAGGAGTGCCGCCATTGATAAAGAAGCCAGATCCCTGCAAATGACTTCCATGTTACGTCATCTGTCAGTGTCAATTAACCTCCAGCCGCTAAGTCTGAAGGAGTCTGAGGCCAAGCTCTGCTGAAGCCAAGAGCTGCAGACAGTGAGGAGAATCAGGGGAAGAGTTGCTGAAAGGCCATAAAAGTAGACACGCTGCAGGTTTGAATCTTGTGTCATATGGGAAAATCAATGCAGTGAAGGTGGAAGATAAAAGGCGCAACCAGTTCTGTCCAGTAATCGGTTTAAGTAATTTGTGTCTTTTATTTGGCCTGTAAATTCACACAGTTTAAAAATTGCCACTGACTGTGTTTTAGCTGTACAAGGTGTCCACTACCACCACCACCACCAAGTGTTTCTCAGCCACAGCTACGAAAGTAATATAAACAGACACTTCTTCCACAGGATGTGCAGCGGTAAGAAATTATTAAAGGGATACTTCACCGATTTAGCATTCAGCTTTGTATCAGTAGAAACCCGGTAGTATTTCTGAATGACCGTGCGTCCCTCCCTCATATCCCCCTGAGACAGGAGATATCTGCATTGGGGGGTCCGGAAAAAATCTTCCGATGACGCAAAATGACGATTTTTGCGTCATCGGAAGATTTTTTGGCCAGAGCAAAAGACTACAACCAGTAGTAGGACCTACTTCCGCATGTTTTAAACCCGCCCATCGCCCGAAGCTAGCCGATCTCGGCCGGAAAAAAACGAAATGTCAGCCATCTTGAATCCTCGCTAAACAGGGCTCTGCTCTGTCTTCTCAGCAGCAAACTTTTACAACAATTATGTGCTTTCAAACTACCGCACGTGTACCACCGGGATACATCGCTACACAGCAGAGAATATGCAGGAAACGTTATTACAGACGGAATAATCGGCCCACTACGCGAGCTTCGCCTGCACCGAGACCAGCACGGGGACCGGCGGACTCGCTCGTAGCCGGGTAGGGGACATCTTCGTCGGCTAGGTGGGAAGCTAGCGCTAGCCGGGGGAAAGGCACATCCAGAGCGAGCTAACGCTAGCCGGCCACCTGTCCCATCAATCCTGCTTGCAAGTGTCCGTTCATTAAACAACAAACTGGACTACATCCAACTTCAACGATGCTCCCAACGCGAGTTCAGAAACTGCTGTGTTTTGTGCTTTCGTGGGAAAGCAACAGTGAACCGGACTGTCCAGCCGAACAACAGTGAACCGGACTGTCCAGCTACCAGGCCTGCTAGCCTTCCGACAATCCGAGCTAGAGATGCTCTGTATGAAGGTGAGCTGTGTTAACACGGACTGGTGCAGAAATGGGGTGATTTGTATCCAACTAACTGCTAACCGCTGGAGTTTGTGACTGTTACATGGCGACCATTCGACATCCCACGCTAATTCACGGCTGTGTTTATACTCGGTGTTTACAGCCCACCAAGCCTAATGCTAGTATGCTTAGCTGAACTTTACGGAGCCTATAATGTGTGTGTGCACGGTAAATGTAGCCTGTTTCGTATGTCGTTATTATATAATGTAGTTTTTATATATTTTAAATGTGTATTTATATATTTTAAATGGACTCGAGCCACGATGAAACGTTGTTTTGTGTATATGGTTGAAATAACAATAAAACACATTGAGTTGAGTCGAATGCCTCACTGTCTGTCTGTCAAGCGGTAGGCGTGGCTTGGGAGTGGACTCAAAGCAGCGAAGCGAAGTGCATTCTGGGATTTGGTGTCTTTCATCCATATGAGCCAAAAACACATTTTCTGGCTTTTCTCGGCCTAGAAGGCACCAATTAAATTTTTTTTTTCACATTTCTGCTACATAGGTGACCCAATTTAAAGATATATTAGGCTTTCCAGCGGTGAAGTATCCCTTTAAGTCAATTGATAGGAATTTTTTAAGGCTTAGACACACAGATCATTTTGCATTCTGTGATCACCAGTGATCACCAATAGGCCAATCTCCCAAAAAAGTGCCCCAATGCAGCCAGCCAAATTGCACAGCCAGGGCCCATATGATCCTGCCTGCCCTCCATCTTCCCCTCCTCCCATATTATCTTCACCCCAGCCTCTGCTCCCAGCGGGTGATCAGACACATGCAGCATGTTCGGGTTGCACTGCGCCAATGTACTTAACTCACTGTCACTACAGTACTGCTGATTATTTTCTTGATCGGTTGATGAAGGACTTCTAGAAATTGTAATCGGGAATCCAATACACCACTAATTCCTGCCACACCGCTCCACAGCACCACAAACTAGAGCTGGGGTTGGCTGCTGAAGATGGAGGAGCAGGAGGGGTAGGCCGGCCGGCTCCTACGACCCCTCAGCGCTCCATCTGGACCGTGGGGGGGCTGTCATTTAGGAGTGCAGGGTCTGAGCGGAGGAGCAAATTGCTTTTTAATCGATCATATTCCCAGTAATGGCCACTCCCAGCAGCCACTTGCCTACTTTCCATTCTATTTATGGAAGCTGCCTCTGATTTCTGTATGTGTGCTCTGTGAGGGAGAGAGGGACAGAAGGGAAAAAAACAGTAGGGGTGAGTTTTGTTGACCACCTCAAGTCAGTAAAATCCAGAATCATGTTTTCCACTCTTCTCTTCAAGTCTAGCCTTGTGTGGGGATGTATTTTTGCTCATTAAAATCAGAGTACTACAAGGACCCTGCAAAACCCATGTGGTTATAGATGATATGAAGGCTGATAGCATGCTGTTCCTTTGTATCTGCACAAGGCAGTGATTTCAGGGCAATGAGACATGAGCATCAGACACTGCTCTATTTTAACAACAAAAAGATAACCCTCCCCACCATTAAAAATCACAGAGCTGCAGTCAAACATGTCATTTTAATAGACGCTTTTATAGAAGCCCAACAATGCTGTAATGTGATCGTTTTCCCAGCTCCGGTTTCTTGCATCTATTTTCAGTCTGATACCCAGTGTCGAGTCTCCCACTAACAGGCGCTACTGTGAAGCGTGTACGGGTAATAAATTATGACTCAGCCCAATGCTGCCGCTGATTGTTGGATCCATTTTCTAAGATGCTGTTGTTTCTAACTAATCTGCCCCTCGGGGCTCTTGAGAAGGAAGTTTAAGTCTGTATTTGCTTGCTCTGTAGTTCAATTTTTTTTGTTCTTTTCATGAAGCATTGAATCACCCCTTTGTAAAAAAAAAAGTTCCAGCTGTAATGGTGTCACATAAAGGATCCTGCAGGATGAGCAGTGCCATTGAATGAGGCCGTCGCTTGCAAGCACTGCTGTCAGTTTTCCTTTGCAGGCCTCACAGGAATTGTAAATGTCGTAACATTTTCAACTAGACAGGTTTTTACATTGTGCTGAAAACCAATATATTTTGGTATGCTTTTCTTCCTCTGCAGTGCACCAGAAAATGTATGATTATTTAATAGAAGGTATAAGGACAGGCTTAAATTAAAAGATAGCACAGTTATGAAATATTTATTTGGAACCTTATCTGTAGTTTTTTTTTCAGATAAAAACGCACTGCAACTAAGGAAAAAATAGTCAAAATGAAAGCAAATGAAAAAACAACGGCACACTAGAGAAAAGACTAGAGAGAAGAGTAAAAAAAATATTAGAAATGTTTTGCTGCAAATAAAAAAAATGAGTACTTGTGTATCACAATTGCTTTATATGTCTCGTCAAATTGTTAAAGATTGGTGAGGATTTGTATTTGGTATAGTTCCAGTGCGTTGAGCACTCAGGGATACTGATGTGGCACTGCTCAGCTAACACAGTTACGAGAGAGAGAGAGAGAGAGAGAGAGAGAGAGAGAGAGAGAGAGAGAGAGAGAATGGTGAGATGTGTCAGGTACTCAGCTGGAGGTCCTGCATTCTCACTGTCAGTATCTTGTCTGGGTCTCGCCCCCCTGACCAATCAGGACATGAGGAGCCTCAGCCTCCCATGTTGCCGTCTGGCTCTGCTGCTGTTCTTATGTAACCACTCATAGCTTTTTATCCAGGCAGTTCTCTTTTGTCTACTACTCGTGCTCCCATGCTGGGTGTGTATTCTACAATCAAAGTTCCCCGGCATCTTTTCCTCTTTAGATTAGTGGCAGACTGATACAGTCTGTGTTGGTCTTCAGTTATCAATCTGATAGCCACCAGTCGATACTGTCAACCCCTGATTTTGCTGGAGCTTCTTTAACCACAGCTTGTCAATGAGATGTTATTATTAATGTAACATGTCTGGCCAGAGAACGTGTCTGGAAAGGGCTTTACTCAGCAGCTTCTTACCCTGCCGTAAGCAAATAGGAAAACAATGATCTGGCTCAACTGAATTAAAGTCATAGCTTCAATTTACTGCAAATTGATTCCACCCCTGCAGCATAATCCACTTCTCCACAGGTCGTCTTTATGCTCAGTATATTCTGAACACACAGACTTAAATGCACTGTTCTGTCCAAGCTCACTCATTGGCTAGAGTGAAGCTGTCTCCAGCTTAATTGTTGGTCGTAATTCCTATTGCAGTTTGCTCATTGGCTCCTGAGCATAAGAGAGCCTGATTTGGGTGGGGTATTTCTTTAAAATTAGGTGTTGCAGCAAAAGGTAGCGCATTCTAAGATGATGAATATAATGATGATCTGTTATGCCCAATATGCAGGTCTTTCTGCAGGTGAACCCTCTTTCTAAATATCTCGCTGTCTCTTTAAAGTCTCTTTTCTGTGCCATTGATTAGTGTTTATCCCATTGATGTGTAGTGCAATAGTATTACTTAATGAATCAAAACCATCACACAATCACGTTGGACAGAGAACGGCAGTTGTTTTGCGTTGTTGTATTGATCCTGCCTTGTTTATTTTAATTGAGAAGAAAACCACAACGCTTATAATAGAATTTAATTGGATAGGTATTTCAGCTTTCATTGTCCATACAGTAGTTTCCTTGGTGTTGTTTGTAGTTAGGCGGTTGGTAGGTAATAGGTCTCGTTATATTCTCCACAGGGATTTTGGACTGCACACCAAATAGCAGAAATGAAAACTTGCTTCTCCAGAGCAAGGAAGTGGCTACAATTAGACCACCTTTACAAGAAAGCGTCTTTGCCATTATGTAAACATACCTATATGCCTGGTTATGTTAAAACAGCTGGTATCTTCCTCTGTTCAAAGGAAAAGTTGGGAAATATGCTAATTTGCTTTCTTGTCAAGAGTTGGATGAGAACATTACCGTAGTTTAGCACAAATACTGGAAATGGGAAAACAGTCCAAAGGTAATAAAGTCCACATACCAGCACCTCTGAAGCTCACTAATAGACATGTTGTATCTGGTTTGTTTAATCCATTCAAAAACTAAAGTGTAAAAATGAAAATTTGCCATTTAAGGGGGTTATATACTGGACTCTTGAGAGGCTCCAGGAAGTTACTGGTCCCACTTCTCTTTGAAACCGGGCCAGTTGTGTCTCCCCCCCCCCCCTGCTGAAATTACACAGTTGACTAAAACGTATTTCTCTCTGTGTTTTAGGTGTAGCATCTCAAAGTGTTGTGGCTCTGCTGTGATATAAATGTCAGCCTGTCCTGATATTTGTATGGGTCTTTCTTCTCAACCAAAGGTGAGTTTATCCTGTTCTCAAGCAGGTGTGTTGTGGTTTACTGTAACAAGTGGATTTATATAACAGGCGCTACACTCATTCACTATGCAGTGGTAGGACCTCATTCTCAAATACTCTTTCTCATCTGTAAATATGCTTAAAGTCGCCACAAAGCTGTAAAAGACATCAAGTAAAAGTCAAAATTATGGATTATGGGCATGGCATGTGGTTTAACGACAGGCTCATAAACCTTTAGACTGAGGAATAGATGACTCTGGTGTCATGTTTTATTACAGTATGTCCAACAGTGTGGTACATTCATCAGGTGAATTTCAAAACACTTGATATGTAGGCCCTAGTTGATGTCTAGCCTGGATTATCTGAGTAGCTAATACCTTCTTTTGCACGATGGATCCCAGTTTGCCATTGACAATTAAATGAATAAGTTAGTTCTTTGTGCTGCCCCACTTAGCAATAGATCCCCACCCAATCTCCACTATTATATCGTATTTTTGGGATTTCTTACACAGATCCTTAGTAACCCCTGTTTGTGCCTAAGAACTTTCTTGGGCTGCCCTTGCTTTCACTGTCTTCCAAACTACTGATGTTCTTCTTTCAAAGTGGTAAAGTTTTCTTGCCACCTGACAAACAATTCAGGCCTTGATGTTGGTTGCCCGGGAGCTGTAAACCGAAGTGGAACCTATCTGTGGAAGCCCCGGTTCCAAAAAAAAAAGAGAAAGAAAGCTCAGCAAAAAGGTCAGCTTTTTCTTTGGTCACTTTGACAAGAAGACTCTCTTTAGCTGTTGATTTACAAGAACGCTGAGTCACTTCATTGTGTTGTTCCTTTTTGCTACTGAGGTTAATCTTGTTTCTGGCAGCTGAAGCCGGTCATGTGCGTAGTTTGGCTGACAAAGAAGTGGATCCCGACTCCAGGTCATGTTTTGTTTCTGTCTCGGTCGCGTAGTTTTTGTTTTGTTTCTTTCTTTAATGGGACTGAGCTACTGCGCTGGCTGTTCTTCAGGGAGCAGCACATCACCAGAGCTGCATCTGCGCACCTCAACCAGGAGTTACGGCCTGGCCTCGGATGAGATATTGGCTTTAAAACTTGGCATGAGGGGAAGATTTAAAGAGTTTCAAAACAATTCACACACAAATGGTGAAGACAGCCAGGCTCTGACATGCAGTTATTGAAAGCACTGGTACGGGAGATTAACCTGACTCCACCAGCCCCCTCAGGCTATGATTCTCTCTCTGGTTTGTGCCTTTTCTACTATTCCCCTGAGAGCCAGAGCTGCTGGGACAGAACCATGGGCAATGCCTCACTTCCTGTTAAAACATTTTTTTCAAGTGTACAGCTAAAAACGTAAATGCTGTTAGTTTGTTGATGATTTCATATTTGATTTTCTACCTCTCGTAAGCCCTAAAAAAAACCTTTATGGTTCATCAAGGTGGGGATAAGGGGCCATCTGTGGACACACACACACACACACACACACACACTCAGTTGCTCCGCAAGCAACCTACAGTTCAACCAGAAGTCCTTCTGTGGATGATGTTTAAGAACCTTTTGAATTATTGATCAAAGCAATTTTTTTATTCCTTTCTGGAGACCTGCTGAGAGTTGTCCTTTTGCACAAGTAAAGTTGTGATTGAAAAATATAATTATTTGACTGTTATACTGTTTTCCTCTCTGAAAGTTTAAGCATTACCTTCTTGTGTCCATATTATATGGATAATATCAAAATAATGTTGTGAACTTTAACCTCTTGTTACCAGCGGCCAACACACACACATTTGATTGTTGTGTGTGTGTGTGTGTGTGTGTGTGATTACAGCTGAATGGCATCTTCTTACCAGGGAAAGTTTTCTCTTTAAATACCATGTGCAGTGTGCCCTCTCTCAGAAAAACTTCAGCAGCACCCATTCAGTTATATATAATGTTCCCATCAGCCTTCCCTACACCTGCAGAACATTTCAGAGAACAGCAAGTTCAGCTTGTAACCCTTACGAAGTAAATGCTAGTCAGAGAAGGTTAAATGCACCGACTTAATGACAGGGCAGTTATTCATCCACGTGCCGTGCCTCTCAAGCCCATGCCATTTTTATCCCTGAATCCTTGGCCTTCCAAAATGACATTGGTTTAATTAACTCTCTGGAGCCTCAATGAGAAAGGCCATTTTAATAGTGGGAATGGATATTAATCCACTGGCAAGGGGCCAATTATGGTTGACTGTCACTGTGCATGCATACGTTGTGCGGACTAATATGACTTCTCCAAACCTAAGCTCAGTGATTAAACTCATGTTCTCAGGTTTTATGCAGTCAAACTTCAATAGGCAGGCAACTTGTTGGGTATCATGGATGGCGATATTTTAGACTTTTATGTTGTCGATTCAATGTGGATTTAATATACAGTACCAGTCAAAGGTTTGGACACACTTTCCCATGAATGAGAAAGTGTATCTAAACGTTTGGTTGGTACATGTAACATGGCAGCACAGATTAAAGGGACAGTTCACCCCAAAATCCAAAATATATTTTTTTTCTCTTACCTTTTAGTGCTATTTATCAATCTAGATTGTTTTGGTGTGAGTTGCCCAGTGTTGGAGATATCAGCCATAGAGATGTCTGCCTTCTCTCCGATGTAATGGAACTAGATGGCACTCGGCTTAAAAATACATTTTGAAAAATTAACAGCAATTTATTTTTTTTCCCCAGGAATCATGACCCTGTTACTTAAGATAACCCACAGATCTGGTTGTGAGCAGTTTCATGTAAGAACTATATACTTTTTACCGAACAACAACCACCAACCGTATCACCTCGCAGAAGGAAGCATACTCATGGACAAGAGCCTCATGCTCGTGACAGGGTGAGTGAGATGTAAACATTAATGGCATCCTCATCCGCAGAGCTGTAGCGTTTGCTAGCTCAATTGAGTATCGGTTAGCTATAAACTGATCTCCACAAGCTAGCAATGTCAGACCAAACAGGGCTTCTGCGCAGTGATACGGTTGGCGGGTGTAATTCAGCAGAAAGAAAATAGTTCCAACATAAAACTGCTCCCAACCAGTTCTGTGGATTATCTTAAGTAACCAGGTCATGATTCTTGGAAAGAGACATTGCTGTTGACTTTTTCAAATGTATTTTTGTAATGTAATTTTTTGGGCCTTTTATTATATTTCTCAAACACTGGGAAACTCACACCAAAACAATCTAGACCGATACAGCTGAGAGAAACCAATATATTTTTTGATTTTGGGGTGAACTGTCCCTTTAAAAATAGCTTATTGCAATATTATTATTCAGAATTCATTCTTCTAACGTATGCCATTGTTGTCTTGTTCTTCTTGCTTAACTAGTCAGGTGCAGTGGTGTCTGAGCTCAGTTAGATCCAGTTATACCTGCAGACATGTTGAGCAGAGCAATGTGACGCTAGCCAGTAACTATGTTATTTAGAGACTTTCAGTTCCCACTGGGGTCACTCCTGCTTGTGCTATTTTGGATAAAAGTGTTCACCAAATGGCAAACATTATAAGTTGGCTCAGCTCTGTTTCGCTCTTCAGCTGAATGGAAATGAAAGTTGTTCCAAAAAGTTTCTGAAGTTACTTTTCCTGACAGTGGTGTTGAATGTGCATAGGAGGATTTTTAATAAGGCAGCCTCAGCCAGGAGTCACACAGACTGTCTCTTAATGGCCAACAGGCCTGCCCAGAGCCATGAACCCCCAGCTTTCTCACTAATACTTTATTCCCTCTCTCTGTTTTTCTTTCTCTCACTTGAACTTTTGAGAAGCCGGTGTTTTGTTTTCATTTGAAGGAAGAGGGACCGCTGGCCCACAGCCCGGTGATCCGCAATGGCCTGATTTCCAAATAATTAAGATAGAAGAGAATGTGTTCAAGTTAATCACACTCTTTTTATAGTGCAGATACACACTGATTGAATTTCACATAACATTTTGTACATGATTAATAACAACAATTCCACAAAAGAATTGCTACCAAGTGACATTTAGGCCATGTCGCCTTTGAAATGATTTCTTGTCATCCAGTCTCTCAGCTTGAGGAAGTGTTTAAAATAGTTTATCACTCACTTTGATTCATTTATTGTCAGAATGAGACCTGAGGCCACTGTTTATCATTTTATTCGCTGAGGGCATATTAATGGGCCAGGGAAAACGACTTTAATAAGTTAATGTACACCAAGTAAGAAGAGCATTTTTTTTAATGACTGGATCTGGCACCGTAAATTGATGCAGACAGAGGGTGAAATGGGTTTGCAGCCATGCAGTCAACTCCAGTCCACAGTCGCACTTGCAGTCTTTTTAGGAAATTACAGGCTGTAATGATAAAGCCTTCAAGTTCTTTCTGGCTGCATTTACTACAGTAATGAGTCTCACCCTAGTGGTAACATGCCATTTCCAACATTACATCTGTCGGCAAAGCACGTACAGCGCTAAAGAGGTTGTAAGCCTCTTTAGAAGATTGCATGTTTGACGTCAGTAAACAAAAAAAGGAGAGTGGAGCTGTACTGTAGGTGTGGCCGTCGTAAAGATGATATTTGCAGAGGCTCCAGACATGGATGTGGTCGAGTTCCTGTGTATTTGCTGCACAGACAACCTACCACAGACGACCACAGAACTGCCCCTTTCAGTGGAATTATATTGTATAGCATTGAGGCGTATGTTTACAGCTGCTCTCAGTAATAATGACATCCTCCAGCGTCGTGGGGAGAGAATGTGCACTTGGCTCCAGTGGTGGTGCTTCGTGGGGGACAATGCTGGCTGTTTTATTAAATGGTCACAAATGATGGTGCCCCCCCCCAGGAGGACTGCTGTCTCCAGTTGAAGACATCGCCACACTTTTTTTTTTTTTACTGTGTTGCAGTGTCAGTGATTCCCCTGAGCTTTCCTTCTGGAGAGTTTGGATTCTTGGTCTGCTGGCAAAAAAAAAGGTCATCATCCACCCTGACTAAGTTTCTGATTTCTTCTTTCTTTAGGGGTTGTTGCGTTTCCACAGTCACTCCTGCCCATAGTAACCACAATAATAATAATAATAATAAATAAATAAATTATTTACACAGATATAGAAAAGGGGTCGCAGTAAACACAGTACAGATGGAATTTTCCAGCAGATCGAGAGCATATTCTGAGTCTGAGCAACACTATTGTGAGATGTGCGCACAACACCCAGAATGAGAATGTAACAATCTACAGGGAGATCAACATGACGAGTTGTTTTTGTGCCTGAAACCGCAGCTATATATAGAAAATATGTACTATCTCTAGAAGACAATGGATAGAAACGGGTCAGAAAGAAGCACCTGTTTGAAGGTGTTTTGGTGATTTAATGTGATGTGTGTGGGACTTGGTGTCAGCAGATAGAGGTGGCAGACGGATGGCTTTGGATGGAAAATGCATCACGCTGTGCCCGTTACAGTATGTTTTGGAGACAGAAAAATCACAAACAGGTGTGCACAGCCTCTTTAATGATCTGGTGTGGCTGATTAATACTTATTAAATCCTGTACTGGCAGCGCAGCGAACCAGAATGACTTAGAACTTACAAGGGTGATCAACAAGACGAGTTTATGCATTAAACTACACCTACAGCTAAATTACTTTGTGGAAAATGTTCACTATCTCAAGTAGGAAACCTCCCTGTTAGCTCCGAGTGCATAATTAGCTATTAGCATTATACACTCTGGTCAGTGTCCTGGATAGCTTTGCACAGAAACTGTCCAGAAAGAACGTTTTATGGTAAGACCGTTCATACTTCTAACGCGTGCTTATGGCTGTTTGAAGAATATTGCAAAAGTTTTTTTTGTCAGACTCTGTGATCAATGTTTTGGTGATACATATGATGTATGTGGGACTTGGTGTCAGTTGATGGAGGTGGCAGACTGATGGCTTTGGATGGAAAATGCATCACATTTTTAAGTAATTTGTGCTAGTAGTATTTTGGAGAAAAGGTGTGCAGAGTCTCTTTAGTCATCTAGTGGCAAGTGGCTGATGGATAATCCTGCTGACACAGCTATTACTAAAGTTGTAAAGCTGTATACCGGTACACATGTTTACAGTTTTTGCATTAATATATATCTGGCACGTGTCTTAGGCCGGCTTCACGCTGGCTGCGTGGCGTGAGCATGTGAGCTGCGTGGCGTGTCCGTTTTTATTTCGGCTCCCATGTTACAGGTAACGTGTTAGAGCTTTCACACTGCCTGCGTGACACGCATGTCTCAGAAAAAAAACGTGTGCATGCCAGAAATAGGACCGACGCCTATTTTTCAGGTGACACGCAAGCGTGTTGGAAACGTTTCCAGGCAAAACAGAATAGGAAAAGATGTTTATATGTCATTTTGACACAAATACATATTAATAAATGACATTTTGATGTTTGAAAGTCTCTAGGTTTTCACATAAATACAGATATAAATGTAATTAAAAAAAATAATTATCGATTTTCAAATATCGCACCACAGAACGAAATATTCGGTAGCCTATTTTGCCGTCAATACTGCCGACGTTGTCTCTGCTGTAATCAAATCAGTATATATTTATGTTTAACATGAAGTATACTACTGCTTGAGTGCAGTAAATCAATGGGAGTCAGACACGTTTCTGGTGTGAAAAGACATAACGCAACTGACATGCAACAGAAACGCCACGCTCACGCCGCGCAGCCAGTGTGAAGCCGGCCTTAGTGTCAGAATGTCATCACTACAGTAGAATATATGCAGGATGAAATATATGAACTTGAGTTATACAATGACTAATTCTAAACTCATTTGACACTTTCCAAATGTTGCTGTGTAGCTCCACAGACAGCTGCTGGTCGAGAAAGCATTTAGGATATGGACTGGTATTAAAAAAAAATAAAAGCACACATTATATTTTCCATTGCTGAGTACTTCTTATATGCTTCATACACATTGGTTGCTATGTTATTTTAGCAACTTAAATGTAATACACAGTCGTAATTGGCTACTGGCCCACGCTGTGGCAAAGCTTGCTGTTTATGATGGCAGGTGGTGCAGCGTTGCCCTTGCTGTGGTGTTTTGAGACTGTATTTGGATGCGTGGCGGTGATGCGGCAGAGGGGGGCAGCGGCACAGAACCGGCGAGCGTGACTAATCTGGGGATCTCCTGTGTGGTGTGTACGGCTGGCCGTCCTTCATGCCTCATGCCTCCCTGATGGGGACCTCACACACACGCCGAGCGTTATAGTTCTCAGTGCATCATTAACACATATAGTGTAGTTTAGACTTTTATTAACGGTCCCAGCAGGTAGTCTGCAAAGTTTAAGGTTGTTTTAGTGACACTCCACTTATGTATTGTTTTATTTCTTCTTATAGTCAGACTTAAAACATACACTAATGAGCTTCACACGTATTACTGAGTAGCTGCAGATCAGTGATAGGCTCTCTGAATGGTATCCATGAAGCTTGTATCTTCAGATTAGTCTGAACCTGTTTGTGTTCTGCCTTCCGAGAGAACGTGAGACGATCCCGAATTCCAATTTCATCCTCAAGATTCATTATACAAAGTCTGTAACCTCTTTTGACAGCACAGCCTTCCCTTTATATGGATTCACTGTTACAGCTACAGCCCTTCAGAGACCTGCTAATTTTTTTTTAACGCTGCAGTTTTCATTTTGCCTGTCATTACAAAAATGAAAAACATGATATGAGAACACAAGAGAGAGACTCTGGGAATTCAGAGTGCCTCTGGATTGATTTGTTCTCATTCAGCTACTGTGAGGGAAACAGGGGCGGTTCTGGGGGGGGGGAGGGGGGCAGCCAGGGTGGCC
Organism: Gymnocephalus cernua; assembly: GCA_023631565.1. Classification (NCBI taxonomy): domain Eukaryota; kingdom Metazoa; phylum Chordata; class Actinopteri; order Perciformes; family Percidae; genus Gymnocephalus; species Gymnocephalus cernua. Next base: position 24,986,040 of record CM042425.1, read on the forward strand.
AGTGCCCCCGTAATATTAAGCCTCGACCCCCCTCTGCCCCCCCCCCCCCCCCCCCCCCCCTAACTGGCAAATATTTTTGCCACAGTTGTAGATTAGTCATTTGTAGAGTGAGTAACACGTGTGCTTAATATATTTGGTACCCCTAAAATCGCATGTGGCCCCAGCCTGGCCCCTCAATTGAAATGGTCTAGAACTGCCACAGAAACTCAAGTTGCCTTCTTTGAATGGCTCCTAACCTTAGCTCCTCCATGTTATACACCACTACTAATGGTTTCATTAGTTGTATGTGTAAAGGGAAATACACCCCCACTTAGGGCTGTGACAATGTGGATTTTTTCTTACTGCAGTGAAGAAGCAACGTATTTGTCGGATTAAACTATGAGCACACCAAAACTCTGCTAACCGCTAGGCTAATTTATGCAGTCTAAAGTGAAATGGTAAAACTCAGCAGCGCTATGCTGTTCATCTCAGCTGAGAACGGAGAAATGTCTGTCTGAGTCCTTCCCTTCCCTACTGTTTATTATATATCCAATTGAAGGTTATCTGTAGAAATCTCAAGTACTCAAGCCTAAAAAGTATTAATAATATTCAGACACACACAAAAGAAATCCCCTTTATGCAAAACTGAAGTGCAAAGTAACTTCAGTTTTTTTTCTTTTTCTCCAGAATCCCTTGAACATACCCTGGAAATCCAGAGTTCTCTCGAGAGCACAATTTGAATTTGCTCAGCGAGTCACTCTGGGATTGAGTGATGATGCTCATTAACTATGCCCTTGTAGCCGAGCTGCACATCGGTGTATCTGATATAGGCAGGCCAGAGGCGAGCTACACAGATGATGACAGTTTAATCTACCAGTTAGCTCCGCTGGTAACTAACCGTATGGGGCTCTGGATACGTCACCTCATGTATTGTTGTGATTGGTCGTAGTGTTATCCAGTTGCGTGCAGTGAGATTTTCAAATGCACGCTTGGTGCCGCCCCTCGAGATGGGCGACTTTCATTACTCAATGCCAGACCCTTAATCCTTTCGGATTTGGGTCTGGATTTCCAGGCTACCTTGAACATAGGATAGAAGACAATTCATGATCATGATTACTAAACAATGATAATGGTGTTTATTATATTTAATGCCACGCAACATATGCACTCCTGTAACTTTCCCCAGCAACAAAAATCCCAAAAAAAGAAAGAAAAGAATGTCAAGAAAACAATTATTCACCCTTGACATACACTTAGTCATTTAAGCTGTTATTAATATAAAAATATTCAACTGTGTAAGAATACAAACATTGTATTGATCATATTTAGAGGTGGATCAAACCTACTGACTGAATTACTTTATGAATTATTTGATGAAATGATGACTTACGGTATGTATAAGTCAGTCACCCACTTCATCTAGCATATGAGGCATGTGGTGTAAAAGTAAACACACAGATGTCTGTAGAAAAAAAAACGTGTGAATGAGTTTGTTGCTTTTTCTTGGTCTCTTTTCAAACTTGTACCAGTAGGTCTAGATCCATCTGTTTCTCTTTTTCACTGTTTCTTTGTAGACTGAACGAGCCAGTGAAGCCGGGCCAGAATAAATCTCTGTGTGCTGACTCTGCCCATGTCGGCTCCAGATACAGCCTGCTACCTTCGTGCTTCTTATTATTGTATATTTGAAACCCAAGTATTACTTTCTTTCGTCCGCCAGCTGAACGCCGTGTGCTTCCATCTCTCCTGACAGCCCTATTTCTTTTTCTATGGATGCTTGTGTTATAAATGTACTTTTATAGTGGTATTTTGCTATAATTAGCAAGTACAGTAAGGATGTGTGTGCTCTGTACACTGTATGCAATTGTGTGGATGTGCAGAGTTAGTTGGATATCACTTACTCTTCATTTTTTATCGTGTGTGTGTGTGTGTGTGTGTGTGTGTGTGTGTAAGAAGGAGAGAGAGAGAGGAAGGAAGGGAGTTCAGCCTCCTGTTCTCAGGGTGCAGAAACACTGTACTGGAATGTTAATTGGTATGACTGGTCTGCCTTACAGATAGCACACAAGGCGTCTTTTAATAAACCAAAGATCAGGATGTCCCACTGTTTGTCCCCACTGAGATAAGTGTGTGTGTGTGTGTGTGTGTGTGTGTGTGTGTGTGTGTGTGTGTGTGCGAGCGTGGGGAGGGGTGTTTGCTGGAATCCTTCCTTGTTCCTTTCCTGCCTCTCACCCACACATCTCGTCGCCTCATAACAAATAGAAAAACAGAACTATTGCAGAGCGTGAGGTGATTCACGGGGAGACTCAAAGCGCATGCATGTTTGTATTAAGACTGGAGCGGCGAGGTTTTGAAGTTATGCTAATGCGGAGCCTTTTGGTGTTACAAATCTAATCGTCATTTAAATCATTTCTTTGCCCGTCCCCTCCTCTTCTCCCCCCTTCTCATCCGTTCCATTTCTTCTATCTTCTATCCATTCTGCAAGAGTCACACATTCAAGGATGCAGTGTTGGCATTGAGCCGTGCACATGCTGTTTGAGGGAGGTGATGGTAGATTAGACAGCAGCTACAGAAAGCTCAGCACAGACCTCTGACCGGAGGCTTCTCCTCCCACATGCAACCTATAATAAAGAGCTCAATTTACGTTCACCTCCTCCTCTCTGACATATATACATTTCTCTAGAAAATGCTTATAAGATATAGACATCTGTATGGATGTACTGTCTATGTACAGTATTTATATATGTATGTATGCACACACACACACACACACACACACACACACACACATACACACCCTCCCAGTCATCCCTTTGCATTGAATCGGAATGGGATTTAGTGTCAAGTAAATAACACTTTCAAGGAATTTGCCTTGGTGGTTACATAAACATATTAAAAGGAAATAAATAAATGTAAAAGACACCTAGACAAATATGTACAATATAACAGTTCAACAATAAGAAAAGAAGGCTGCATTGCTTAGGTATCTGAGTGGTATTTATCATAAAATCTAAATATTTGTAACCCTGGCAACATACAGCAGAACAATTTGCATCCTTGTGATGTTGCATGTGTGTTTGTGTGTTTTAATAGTTAACCGCAAAACACTGACATATTCTATGTACTGTATATACCCCAGACCTTTGATTGCACTAAAACGCTCCAGGATGATACAACTACTACTACAGAATTATTCATGCATACTTCTGTTAGAAAAAGAGTATCAAACAAAGAGCATCAAATACATTACATAGGAAAAGGTTGATGAACTGGCTGATATCTTATTTAAAGAAATAAATCGAAAAATCAGTAAAACCACAGGTAGCCAGTGAAGGGATGCCTGGATCTGTGAAATACTGGGTGGTCTTATCTCTTTGTTCTAGTTAAACTCTGGTGGCTGAGAATGAACTGTAAACGGGATAGAGATTAGAGGAAGTTACAACACTCCAGTTGACAGGTGAGCCAGTTTTCAGTTTTTTTCATAGAGGAGAAAAGTCTAATCTTTGAAATGTTTCTAATATGCAGAAAACATAACACAACAGAAGATGACAAAAGCAGCTGAAGATGGCTAGCGTTACACAAGCGATCGATGAAGGCAAAACAGTCAATTCAATCATGAAATGCTCTTTTTCATTTGAGTTGGCATCACATTGCCAGACCTATTGCCACAGCGCTGTGTCAGGGCTGGAGTATGGTCTGGCTACACTGCACATCTACAGTATTCTGGGAGCTCTGGCTTTGTATTTCTTTAAACCAATTACAACCATCCTGGATGCAAGCCCCGGATCCCTTTGCAAAATTGATAACGGAAGGGGAGCATCAGGTTTCTTCGCAGCAATGTACATCCGTTGAGGCACACTACTCTGAGTCAACAATTATTCTTATTGAATTAAGTAAAAAAAGGTGGACCTTAATGTTTAAAGCTAAAGTGCGTAGTTTCTGTCCCCCCCATGAGGAATTCTAAGTAATGACAAACAACACTGCAACATGACACAAGTCTTCTGTAACCACGCACCGCATTTAAATTATTACATTATTTGATGCTTCTCAGCTTTAAATAAAAACAGGTTTCATACAATCCTACATAATGTATTATGTGCACGCTTCAGACTGTATAGCTCTCTCCACACCCAGAGGCAGAATGCTGTGATTTGAAATAACAACAAAATAAATCATGTTTAGACTCTGCAACCTTCCAGTGCTTCCAGTATCAATAAGCTCTCTCACATTAGATTTGGTGAGCTCCACAAGTTGTTTTGGGGTACGAGTATATGAGTGTGAAAGAGGGCCACTGATTATACTGTTGCAGACGCCGTGTAGCCTTGAGGTGGGGGATGAGCCATGCCTTGATTGTAAGTGATAAGTAAAAGTGTGCGTGTGCGTGTGCGTGTGTGTGTGTGTGTGTCCGTGTGTCCCACAAGGCTGATCATAAAATTCTTTGGAAAGCTGTTTTGAATACTGAGGGCAAAGTATGCAATTTAAGTCCAAAAGTATCACATAAAACTCTATTTAACACGGTATTGCTTATAACCCATCCCAGATGTCTATAAAACAGAAGGATATATAGAAATGTGTTGTTGTCTTTGTCTTCACTTATTTTGGGGGTAGTATTTAGTTTCAGGTTAAAGGATAATTTGGTCATTTTTGGATATACAGTATGCTTATCTGCTTTATTTCTGAGTCTTTGTAAAATCCCTTCAAAAGTCAAAGTGGTTTTACCACCACAAAGGAGTTATGTTAGTATTTCTTAACCAGGAGTCTCTGCTTGTTGCCTGGCAACTTCGCTATGATGCTAGGACTGTATATAAAGCGTAATCAGTGAGTGTTAGAGGTGCTGCTAGGTGGATTTTGTTACCTTTGGACAGAGCAGGCTAGCTGTTTCCCACTGTGTGCAGTCTGTGCCCATTGCTAAACTAATCGGCTGCTGTATAGCCTCATATCTGGACAGACATGAGAGAGCAATGGCAAAAAAAAAAATGTAACTGACATTGCTAGGCATCAGTTAAGGTTCAACTGCAAGGAAATGAAGGTGCATTATGCCATCTGCATGTAAATTACCAGGTGTGTGAGTGAGTGTTTGTGCGATGTGGAATTGCTTTGTTACCCTCTCATAGCTGTATTTGTAGAGAACAGAGAGGGAGCCCCTCTCAAGTACATGAGCTCTAATTTCAACAAGATCAACACTGAAGTGACCTGCTGAAATATCCTCAATTAACTCCAGTGGAAACAACAGAACAATGCAAAGGAAGAGCACTTTATACATGAAGGGCACACATGTGGTTCAAGAAGAACATTGTATGCTGTCATGTGAGGTGTTTTATTGAGCATTAACATCGTGATTTTCAGGTTCCCAAAGCAACACACAAAAAAAGCAGAAATACCGGGCTCACATTTTTATTTCTACCGAAAAGCCCTGTTAGGATACCAAAAATGTCCGAGAGGGGATTTGGAGCTATCACAACATTGTAAGATTTTTGTAATGCGTCAAACATTCTGGACCAATAGTTTGTCAGTTTGTAGCATGCACAAGATGTACAAGATTTGCAGGAGATTGACAACATCTGTTACAGACATCTTGAACATTGGGGTATATTTTAGGTATATACTGTATCTCTATGGTGTGAATTCTATTTATACATATGAAAATAGAAGATTTATGAACAAGATCAAGAATATTGCCCTGTTGTTTATCGTCAATGTTAAGCCCCAAATCCTGCTCCCATGCTTCTGTAGTATGACGGGGAAAACTGAGCTGACCGACACCATGGAGTCATAGATGTATGAAATAATCCTTTTCTGATCAGGCTCTAACGTGAGAAGTGTGTAAATTTGGAAAACTGAAATAATGCTTCTGAATAAAATATCTCATCTGAAAAAAATGAAAAAGTTGTAGTTCATGTATTCACTTATTTACACCAAAGCAACTGGCCAGAACAAACATAGTCTTCCACCAAGCAGCTCCACTGTTGCAGTCAGTGGGTAAAGTCTTCACAGAAGGATATCTTATTAACAGATACAGAGGGAAGTGAGGGTATTACCAATTTATTCCTTCCCCTGATAAATTCTTTAGTTATTATCTACTGTCTGATTTAAGGGCTCAATGTGTTTTTTTTAACAGACAAGGGAGGATCAAACCGTGATGTTTTCCTGGCAGTAGCCGATTTTGTTTGATTGCTGACGGGTGACAATTTCTCCCTTCACTGACTCGCAGTATGGGCCCACAGCGAGACCTCCAGGCTCCAGAGAGACCACACATGAAGGTGGAAAGGGGAGGTAGAGTCCCTGTGCCACAGTCATTGATCTCTGTCATCCTTTCAGGTGGCCTATAGACCGTTGGTTTAACCCCCTGGGCTATAGTCATATAAGACCACCAGCTAAAGACGTAAAAATTATAGACTGTACAATTGTGGGGTGTTACTGACTAGAAAATGTAATCCAAAATGTAGTTCTATGTTATAGGAGACACGTGCACCAGCAGTCAATTAAGAGCTTTGGTGACCAAAGACAGCCTGTCAGAAATTCATGACCAAATTCTCAAAACTACTGCTACCGTACATCCAATGTCTGCCAAAAAAATAACATATAATATGGCATTGGATAATTCACAATAAGTATATTTCATCCAACATTGTATGAGCCATTCAAAGTAAAACAAAAAACCATGAGAGCGGTGCAAAAATGATGGTACGAGTTGACGCTATTTTTTCTGTTTTCATTGAAGCACTGCAGTCCACAGGGCATACACACAACCTGACTGTCTGCCAGAGATTGCAACCAAGATTTTATTAAACCCATCTCACACTGTATGACATGCGATGAACCTGCGAGATTGTTGTTATCGCACAGTCTATAGGGGCCAATCTGTGAGCGTGTATAGCTCGGGTTTAACCCTAACCCTGGCATTGATTGTTTTTTGGGGGTTTTATCAGCAATTTCTGCGTCAATGCATATTCTTGCATTTCAGTTTTTAGCTTTGAAGGAGTACTCTAATTTTTTACTATTGCATTTAAAGCACTTTAAAACGCATAAAGTTGAAGGATTTGCAAGAGATTGTAACGCATTAAATATTTATAGTCTTCGAGCCCGAACCGATGATGACATCATCAGGGTTATTTTCTCAGACGTAACATAACGATAACTTAGAGCCACCGAAGATATACATATACAACTGTTTTGTATGTAGGCTGAGTACAGTGATGGAGTACTCGAGTCCGATTGAAGTCGCTATTGCCTGGACTCTTGACTCGACTTGGACTCACACACTGATGACTAGGACTTGGACTCCAGGATTTATGATATCGGACTTGAGCATTTATGAAATAGGACCTGGAAGTTAGATGAAGTGTCTGACTACTTGTATGTGTAATAGGCAGTAATGGAGTTCTTGAGTTTTCTGGACTGGTTACTCGACTCAGACTCAAACTCAGGTAATGGTGACTTGGACTCTTCTTTGGTCGGACCTGGACTCGGACTCGAATACTGGTCACTCAAGACTTGACTCAGACTCGACAGTTGGTGACTCAACCACAACAATGACTAAGTAGTACTGCCAATGACAAGTACATTGAGCTTTATGTGTCCCTTTAACATTACCTTTTGAAACATAAAAGGAATTCCCATAGACAACCAGTGTAGTGATGCATCATAACTGAGGTGATGATATTCAATATATGCAGAAGGGCTAGCTATTGGCTCTACGCTACACCTGTTCTCCAGTCTGGCTGCTCTGAGTGAAATAGAGTAAATGAGACTGAGCTTCTCTCCTGACTAAAAGACCCCTCTTTCATTCTCTCTCCTTCTCTCTTTCTCTGAATGAGGGAAGCGGAGTCGGGCTAGGGTTGACCGCTCCCTCTGTTCCTCCTCCCCTTCATTGTCCTCCCTTTACTTTCTCGCTAAATGCCGATGACGGCATCACCGCACACATGGATCCCCCCCTCTGTCCTCCCAGTCCCCAAAGACACGCAGTGGCCACAGAATGACCGGGCCGCCGAAAGAAGAGGAAAACAAAGTTCGGAAGTATTAGTGTTACTTCCCCTCATCTCCGGGGATACAGAGGGGAGAATCAATAGTTTTTCATTAACCTGTCTTCCTCCCTGTAAACAAGTAGGTATAGCCTCGGGTGCCACAGTAAATGCTCTTGTGTTAGTGTTGGGGGATGACATCGCTCTCCCTGCCACACTCGCACACATACAGTACACACCAGCACAAACATACACATTTTATACATGTTTTACCTGACTCTCTCCCTAGCAATTCAACTCATCGTTATTGTCATGTTGTTTGGAAATAATTAGTGTCAAACCAAACTTTTATAGCAAATGTGGATTTTCAGTATTTGTAACCAAAGTGTGTGCATTCCAACCATCCTGAGATCATGAATTCACATATGCATATGCTAACAAATTGGTTTTCTTTACTTGACTTACTTACTTTACTAGCCCTTCTCTACCACAAAGTGCATAACATGATGGCAGTAGAATGAAGTCTATTGCTGTATATTAAAAGACCTTTTTTAATGGTCCCATATTGTAAAAAGTGAGATTTCCATGTCTTTTCTGATTATAAAGAAGGTTGAGGTGCTATATAAATACTGTGAAAGTAACAAAAACGCTCAATTCACAGAGAAATGCACACAGCCTGTATTCAGAAACGGTGCCTTAAAACGAGCTGTCGGAAGTTCAGTACTGTTGTGATGTCACAGCTATACTGCATATAGGTATAAAGTGCAGCTACAGTGCTGTTACAGTCATTCCCCAAATTACATTAAAACAACGCTGCGAGCAGCAATACTAAAGCGGTTTATAACTGCATTTTGTGTCACATCTTGTTTGTGAGAATTCACAACAAAAAGTTGTGGAAAAATATACTGGGAACCAAGCAAGTTCCGAACAGGCATCAGCTCCATACAGACACTGTATGAAAAAAGCCTAAACCTAGATTGAATTTAGCAGCCTCTATATAACGTAGAGCGCTGTCTGTTGCTACATATCTCCTTCTCTCCCTGGCAGATCTACAGTATCTCACATCTCTGTCACTAAACACAATGTAGCCAGTGTTCGGGAATGACCTTGCTCCCTGTACGGTGCCAACCTCCCCTCTGTAATAGATTAATCTCTCTTTTCCCATGTGGGCTTGCACATTGTGTCCCATGTGTTGCAAACACAAGGTGAGAGACTGTGCAGCTTTATATTCTCTAGTAATGTTGTTTGTTTCGCTCAAGGCTCTCCAAGGATCGGAGCTAGCGGCACGTGTTCGAGAACGGCATCTGTCGTACCTGAGCATGGGGAAGTGGTGTGTCGTGTTCATACACACCTGCCGCAGTTGTTGCAGCTGGCATCGTCAACAAGCGCTGTGGTGATTGAGGTGCAGCATAATGGGTTTCATCTGGGTATGCATGGCCACCACTGTTTTTCCTAATTCCAGATTCCCTTATCTGTTCCATAAAAGCAAGTAGAAAAAAACCCACTGAATTTCATTTGTGATGCAGAGGCTGAATAATTTCTCACAGAAAACAACTGGTGAAATAATGAGTTGAAATTATCCAAGATGGAGAACTGATTCAGAAGAGGTGATTATCACAGCCAATGAAGGCTGAAATTGGGCAAATGATTAGGAATGAATGCATTATTAATGCTTATACAAGTGTGTGCAATACGCGGAATTATGCTGCTTGTACAGAACTTTAGTCGCATACCACAAAGGCACCCGCAAAAACAAGGGATCAGGAAACCTGCTTTGACGTTAAGCCCACAAGTCCATCGAGTAAGGAAACTACACTGACTCGTCCAGCCTTCAAAATCTACCCAAAATGGTCAATATTTTGCCAATCGACTAGATTTTTGGAATAAAAATAACCTCAGAATGATGTTGGTGACCTGCCAAAGTGGCTGGTAGAGGAGACAGATTTACTTGCCGCATCCAAAATTTGTCAGCATTTGGCTGGTGGTAATTTGCTGCCCTAAAGGGGGAGATGAAGGCAGGATGTCTGCCATGGCTTCGCCTGGATCCAGATGGCCTAAGACAGAAGGGGATGGATGCGAGCACTTTATCAGCAGCCTATGTTCCATAAGCCGCTAAAGGCTCAAGTACAAACAAAAGCAACTATATGTAGGTTTGCCAAAGTTTTACCATTTATTTTACTTTGTGCACTGCTGCCTGTGTCACAATAGAATACTGCCCGTTGAATGGTTGTACATAGTGTTACTTTGGCCGTTTTCTCATATGAACTCTGGACAATGTCTGGAGTATCCAGAGTTTTCCTTTCACACATGTAGCACACAACAGGAGATTGTCCGTGTCAGACGTGTTCTCATTTACTGTTTAGTGGATGTCGCCTGGCTAAAGCGGGCAGGAGGCAGGACATGACAGGGATTACACTGCGGTCATGGCCGGTATGTAATTTGGTCATAAACAACCAAGTCTCTTGCCTTTCCTTCCTTTGTCTGATGATTTCGGCATCAGCCCTTACTGACAGAATATTCCCGAATCTCGTCGTCTCTCCAGTAGGCGACATGGACCCTTCTTCTTCACCCTTGGATGTTTGTAATCTTCCGGCCAGCCGCATAATAGAAACTTCTTCAACACGCGTGCTCACTCGCAGTGAATTGTCTTGTAAATTACCTATTTACACATGGGCTCGATTACATTACACAGACTTTATACAAGGGAGCTGGCAGGGTAAAGTCAGTTTAATGTCTGATCCAACGGTTTCGGACATTTCTGTTCTCACAGGCTGCTCCTTCGGGTAATTTCTAAATAAGTTCAGGGTTGCAGTGCATGTGTGTAAGGTCTGTCTGTCGTATTGCCATGGGAAATAAATTAACTGTAATTCAGAGGTACATTGTGCACCCTCAATCCAATTTTAAGGGCATTTTGGGAGACTTTTATTGAATACTAAAGTAGCACATTGACAGAGCACATTGGCTAAAAACTAATTTGTACCACTGATTTGTACCACTTTGTCATTACATGCTTCACTTATTTCTTACTGGTGGAAACTGGGAATGGTGTGTACAGAATATAGGGGCTAATTTCCCACCGCATCCACTGTTCTGTGGTCCATCTCTCATCTACAATACTGGTAATTTTTTCATGTTTCATGTTGACACACTTTTCAATTTTCTACTGCTAGTTGCATGGTGCCAAGAATTCCTGTTCGCCCAGGCTGTAATTTCTGATCAAAAGCTGCTTTGTTTGCTCATCGAAAACACTGGAAATAATTTCACAGTCACAGACTTTAATGATTAATCAAACCTCTACATGACTATTTGACATCTCAGCAAGTACATTGAGAATGGAGTGCAATGCGAAACGACCTAATTATGTGTATGTTTAAAAAACCCATTTTATGAACGGTCATGGCAAGGCGAGTTTATTTATGTACCAAATTTGATACAAAAGGCAGTTCACATAACGCATAAAAGGGCATTTAAGCCAAAATAAAGTCTAAAGTAGCAAAGTTAAGCAGCACTGGAGAAATATAGGCCAAAATGCATCCTGAAGCTGGCAGAAATTTCCATAAAATACAGTTTTTAAAAAGCATTTTTCACATGCATTTTAAGTAGGCTAATAAGATTTGGGGCTAGTGTCCGATCAGCTCAAAGTTTGTTCCAATTATTATATGAAGCACATGTACAATGCAAAAATTGTGAACCTTTTTTGTCTTGAGAGCCTGTTAATTTCTGGCATTGTCTTATCATCAGTGGTGAAATTATTCCAATTTTATACTAAAGTAAAAGTACCACAAAGTATTTCAAAACTTAAGTAAGAGTACAAAGCTATTATGCAGCCAAATGTCTGCTGTCAGTGTTATATAATTATATATTACATTATTACATCACTGATTCATTTTGTAGCTAATCCAGGTTGAGCTTATTAAAACTACTTTTTTTTTACTGTGTTTTAAGTTTATCTATAAAAATGTTAATATTTAAATCTGATCATATGTTTAATTTGTAACATGTTAATCTACAAAGTATCTATAGCTGTTAAACGAATAGTTTGAGATTATTTGGAAATACACTAATTTGCTTTTGCTGAGAGTTAGATGAGAAGGTTGATACCATTGCCAAGCCTGTCTGTTCATTATGAAGCTGGAGACAGTTATCTTAGCTTAGCATACAGACTGGAAGCAGGGGGAAACAGCTAGCCTGGCTCTGTCCAATGGCAACAGTCTTCCCTTGTGTTCAGGCAGGCTTTATGCTAAATTAAGCTAACTGTTTCCTGGCTGCAGTCCTGGCATTAGCACTTGTGCAAATGCTATAAATTAAGCTAACCAGCTTATGGCTTTTGGTTAGCTTAGCTCCAGGCTGTATAGCATATGAGAGAGGTATGCTTTTTACACTCCACAAGTAATGATACAAGCATATATATTATATAACTATAATATAATAACTTGGAGCAGAAGTTATAAAGTAGCAGAAAATGAAAATACTAAAGTAAAGCACAAGTAGGACAAAATTGGCCTTATGTACAGTAGGCTACTTCAGTAAATGTTCCACACTGCATATACAGTAGTCTTCCATTGTATGAAACAGCATTAGCTGTAGCTGTAGTGTGCCTGAGACTACTTCCTGTATGTTTACAGTGCTTGTGACTCATGTTTCTTCTATTTTAAAAGTGTGCTTTAATGCATTGTGGAGACCCAAAGAATCTCCTTTTTGTGAGATATTTTGGCAGTAAGAAGGGCGGAGCAGCCTGACCCAGTGGGACATCTTCTGCGATCACATGCAGCATGAACTCAGCTCCCAGAGAGAGCGCTGAGGCCTGTGTGAACCAGACTGCACATCGGTGTGGGTAATCTGACTAGCTCCAGTCATGCACCATACGGCTCTGTGTGACGCCGTGCCCTGGAGGATGCCCCCAAAATAAGACGCCTGAGTGTGGAAAACAAGCGAGGGGCGTCGGCATACTCTAACTATGTATGCATATCAGATTCAACCTTGCCCGACTGATGCCGAGAAGCCGAAGGAGAACTGCAACCTCCGTCAGTTCACATACCACCTGTGATCTTAACGCTAATTAGGAGTTCTTTGTTTGTTTCAACTTACATTTGGGATTTACACAGTCTGAGAAGTGTGTTGCAGATTTAACTGTCAGGACTTTGATCAAAGTGATAAGAATGAGGCATCCTGTCTAAGCAAGTATGCTCTCACTCTTTTCTAGCTACGCCTAATTTGTGTTTTGTTTTGATGAACCCTACAGCTGCTGAATCTCAACCATCTGAAGAGCCTCACAGTAACGGGCCATTCTCGGCATGGGTGTCAGCGCTGATAAGGATGCATGTACAGGCATCATTTTGAAATTGGATGGCCGTGTCCTTAGTTTGTCTTTATTTCCCCAGACACTTCTGTAATTGCCATTCCCAAAATGGTCTTTGATTACTGTTACCGTGTCGGGCAGCTATGTGCTATTGACTCCATGTCAGGAATCATTTGGCTCATTTACTCTGCAAAACAATACAATCCCATAGTCCAGAGCATATTGTCTGCATATTGTCTGCCTGTTGTTTGAAAGCATGAAGCGTATCTATCGTTCTGCTGATTAGATTGTGGAAATATGATACAGTGATGGAAGCACTTATCGATTTTAAGGTCTGTGTTTGAACTTTAGCTTTGTTATCTATCAGGAGGAGCATGATATAGCTCCGCTGATTGGATTTGTCTTCTCTGTGAGTCTTGACTGACAGGGTATTTCTGCTCTGTGAGACCTATTCCAGTGTCGTTTGCACCACAAAGCAGCCCCTTTTTACAAATCAATACTGGACATTTTTTGTGTAATCACGTTTCTTGTAATACATTGCCACAGCGCTAAAAAGGACTTTCAAAATCCAAATGTGGAAAATGGCCTCCTTAAGATTCCGTCAATACTCACTATGCTCCTCTTAGGTGTAAATCTTAGATTTTTAGCTTAATTTTCTGCTGTTTTGTTTTCTGTTTTTGTGCAATCAGCCCCTTATTAAAGAGTTTTTCACAGGTGTTGCTGGGATGCATGCCAGCATTGCTCACTGTCAAGGAGACACATGGTCCACAAGCGTGTGGCGTTGTTTATGAGGGCAGATATGCAGTAGTTCAATCAGTGCCACTTACGTCTCGGCTCATTTCTTCCTCCTCCACCTCTTCCTCTTTCTTCTCCTGCTGGTTTTCTTCTCTTCCTCCAACTGCAGGTGCAGGATCATAATTTGCACAGCTTTGCTAATACACACTGAGTAATCCTGCTGTTGGCCATATTTCGGTAAAGGTTTTATTTGGATTATGCTGCTTAAATGTTTATTTGATACTGTGTTCTGTGAGTCGTCATAAATAAACCAACTATTGAACTATTGCTATCCACCCTTCCTGATTTGACTGTGTAGTGGTGTAGTGGAAGTTATCTCGGTTCAACACGGTGTAAGTAAATAAAAGGTTTAAAGCTTGTAGTGAAACAAATGAAGACCATCGAGCAGAAACCAAAGTCTGGTTATAGAGTGTTTATTCTCATTTGCAAATGGAGAAACGCTGTAACACATCCACCTCGGTGGCTATGCAAGAGCGCTCTGAGTCATTAACTCACAGAAAACCAACATATAGAGAATCAAAACAAATGGTGACGGCTTTCCTTCCCCCCCCCCCTCCTGGATCTTACAAAGACCCAGTTACACAAACAAAAAGCAAAGAGTCATGTCATGCCTTTTGGCCAAGTTAAAACCCAAGTCATAACACCTTTCCTTGTATCAGCTGCCGGGGAATAGAAAACTGTTTTAGAGACACTGTAGGATATTGTTTACGGTGTCTAATCTGAACTTGTTCTAAACACACGTCAGTAAAGACCTTGCGAAAAAGACACTTCAGTCTTCAGTTAATCAAAGTTTATAGTTTTAGCTGTTCATCTGTTAGAAACCTTTTTCTTAAGTTAACACATACAGTAATCAGATAAATCCTAATAAAAGAATGTGCTTTAGAAGTATTTTTGCCATTACAGTGGTTACCTTTAATAAATAGAAAATTAGGTAGTTTTACTTTTTGGCTTCATGCTTGAAAAGAAGTCCCATGTTATTTTTTCATAAAAGTGGCTTTAGCAAACTGCCTACTTAAGACTCCACTGCATTTTCTAAATGCATCACAGAACCAGTGTGTGTAGGATTTAGTGGCATCCATGGTCATGATCAACTGAATACCCCTGTCCTCACCCTTCACTTTCCAAGAGTGTAGTAGAACCAACAGTGGCCTTCAGGTAACGTCAATACGTGAAAGGTCCCCTCTAGAGTCGGTTTGTCAATTCTGGGCTACTCTAGAAATAATGCAGACACCCGAGGAAGTGACCCGCTCCCTATGTAAGGGCTCATCCTAAGCTAACAAAATACATATTATACACTAATTAAAACATAATTATGAACATTATATTCCATTTCTGCCAATAGATCCCCCTAAATCCTGCACACTGGCCCTTTAAGTGCGTCTAAACACTGTGACATTGTCAGCAAAGGCATGCACAAGATTCCAACTTTCTTAATTAGCTATGATGTGAGTGGAGCAACACCTTGGTTAAGGTCATTTTGAAGCTGCAGATTTAATTCTGAAGGTACACTTTTGCAGGCTACACAGGATACACAGTCTAAGTGCATTTGATGCTCTAATTAGCAACCCTGTCTCCCAGAAATTATGTTTATACTACAAATTTTCAGCTGTACTGCAACTGTAACCACTCCCAGTGGTTGCCCCAGGGTCCTGGAGTGTACATGTACATCACTGCAGCAAGAGGGAGGTCAGCAAAAACATGATTTTCAAAGATGGTGGTATTGGTCGAAGGGGACATATCATGTTTAACTTTGGGTATCTGGAGTGCCTACCAACCCACAAACGGTGAAATAAGAAAACCAGTCAGTTTTTTGTGGGCTGCCTAGATCTGAAAACATGTGATTCAACAAGCCATTTAGATTTGGCTCCCCTTCCTATGTCACATGCAGGCTTATTAGAATATCTGAGTATGCCCCCATCTGAGTATCTCCACCACGGCTTAAGAACTACCTTTGGAAAAGTGCATATATTTTTCTTGTAAGCCAATCAGAGCAGACTGGGCTTTTCATGTGGGTGGCTTAAAACACACACAGGCACTAAAACGAAGCATTTCAGACAGAGGGTGAATACAGGTATATTCAGACGGACACTATGAGAAAAATAATGTGTTTTTTGAACATTTAAAGCATGGAAACATGTTTGAGTAGAAACCCAAAATACAAGTACAAACTTGGTCTCCAGTGTTTAAATCTTGGCCACTTTTTATGTCTTCTGTGTGGTACAAGAAGTTATCCCTTTCTTCAAATAATGTTTCCAATGAACATAATCCAGCCAGCAATTACAGTACATTTCCACCAAAACATATTTGGCAAAACAAAAGTCTGTATTGCCTAATTTCACATGCCAGATAGTGAATATTGTGTAATGACGATGAGTCAACATGAAGATTTCCCAGAAAAGAATCAAACAGCTGTTACTACAAAAGATGAACCCAAAAGTGTTCCAGATTCCATGTCTGAAAAGGGGGGTAGTAATTGTTGCCATATTTGACAATGGAAAGAGTATGTTGTTTCCATGCTGCAGTAACAACAGGTAAAGGAAATAACGACCAAACATGTCAGTTCTGCAAGGTCATTTAGTCAAACACAGATCCATGTTGTTTACATGTGTACAGTAAATATAACTTTATCGATCACTGCTGAAATAGGCCAGCAGCTGTTTGAAGTGCTTCTAACTGGGAGTTGTGCACACTGTTTGACATTGGAATAAAAGGGCTGTTTGAAGTCATCAATAGCTTCATTAATCTAGAGCCTGGTTACTTGTGGAACAGTCTGATCTTATTAACCTCAGTTTGCATTATATTATTTATTCACTTTAAAGGAACACGCCGACTTATTTTAGGACTTTAGCTTATTCACCATATCCCCTAGAGTTAGATAAGTCCATACATACCCTTCTCATCTCTGTGCGTGTTGTAACTCTGTCTGGCGCACCTACTGCTAGCCTAGCTAAGCACAGATCCTGGAGGTAACCGGCTCCAACTAGCCTACTGCTCCCAATAAGTGACAAAATAACGCCTACGTGTTCCTATTTACATGTTGTGATTTGTATAGTCCCAGCGTGTACACATAACAAGTTCACATGAGACACAGCCATCTTCTAACCGTATACACACTGGGAACTATATTCTCAGAAGGCGAAGCACTGCTACTTCTGCTACTTGGGCGAGTGAGTAGCACACGAGAAGCCCCGTGGTGAGGAGCAGAGAGTAACAACGGTGCTTTTCAGGTGTTTCGCCAATCACTCCGCCCAAGTTCGCCTTCTGAGAATATAGTTCCCAGTATGTACAGGTTCATTCTTATATTTAGTGTTGTTATTAGAACAAGTTTACATGCTTTAACTTTCAAAATTAAAAATGTTCTCATACTGCCCATGGCTGCTGCACCTGTATTTACCATGGATGTATTATAAGAACTGGATACAGCATTCGTGGCAGAACCCTGTTTATTCCTATGAGAGTTGCTCAGTGGCGCATGAAGCCATCATGGAGCCAAAGTCACATAAAATTACCCAGATGTTCGGCACTGCTTCCGCACTCTGCGGCCCATAGAGCAGGTTCACTAGAGACTTGTGGCTGAGCTGGCTACTTCCGGTTTAGCGCTCCTCTAACTTGAATGGGGATTCAATTTATTAATCATGCGGCTCTTCTAGACTTTCCAGATGTTATCGGACTGAATGGACCAAATTCAGATAGTGACACAATTGATTTTGCTGGGGTTGTGATGCTCAAAAAATGTACATCAAAAATGTATCCACTGATTTACAGACGTCTCTTTCACCATACCTGGGAAAAAGTTTTTTGGGGCATTATGTGATGGGCCCGAGGTTGTAATTCCACTGTTTTGCCACTTCCTGGGGGCCTGGTATTCACCGTGTCTGAGACGCTCTGTTGGAGCGCCTGTCTCTTTAAGCCCCCTCCCGATAAAGCCCAGTCTGCTCTGATTGGTCAGCGTTTCAGGGTCTCTGGAGGCGCAGCATCTCTGCTCTGCTGTCCTGTGTCTGGACAGTCAGCTGCAACGAGTATATAGCAGTACTTTATCACCAATAAAGGCTTCCAAACCAAAACGTACACAACCGGACATGTTCCAGCAGGAGTGTGATCCGAAAATGGGGAGAAAATAACATCTACAACCAAGATTACAGACTTCCTTGATGCATTTAGCTACATGTAGCAGTGTATGTAATGTATAGACTGAAAGAGTATGCCTGCCTGGAGCAGATGACCATATATGGAAATCAGCTCAGTATGATGTCATGCCGATCGGAGAGTAGCAGTGATACATTTTATTCCAGGAGGGGGCCTTGCTCTGACCCCAGAGGTGAGCCGAGGCAGTGCAGGGTCAATCAAGACGCACCGCCTCAGCTGCACAATCTGACACACCTAATGAAGCTATTTATAATGGGATTCTCTCCCTTCGGCTTACGGCCCCGTTATCTGTGGCCAAGCAAGCTGGCTGCAGCGGGGCTGAGGCCAGCTCATCACTCCACCGTTCTCTCAGTGTCTTCTGGGCGCTGAACAAACAAATGATCACATTAGGCTGGCTGGATTGTGGCTGTGACGTTAAGACTATTTGTTACAATACGCCAGATCGATGATTTGTAAAGAACATCACAGTCAGTGTTATAATCAACACATCCATTGCTCCAGTTTGGGACAAGACGAAATGTGGTAAATAACACCATATGGTGCGTTCATTAAAAACCATGTAAGTTAAATGAATATTTTACCATTTTGGTATTTGTGTTTTTGATTAGAGTTAAATGAAAAGACTACCACTCTCATGTATCTACAGTAAATATAATTTAATTTAAGTTATACTCTTTATTGATCCCCAGTGGGGAAATTACAATTTACACTCTGTTGTTATTACACAGGCCACACACACACATCCTTTTACATGCACTAATGGAGAGATGTCAGAGTGAATGGGTTGTGACTGCAGAACAGGAGCCCTGACCAGTTTGGGGGTGCTGTGCCTTGCTCCAGAGCACCTTGGCAGTGCCCAGGAGGTAAACTGGCATCTCTCCAGCTACCAGTCCACCTCAATACTTTGGTCTGTACGGGGACTTGAACCAGCGACACTGCGGTTCCCACCCCAACTCCCTACGGACTGAGCTACTGCCACCCCCAATGAAGCCACAGTGAGCAGCTGATTAGCTTACCTTGCAAAGACTGCAAACAGGGGTAAACATTTGGTAGCACACAAGTAATACTGGATTTCTCTGTCAAATATATGAAGACAAATAGACTCTTTAGTACTTTATTATTGTTATGAACGTACCAGGCTATACACTTTTCCTGTTGTCTGTTTTCATCACCACTGGCAACTATTAAAGCTGGCTTTAGAGTTGTGTGTTAAAGCCACGGACGTGCACTTCTTCATAAAGCTACAGCAGCTACAGACATTGGGCCCCATTCACCAATATCTTCCTAAGTTTTTTCTCAAATTTGTTCTTAAGAAAGTTCCTAAGAAAAGTCTACTTCTGATTCATGACGTGTTCTTAAATAACAGAATTGTTCGCAGGTGTGTTCTTAGAATGATGAATCCCATTGTCTTCGTAAATTGAAAGCTTGTGCCCGTTGCTCCTATTTAGCGTAGGTAAACGCCCCGTTAATTCCCATAAAAGGGCATGAGACGGCAGGGCCGTGTGCACACTCAGAGAAATGTAAAAAAGATGAGGTAAAGACGGTGGAGGCCTCGACTCCAAAAGAAAGAAAAACTTAGTAACTTAATAATTCTGAAGTGGAGGTACTGCTGCAAGAAGTTAACGAAAAACGAGACATAAACAAGACATATTTAGTAGATTCAGCAGTGGATACAAAGCAGCAAATAAAACCGATGCATGGAATGCAATTACTCATGCAGTGAACGCTGTATCTGGAGAAGGGCGCAGAACTAAGTAAAAAAGAAATGGTTCGATCGGAAATCTGAGGCAAAGTTTTTTTTCAAAACATAGAAGACAGATGCTGGCCACTGGAGGGGGGGGGGAGGCTGGCCCAGAGCTATCTGAGCTGGACCCGCGCATCGGGGCCTTATTTGGACAGACAGCCCTCAGATTCAGATACAGACCTGTGGGCTATAAAAAGTGTGATAAATCACTTATCATTGGATGGCAAGTTTCCCTGTTAACATAATTGATGTAAATTGAAGGCAAAGCAAGGCAAGTTTATTTATATAGGCCTTGCACAATTCATACACAAGTGCTTTACAAATGAGCATAAGAGTAAGTGTAGTGTGTATTTATTAAAACAAACAAACATATATTAGTGCTGTCAAACGATTAAAATATTTAATTGCAAATACATTGCCAAAACATTGGCAAATACGTAGTGTTCAATTTCACACTAACATTCACACTTGGAGCTAATAATCTTTCACACAATGTAACACTGTTACCTCCATTTTCCATTGCAGATAGTACTGCCTCATGCCTGAGGCGAGTGTGGCTCGGCGTCATAGCGACTATGGTTTCCCCCGACTCATTTCCTGGTTCTCCTTCTCCATAAACAATGTAAAATCAAGGAGAGGGTTAACTTTTCCTGCTCCAGGTTTCCCACCGTGGTCAGAAAGAACAGGGGAGACACTTTGTTTCTCTCACTATGACTCTAGAGTCGCTACTCGCTCCGAAGCTAATCGCCATGACAAGCCTACAGTACTAGCTACCAGCTACGCGGCTCGCAAGCCCAAACAAGTGTGCGTGCGGCCGGCCACGCCAAGACCCGCCCTTCAATCACTACTATTGGCCAGGCGTCCAAGGTAACGTAACCCCATTTGTACAGTTCCTATCCCCTGACCAATCCGCTATCCTAACCTTAGCCACTTGAGGTGAAATGCCTAACCCCAACCAATCGAGCTGCTTCGTAGGGCGGGACACGGCGTGGCCATAGTGGGATTCGTAATTTTGCCGGCCGTGTTTTGTTTCCGGTCTAGCTAGATCCAAAGAACAGTAATCGTGCGATAAAAAAAATTGTCGGCGTTAAAATGGGTTTGCGTTAACGTCGTTAATAACGCGTTAAACTGACAGCACTAATAATTATGTGTAAAATAATGAAAATAATTAGTTAAAAAAGTTATAATGGAGAGAAATATAAAATTTTAAATTGACGAACGGAAAACGAAAACGGTACAACTACTTATTTTGCGATAACATGTCAGCTCTCAATTGTGCGTAAGAGTGCTCTTGCGTACATGCGTAGATTCTGTTCTTACCTAAGAACAAATCCCAAATAAGAAAACATTGGTGAATGCCAGAATCTTCGGGAAAACTGCGTAAGTGGGGTTTAAGAACAAATTTGTTCTTAAGAACGTTTGGTGAATTAGGCCCATTGACTGTGATTGGTCAGCAGTGGCGTCTTGTTTTTTCCAACACATCTCTGATGCCAGGGGATGGTTGAAGACAACAGTATCTGTTTCTTTTCACTTACAGCAATGTCATCTCCACTGTGAACCTTTTGCTCACCACTCTCTGCCACAGTAAATTAAAGGAACGTAAACATGGCGACTGCACGGCAGTAGTGACAAAGCTTCCAATATGGCCATAATCAAATGATTAGAGTTTAAGTGCTCTCTTGCTTTGAAAAGACATCTTATCTCTCAAGCACATGATTTGATATTTAATAGCTTTGAATTGATGCTTAGGAAGTATCGGTTCACATCAACATATCATCACCCCGCGCCCCCTTACAGGGAGTGATATGAGTATTTGTGTGTATTGATCCCAGGCTTTCCCAGTATTCTTTTTTTTTTCTGTGCCCACCTTCATGAGGCTCTGCTCATCTCTGAGATATTTAATTGCAGCTTCGAAATCGCCAGCCTGCTTCACCCCATTGTAGCCGAGGAAGCACTGTTTAATCACCCAGATAGTGCTGAGAGATTCGTCTGGGCTTTGCATAGATTAAGAGGACATTACCTAGAAATGATAGAGAGAAAATGGTCTATGGGTTTTTAAATACTCACTGGAGAGCCTCAGTCTTATGGACCTTTATATTGGCAATGTTCCCTTGTGCCTATATTTGTCCATGTACAGGCTTTGTGTACGTTATGCTTTTAACACACACTGACACTTGTGAGCTGCTCTCCTAGATAATGTCCACTTTGAGGTTTGGTGCCTTGCGCAAAGGAGTTGTTGAGCCAGGAGAGTGTTGCCGTAAAAAAAAAAGCAGCACTCTCTGCAAACTCTGTGCCAAAGCTCAAGCACATGAAGCACTGACAAAGTTCCTGACATTTCTCTTTTTGCTGCGTAATTTGTTTTTGTCGACTGTTGAATTTCGGAAGAATTTCTGTCACGCACCGATGCTGAAGGTTTTGTCAGAGCGCTCGAGGTAACTTCAGGTCTCTCCCAGCAGTGTCAGCAGGAGTTAGAAGCAGAAATTATGCCCGCTTGCCTCTCTCTCTCACTCTTATTGACATCTCTTTGACTCTCAATCACTCCTCTCTTTAGCGCTCCCGTTGTTTGTCAGCGTTGATGCATGTTAGTCACATGATGCCTGATAAGCTGCAAACACCAGCCAGAGAGCACAACAAAGGAAGGATGCACATCTTTACAAAGGGCTTTTTTTATATTCATCACTCGGACTCTGGTAAACACTATCAACAATAGCCTTTTTGTAAACAAAGTGGCCGGTATTAGCTGTTCAACAGAATAGTTAATGATACATTTGGGTAAACAAGGATTTAATTGTCTCCCAGAGTGCAAAGCCCTGACATTGGATGTTAAATTCTAACTATAAAACTCTGGGCAACACGGAGGTACATCTCAGTGCCAAGCTGGCATAGACTGTGGGACCTGTTTAATTCTAATCTGGACTGGATGGAGGTAAGGCATGTTCAATACATTGATCTGAGACATCTAACAAGAGAAGAGCATATCACATAGGGTCAGTGGTGGAATGTAACTAAGTACTAGTCTGGCTATCACCAGACCAAGCTCAATCTTTTAAGATTGAACATTAGTCTGGGGAGTCTGCTCTGTATTTTCTCTGCACAAGAGGCGTAATCAACGGGCATAGTTCAAATGACTCTGTACACAATTGGATAGTCCTTCAGCCAATCAGACCAACGATCCGGGTGACGTACTTTACAGAGCGAGGCAGAGCGAAAGCCGGTTGGTAGTAAAAACAAAAAAAGAAAAAAAAGAAAAGCCAGTCGGTAGTAAGGCAAACACATCCTTCTTTTGTAGGAATTGTTCCAGGGCAAGTTTCTGTTCCATTTTCAGAGGAAACGTGCCTTTGAAATCTTTTAAAACAGCAGCCACAGCTGCATCAATGGGTTGCTGCGCTTCGGTGGCCGCTATGTTGAATGTAAACAAAAAGCTGATTGCCTTCGCTTCTCTATCGTCATCGTGTTAAACCCGCCAATAGCGCGCCAGGTGGATAAGCCAGTTTGTGATTGGTTCCGCAAATTTGTAACAGAAGCAGAATAGATAAAACTTACAGGTTTCCATCAAATCGCCGGCAGATCGGGCTGGGTTTACCCAAGGGGGTAAGCCTACCTCCACAGAGTGACGCTCCTACCGAGCCATTTTGTTGCTAACAAGCCATCACCCGCCGTTAGCATTCCATTGACTGCCATTCATTTTGGCACCACTTTACTTTTAAAGACTTTATTTGCCCATTGTTTATTTCTAAAGAAACACGACAATGTATAAAAGGCTCTATTGCCTTGTTTCTCACGTTATGGCTCCGTAGCAGACGTTTTTGTAAAAATAGGCTAACGATTGTGTCATAACCACGCGACTTACTTTCGCATAGTAGAGGAATTACCGTACAGTACAGGAGAAGCTCACAGGCAGTTTTGACTTAAATTAGCTGTTTAGTTTAATTACTAATGTTAACTAGCATTTTAGTTAGCAATAATTAGCCTGTGTCTATGTTATCTCCTTATATATACCTACGCTCTCTGTCTCTGCAAGATTGGGAATGATTGAGAAAAAAAAAAAAAGATTTCAAATGCTATGGAATTGAATAAAACAACCAGAATTCAATGAAAGTAATCATTCCTTTTACCTGCAAAGCATGGTGCATCCAAGCTATTTTGGGGCAATTTAGTTGTAAGAAACCCATATTTCTGATATTAAAAAAAAACTTTGAAAACGGGTCAAATTTGACCCGAGGACAACACAAGGGTTAAGTAAAGGATGTGAATGCATAGGACTAACACTTGTATGATTTTGTCAACTTGCCGATTAGTTGGATTCATTGACAGATCTGTAAAAAAAACTGAGTTTCTCCACAAAGAATCATACAAAAGCTCCACTTTAAAGCTTGTTTTTACCACAGATGTGCTAAAAACAATTCTTTGATATGTCATTCAGCATAAAATAGGATAAAAAGAAAGACTAATCGACTAAAGAAGAAGATCAAACTAACCGATTAGTCCACTGATCGACTTAAGGCCCTGACACACCAACCCGACGGCCGACCGTCGGCAGAAAAGGCCCAGAGGTAAAAAAAAGTGCCTCGGAACACACTGAAGCGACGCCGACTTGAGCGTACGTTCTGCGCGAGACGTAATACATCTCCATAACAGCAGGCGGCGCTAATCTGTATTGTTGCCCAAAAAATGAAAACCGGAAATGACGAACACGTCACGTGGGTCTGGCTTGGCATTAATGGCGGCTCGTTCGGAATACGATCTCATATTGTACTAAAATAATTCACCGAAACCTGTTTCTGAAAACATTTTAAGCGAGAAATAGGCCATGCAGTTGCTGAATCTGTCTTCATTTCAGATCGACCACTGTCAGTTTAAAAGATTTTCGTCAGATTTTGAGAGGCTTAGTCACGCTGATCCGGCTCGTCATTTCCGGGTTGGCACTCCACCAATCAGATTGGTCATTGAGTCCGACTGCCCGCCCTCCAATTCAACAAGTCAAATCGGCCCAAATGAACGCCGACGGCTCTGCCGACTGACGACGGCACGGAACACACCGAACAGACTCGAGTCACCGACCTCGCCAGACTGTCCGACGGCCGGTTATCGGGTTGGTGTGTCAGCGCCTTAAGAGAGGACAGCCCTATTTACTAATATTAGTATTATTTTAATGGGAGGTTTATGATTTCATCTTGGACTTGTGAAAAACCTGAAGTATAATAATCAAAGACGTAAATAGTCACTTTGATTTTTGGAAAACCTTTGTTTGACAGCAGTGACATTTCAATTCAGCTAGATTGATTTGAGGTATGAGTCGGCAAACACTCAAAGGTTGGGGGGGGGGTAGATGCAGGGTCTTGGTCCGAGACTCTGTCATCAATAGTGAAGGAGCAGAGCAGGCAGACCTGTGCTGAAGAGTCAGGAGTGATGGATTGAGGCTCCCTGTCTGGCAGAGTGACAGCGGGTGCTACCCTCCATCAGCCCCGATCTTTCTCATCGGCCTTCCTACTTTCTGCCACGGCCCCAGCATGCACACTGAGAGAAAAAATATTGATACAATATAAATGAGAAGGTCTTAGGGTTCTCCACAGTTCTCATCCCTCCATCACCTTCTACCTCTGTGGCGTATGCAGTGAAACTGGCGACAGCAGCACAGGCCGAGCAGGCTGAAGTGGAGGCGGTGCACTTCTCATCAAGCCTTCAGCTAGAGGAGCTCAGTTTGCAGCCATAATCTTTTGGAATATGTTTCTTTAAAGTGCTCATATTATGCTTTTTGGCTTTTTCCCTTTTCTTTCTTTCCCTTTCCTTTTCTTTGCAGCAATGTGCAGTACAACAAAAATATAGTGTTTTTTTTTTATTAAACCATGTAAACCTATTCTGCTATAACCTCTAAATACAATTATGAACCTGAAAATGAGCATAATATGAGCACTTTAACTTAAAGTATTGGACAGTGGGGGAATGTAACACTAAAATATAGTATATCTATTTTGAAAATATTTAGTATTTCACAAAAAACAAGCAAGTTTTTTGTTGTTGTTTTTTGTTGTTGTTGTTGTCAATGTCTTCATCCCACAAATAGCCTGGTCCCAAATAGCTAGCTGTTAGCAAATGCTAGGGGAAACAACTACAGTATGTCATGGCAGGTGTATTGCTCAGGACCCAATGAAGCGCACTGTCAAGTGTGAAGTTGTTAGGATTAGCAGCAATACTGGAGGTCAAGCAATTGGCTGAAAATGGGCTCCAGACATTTTTTTGTTTGTTTTTTAAATAACACTTTTATTGAAAATGTACAAAACAAATATGGCAATAATTCCTTTCGATAAGTACAAAGAAGTGCAAAGAATTTGCCCAATGGCATACAAGCATAGTAATCAAACATAACCATCTTATAATACAAGATAGCAGGTTCCAGACATTAGACTGGTATTGGTGGCCTACTTCTACTTGAGTTAAGGTTGTAGTGGATGTCCGGCATTGTAGCAGCCATGACTCCATCATGACTGAAATGTCACAGTCCTACAAGTTCTGCTCAAAGGTCTCTATTTTAGCAGGTCTTCACATAGGCCACGCACAGCAGCATGTGGTAAGTGTGGCACCAACTATAATGAAATAAAAAGTCGCATAATTGAGTCATGTAAGGTGGTTGTGTGTAATCATACATGACTAAAAAGTCGACGAGGGCCCCTTGTGAGATGCTGTAGCTGTTACTTTGTAATGTTCTTCTAGTCTCCAGTGGCCAGTTTCACTCCAGTTGAGCCGCCTTTCCATTCCCAGTTCAGGAAAGTAAGCCTTATACTTGTGTTTCTAAAAATAGCCGCTTTATTTTTACCAGAAATGTGGTGGTGACCAATTACATTTGGCTGAATTCCCATCCTGCACCGGGGGAAAGTGCAGTCGTTTCACTAGCCAAAGCGTCACTCAGCCACTGTTAGAGGCTTCGACTGATTAGTAATTGCGTTTTCAGTTCAGAGCTTTCTGAAGTTTGTTAGATTTAGATGTTATATTTTTGAGATGTAATTACCACTTCCTTTTTTGGGGGGGGGGGGACAGAAGTTAATTATCAAGGCTGACTTTGTGATGGCAAATGTAACTGTCAGTGCCGGCACAAGTGTTGACCTTCATGCTGGAAGTCCACACACGCAGTTTTAAGTCTCACTTTGCATGAATGGCTGTGCTTATTTTATTTTCATTTTTTTTACTGCCGGTTGACTGCAATTAAACTTAGGATTGTCAACAATGAATCAGTTGTTCTCCCCTGGAGTTTTTAACTGCGCGCTACTGCTAACAATATGTCCTTCATAATTACACAGTAATGAGGATGAACAAAGTGTTTATTGTGGTGTAACGAACTGTGGCTCATAGGGGAAACAAAACAACAAAAGGGAGGCAAAGTGGGAAGCATCTCGGTCATCTTTAATTCATTGTTGCTGTAGCAGGGATGTAGTGCATCGCTTTAACATCCCTTGAATCAATTTCCAGTCTTTTATCAAACGTTGTACACTGACGGAAAGGTCCGTCAATGAATGCTTTTCTGACAGTGTAATCCCTTTCTGTACATATTAGTGTTTGCATTACGATGACTTCAGTTCATGGTTTAACCCCTTTTTTTCTCAAATATTGTATATATTCAGTAATATATATATTCAGTTATAAGAGTGGGACTTGCTCAATGTGACAGTGCTTCTCCCCACCACTGCTGCAAATAGAAGTAGCTGATAACATCCCAGAACAATGTTTGATCTCTTCATGGCTTTGACACACACACACACACACACACACACACACACACACACACACACACACACACACACACACACACACACACACACACACACACACACACACACACACACACACACACAAACACACACACACGCCCACCCACGGACACACAGACACACACACACGCGCACACACCTGCCTCCTTCTCTACCTGTCTCACCCTCCCTCTCTCCCACCTCTCATTCCCTGATACCCCAGATAAAGTCTTCTGCTGTCTTTGTGGATACCGATGAGAGGCGAGAGTTTTCGGCAGGCTGCGGTTGTACACATTACATAATCGACGAGTGCAGGGTTGAGGCTACCCATCATGCGCAAATCCCAGCACGGATCTTTTATTCAAAGCAGCAGGGTGTAAAAGAAAAAGAATCATACGATGCTCTGGGTGATAGGGTTGAATTCACAATCCACCCACTCCCCCCCCCCCCCCCCACACACACACACACACACACACACACACACACACACACACCTGAAAGAGTTCCAAATATCTATACTGTACTCTGCTATACTAAATCATCACCTGAATCTTATCAGTCAATCCTGCTAAAACCGAGATTATCCGATACGTGATACGATAAGTGTTATCATTCAAGCGCTTTACGTTACCTGCCATTCATCAAACTGCGACAGGATTTGTTTTGGGTTTGTGCTATTAATCATTTTGAAGGAAAAGGTGTCTGCTTTTTTTCACCAAGATTGGATGACTTCACATGTAATCTACTTTTAACAGCAGAACATTATGTTATGGAGGAAATTATGATGACAGATTTTTCTGACTGTGCAGACAGTAAACAGCTGAGAGCAGAGAAGCAGAGACTCGTGGAGTCACACGTTTTACTACTGTCACTGCTAGTGTTACTTCCACTACCTCTAATAATGATATATCAACATTAACCTTTATAGTAGATACAAGGTCACAAGTTACCTGGCAAGTCTGATTCTGAGTTTTATATCTATCAGAGTTATATCTCTGTGTCAGAGGAGACTCAAGCAGCAAACTGAGGCGGTTCAGGCGGTAACAGATTTCTCACTGTGCCAAAGGTCTTATTAACCCCTCTGCTCTGATCGGAGCAGCAGCCCCTGCTGAGACCAGAGGCAGGGAGGCGGAAAGGCTCTGTACTTGCTTACTCTCTCTCTCTCTCTCTCTCTCTCTCTCTCTCTCAGGGCACAACCACACAGAACGGAGATGAGCTGGAATGAATTAGCCCACTTTAAACAGAGTTAGACCATCTAAGTGCGTTCTTGGTTGGCATTTTTGCTTCTGATAATCAAATACCTTATTTGTGGTAAAAAAAAAAAATAAAATAAAAAATGAATGACATACTTCACCTACAGGATGAACACACCAAATGTTTGTCAACCAATAGTTAGAGCAGATATATATGGACAACAGTATACACACACCTATACATGTCTCACAAATGTGAGACTTAAAATAATAAATTCCATCTAACTCTTTGTAGTTATCCAGTAGACTCTGACATACCACATAGTAATATTTAAAACATACTAAATACTTACATTAATAAAAATAATTACTAAATGAAATATTGACTTGTTCTGCAACAGATTATAACGACTTCTTAGTGGGCCATATGACTATAAAGCTGCATGGAAAACAAAACGCACATAATCTCCAATCGAGCACTTGCAGGTTTTCAATTGGCCAACATATTTGTTTGGTTGTGCAGTGCCATTTGTGTTGTTGTTTATTTAACACAATGGTGTTCCCAGTTGGAATGCAGAGCTGTGCAACATCTTTACTGTAACTTCAAGTCAAACTGTATAAAGATGGAGGTTTATTTTAGATTGAATTGTGAGATTGCAGATGGTTAACGGATTAAATTGACGTAAAATCACGTGTAATTGACTTTATATAGCAACACAATACAAACGTTCATCACACTCCATCAGTCTCCAGCTGCTCTCGAGTCAGTAAAACCTCAGAGGGCGTAGCCAAAGGAGCATCATAAGCATCAACTGAGAGCCAGTTGACAAAAGTTGAATAGCAAAGGAGGAAACTATGTCACCGTTTTCCCTGTTTATGCATTGTCATGACTAATTAGCTAGTTAACCTGAATAGCTACAGGCTAGTATGGCTAGTTTGAGCTGAGATATAGAGAGCATATCTGAATCTCCAATCTGCCACCAGCTTCACATCCTTCTCTATTAAAAGTTAAGTCAAAATCAATGGCCTTCAGTCCATCTGTAACAAGTTCACTTTCCTTCACTTCTGTATGAAAATCCACATCCAGACTACAGACTTCAGTTGAAAAATGTAACAAGCTAATGGCTTTCTGCAGGCATTTACAAACCATTGTAGTATACAGCCTTGAGCTTAATACAGCCTTAAGCCTAATCAAGGCTGTATACACTATTGTGGGATATGATTTGATTCTGAATAGAGAGGGGGTTGTCTTTTGTTTCACTGTTTTCTCAGAAAAAACTATTGGTGGGAATAATATCAATGTATATATATTAGGGCTGTCAAATGATTAAAATTTTTAATCAAATTAATCAGAATTTTCAGTGGATTAATCATGATTAATCACTATTTGCAATTACACCTGAATCTTAACCATTTTTTTTCTGAAATGCATACCAAAAGATACTAGTACTGTCAAGCAATTAAAATATTTAATCGCATTAATGTCATAGTTAACTCGCTATTAATCGCAATTAATCGCACATTTTTATCTATTCTAAATGTCCCTTGATTTCTTTTTGTCCCACTATATTTTCTCATTTTAATTATCTTATCAGCATGGAAAAGTAGATCGGCTTGCTTTGTGACTGTTTTTTTATTGAAAACAACATTGTCATATACGTTATGTTCAATTTCACACTAACATTCACACTTGGATCTAATAATCTGTCACATAATGTAACGCTGTTACCTCGATGTTCCATTGCAGGTAGTACTGCAGATAGTCCTGCAGATAGTACTACAGGTAGTACTGCCTCATTTGTTTCTCTCACTGACTGTAGAGTCACTACTCGCTCGCTCTGAAGATAATCGCCGTCACGAGCCTACAAGCTACGCGGCTAGCAAGCTAAAACCGGCCGAGGCTTGTGTCTGTTTTGTTTGCGGTCTGCGAAATTACAAGACCCGCCCTTCAATCACTACTATTGGCCAGGCGTCGAAGGTAACGTAACTCCATTTGTTCAGGTCCTATCCCCTGACCAATCCACTATCCTCACCACTCGCGGTGAAATGCCTAAACCAAACCAATCAGCTGCTTCGTAGGGCGGGACATGGTGTGGCCATAGACAGTTAAAGAAGTGGACTAACAGATCCCGTTGCTCTCTCTATGCGTTACTCGTGCGTTAAAAAAATTATCGGCATTAAAATGGGTTTGCGTTAACGCCGTTAATAACGCGTTAAACTGACAGCCCTAATATATATATATTTATTTATTTATCTCTGGAGAGATTATGAACTACAGTCTCAAGGTCAAGGGGTGGAGTGGGGGATCTCAAACACACAGAGCAGAACAAGGATGGTTTATTAGTCATTATTAGGCGATAATACCATGGCCGTGACTTGTGGATTGCATTATTGATCACAGTCTTCTTGTAATGAATCTGCAACAAATTCAACTTTGAAAGCAACCTGCTAAAATATGTAAAAACTAAAAGTGTGGACGGTCCAAAGAACAAACAAGCCAATCAATTTCACCTCCTTCCCCTTGTACCCTTTAAACTTCTCAGCGAATTCTGTTACTTTGTTTTGGCAGGAAATCGTTCTCTCTAAACCTCTCTAAGGCTTTTTTTTTTTTTTTTCAATCAGGCTTTCTTTATTTACATCTTGAGAGGCAGTTAGTTCTGATGGGGTAGAATCATTTCTTCCTGCCGTAAATGAAAGGAGCGTTCGCTCTCTAGGATGAGTGCACCGTGTTCTAAAACCTAAACCACTCTTCTTTTTCTCGTACGACGCTAGCCTGTCTGTTTGTGTGGACTAATGATGATGGACTGTAATTTTCTTTTGGAATATAAAATTAGCTGCTGCTCTCTGCAAACACAGCCTGCACACACAGAAGGAGCATTTGCAGTACAATGTATCTTAGCTCTGCTTTCAGCTGAAAAATTACCTGGAAATACAGAGCCATCAGGGGATTCTGTCGGAGCACAGAGTGCTCCAAACCCGCTGCAGGAGTTTGCAATGTTTTCTATTTTATAAGACTGTATGCTGGGGAGAGATGGGAGAGAAGAAGAGAGCAAAAGAATTGAGAGAATGGATGACATGGAATATGAGTCGTATGTAAACCCGAGGCACACCAATACTACAATAGTTTGTAGACGCGTGTGTACAGTGGGGCTTCCTTACGGCTCAGTAGGCTAGTATACATACTTAAGATGCGTTCATGCCCTCTGTTGAGTTGCTTTTGAGCACAACTCTCCATCCCTTTTTTTCATTTAGAGAGTACAACGTTTCAAATTGTGTTTTGCTTTTTGCATCCTCTATGCAACAGTCAACACTGGTTTCTTTCAT
This sequence comes from Gymnocephalus cernua, assembly GCA_023631565.1. Classification (NCBI taxonomy): domain Eukaryota; kingdom Metazoa; phylum Chordata; class Actinopteri; order Perciformes; family Percidae; genus Gymnocephalus; species Gymnocephalus cernua. The sequence continues at coordinate 25,018,217 of CM042425.1, forward strand.
AGGAATAGTTTGACATTTTGGTTGTTTTTTTTCTAGCCCAGAGTCAGTGAGATCATTGATAGCACTCCTGTGTCATATTTTGGATCTTTGAAGAGATCCAAGGTTGAGTGATATAGACTTCCCATCTAACTCTCGGCTAAAGCTTATTAACATATTTTCCAAAATGTAAAACTATTCCTTTAACTGGACCACAATCTACCCCTTAGTGTAACCAAGTTGTTTTAGTTGCTATTTAACTTTAAGCCAATCCCTCCTCATAAATGGCAGATCAGAAAAAGTGCATGTGAATCTTTTTTTCTTTCTTTTTTTCCTTTTATATATATTTTTGTATATTTTTGTCGTTTGTGTTTACCAAGGCACTAACATCCTGACTAGATCAGAAAACACTGGATGGGGTCATTTGGAAAGCCATGTAAAACAACCTGCTTTGTTATTTTGGTTGGAGGACTTGTTGGAGATGAAGCCACATGCACAGTAGTCTTGAATAATTAATGTTCCACTAGCATTTTTATTTTCACATTTAGCATTTCATTACCATAGTTCTCCAAACAATTAGTCAGGTTGCTCAGTGCATTCACACGGAACACAGAGGACGCACTGTATATGAAATTACACCTCTATGCATGCCAAACGCACACGAGAAATGTCTGTTTATCCACATGTTCATTTACATGTGACTGCAGTTCTTCTATGTGAGTGTGCAGAGGCACTGACAGCTGAGGAAAGACCTTCATCGGTGTAGCATTCCCCAGACAGTAAGCCCTTCAGTCTGTCAGTCAGCGAGCTAACCCTCACTCTGCATTCATTATTAATCACAGATTTACACTGGGGGTGCTCTCCAAACGATGGTGGGTTGAAGGGGGAACAAGTCATGATAGAATATGCAATTGTCTGCATAATGCACAGCAGGTGAGGTATCAGGCGCTGATATGAAGCGCAAATATTACATGAGGGCTATGACGTTATTACTTTCAGGTGAGGACAGCGGCATCAGGGTCAGTGATGAAGATAGTCAACACAGAACCAAGAGCAGAGGAAATGTATCTGACAGGGTACTGTGTAAATAAATCTGACTGGATGTGAGTATTGGGAGTATGTATACATTGTGTAGTTTAATTTGCTATTTCAGTCATCCGATGTTGTCTGATCAATTTGGTTACAGTAGTGCAAAAAGGGAGTCCAAATTTTGTAAAAGTCTTTTAGTTTCCCTTTAACAACATAAGTCAGTTTTTCCAAGGCAAGGTTGCTGGTCATTTCTTTAAACCACTGACTAGGGGTGGGTCCTTGGGTCTCTTTCCATTTTAAAGCAATAGCACGCTTGGCCTGAAGCAAACTAAAATCAATTAGTTTGCGCTTTCTTGCATTCACCTCAAGATTTACTGGGTATAAATGAAAAAAACACAATTTAGGTGCAAGAGGGACATTTTCTTCAACCAATTTACCAATCATAAAAATAATCTCCTTCCAAAATCCTTGAATATCATTACACTCTCATATACAATGATAAAGGGTACCAATTTCTTGTTTGCATTTTAAACAGTTATCTGGAATATTTGGATTAAATTTATGTAGTTTGACTGGGGTAATGTAGGTCCGCATAAGCCATTTATATTGCAGAAATTTACACCTAGTATTGATGCTGTGATTTTGGGCAAATAAACAAGATTCCATCCATTCTTCTTTAGAAATGTCTTCCTGAAGATCATTCTTCCATGCTGTTAAATAGGACAACGAAACTCTCTTTTGATCGCTCTAAAAGTATATTATAAAAGAATGACAGATTGCCTTTATCCTTTAAATGTTTTAAAGTGTGATTTTCTATAATTGACAAAGGGGGTTCTAAATAATTTTTTATTTTAGAGTGTATAAAACTTCTTATTTGTAAATATTTAAAAAGAAAATTCTGAGGGATATCATATTTTCTCATCAGTTGCTGGAAAGACAACATTATACCTTCCTCGTATAAATCTTTTACTTGACTTATTCCCTTATACATCCAGTTTTTAAATCCCTGATCACTTCTCCCCGGCACAAAATTTGTATTGCCCCAAATAGGTGACAAACCTGACAATGTAATTTCTTCATCTAAAAACATATGGGCTTCATACCATACAGAAATTGTATTCCTAAGGAAAGGATTATGAGCATTTTAATTGAAGATGAGTAAAGATACATCTGTAATGGAATTGTTATTCCGTTTTTTTTTTTATATCTATCCACGCTGGAGTGTCTGTATCTATGAAGTAGTACATAGCAGAACAAAGTTGAGCTGCCCAATAGTAAAGTTTTATATTTGGTACTTTAAGCCCTCCCCGTTCGTATGGTGGATAGAGTAAGGACAGACGTAATCGAGGACGTTTGTCCATCCATCCATCGTCGTCCGCTTATCCGTGGTCGGGTCGCGGGGGGAGCGGCTCCAGCACGGGACCCCAAACTTCCCTTTCCCGAGCCACATTAACCAGCTCTGACTGAGGGATCCCGAGGCGTTCCCAGGCCAGGTTGGAGATGTAATCCCTCCACCTAGTCCTGGGTCTTCCTCGAGGTCTCCTCCCAGCTGGACGTTCCTGGAACACCTCCCTAGGGAGGCGCCCAGGGGGCATCCTTACCAGATGCCCAAACCACCTCAACTGGCTCCTTTCGACGTGAAGGAGCAGCGGCTCTACTCCGAGCTCCTCACGGATGACTGAGCTTCTCACCCTATCTCTAAGGGAGATGCCAGCCACCCTCCTGAGGAAACCCATTTCGGCCGCTTGTACCCGTTTGTTGTTCCATATAAATCTTGTGAATGTTTTCTTGAGTATAGCAAAGAAGGTAGCTGGAAGAGGAAGTGGAATTGATTGGAAAAGGTATAAAAATTTTGGTAGAATTGACATTTTTAAAATATTTATACGTCCTATAGTAGAAATTGGCAATGCATTCCATCTCTCAAGTGAGTCTATAACTTTCTTTATTAATGGGTCGTAATTAATTGGAATAATTTCTTTTATATTTGGGGTTATCTTAATTCCTAAATATGTAAAACCTTCAGGGGAGCTGGCGAATTGCCTGGAGGTTAGACAGTTTCTCCTTTCATCCCCATTCAATAATAGCAAGGCACTTTTATTATTATTAACTTTGTAACCTGAAAACTCTCCAAATACAGTTAATATATTATTGAGTGCTTGAATAGAAGAGTCTAGATTTGTAATAAACGCCACAATATCATCTGCAAACAAAGATAAGCGATGTTCCCTCTCACCTATTGTTATGCCCTTGATTTCAGGACTACTCCGGATTGCCATTGCAAGAGGTTCTACTGCAAATAAAAATAGCAGAGGGGACAATGGACATCCTTGTTGTGTACCTCTACTTAAATGAAATGGTTTTGATATTTGGTTATTTGTTATTATTTCTGCCAGTGGATCATTATAAAGTAGCCTAATCCATTTAATATACCCATCACCCAGGCCAAATCTCTTAAGCACCTCAAAAAGGTATCCCCATTCAATCCTGCGTCCAATGACAGGACTGCATGGTCCTTGGCATTTTGTTTTTTATATACAACCCCAAATCAGAAAAAGTTGGGACAGTATGAAAAACACAAATAAAAATAGAAAGTAGTGATTTCTAAATGTACTTTGACTTGTATTTCATTGCAGACAATGTGAACACAAAATATTTCATGTTTTGTCTGGTTAACCTAATTTCATTTGTAAATATACATCCTTTCCTGTCATTCAGACCTGCAACACATTCCAAAAAAGGTTGGGACAGGAGCAATTAAGGGCTAGTAATCAGGTAAATTGGTTAAATAATGATGTGATTTGAAACAGGTGATGTCAACAGGTGATTGTAATTATGATTTGGTACAAAAGCAGCATCCAAGAAAGGTCTAGTCCTTTAGGAGCAAAGATGGGCAGAGGATCTCCAATTTGCCAACAAATACGTGAGAAAATTATTGAAATGTTTAAAAACAATGTTCCTCAAATAAAGATAGGAAGACATTTGCTTATTTCACCTTCAACATTGCATAACATAATTAAAAGATTCAAGGAATGTGGAGGAATGTCAGTGCGTAAAGGACAAGGGCGCAAGCCTAAGCTGAACAACCGTGATCTCCGATCCCTCAGGCGGCACTGCATCAAGAATCGTCATTCATCTATAAGCGATATCACCACATGGGCTCAGGACTACTTTGGCAAACCTTTGTCAAGTACCACAATACGTAGTTACAGCCACAAATGCCAGTTAAAACTGTACTGTGCCAAAAGGAAGCCCTATGTTAACAGTGTCCAGAAGCGCCATCGACTTCTCTGGGCTCGGAGGCATCTGGGATGGACCATCACACAGTGGAAACGTGTACTATGGTCAGATTAATCAGTATTTCAGGTATTTTTTGGGAGAAATGGACGCCGTGTGCTCCGGACCAAAGAAGAAAAGGATCATCCAGACTGTTACCAGCAACAAGTCCAAAAGCCAGGGTCTGTCATGGTATGGGGTTGTGTCAGTGCCCTTGGCAAAGGTAACTTGCACTTCTGTGATGGCACCATTAATGCTGAAAAGCACAATATGCTGCCTTCAAGAAGACATATTTTCCAGGGACATCCATGCATATTTCAACAAGATAATGCAAAACCACATTCTGCACACATTACAAAGTCCTGGCTGCGGAGGAAGAGGACACGGGTACTTGACTGGCCTGCCTGCAGTCCCGACCTGTCTCCAATAGAGAATGTGTGGCGCATTTTGAAGCGAAAAATGCGACAACGAAGACCCCGTACTGTTGCCCACCTTAAGACTTGTTTGCAGCAAGAATGGGACAAAATTACACCTGAAACACTTCATCACTTGGTGTCTTCAGTCCCTAAATGTCTTTTAAGTGTTGTGAAAAGGAATGGCAACATTACAAAGTGGTAAATGCTTTATTCCAACTTCTTTTGAAATGTGTTGCAAGAACCAAAATAGGAATTTAGTTTTTTTGAAAAAAAAAAGAATCATGAGGAACACATTAAATTATGTGCTGTTGTATTGTCTGCAATGAAATACAAGTCAAAGTACATTTAGAAATCACTACTTTCTTTTTTTATTTGTGTTTTCCATACTGTCCCAACTTTTTCTGATTTGGGGTTGTAATATATTTAGGACTCTACGTATGTTATGGAGGGCTTGTCTTCCAAGCACAAACCCATTTTGATCATTCATAATAAGGTTCGGTATAAATCCTTCAATTCTCTTAGCTAGAACCTTACAGAGAATTTTTGTATCGCATGACATTAAAGATATGGGCCTATAAGAGGATTTTTCATTGGCGGGCTTGCCTGGTTTTAATATGAGGGTAATTAGTGCCGATCTCAATGATGGAGGTAATATTCCTTTTTCAAATGCTTCATTGAACATTTCAAGCAAGTGTGGTAAAAGTTTCCCTGCAAACGTTTTATGAATTTCCGTTGGGAGGCCATCAGGCCCAGGGGCTTTTCCACTACTCATGCTCTGTAATGCCTCTGAGAGCTCTTTTAAGCTTAGATTCCTCTCAAGTTCACTTCTTGTCCCCTCTGATACTTTAGGAAACTTAAGTTTATCAAGAAAGTTGTCTTGCCTTTCTAGATCATTGGTGAATTCAGATTTGTACAGATTTTAAAAATATAATTTAAAAGTATTATTTATTTCCAATGGGTCTACAATATTGACCCATTTTCTAGAGCTAATGAATTGATGGCTCTATCTGTTTGTATTTTTTTAATTCTCCATGCAAGCAACTTCCCTGGTTTTTCTCCCTGATCATAATAGGATTGTTTTAGCCACATTAAATTCTTAGCTATTTTACTACTGGTCAATTCATTATATTGGGCTTTTAGTACAAGAAGTTCTTTTTGCTTTACAGGGTCATTGTTGCTAAAGAGGTGTTGCTCTAATATCTTGATTTGTTTTTCCAGATTTTCTAATTGTGTCTGATATGTTTTGGATCTATATCTTGTATAACTTAATATCTCCCCCCTAATATAGGCTTTGAAGGCCTCCCATTTAACTGAAGTGCTTGTCTGATTTGTATTAAACAGAAAATATAGGTCTATTTTGTTATCCAGGAATTTAACAAAGTCAGGGTCCATAAGCCATCTTGCTTGAAATCGAAATCTGGGAGGGGAAAATACAAGATTGTCCATTTGGAGTGTAAACGTAATAGGGGCATGATCAGATAGTAGTATACTGTCACACCAGCATTTACCTACTTTTGAAACTAGGCTATTAGAGATTAAAAAATAATCTATTCTAGAATATGTTTTGTGTGTGCTTGAAAAGCACGAATATTCTTTTTTGCTTGGGTTAAGATACTTCCAAATCTCTATTAAATTTAGATCAGTTATATACTTAATGATAATTTTTTTAGACTGTTGATGGGTATTATCTATTCATGAAGAGCGATCATGCACTGGGTTTAATACACAATTAAAATCTCCTCCAATTACATAATGTCCAGAATATGATGATATTGTAAGAAAGAAGTTCTGGTAAAAGGAAGGGTCGTCTATATTAGGAGCGTATATACTATTAGATTAATTTGTGTTGTCAAGATCGTACCATTAAGAACTATGTACCTTCCTAACGGATCTATATGTTGCTTTTTTAACTGAAATGGAACCGATTTGTGTATGAGGATCATGACTCCTCTAGCTCGAGAGGTGAAAGAGGCATCAAAAACCTGACCTGGCCATCTCTTCGTGACCCTGCTAGTATCTTCTTTTATTAAATGAGTTTCCTGTAGAAAAATTATACTTGATCCGTTATCCTTCATATCGCAATTCCTTCATTTTCCTAGCTGCTCTCAAAGCTTTCTCCTTATCCTTGTAGTTCACGAACTTCATCACGATCGCTCTTGAAGTCGTCGGGCGATTTGGGTTAACTTGTCCAACCCGATGCGCTCGTTCGATGACTGGTGTGGAACTGAACGTGTCGTTCAGAACCTTGGAGAGCAGATCTTCCATGAAAGCGCACATGTTAGATCCATCTTATTTCTCGGGCAGGCCTACTAATCTCAGGTTAGAACGCCTTCCGTGGTCCTCCAGATCTTGCACTTTGTTCTGTAGAAAATCAGTTGTTTCTTCAAGTTTTTTAACTTTGTGTTGAAGGGCTGAGACATCTTCTTCCGTTTGTGCGATTCTCTCTTCTGCCTCTCCTATTCTTTGCGACTGTGACAGTAAGTCTGTTTTTATGCCATTTATTGCATAGAGCGTGTCAGTGGATTGTTTTGTAAAGTCAGCTTTCAGAGACTGGATTGCGGTGAGGATGTCTTCGTTTGTGGCCGCACTAAATTCGACCTGTGCCTCGGTTAGCTTTTTGCTTGCTAGCGCCACGTTTTACTCCTCCATCTGCACAGACGGCTTTGAATGGTGTCCAGATTTGATGGTTTTTGGTGGCATCTCGTCTCGCAAAACTTTTAAGTGATTTTTTTAATACTTTTATACGAGTTCTGGTGGTCTTTCTGAAGATTTTTGTAAGTATTTAGCTGCGAGGCCAACTCATGCGACTTATCAGCTGCACGTCATAACCGGAAGTCCCCTTCTTTGTCTTGTTATCCACATTTGACTCGTCAGAGCTGCCCAACCCATGTCTCTAAAGCATTATGACCTACAATACTTGAGAACCGTGTCAGCAGTGCTGTGTCAGAATTGGCCATTTACCAACAGCTCTTTAAGCCACAGGAACCCTCGACTGACTGCCACCCAGAATAATCACAGCCTCCCACTATTGACCTCTGATCTGCTCCACGGTATCAGCTGGGAGGGTAGGTGCTATTAGCCGAGGGTGGCGGGAGCATCATTTATTCATTTGTCATCATCGCTGACCATCAATCTTCCCCATTCCCAAACCAGCTTGTTGTGTTGCTCTCTTGTCAGACCAAAGGGGAAAACTCACTTACAAGAGCATTGCATCACATTAAGTAGAATAAAATGTGTATTAATCACAGCGCTGCTGTGACAGCGTGTCGAGGTAATCTCCATTCAGGAGCGATGTAAGGACCCGTCCAGAACCAGAGAGAGAGAGAGAGAGAGACCAAGAGAGACGAGGTGAGAACTAATGTGCCCTGACTTAGCTCCATCTTCGATGTTTGTACCAAAAATCTAAGGTGCTCAGAGCCTATCTGTCCTTGAAGTGAACACACCCAGGAATCCCTGGAGAGGGAGAGATATTCTAATCCCAGAGCCAGCTGAAACCTGGAGAGAAAAGTTGACTTTGTATCGATTTGTTTCTTCTGATCATAGTTAATTTAACATTGTGTGGCTTCACTACTCACTGATGCATATTTGACCTGAAGTCAGAGCTGTATCTTGAGATACTTATGTGGAGAGCTGACCATACATTAAAACCTAAAGCAGTAGTTCATGTTTCTGATTTTTAAGCATGGCTTTATTGCAGTGTCTTTCAGCAAGGAAAAACGGTGAAATAAATGTTGATCTTTTACCTTCCATCTACTCTATAGACAAGTAACTTTTGCTCTTTTTAAACATTTTGACCAAAAATCTGTCTGAACCTTTAGTTGCATTTATAAGAGCTAATCATTTAAAACAGAGATATTCAACATGGGGTCCGTGACCCCTAGGGGGTCCTCAGAGTTAGTGCAGGGGGGGCTGCCAAATTATGTTAAAACATAAGTTTTTGAAAGTTCCTTTTTTCAATTATTAAAATGTCTGAAAATATACAGTAATATGAATCCAGCATATTATAGCAAATATAAATTGGACTATTTGTAAAAAAAACAACATTTAATTTACACATTGAAGATAAGCTTACTATAGGTAAAGTAGTCACTATGGTAGCCAAACAGTTAAGATTAAGGGTTCACTGTGCCTTCCACATATATGTTTAACATTAAAACATGATGTATAAATATTCATTCAAATTCAAATTAATTCATATACATCCATACGGCCCATTTTAACATGCAACGCACTTTTATACAATATATGTACAGTAGTAGGGGGGTCCCTACTCTGTATCTCTTTCAGCGAAGGGGTCCTTGGCCTACAAAACGTTGAAGACCCCTGATTTAAAATGAACCACTGATGATCTCCTTTTGGGGATTGTACGTTTTTTTTAAATACATATTTCACCAGAGTGAAGTGTTGCTTGAATGATGAGACTGTTTTTAAGGAACCATTACATCTTATTAAACCCATAGACTTAAAATTAAAGTTGGCTTGTGAGTAAGCAGCGTAAGGGCACGTTTGATTTCATCATCAGTGACACCTTCAAGGGTGCAGTCAATCCAGCGGTTTTGCTGCCAGGTTTTTGTTTCTTCAGCCATCAAAGGCAGCAGAGCCACTGGACAGGTTGGTGTGTATGGCAGAATGATTCATCCCATGGTAGGAAGCATCAAAACCAATTTGCACTGCGGTATTGGACACTGGTCTCTTTCTTTGTGTGTGTGCCTGTGATGTCTGTATTTCTGATGCGGTGCAGTGTGAATACTAAGGTCAGCCTGACATATTGGTTTGTTGAAAGTATTGAGTTAATGTTGCCTCATTATTAATATATTGGTGATGGAAACAATGTTTGCACACCACAAGAAGCTAATTGGAGCTCAATTCACTTGATTGTGACAGAAACACATTTATAAGAGCATCAGATAGGATATTACTGTAGAGCTTTTTTAGCGATGGAAACAAGATTTTGACGCCACAAGAATCTGTTTGGAGGTTATTTCACATGATTCTGACATAGAAACTTCTGGTAGGAAATGACTGTAAAGCTGATTTAATAGACTAGTTCTTTATGTGAAGGTCCTACCCTGAAATCATTCTTTTTACTGTAGCAGCAGAAATAGCCGTGCTATCTCTTGTTGTATATAATTGCATATTTGTATAATTATTATCCTGGGTTTCCTTTGAGAATATTGACTGAGTGTTTTGTTTTTGGACATCAGCCAACACCACATAAAAATGCCTTACTTAAAGGTTGACACAGAAGTAGCAAGCAAGGAATTCCAACGCTGGGGAGCATTCACAGCTAGGACGTGTTCGGTTCACTTGGTTCAAGGGGTCGGGAGTTCACTGATATATTTTGGGGCTAGACCTAATTTAGCCTTTTACGTAATTAGGAACATTTTTAAATGCATTTTGGAATTTAATTTGTAGCCAGTAAAGGGCAGATAACATAGGGGTGATGTGATCATGCTTTCTTGAATTGTTAAGATCCACATTTTGGACCAACTACTATCTTGGTAGAACTCTGGCTTAAACAAACAGGATATAAATAAAAACAGGGATAACCTTCTCCAGATCAACAAAGGGATTAAACATTTCTAATTTGGGGTCTGTTTTTTTGAGTGAAGAAAGAAGGACTGTACAACCCTCTTGTTTTGAGCATCAAAACTGAGGTCAGGCTTAAATATGACTCTTAGATTTTTAGCCACGGGTTTAACATTTATTGACAGACTGTCAAGGTTATTATGCATCAGCTAAATGGAGTTGGGAGGGCCGACTCAAACAACCTCTGACTTACTGTAGTTTAGCATAAAAAAACTGTTGGACATTTAGCAGTTAATGAGAGTGAAAACACTGTTTTATCACCAGGTGTTATGGGTACATACAATAATACCTCTTCTCCACTGCATGGTATGGCTAGACTCACATTGTCAGACCCTCCTTCAAAGTGCACTGAAGAAGGGTCTGGCTACTCCTAATAGCGTTCGGGGATGGGAGGAAAATGTGCTCTGGTTTAATGGCATTTCTTTAAACCAATCATAATCGTCATGGGTGGTACTAAACTCCGCACAGAGCCACTGCAAAAAATAGTCGTGCGAGAGAAACTCAGATTGGACAGATAGTCTAGCTAGCTGTCTCAATTTACCCTACAGAGATCTGAGGAGCAGTCAACAATAGTTCTCATTTATCCACCAAATTTAAAATTCCAACACAACGAAAGCAGAAGGAAACAGAAAATACATGCATCCGGCGGAATTTCCTGCAACACGCTCTTTTTTTGGTTTTCCATTGACAAAAGTTGTGGATGGTACCTAGTACTTATTTTGGTATCACTTCCTTTGAGGTGCACAAACCTGGCACCTTTTAATAGCTACGCTGTGGTCAGTTAACAAGGTACGGACGTTCCTCTGTTTGGTCACCAACAAAAGGATCCAGTGAGAGCTGTGTTGCGTTAAAGACAATGGCACAGCTATTTCACATGGCGTCACTATGACGATCAGCTAAGAATCCTAGATATGTACCTGGTACCAAAAGTGAGTCGAGTCGAGTCGAGCTCTACAATTCAGTGAAAATACAACATATTTGTGAATAATATGCCCAAAACGAAGCATGTAAAAAGAAAGCAGTAGTGGACCTAAAACTGAGCCTTGTGGCACACCACAGATGATGGGCAGGAGAGGATGAACCAATAGCTATTGGGAGGGTACTATGGTTAAGAGTAGAGCACCAGCATCAGATTGCAATTGTGAACTTTGTATACTGTATGTGTCTCTGTATTACACAATAGCCCTATATTAACAATGCACCGTCAGCGGGTTGGCTGAATACTTATTTTCCATGTCTTTGTTTTTTTATCCACAGATCTCCCTTGGTGGACTGAACAGTCGAGTCAACTCTAACAGAGCTACGCCTGTCCTCACTCTACTTGTGGTCTGACGGCACTCACCGACATCAAAGGTACACCTGCCTCTCTCTCTACACCTCCAGCCCTCCTTTAATCACTTTGTTCAGCTCATCATTGCAGTAATTACATTTCCTGACTGTTTTTTTTTCGGTTTGCAAATCCAAGACTTCTCTCTCTGTTATCTCTCCTCGAGGGAGCTTCACTTTACTTAACTTCATTTCACTTTGTCGCAGAGGTTCCTTGTATGATTGTTATTTCAATACATTCAGAAGCTTTTTCCTCCAGGAAATGTGCTCTGATTTAAATAATTCTCACAGTTGAATCAGCTCAGGTAAATGTCAGTTGAAAATCAGTCTTAGTTCTCTTCACAGTTTTTATTGGGTTTTAGAGTTGAACAGGAGAGGACATTTGTTCTAGTCCAGGATTAAAGACTCAACTGTGTAATTGCATGTTTTTGAAGTCTGGCACCTGTTGAAGATAGAACCTGAGACACCTAAAAGCAATTTGGATGTCTTATGTGCTGCATGTAAACTTGGAGACACTCTTTTGTGCCTTTTCTCTCTTTAAAAAGTAGGATAGAGAGTATATTAGAAAAACTGACTGTTGTTCATGTCTATCAAAGTTTTGTGCATTGCATTATGCTTGTTCAAAGTAACATCGTTATTGTGTCTTTAATAATTTAGCTTTGACTCACAATCAAGAACCAACTTTTATCTAGATGTGACTTGACACTGAAACCTTGACCATGGCTGCTTACTGTATAATGTTGGCAATGCTTATTCTATAGTACCTGATCAACAATTGGGGTAAAACATCTGAATACAGTGTTAAAATTTAAAACGGGCGAGAAGGCATTAAAACTGCTAATTGTAGAAGCGTTATACGTCCCATATACAGTATTCTGTAGCATGTTTCTGTTAGCGTAAAGTCTACAAGTATCTATAAGTTTCCGGCCTGAAATCCTCCACATAGCGAGGCGGAAGAAGAAGAAGAATGAAATAAAATATAAAAGGTAAACAACGGCTACATTTCTTTTCTTCTAGCTGTGAAAGTGATCAGCAATGGACTCCGCGCACCTTGCTAAGCTTTGCGTATCCACCAATCACTCAGCAATACCCTTCTGGGAATTAACACTCACTTTAATGTTCCTCAAAGCAACAATGCCTGGAATCCTAAATTGGAGCACGGTTCATTCCTGGTGACGGTGCATTTCTTGTTTTATGTGTTGAATCTTTTTAAAACATTAGTCACTAGTATAAGTTCAGTGCTACTTAGAATATTAGATATTTATTAGAAATGACAATCATCTTCCGGTAACCATTCATTGCATGGTAGCGTGCCACATATGTTGATTTTGAAGACTTGGCTTGACTTGGCTTTGCAACAGTTACACTCTTAGAAACATTTTGAAATATTGCAACCCTAACGTGCAACTGTCTTGTCTGTTTTTCTTCATAAGTAGGACTAACTCAAAGTTTATGTTCATGAGTAGTGCTTTCAAAGAGTCGCAAAACTCATCAAAACCTTGCTGTTAGTGAGCAGAAATTCCCAACACAGCACATTGTCATTATGATGAATCACTTAACTGTCAGTCACTCTCCATAAGAGCTTTGACATATTGGACAGCTTAGCCAGGCAGAATGATTCCCTTAAGAGCCTGAAATTACTGGCTCTGAAAAAAACAGTTTAAGGCAGAGCAATACCACCTAATATCGCCAATTTACCTTCTGACTGTATGAATGTTTTATCGTCAACAGCCAACGTGGGTAGATTGAAGACTGTTCCCACCACTACTTCCACACACGCAGTAGGAAGAGGAGCAGGTGTTTTTAAGTACCCAATTGTGCCACTGAGAGCTACATCCTCAGATGGGCATATGATGGGTTTAGACAAGGAATTAATTTGAGATGCAATTGCAGCCTCTGGAAAGGGGCAAATTGGCCATGAGGGGGGAGGACGTAACCCACCACCCTCCTAGTCCCTAATCAGGTGAATGTTTCTAACTCAATATCAGGCACTGATGGTCACACTCAATTACCACAGATCCTTTACCTCCCAATCTGTTCCCCCATCCCCCTAATGACCCTGTACTCAAACCCCTCAAGACCACACGCCACTTCTGCTCTGGGCGGCCTCATCGGTAGCTATACTGTAGTCCTCCTTTGTCTCTGCTTTGACTGCTGATGAAAGACAAAAGTCAAAGCAATAGTTTTCATTTTGGGAAATATGCTGTTTCGCTTTCTTGCTGAGAGTTAGATGAGAATGTCGATAACACTCTCATATGTGTCCTCTAAATATGAAGCTACAGTCAGCAGCAGGGTAGCAGCTAGCCTGGTTCTGTACAAAGGTAGTCTTGCATTGTCAGACCCTCCTCAACAGGGTCTGGCGAGTCCACACAGCATTCCGGGATGGGAGAAAAACGTGCTCTGGTTTATTGGCACTTCTTTAAACCAATCACAATCGTCTTGGACACGACGACGGTGCCTCTGCAAAATAGCCTCGGGAAGGAACTTGTTTTGGTGGAACGTGTACGTTCAAAAGTTGTTTTAGTCGTGCAACAGAAAACTCAGATTGGACAGATAGTCTAGCTAGCTGTCTGGATTTACCCTGCAGAGATCTGAGGAGTAGTTAACCATAGTCCTCAGAAATCCACAGGAGTTTAAAATTACTACATCCAGCCGAAAATGAGAGACATCCGACGGAATTTCCGGCGGCACCTGAACAATGAATACTAGTCTATATGAAACTTCTAGTCTATATGAAACTTCATATAGACTAGTATATATATAGTATAGTACATATAGATATAGACTATATAATGGTAACAAAATCCACCTATTAGGACATCTGAAGATCATCTGACATCTCTAAACTTGCTTTATCTTGTTTGTTTGTTTGATCTGTTGTAACTGTGCCTAGCCAAGAGACAGTCTGGTACATTGCCCCTCAAAAGCAAATGTGATTACCATCAGACTAGTCTGGCTCACCAGATGTACAGTGCTGGGATAAATCCTGACATAGTGGAAGAGATCCCCTTCCGCTTTCTCCGTTATCTATTTTGGAAGGGCAACCGTCGCTGCATCTGGGGCTTAGGACAGTTGTTATTGGTTTCAAGAAATACAAACAGAGTGTTTTTTTCCCCCCTACCCAGAATAGATAAGCAGTGTAGCCACACCTTACTGACACAGCTGACACAGCACTGTGGAATTAGGTCTGGTAACGCGAGACTACTTTGAGATAGACCCAGGCTAGTTAGCTAAGCTAATCGACTGCTGGCCATAGCTTCACATTTAGCACATCAATCAAATTTTTCTTGAGTCTTTTCTTTTTATGTCACTTTCCACTCCACTATATATTACAGAGAGAAATATTGTGCTTTTTACTCCACTACATTAATCTGACAGCTTTAGTTACTAGTTACTTTACAAATCAAGATGTTTGCACACAAAACATGTAGATTATAAAATATGATGTTTTATTATAAATTAAACTACACAACAATATAACAGCCTACAAGTTCATCCGAAATGATTAGCTGATTGAACACTTAGTTAAAGGACAGAACTGTGTTGATCCTTTCTAAAACGTGAGGATTTTTCTGCATTGAGTACTTTTACTTTTAATACTTTAAGTACATTTTCCTGATGATACTTACATACTTCTACTTAAGTATTAGTTTCAATGCAGGACTTTTACTTTTAACAGAGTATTTTTTTATTTTTTTATTACAGTGTGGTATTACTCCTTTTACTTAAGTAAAGGATCTGTATTCTTCTTCCACCACTGGTTGTATAATGTCAGTCGGCTGCACACAACAGACTCACACCAACCGGCACAGTTTGTGATGCTTTTCCACCAGAGGATAGCAAAACAACAAGAGAGGCAAAGGATCAAATGCTGGACAGCCCAGCTTGCTCTGGTCAAAGTGCTTGTATTCTGCTCAAGGCAGAAAAGTTTCCATACACAAAACAAGAAGTTGTTCTTGAGCATAACATCACTTAAATTCTTGCCAGTTTACTACAGAGAACGGGTATGATGGCAGAGGGTTTTGTCACTGGAAGATTAGTTTCCAATGAACCTGATGAATAAGGTGCCAAAGATTTATTACCAGTTTTTCCAGCAAGCCTTTGATGTGAGCAAACGCTCCATCTCATCTGCCCATCCACACTCAAAATTGTGGCCGTGTGTGTGGATATATTTACTACTGGGCTATTTATAGAGCCGAGGGTTTTGTGCTGAAGTGCATTTATAGAAAAAATATACTTAAAACAGTGAAGCTGCTAGTGAGATGCCGCATCAACTCTACACATGGACTATGAGCCTGTTTGTCCTTTTAATTAAAGATGTTTACGCCTTAAGAGTTGGCAAATCCAACACACTTCCCTTTGTGGAATTAATTTAACATTTTCCCTCTTTTATTATTTTTTTTTCTTTGAGAAGTGATCATCCCTTCCACTCATTATCTTCCGAAAGTGGCATCCACAAATGACTTATCTGCCCTTGGTGTTTCCATTACATAAAGTTGAGAGTAAGTAGGGCGTGTGTAATTGAGGATGGGGTTAAATTTGCAGACCTTGGCTGTGTTTTTATCCCCTCTGACGCAGGCCATTAGCAAACATCTGCTGAACCAAAGCTTAAAAATCTAAAAAAATAAAAACAGGGCTGTCATGGTGGCAGAAGGGGAACTCTTCAGATGCCCCTCCCTGCGCTATTTTAAGTATGCCCAGAAGTTGGTGTTTAATGATAAGCTGTGGGGCGTAGCTGACATGCCTGCCATATTATGCCCTTTACGACTCAGGAAGCAATGGCTACGTTGCCCCCTAACCCTCCAGGGGTGTGAATCATTAGAGTCCACCATCAAGTATGTCCAATCTACATGGCTCATGGTGCCCTTTTGCTCTGGGTTATCTCAAGTAGTGGATCACTTTGAAAATAGACAAGGATGCTATTTTTTGCCCAACACTGTTTCCATTTTGAAACCAAATATACCAGCTGATGGCTATAAACACATGCCAGTCACACATATGTTTTAGGGAGAACAGTGTTTCAAAATAATAGATTTCTGATCTGATAATGGCTATGTAATGAGGGATCACGTTTCCATATAGAGGTAAAGCAAAGCGACCCTTTCTTTCATTCACATGCTCCTCAGGATGTATTGCTTTGTGAGGAAGAGTGAAGGAAGAGTCGTGACAGACTCCCCTCCACGCCGGATAAATAAATGATCAGCACACAACAAACATCAAAGAGGGATTGTGTGCTTCAAAGGGAATAAGGGCCTCACGCTCACCAGGTCCTATAGTGAAAAATGAATCCTGTGTATGCGCGCGCACGCACACACTCTGTTTCTGTAATCCGACCTGTTTAAGATTCTAATGGTTGCATCTGCATTGATCATCCCCCTGCTGAGCCAACCCACCCCTCCTCAATCTTTGTCTGTTTCGGTGGCATCAGATCAGCTGGAAGATACCCAAAATGCTTTGATACAATGTGTCTCCTGACTCATTTGGACCTTCTCTCTTTAACCTTCTGGTGACTAAAGAAGCACTCACTAGGGCTGCACGATATGAGGAAAACATGCGGTATGCGATAATGTTGTTGAATGCCGCGATAACGATATTACGTGCGATTAATAGACAGATGTTAAAGTGTACTCAGTACCAAGCCATTCTGCTGCTTTTAGTATGCTGCTAAAATACAACAAATTGCTTGTTGAATTTAAAACAAATAATTTCCAACATTCTTTTAGTGAACAAATTATTTATTGAACATTACATTTAATATATAAAAGGCACAACTGTAAAAAGAATGACAGTTACATTTTACAGTGAGAGTTTCTTTGGCGATATCTCGCGGCCTTTCGCGATGTGTATATTGCGGCAGTTGATATTGCGATGATGATTAAAAAACAACAACGATACTGTATATTGTGCAGCCCTAGCACTCACCTTACGTTTCTGTTGTTGTTTTTTAAGGTCGTTTTTTGGCCATTTTTTCAGGCCTTTATTTGTATAGCACAGTTTAGACTTGAAAGAGGAGAGAGAAGGGGGAATGACACGCAGCAAAGGAGGAGGTCAGAGTCGAACCCGCGGCCGCTGTGTCGAGCAGTAAACCTCTATATATGGGTGCCCGCTCTCCCAGGTGAGCTAAGCATGGCGCCCGACATTTCTGTTTTAAAGCCCTAATTACTACTCACAATATCTGACACATCGTTTACACAAGGGGCCCTATCTTGCACCCAGCGCAGCGCAGCCCGACACACTTCACGCCGTGCACTTAGATCGTTAAAATAGGGCCCAAGGAGTCATACACAATTCCACAGTGTTACTTTGTTTTTAGATTAATGCTGACTGGGCCGGGTTGTGATTTTTCTTCGAATGATTGCTTGACGAATGTGTCCTTTCACTCTCTGATTAAGCAATCCAGTCCAAGGCCAGAACAAAATGTCACATCCGCATACAAAAGGACACATCGCTTATGCTCTCAAATGTTTTGCTGTGTGGCAAAAATGATCCTATCCTCGGCGTTTATCAGTGTTTTAAGCCCCCAACGTCCTGCTTCCAGGCAGTGCTGCCTGGAATGCACTAGGATTAGGCAATGGTTATGGTTATGGTTATGGTTAGGGTTAGGTTAGGGTTAAAACGTCCGGGATAGGCGCTGCAAGGGGCACGGGCACAAGGGAAAGGTTAGGGTTAGATGCCATGAAGTCAACGGTCGCAGCGCTGCCTTGAAGTCGATTAGGCAATGGTTATGGTCATGGTTAGGTTTGGGTTAAAACGCAACACCCAGAATAGAATTAGGGTTAAGGTTAGGGTTAGGTGCCTTGAAGTCAATTGTCGCAGCGCTGGCTGAAAGGAGACGTTGGGGGCTTAAAACACCATCGAGCGGCATGCAAAACAATGTATAATAAATCTGTATTTGCGCCGTTGCCATTGTTTATTATATAATTTTCTCATTGAGCACAATCCAGAGTTTACCAGAATAATCCAGTTTCCAATTTGCACTATTAGGTGTTAATGCAGGACCCAGCAAGAGGCCCTCATCATTTCTGGTGATATTGGAATTTAGTAGTGACTATTCTCAAACAAATAAATTAAATTATTACTACTCAACTGACAAACAGTGAATTTGAGGATTTGAGGGATTCTTGGGGTGCGCTGCCCTGAAGTACAGTAGCTGCCCACTTTGCCAGGTTGATAATCCAGCCTTGAAAAAAGACGTGCACTTTGAGTTACGAAGATTTATGAAAACAGTGAAAAAAAAAAAACTACTCAAAACATATAGGGTGAACTAACTATGGATGTTTATTTTGAAATGTACGTCGATACTTTTTACACCTGTTTCATTAGACTTGGGTTTACTAAAAAGTCAAATCCAACCCAGTCAGAGGAAGCATATGTTGCTTGTTGCTTTTCATTTCTGTTTTAACCTCTGGCTTTCTCTCTTTTGTATTCCCTTTGTTTTTCTTTCCCCTCTCTCCCAGCTCTTCGTTCTTCTCGCTGTCTCATCCTTCTGCTTCTGTTAGAGTGGGGGATGTCTGTTTTCTAACACCTCTCAGCCTGCTTATCTACTAGGTCTGTATTGCTGTGGTTTGGTATTTCCAACCCCATTTGTTATTGTGCCATCAACCCCCTTGATAACACGACACCATCAGTTATGGATATCAGGGTGTGTGTGTGTGTGTGTGACAGTCATACGCAATGTGGCTTGCAACTGTTATCTAGACATTATGATTGTTTATGTTGAGCAGTGTCCGTATGGGTGGCTGTGGGGAGCTTGCATGTGATTCGTGCCTGCTACAGTGCTTGTATGTCGGATTGCGTTATGGCTCTGTGCATGACTATATCCAATGACTAGGGATGCACCGATACCGCTTTTTTTCAGACCAAGTACAAGTACTTACATTTGGGTACTTGCCGATACCAAGTACCGATATGAGTACTTAATAATACAGTTCTAACAGTGTTTTATTTTCATCAGATGTTCACTTTCTGACTGCAACAAAGTAAATATACAACTTGATGCTGTTGCTGACATTTTAACATTCAACTTTGCGTTTTCCTAAACAAACGTGGCACTGCCGCCCATTTCACATAAATGTAACATGTAACACATTCAGTGGATTTTAGTACCACACAACGTAGTAGCAGAACAACTGAAATATGTTATCATATGTTAGTGCTAAAGACTAAGCCTTTTTCGGAAAAGTGAGAGGCAGGTTCTTTTTGATGAAAAGAAGCTTCTCTGCATCATCAGCTGTAAGCCTGTTTCTGTTTTCAGTCTGCTCTACTTGTATCATCATTGTTTATCCTAATTTATATCCAAACTGCTGACATCTCTCGACTACCTGCTCAACTGACGAGACGATAAGCTTGACACCTTGCGCGGGCCGCCGTAGATAGTGGCCGCCCTACGAGCACGCACAGAGACGTTTATGCTCAGCGCATTGTTCGTTGCAGTACTATCCGAAACACCAGAGGGGGTACAGACAAAATAATCCGTGAATGAGCAAGAAGTAGTAGAGAAGAAGAAAAAGTAAGTAAAGGAAAGCAGGCTGCCTGGCAACAGTAGTAAACACATCCATGTTAAAACACTGATGTACCGCGAAACATTATATTTTTATATCCATTTAGGCTAATGTCACGTTGTATCGAGTGGGGTTGTATCAGGGTAGTTTTACAAGTATGAGTACATGAGCACAGTATCGGACCGACACCCGAGTACTGGTATCGGTATCAGTGCATCCCTACCAATGACAGTGCCATTCCTCCACGTTGGCTATAATTGTTCATTCCTTTCCACCTTTTGGATGTCCAAAAACAAGAATCTTTGTTTTTGTGAGTGTGCACTGTGCTGTTTCATGCCCTTTGCTGTACTTGGAATTATTGGTTCATGTTTCCATTTTGTTGCACTGATGTTCCAGCAAAACTGTATTGAGTTGTGTGTGCGGTGGCAGGATTGCCTAATTCCAAAAAAAGGCTCAAACTTCTGAAAGTGAAAACATAATTGGCACCCAGCAGAGCATCCTCTTTAATGTCTTTGCTATGCTGGGCTCGGAGTGTCTAAACCCATGTACAGTAGTCACCCTTTGTGGGGAGAATTTGAGCTTGTCCCTTCAGGGTATTGGCTCAAGAGTCTAACTGAAACAGATTTGACTGTAACATTTGACAGACTCTCTGTAGTATGACACCCCCCCCCCCACAGTCATCCAGTCAGCCATCCTAATTGTTCCATTTTGATGTGTCATCTTGGTCTTTTGTTTATGATGATTCTTTAAAGCTTGTGCTGTATGCCAAATCATCAATGTCCCATCTTGGCTAATGAGTTAGTCTTGTATTTGACGTTGAACTTGCGTCAGCCTGTTGATGCCGCTCGCCCAGCCTGTTGGGTCAGGGTGTCTTTAATGACCTGGTGCCCCCTCCTCCCCCTTCTCTTTCCCTCCCTTCCCGACATGGAAGATCCGTACGACTGCGACCAACACTGGACATGGAGGACTATGATGTTCGCTCGGCCGCCAGCATCCTGGCCTCAGTGAAAGAGCAGGAGGCGCGCTTTGAGCAGCTGACCCGAGCCCTTGAGGAGGAGCGGCGCAACGTCACGCTGCAGCTAGAGCGCGCCAACCTGCCTCCCAACCCCCCTACCAGCCAACCGCTAGCATGGCAGCAGGTGGTGATGCAGGTAAATGATGCCGGCATGCTGGCCCAACCCCTCGTCATTGTTTTGACCACCAACTTGCGCTACCATGTGTTTGCCTCCCTGCCTACCTGACATTTCTGAGACATTGTTCTGCGACCTCCTTCCATTGAGCAAGCTCATTCCATCGTCATGTTTGCTCATGGTCATTGCTTTTCATCACTGGTGGGACTCTAAAATATCTCTGTTCAGTTTCTCTGTGATTTGGGACACTTGTTCCCTTGTCTGAAGCCACTGTCCTGGATGTTGTGCAATAATCAGCTCTGAAGTGACTCATCGTTAAAAGGCAACTGATGAGATTCAACCTCTCATTCTGTCTTCCTTTCGCCTCCTCATTCTACGCCACAGCTTGCCATTCAACCCCACTTCCTTTCGCCCACTGGTCTTTGATATTGTCTGGTGGTGCTGCTGATTGGATTTGGCCTTTCGCCCAGCTCTGGCCAGTGTCTGTGGGACATTAGAGTCCTGGCCCGGGCTCCTGTCAATGATGGCTGACTCGGCAGGAGCAGGAAATGTAAGAGGTAGACATGAGACAGTTAGTAATCTCCTAAAAATGCCAGCAGTCATAACAGCCCATTGATTTACACAGAAATGAAAAAAAAAAGTAATGCTCTCAGACTGTATACATGTTTTACTAACCAGAATTTGAAAGCACAATTTGGCGATGCAGCACCTGAAGCACTTAGATACATCACCTTTAATCAAGGTAAAGGAGGCAGTCTCATGTATTTTTTATATAGCAAGACTTGAAGAGATAAAACCGCTGTGCCTATTTGCCTGCGGTTGTATTTGCCTGCAGTCACATTTTGTTAACAGTCGTGTCAGTGTTTATTTTTAAAGGGCTCGCTGCCAATTTGGCCTCATGAAGGGGATAATGAAGAGGATGCAAGAAAGGTATAGCAGAGTAAAGTAAACACGTCATACTCTCAGCCACCACAGGGGTAATCTACTGCTTTTATATATTTCGTGTGTGTGTGTGTGTGTGTGTGTGTGTGGTCCATGATATACTGGACAGTGCTTAACATGACAGGCAGTGAATTAACCCTCTCTCTCACGCTATCCCTCACAGATCAAACTCACAGTTAACCCCCACCCTGGCTGTTGGCACACTGGGGAGTCATTTGTGCATAACCGGGCACTGCTCACATAACCATGCCCCATCTTACATCACTTTGAAGTGTAATTCGCTCACCAGGCATTGGACTGTCGGCTTTTATCATAAACACCTATGAACACCCCCCGACCCCCCCCCCCCCCCCCCCCCGCACACACACACACACACACACACACACACACACACACACACACATTCTCTCTCTCCCACAGAGAGAGAGAGAGAGAAAGAGAGAGAGAGCAGACTCAGGGGGTAGCTAATAAACATGGAACAATTTATCTTTAGTTCACAGAGATGGGTGCAGATTATTTCACACAGATCATCAGCACAGCACTGTATGATTGGTCACTTCAAACAGGGCTCTAAAACTCGTACGGCTACTTGTTTTTTTCATCAAGCCCCCACCCTCAGTTTGTTGAGTTTAAGAGTGCAGGCTCTTCTGTCCAGTGCAGCCTGGATGTGGAGTGATGCATGGCCCTGGAGTGCAGCCAAATGACTCCAGTAAATCACACATTGATGGTTTGACTGTGTTATACGGAAATATAGCAGTCATTTCCTCTGTAAATTTTTTTTTTTTAAAGATTATTTTTTGGGTGCTTTTCCCTTTATTATACAGTGGATAGACAGGAAAGGGGGAGAGAGATGGGGGAAGACACGCAGCAGGTCAGATTTGAACCTGCGCCGCTGCAGGACTCGGCCAACATGGGGAAAACGCTCTTACTGGGTGAGCTAGAGGCTGTTCCGCCTCTGTAAATTTAAAGTAAAGAATATTTGTAGCCTTTCTAAGTGGTGGTTTTGGTGACAAATCTTCTGGCTAATGTTCATGTGAACATAAAAATGTTCCTTAATGGGGAACAGTTTTTAACCAATCTAGCGGCTCTATAGATGGCAGGTTGGTTGGTTGGTTGATTGGTCGGTCGACCACTTTGGTCCCAACTGAATTGTGAAATATAATGAAATCTCAGGATATATTGGATTGATTGCCATGACATGTTTTAGACACATCCATGGTCCCACGGGGATGGCATCTACTGACTTTGGTGATCCCCTGATGTTCCTTTAACACCACCATGAGGTTGACATTTTAGTTTTTCGGGTCGAAATTTGGATTTGTCCAAAATACCTGCACACGACATTCACCTCATCCTCAGCTATACATTGTGTTTGGTGATCATTAGCAAATGTTAGTATGCTAACAAGCTAAACTAAAATGATGAAAATGCTAAACATTACCTGCTAAATGTCAGCATATGGCATTGTCATTTTGTCATCACTGTGCCTATAAAACCGCTACAGCCAAGCAGCTGTAGTGAACTTGGTCTTGTTGAATCATAGAGAAAATCTGAGATCTGAGAATTTCATGTTTGGCTAAAGATGCAACGGTTTACTGTTTTCAAATAATTTCTATTTGTCCTATAGAAAAGAGAGACAAAAAAATACTCCCAACCACAAATACATTTCCCTCTGATATTAACACAAGTCACCTTGCTTGGCCGGAGTGCACATAACTGAATTGGATTACAGAATATTGTGGTTCAACGTGTCGGCCTTGTATCATTTTAACACAGGGTATAAAGAGGTAGATCACTACATCACAATTTGACCTTTGTATTGGTACAATGAGTGTGGGAGAGGTTCTTGTAAACAGCACTGGCCTACTTTCCAAGACCTTACTAATTGAATTCTGATCCTCATTCCCTTCAATATTACACATTATGAATTGCAGCCAAGGAAGAGAATCAGAGTGGTTACACTGTGCCCTCCTGTGAGGAACATCAGAACAAAGCTGTCGGATCCCGCATTAGCTTTTCCGACGAAATTGTCAGTAGAGATTCAGTGACACGGACCGAGGTGCCTTTCAATCTGCATTCATAGACTGCCCCAACATGTGACTCCTCACATGCTAAGATCATACCCTTTCTTTTATTTGATTTTGCGTTTGCCTGTGGTAATTGATTTTTGCCTGAAGGAGCGTTATCGCCGAGGCTCTGAAAGGTCAAGTGGTGCATGCTGACAGTTCTATGTGTGGAGAAAGGCAGACAGCACTCAGACAACCAAGTCTATTTGGAGCTAAGGGAGAAGGTGACCTCATTTCATATACACCAGACGACTCATCTATCTACCCACGACCGCTGCGTGGCACGCGCACAGATCCCACCTAGTGGTGTATACAATAACCCGGCTGCATTGAAAAGCAAACTCAGGATAATTTCTCGCACTGTGGGTATCATTAAATGTTGGTGTTTGGTATTCAGATGCTATATTCAGAAGGCCCCTAGTATTGCAGAGGCATATCATCCCCCTTGTGCAAATATTCTGGGAAGTTTTCAAAGGCTTTTGAGCTTTAGAGAGAGGGAACAGTGCAGCCTTTGATCTGTGCTGCTGTCTGTGGTGAAGATGTACAGGCCCTGGCCCTGCGATGGCACAACGGCACTCAACCAACAATCGCTCCAGCCGCCCTCCACCCACTTTCTCCCCCCAGCCCTGTCTAGGCACAATGGAAACAAAGGGCTAAGGGTGCTATAGCGACAGATGATCGATCCTTCCACTGGCAGGGCCTGGAGCCCCTGTACCCTCGTAAATCACCTGCCTAACAATGAGCCTTAGTTTACCCCCTCCCTCCTCTATCTTCCGCTGCCTGTCTTGTACCCTCGCTGTTCCATCAGGAACCTTCTCTCCTCCCATAAACACTCTAATTACCTTGGTGTGAAAGTGCCTCCTTTGTTTATTTTTGTATAGACTGTTCCAGTACCCTCCTCCTACACTACTTTCTTCTCATATTGTAGTTTCATGGAGCAGCCTGCAGAAAAAGCAAAAGTGCGGAACTTTTACTTATCAATATAAGTCTGTTACATTCAAACCCTTGCCAAACGAGTTCACACAGGATGACAAAAGTTCTGCGCTCTAAATTCTAGCACCTAATCATGCTTCGTAGCAGTTTAAAGGTTAATTGGCCGTGTGGATAGTAATGTAAAGGAATGCAAAAACATTTTGCATTCTGTAACGATGCGAACATCTTAAACATCATAAATGCATTGCTACAATCAGCAGAACTTTATCTTTACAAAGGTAAAGGGATCTACAATGTCCATTGAGGATGAAAATCCATAACTCAAACCCAAAAAACTTCAAATCTTGGCTCATAATAATATTTAGACTTAGTATTCAGTATTAAAAGTAATTCTGGTTTTGAAGCCTGCCATTGAATGTGACTTGGAAGTAGACAGGAAACTGTACACGCAGTAACAGAAACGGTAGACACTTCAAACCAACTTTATTTTCATCTTTCTTTAAAATGATGCAATATGGCCCAATCAGCTAAACATTTTTTACACACAAAACAATGTAACACACAAAATGAAAATGTAGCCGTTAAAAAAAGATCCAACTACTTCTGGTGTAGACAATTGCCCGATCTAGGGTGAATCCAAAAATAGATGTGGACACAGATAGTAGCTTTAGGGTACACCCCTACTTACAGTTTTTTTTTTTCCAATTGCTAAAACACAATTTTGCAAACAAGGTTGGTTTTGTCAAAATACTTAACACAATTCACAAAACCACACACTCAAACTGCAACATACCTCATATATCCTGTAAAATGAAGCACTGCAACCAAAACTACATATAGGATTATCAAAATCAAACTTTTGCACCAAATGGCACACACTTCATTCATATTACTAGATTTTTGTCTAACCAACTACACACTGTTGGGCATAATGAAAAGCACTCTCATCTTTAGTATGCTTTGCAATAATACTAAAATAGTTCAAATTGTAGAAAATTCTTCAGATTGTTCACATACACAAAGATATTTGCAGATACACACATGCTGTTGAAACATTTATTTTTTTATTTTTCACCAAACAAGTCAGTGCATCATATGCACAGCAGATATATTTACATTGGACTGAACAAAAATATGCTCACAAGAAAACTGTAAACTGAAAAAGAAAATTGCAGAAAAAAATGTGCAGAAATGTTGTTTAAAAAAAAAAAAGGTGCACACCTGTGGTCTTTTCATAGTGCTTACTTCCTGATTGAAGTTGTAACAATTAACCATTGAGGTGTTTGGCTGGGTGGCACATATATTGGCTAATTAGCTCATGTAGTGTCATTTTGAATGGCAATGTTTTGAAATGGCAAATGCGACTTTGTCAGATTGTTGTGTCTTATGCAGAGAACCGTGTTCAGTGCATTTAAAAAGTGTCATTTTGAATTGCAAAATGTGTGTAAAGCAGAAAATATGTTTAGACTTTTGGAGACTTGAGAAGAGGTTTTGCTCTCTGTGTGTCAGTTTAAATAATTGTGCTATGCATGTCATTTTAGTGTGTTAGCAATTGGAAAAAAAACTGTAATAAGACATTCTTGAGCTGCAAATATTTCTCTTTACAAGTTGTTTCCAACCTCTTTTCACATGTGCGACCCATTAACATGAAGCAATATCTCCTTGTGACCCCTCGACCCTGGGTGTGTGTCTATAATTGATGGCGGTTCAGGCAAATTCTTTGCTTCTCCAATTGTTTGATCTGAATAATTTTCAGAGGCCTGAACAGGTAAAACTATAAAGCAGTTGTTTCCAAACTTTTTAATTTCAAGGGTCCCTTAACTGACACAAATCAGACCACGGACCCCGGATTTGATAAGATTTTGTCCCAGGTTCTACCATCTGATAGGACTTCTGCTTTTAGATGTTTTGTTCCAGAAAGTGTATGAAACCCATGATTAAAATAGTCATACATTTTGTCATTGTGTTATGGAATTATAGTGAAAATAATGATTCCCGTTTTTGCTTGGGATCCCCAAGAACTCCCTCAACGACCCGTGGGTGTCCCCGGACCCCACTTTGGGAACCGCATACTAAAAAGTATTTCATAAGAAAGATGACAAGATTGAAGAGAAGTCCAACATATTTCTTATTTTATACATGTCTCACAACCCCTTGTGAGGATCCAGATCCCCAGGTTGGGAGGCAGTACTGGGTTCAGGTGGAAGAGTGGATTGTCCAATAATCTTGGGGTTGGTGGTTCAATTGTCTTTTCCTCCAACAGCATGACAAGAACTCTAAAGGACAATGCAATCCATTTATAAATCTAAAACATTTAAAGCTATAGTACTTAGTTTCTGTCTTCCCCATGAGGAATTCTAAGTAATGACAACAACACTGTCGGCGCGTCCGCATGATACAAGCCTACCGCTCCTCCTAGGAGCTAGTAGCCAAGGAGGACACGGAGGATTAAAAAAACATGATGGACTCTTCAGAAGAGAGGTAATTATCTTCACTCGAGTTCCTGCGCGGGAATGTAACGGGCGTTTATTAGTATCAAAAAGTTACGCACTAAAGCTTTAAGGAGCAAAAAACACTTGCTTCTTTCCACTACGTCGGTTAAAGCTGACCTTGCCATCTATGTTATCTTTTATTCACTCCATTTTAACATTAGCGGTCAAGTTTGAGGCGACGGCCCATGAATCACACTGCTAACTACTCAAGGTAGGGAGTAAGTCCTGTCTGTGTCTCATCAGGCACTGACATGGAAGGACAGTAACTTGTACTCAAGGTTGGGGTTGCGCATATTCCCTTTGTTGAGACGAGCAGGGAGAAAGAGGTTTGGAGGGGAAGCAGCAGAAAAGCCTTTTGTACTGCGGGTCTATTTATATTCCTCTGGGCCAGCTCAAACCTTCATCCTTCAAACCAGCCCCAACGCTGGTAGACTTAATGCCTGTCCTGGTGCACCTCCCTGCCATTTGATCACAATCCATTAAACCATTATGCTTATTAAAAGCACTAAGAGGGGTATCGGAACACTGCTGTCATATCCTTTACCAGACATCCTCTCTGTGTGCTCACATAGGTGAACAGACCGACTCAATATCTTTGAGGTTGAACTGCCTCAGTTTCTGGAAAAGTGTTAGGCTTGGTAGTTACAACCCCAAATCAGAAAAAGTTGGGACAGTATGGAAAACCCAAATAAAAAAAAGAAAGTAGTGATTTCTAAATGTACTTTGACTTGTATTTCATTGCAGACAATACAACAGCACATCATTTAATGTGTTCCTCATGATTTTTTTTTTAATATTTAATTATTTTTTTTCAAATAAACAAAATTCCTATTTTGGTTCTTGCAACACATTTAAAAAAAAGTTGGAACAGTAAAGCATTTACCACTTTGTAATGTTGGCATTCCTTTTCACAACACTTAAAAGACGTTTAGGGACTGAAGACACCAAGTGATGAAGTGTTTCAGGTGTCATTTTGTCCCATTCTTGCTGCAAACAAGTCTTAAGGTGGGCAACAGTACGGGGTCTTCGTTGTTGCATTTTGCGCTTCAAAATGTGCCACACATTCTCTATTGGAGACAGGTCGGGACTGCAGGCAGGCCAGTCAAGTACCCGTGTCCTCTTCCTCCGCAGCCAGGACTTTGTAATGTGTGCAGAATGTGGTTTTGCATTATCTTGTTGGAATATGCATGGACGTCCCTGGAAAAGATGTCTTCTTGAAGGCAGCATATTGTGCTCCAAAATCTCTATGTACTTTTCAGCATTAATGGTGCTATCACAGAAGTGCAAATTACCTTTGCCAAGGGCACTGACACAACCCCATACCATGACAGACCCTGGCTTTTGGACTTGTTGCTGGTAACAGTCTGGATGATCCTTTTCTTCTTTGGTCCGGAGCACATAGCGTCCATTTCTCCCAAAAAATTCCTGAAATACTGATTCATCTGACCACAGTACACGTTTCCACTGTGTGATGGTCCATCCCAGATGCCTCCGAGCCCAGAGAAGTCGATGGCGCTTCTGGACCATCACACGTTTCCACTGTGTGATGGTCCATCCCAGATGCCTCTGAGCCCAGAGAAGTCAACATAGGGCTTCCTTTTGGCACAGTACAGTTTTAACTGGCATTTGTGAATGTAACTATGTATTGTGGTAACTTGACAAAGGTTTGCCAAAGTAGTCCTGAGCCCATGTGGTGATATCGCTTATAGATGAATGACGATTCTTGATGCAGTGCCGCCTGAGGGATCGGAGATCACGGTTGTTCAGCTTAGGCTTGCGCCCTTGTCCTTTACGCACTGAAATTCCTCCACATTCCTTGAATCTTTTAATTATGTTATGCACTGTTGAAGGTGAAACAAGCAAATGTCTTCCTATCTTTCTTTGAGGCACATTGTTTTTAAACATTTCAATAATTTTCTCACGTATTTGTTGGCAAACTGGTGATCCTCAGCCCATCTTTGCTCCTAAAGGATGCTGCTTTTGTACCAAATCATAATTACAATCACCTGTTGACATCACCTGTTTCAAATCACATCATTATTTAACCAATTTACCTGATTACTAGCCCTTAATTGCTCCTGTCCCAACCTTTGGAATGTGTTGCAGGTCTGAATGACAGGAAAGGATGTATATTTACAAATGAAATTAAGTTGACCAGACAGAACATGAAATATTTTGTGTTCACATTGTCTGCAATGAAATACAAGTCAAAGTACATTTAGAAATCACTACTTTCTTTTTTTATTTGTGTTTTCCATACTGTCCCAACTTTTTCTGATTTGGGGTTGTAAGTTCAGAGACTAAATGGTAGCCCATGTGTTTAAAATAAAGCTGCTTACCTTAACAGGACCCCAGTGCCACCTTTGGAATGTGACCTCACCCTTCCCAGTGTCCAGCAGGATAATTAAACAAGGCTGGATGCTGACCCCTTTCAACTGGTAAGAACAAAATTGAAAACAGTCTTAGAACTTTTAAGTAGGGCTGGCTGGAGGTGTTCTTCAAAGCCTCGATTTAATTATCCTCATGAGTTTAACATACTGGTACGACAATTTTACGACATGACTTACAAGCATATAAACGTTCATCAAATGAAGAACAGAAGCAGCACTGAGCATTGTTTTGAGAGGTGTGCAGGAGTAAATTCACACTTTACTGGACAGAACATTCCTTGACACTACGAATGCCTTAATGGCAAAAGGAACTTAGAAGTGAATGTTTCTTTTCAGTTTCACCCCAGTGTGTTCTTTAGTAAAGGTTAAAACAACGTGAATATTAGTCTGTTGTAAAAATAAAGCAAATGATGGAGTTTCAGCTCTGCTCTCCACAGTATAAACCGCTAAACTGTGTCTCATATTATTGTTGATCAGCAAATACATGCAAACGTGAACTGGCCTTGGGATCTAATTTTCCTGGAAAGCATAAACTCTGCATTTAAAAAAAACAAAGCTAAAGCGGACAAATCAACTAATCTGAAAAAGTCAACAAACTAAATAGTCGATGAACCAACTCAGAAGGGTAATACAGTAATTCTCAGCTTGGTACTTTACCGGAAATTATCCTCAAATCTAAGTTCTTAATTTAATGTAATGCTAACAGAAGGAAGCCTTTTGGTATTTGCTACCTTCAGTAACGCTCTTCCACCTGTGAGCATGGGAGGGATTATCAGCATGTGAATTCTTTTCAACAGAGGCGTACAGTATGTACAGCAACAGTAGGCGATATACCATCTGATTATAGCAGTTAAGTCAAAACCACACATACAGTACATCCGTTGACTTTGCACTCTCGCTAACTAAATGAGCTCTGCCATTGCCTCAGGCTGAGCCACATTTCACTGCTGGACAAACTGTAAAAAGATTAAACATCACCGATTCTGGAAATGTTTTGTTTCAGAGTTGCACACACATTTGTCAAACAATCATGTAATCTGTCTTAAATTGAAGCCAGGCTGTGGGACCCTCTTCATATTGTGGTGCATTTGAAAAGGATGATGGGGCGTGGTATGATGACTGTCTCACATGGAGTGTCTGACAGTGATTCTCGTTGTGTAGATGGTGATGGTGATAGCGCAGGAATGTGTGAAAAGACGGCCACTGCTCTCGACAGGCTCTTTCTCCAAGTGCCTTTTTCAAGCTCATCATTCTGTGCTGAATAATGCAGAGCGCCCTCACCCAGAAAACGTCCGTATAGGTTTGGTATGGACTTTTTTTAGCTTAACATTCTTTAGTTGAATCTCAATTACAAATGCAGCTGATGTGCATCACTTTTTTCTTTTTCTATTTATTTCCAAGCAACATGACACAAACTAAGAGAATTCCCAAGAAGCTGATTGTCTGATGCAGCGGCTGACAAAAACATGCCAAGAAACTGTGGATCATGAGCCAATGTTAAAACATATTCTGAGGCGTACGGAAAATTGAATTTTACTTTTAAAAACAGATTTTTTTTCTTTTAGAACAACCAATAGAAAGACTCTGTTACAAATCCAGAGGGTATGTTCAACTAAAATGAAGGTGTAAAAGTTGATGATTTAACTGCATGTCAGACTCAGACTGATTCAGATTCTGTTGTTTGTGCCTAATTCAGTGTCCCAATTACACATGACAAGATGAAAAACCTAATCCAGTTATAGTTGTATTTAAAAATCTTGCTGTGTAATTACAGTATTGTGACATAAAAACAGAAAATAGAACCTTTTCATTTAAAGTGATGTCATTTAAACAGAGCTTTATTTCCCTAAATGAAGGGAAAATTGCCTTTTTGCAAGACAAAAGCTCCCAATAGATTGGACTCTAATCCTCTGCATCGCTGAGTAGCCATTTTTCAAGGGGAAAATAAAACATGATAAGGTTTTTTTTTAAGCTGTGCCATTGTTAGAATAAACAGCAGTCAGCCTGTAGCAGAGCAGATCATCTTGGCCCTGTAGATTCTCACGTACACCATGGTTTCGGCAGGGCCCCGACACTATGCAGTGATTGTCTTAAGGAACTTAGAGCAACACAGTCAGTATTATCTTTATAATACATTTTTATGTTTTATGTGTGGACCTGCTTTGTGTAAAATGGACTCTTTAGTTGAACTTATTAAAGTTTGAAGGAGGTAAATTAGGGTTTCCCAAGAAATGTATTCTTGGCAGAGTGGAAAAGTGTTTGAAGTACTTTTCAAAATGAGACGCCATTAAAGTCTCCTTTGAAACTGAAGATTAAAAAAACTTTAATTTTTGTAATATAATGCCATATATATTTTCAAACCGCTAGCCGCTCCTGCCTACAGTCTACATTTTGTATCTGCTTTTGCTCTTCTGTCTCTCTCTCTCTCTCTCTCTATGTTTTTCTATGTGCATCTGGCATCTTGAATGGAAGTGAAAAACACGATTTTAACAGATGCAGCTTCACTAGAGGTGTCTGGCTGTCAAAGCACGCGTTGTTGCTGAACATTAACCTCTTTACCATCTGTTTCACAGCGTACGTCCTGACAGAGGAAAGCTGACTTCAGAAGCTTTGATTTCAACTGCTGGATTATTCATACACCTTGTACATTTAATTTACAAGTCCCAGGTGTAGGTTGGCTAGACTTAAGAGAATATATAGCTTTTTTTGTGACAGTGTGCATGTATCATCACCCTGTGATGTTAAACACATCCCAGGAATTCTTTTAAAATGAAATATTGAATAAGCTTTTTGGGATATTTAGTTTACCTCAACCTGTCCTGTCTATTTTTACTTTTGTCTCAGTGAGTTGTATGAAAAGAGCGGTAGCATTTTTTTAAGCCATGCTATAACATGGTTCTCGGGATGGCAGTCGGTGGGTTGGTCCCCAACTTTGTTCCTGGCCATAGACTGTAAAAATAGTAGAGGTATAACATCAGTGACATCACCCATTGGTTTGTGGGCTGCCGTTTTGAAGCCTCAAGTTTGGCATTGTGGATGTCGCCATCTTGGTTTTTTGAAACTGGATGTGACTATTTTTGACGAGAAAATCGGCAGACTTTCCCTTAAGGCTCTGACACACCAACCCGATTATTGGCTGTCGACAGTCTGGCAAGGTCGGTGACTCCAGTCTGTTTGGTGTGTTCCGTGCCGTCGTCAGTCGGAGGAGCCGTCGGCATCCATTTTGGCCGATTTGACTTGTTGAATCGGCCAGTGGGCAGTCGGACTCAATGACCAATCTGATTGGTGGAGTGCTAGCCCTTGACTAGCGAATCAGTGCTTCTTCCACAAGAAGAAGCCCGAGAGCTGACAACACCAGTATCTTCTTATTACAAGCCATCGTATTTTTTTCCGTTCAGCGAGTAATGACAACAACGATCCTTCTTGACTGCAATCAACACTCTCAGATGAAAACAATGACTAACGACAATGTGCTCTGTGTTTACTAGGTCTAGAGAGATGTTCCGTCATTTCCGGTTTTCTTTTTTTGGGCGACAATACAGATTAGCGCCACCTGCTGTTATGGAGACGTATTGCGTCTTGCGCACACGCTTAAGTCGGCGTCACTTCGGGTAGTTCCGAGGCACTTTTTTGAGAGACGGGAGCCGATTGATCAGTCCGACTTTTCTGCTGACGGTCGGCCGTCGGGTTGGTGTGTCAGAGCCTTTAAGTGACCAGCTAACGCTAGCAGTAGCTAGCTAGCTTGGTTGGTGGAACACTGTACAAGACATATTAAGGTGACCAAAATATTCCAATTAACCTTGATGAAGTGAAAACACACAGTGAGAGGGTCAAAGTTTAGGATGAAAACACGGACAACACCCAAAAACAAGTTCACGGCTATTTTAATGTACACAGTGCCACGGTTAGCTAAGCCTCTGTCATGATTGACAGGTCAGCATGTAGCCCCTAAAGAATCCCCTGCTTTATCGTCAATTTAAATATAAATGGGACCATACTTTACAAAATGAACATCATGCAGTATTGACGAAGACTTGAAAGTAGCGATTGAGACCATAAACTCATTGTGAAAATATTTACTGTGGTAATAAATCAAGTGAGAAGTAGGCTCATTTCCCCATAGACTTCTATAGAAACTGACTTCTTTTTGCAGCCAGTGATGTCGCCCCCTGTTGGAAATTAGAAAGAATGCAGGTTTAAGGCAAATTGGCTTCACTTTTCAGACCCGGAAGCTTGGTCCATTATTTTCACAGTCTAGACTGATCCCCAGAGGATTAATCCTAATGACTTTGGTGAGCCCCTGATTTTCTCTCTTGTACCAAGAGAGGTTGACACTGGTGGTTTTGAGTGAAATGTCTCGACTATTAAACAACTTTTAAATGGATTGGCATGATATTGTCTTTGCCCATCATGATGAATTGTGATATCTTTGGTGATCCTTAAACTTCCCATCCAGCAGCATCATACAGTAAGATAACATTTAAATTTGTAACCAACCAATGAGTGACATTCCCATTATACCAACTAACATATTGGCATTTATTAGGCATAGTGGTGCTTTGAGCCAAATGCTAATGTCAGCAAAGGCAGTAGAATTATTGTCTTGTTTAAGTCCACATGGCATGGGTATTTGGCAAATGTTCCTACAAAACAATAATCACAACATAAAACTATAAATTGGACGTAGGCAAAACACACATTTTACAGAGGAAACAAAGAGTAATGCTTCTTTTCTAATCTGCTCCCACGAGTATTCTAAAGCACTTAATGGATTTTTAAACAGGGTTATAAAACTCACTCAGTGCTTAAATAGCTTAAATGGAATGTGATATTGCAAATCTCATAAGAGAAAGAAATGCACCACAGTTAAAGTTATAAGACTTTTTTTGAAACCCCATTTTGAAACCTAATGTTTGGATGAGTTCTTAATGGTACTGTTGAAAGCAAATAGTAAATGTAGCCTAATGGTGCATGGTGGACCAGATCTTTTATTAAGAACAAATGGAGCAGTAACGTTCGGGGAGATGAAATACCTAGGCTTGTGGAATGCAAAACCTCAGCCATTTCCCCTCCGTTTGGGATTTCTCCTTTTTCTGTTTTCTTTTTTAAGTCCAGTCATTCTTTTTCCTCTCTTCTGTAAATCCAGACGTCTCTCAAAGTTGTCCTCAGTTAAGCTTCCATCTACTTTAGTAGATTAACATTCCTTGTCGGTCTTGGTCACAGTCATTGATATTTGAATGTGAATTCTTGCACGTACCCCTCCCTTATATCAAGTGCAGTGAGAGGAACGGGACAAAGAGGTGGAGAAAAGGAGCTGTGTGTGCATGGGCGTGTGTAGGGTGTAAAAATGTGCAGAGTATTGGGTGCCTTCGCCTCACTAGGGCCAACTTTTGTTTTGTGTGTGAGCCCCTGTCCCCCCCCCCCCACCTCCTCTTCTTTTTCCTCGTCTCTCTCTGTCTATGCCAACAAGGGGGAGGGGTCGACGGAGTGACAGACAGACGCAGCTGGAGTGCATAGAGGGAGCTGGTCCCACCCCACTAAGATGCCAGACATAGACCCAATGAGAGAGAGAGAGAGAGAGAGAGAGAGAGAGAGAGAGAGAGAGAGAGGGAGCTGCTACACTTCCAGCTCCTGCTGCCTGTCTGGGAACCCTCCTTTCTATTAACACACCTCCTCTTTTCCCCCTCTCTCTCAGCCGCTGAGGTTTTTGTTCTCTCTCTCTCTGGCTAACTTTTTTTTTTGTTGAGTGAGTGTGCATGCGTGCAAATGCACACCGTTCGGTTCAGCTCCATTCCTTATTTTTGGATTCCTGCTTTCGTTGGGGGGGGGGGGGGGGGGGTTGTCAGATGCACCGGCTGCCTTTGCCCTCCATCTCTCTCCATTCCATACATTCATACAGCATCTCTGCAAAAGAGAGAGCTGGATCCCTTTTCTCAGCTGTGTCAAACCAGCTTGAGATAGCCAGAGTTACACTGGATGTAGGGGGATTTTACTTTCAAAATAAAAGCATCATCATTCTGCTTTCATGCCCTATGAAAAGAAGTGCAAGATTTCTGCTGGAAATGATCCATCAGCCATACTGCCATACTGAGTTTGGTCATGAATCCAAACTCCTCTAGTCAATTACACATTGTTGTGTTATTTGACTGAAATGCCTGTTAGTCAAGTATACTGCAAAAAAACACATTTATTAATAAATATGTCTGTCATGAAATTGTAATATACACTTTCTACTTTATTATAGGTGTATAGATGTGTCACCTGTATGCCTAGCATATGGCCAACAGAAGGCACATTATATCAGTGTTATTGGAAAAGGACCTTGGCATATAGTTTCAATAATGAAAGAGTTAATGATTAATCTGGCTATCACCAGACCAAGCTCAATAGATTTAGGATTGAGCATTGGTCTGGGGAGTGTGCTCTGTATTTTCTCTGCTGAAGAGGCGTGATCAACGGGCATAGTTCAAATGACTCTGTACGCAATTGGATAGTCCTTCAACCAATCAGACCAACGTTGCGGGCGACGTAGCAGCGACAGCGGCATCAACGGGTTGCTGCGCTTCGGGGGCCGGCTTGTTGAATGTAAACAAGAAGCTGCTTGCCGTCGCTTCTCTATCGTCATCGTGTTAAACCCGGCAATAGCGCGCCAGGTGGATAAGCCAGTTTGTGATTGGTTCCCGCAAAATTGTGAACTGAAGCAGGAGAATTAAACGTGCAGGTTTCCAGCCTGATCTGCAGGGCAAAATCAAATCGCCGGCAGATTTGACCCAGTCTAGTTAAAGATGGTTTTATTTTTTAAATTCTGGAGGTAACTTTGTTCACCAACAGTTTTGCAAGAAATCCCATTTCTAAATGTGTGGGTTTGACGGTGAAACAGATATGTTTCATTTATAAGCTGTGCGTTTACACTAAAACAAACCCTTTTATGACAGCAGACTTGTGTATGTTTGGTTAAATAGGATGTATTAGCTACTATCAACAACACCTATGATTTGTAAGTAGATTGGTTGCTTTCTTTGCTGTTAGCTTGCAGAATATAGTTGAAGTGATTTGGGATCTGTTCTAAAGACAAATAAGTAACAATAACCCCCATATGTTATTTTGGTTTCTCTTGTAACAACATAGTTTCAACCTACAACTTGAAATGAAAAGATGATCTCGTTTCAAATGTAACCATTGTTTTTTTGTTTTTTTTGTTTTGGCACATATGAAACACATCTGTTAAGCTGTCTTTTGCGAGCATGTGCAATAGTCTCACTTTTATTGTGAAAGGCACACCGCCACGCTTCCTGTATTCCGCTGGCTAACTCTGTCTGGCTCGACGCAGCTGAGTAGAGGATGGCTGCCTGCGTCTGAGCTGCTACCTCTGCGCTCACAGAGGGGAAACTCAACGTAAATAGACAAGGAAAGCGCGAGGAGACGAGAGGAGAGGAGGGAAAGGAGAAGTTTTCCGACACCAGGAAATAGTTGTCACACGTTTCCCCGGGAGGTTTTTATTTCTTCGGGAACGAAGGGGGGGCTTTTGGACCATGCCTGCTGAAGTGAAACAGGTTAGTGTTGCTGTATCTGCCGGTCTCCTCTGGTCTCCTCTATCTCCTCTCATCGTATCTTCAGCCTCTCTGACTCTGCTTGTCTTTCTCCTCCTCCTTATTGAGTCCTAATTGTTTGGGTTTTGTTGCATACCTATCATTTTTAGCACGGAACGTCACTCTTTTATGTCTTTTATGTAGGTTTTTTTCCCCACCACCCAGTTTAATACACGAGAGCAGATATATCGATGTCCTTCAGGAGGATAGTGAGCGCGCGCGTGTGCGCGTACAATACGTGTGCACAATATGGATGTGTAGTCTGTTTGTATGTAAAATACATGCTTGTGGGCTGTTGCAAGACAGTAAAGAGGACGATGCACTTCCACCACTTAGTGACCATTTCAAGCTGTAAATAGTCATGGCCATGAGATATGTTTAGTTGTGTGTGTGTGTGTGTCTGTGTGTGTGTGTGTGTGTGTGGCTGTCTTGCAGTAATGCAGTGCTGTGACTTATGAGTTCCCTGACACATCCATGGGCTCAGACATGTCAGTACCACCTATAGAAGGACTGGTGTGATCATGGGACAACCAGTGAAGTATTGAAAGTTTGTCCCTGGTCCCTGAATGAGCCCAGGCCAGGATGGATAGCTTATGGGCTGTAGTGCCAAATGTGTGAGAGACATGGCATTGTCTTTCATTTGCACAGATTCCACAGGAATGTGCTTTTGTTAGCTCTTGCGAGTGTGTTACTGTGCCTGTGTGGGTGTGTGCGTACCAGAGCATGATGTGCATACATTATTGGAAGTGTTCCCTGTTTTCGAAGCGCATCCACAGGCAGCCTACACCATCACAACGCTCTTTTCCCCGCCGAGCTTGGCAGCGCTCGGATGCACAAAAAAAAGAAGAAAGAAAGAAGGGAAGACAGACATCCAAGAGGAAAGAAAGTGGAGGGGAAAAAAATCTGATTGAATAAGGTCAACTTCTCCTCCGCTGGGCTGAGAGGGGTGGAGTTACCGAACCCCTGTCTAGCAGACAAAAACATTCTGTCAGCTCTCCACGCTGCTCTGATAATAATACGTTAACAGTTGCCCCTGTGGATGAGTGCCACCAGATAACTGCCAAACAGAGAAGCTATTTTTCTCCCTCACACACTCTCTCAGTTCTTTCCATCCTTTGGTTTTGATAAGTTTGAAGTGCGAGCCGATGGATCAAAAGCAGGGCAAATGTTTTTTTTCTGTTGAAATCCTTGTTTGGAATATGTGAACGGGATCAAACGCATGTCAACAACCTGAGTGTATGTCCTTTCCAGATGCATCCCAAAATTAGTAGGGGAGGTGCAGGATGCCCCCTCCCACCCTGCGTCCGTGACCCCCTTAAGACCGAGATAGTCGGCATACTTAAGAGCAGGCCGGCATCGCAATGTGACCTTTTCAACTCAGCTGGGCATTCCTCAGCCAGGGAGCACCTGCTTGGGCAGTGCTGTATGGAAAAGGGAGTCCAACGTGTGTCCAAGTCACACTTGAGCCATAAGTGGATCGATTACAGTGTCCATGTTGTTGTTGTTTTGGTCGTCATTCATAAGTGATCTTCTCGCTTTTGCTCAGTGACAATGAAAGAATAGTTTGGAACAGGCATTGAGTTAGCATTTGACCCTCTTCTACCTGCCACGTTTTGCAGTGATGCTCCATACTGTAATCTCTATAGAGGACAGTAACTTCAGGGCGTCCGATAACCTAAAATCAGTTGTTCTACTTGTTTTTATACTCAGTTCGTATGTAGATAGCAGGGGGAGATGAGAGAGATGCTGATCTGCCTTGACCTCATCCCAATGCTGCAGCAGAGCTTACGGTAAATGAGTTTTAGCCAACTGAACGATTACTGCATAGCCCTCAATTAGTGGGGGAGCCTGCACCAGACCACGTCTGAGTTAAATATAAAACTGTCCTTTATTTCAGAACCAGCAGCATGGTAGCGCCCAAATGCTCCAAATGTAGTTGCAGAGGCCGTAACATCCTCTACTCATGAAAAATAGAAGAACAGATTTGTCGTGATTCGTGAATGAAAAAGGAAAACATTATGAATAATCCATCAGTCATCATCTTGCCAGGGCCGATCAAAAACCCGACTTTACTTTTCCTTCGCAAGCTAGAAGGACCCGTCTGAATAACAGAATAATTCATCACTGATTCAGCCAAAGACTGAACAAGGTCTTGTCTTCAGACTGCGGGCTACTGCCAGATTCCTGACAGCTAGCGAGGGCTTTCAGCTTTTTTTTATTTTTTTTTATTTTTTAAAGTTGTTTAATTTCTTACCGAAATCAAAAATCCGTCAAACTTTCTCTCCATCTTTTTTTTTTTTTTTTTTTTTTCTTTCTGCGGAGGTGTTTTCGTGTGACAGCTTGACGGTCCTTGCATATTCCGTTCCATTCCTTTCCTCAGGCTCCTCTTTTGTGACTGCAGAAGATGTTGTACAGCTCAAGATTTGAAGACATGTAGAGCGTGAGGAGCGGCGTTGTTTGGGGGAGTGGAGGTCATACAAGAATAATGCCAATGACCGCAAACATAGCTGGCGGCCGATAGCTGTGGAGACTGCAAGGGGCATTTACTAGGGGGTTGGCTGCAGGATAGGAGAAGGGGGGGGGGGGTCATGAGCGCTGTTGTGTTTTGGAGGCGAGAGGGTCTTGGAAGAGGCATGGTCATATGGTGGTAGGTGCCTGGTGACTGGTGATACCAGATGGCCTTCCCCACCACACAGCCTGGCCATACTCCCCACGTTTCCCATACCGTTCCCATGGCTTCCATGATCATATGACCCATGACACAACGTGGCTTGACATGTTAGCTGCCCGAAAGCCGCCTGCCTGCCGTCCTGCCTGTTTTTGGTTTTAAATAACCTGAACTGCATTGACATGTGAACAGCTGAGACCGTATATGTACCTCCACATGATAACCACCCCTCTGCCGTCCACACGGCACCCTCATCAGCACGCTGCATGTACAGTATACGATCCTTAGTTCAGCGTATAAGAACTCATTTGCAAATACCTGATTTGTTTTAACTGCCTTGAAGTTCCAAACGGATGTATTTAAAGCTATATCATGCATGCTATTATGTCAGTCTCAATATCAAGTTTTTTTCATTACCTCATTGTGCTTAATGATTTTGAAAATATATATTTTTGTATCTGTTTGCGACACTTTCTTATCCTCAAATGGCATCTCAAGCCAAAGTGCCAAACATATTCTGTCCCCACCGTCTAAAATGTGAGGATTTGCTGCGTTTCTCTGGTTTTTATGTTTTGAAAGTCGAATTATTTTGTTGACATTCTTGAGACGTACCGACGAACTATTTTAGTTATTTAGGGTGGCAACTAATGATTATTTTGACGACCAATCTGCAGAACATTTTCTTGATTAATTCATATTCTGTTTAGAAAACGCCCTCACAATTTGCCAGTATCCAAATTGACACATTTCTACTGCTTGTTTTGTCTGACCAGCTGCCTTTAAACCAGCAAATGTTCCCATTTGAGAAGTGTGAACGAGTGAATTTTTGGATGAATTCCCTAATTAATAAATCGTCCATTGTTTTTTATCTCTAAACCAGTTAAAAAAAATGAATAAAATAATTAGTGCACCCCAATTTTACACAGCACTATGCAGAAACGTATGCTACAATTATGATAATTGTATTCTAGACAGTTTGGTTTACTTCATCTGAAGTCTTCTGATGCAGCACTATAGCAGACATCTGCTCCACCAAATGGCTTAAAACAAACACTAAGAAATATGTGAAACATTTGAGCCCAGCAAGTATTACACTTTACTATACTTGCTCACCCTCAGGTTTGTGGTGTTTACTCTGTGGTTGTGTTCTGTGGACCATTTGGGGTCTATGCCACTCAAGCCTTGGCACTACAGATCCCCCCCGCCTTGGCTTCCCCTCTATCTGTCCTAACCCATTTGGCTGGCTGACAGTGTGACCGATGCAGGCCCATGCACTCGCTCACTCATTGTCCGACCACTGGCGAGGACCATAATGCTCTTTCAGCTTTCATCATCACGCTGATGGAATTAAAAAAAAAAAGGTGAGCGGCAGTAAATTGGAAGGCTGGAGTGTGGGGGCGACGAGGGATGCTGGAGATGGATGCTTTAATACTGCCATGTTTGGAGACGGCTCTGGGGAGAAGAAGCAGCGCATTAATGAGATGGCTGCTTATTATCTTGCTAGAGCTGTTGGTTGTTTTTTTTTTTTGTTAAATCTATTCAGCTCCACAGCGTGCCTGTTATCAAAAATGCGTGCAGGGTTCATACAGTAGGAATCGTGTATGCATGATGCACGCTACATTTCATGCACAACCTTGAAAACATTGCATTGTGTTTCCCTGGGTTACATTTGGTATAATAACGTCCAATCACTTGTTAATGACTCTTTGGCTGATTGAGAGCGTTTTGTGCTGCCAAATGCATTAAATCCACCAGAGGTGAGGCGTAGACACGCTGTCAGCCCACTCTTTTGTCAACACACACACACACACACACACACACACACACACACACACACACACACACACACACACACACACACACACACACACACACACACACACACACACAGAGGATGCTACAGAGGAACATCAATTGGATCCCTGGCTTATTTACTCAGTGTTTGTCTGCAGGCTACGTACCGGGTAGGGAGTGGGATTCATGGTCTTCCTGGCTGTGTCCAATAAACACCTTTCTATCTGTGCTGCTGGAAGCCGGCAACAAGATCCATGTTTTCGATCGGGCAGATAACAAAGCCACTTGCCTCAGAGGAAGCAGAAGAGGCTCAGTCACACGGACTGACCGGGGAAGCCGGCGAAGTAGAACTAGTTACACTTTAAATAAAGCTGTGCTCGCGGCCACATCATGTAGTGACTAAGTGGTGGTTGTAGTGACAACATTTACATGATAATCTCATATCCTAATAATGGTGTGATTACATAATGGCAACAGTTTGGTTATTACGCAACATGATGTTTGTAATTTAAGAGAAACACCACGCTGCTGTTAGGATGAAACCAGGATCAGTCAGGTCGGATTATCTTTGACGCTGTCAA
Source organism: Gymnocephalus cernua (assembly GCA_023631565.1). Lineage (NCBI taxonomy): Eukaryota > Metazoa > Chordata > Actinopteri > Perciformes > Percidae > Gymnocephalus > Gymnocephalus cernua. The sequence goes on from CM042425.1 coordinate 25,060,912, forward strand.
AAGATGCCTGTGGTGCTAATCATGGTGAAAATAGTGAGTTATTGAACACATTAAAAGCAGTTTTATACAGGAGTTGACTCAGGGTCACCAAAGAAGAAAAGGACTTTTCTTCTAAATGACCCAATGCGCTGTCACGTTAACCTGTGTTTGCGTACGTGCATGTTTATGCTATTACACATACACAGGATAATTTGTCCGGTGCGTATACTACAGTATACATATACTGCATATACATACTATACCGTGTGTGTGTTTGCATGTGTCATTACTGTAATTGGCTTTCCTGCAGGGACCGTGGTTAAAGCTGCAGATGTGACAGTTCTTTGGGCAGCACCATGGACCACTAAGGACCCCGGTGGTCCTTAAAGCCAGTGATTGATGACACCATGGGCTGCAAATTCAAATCTTTCCAGCATCTGTACCACAGAAAAACAGCTGGTAAAATGAGTGTTGATGAATAGAGGTGCTGCGGCTGATTTTGATGCCCAGACTGGCCCGTAATTGTCACAGTACTATATTGATGGTAAAGATTTCATTGTCCTTCAGGGTTGAAAACATTCAGTCAAGTTCGTTAGACTGCAGGGACATAAACAGTTCTCAAGATATGATTAATGGATTAGTTAAAGTGATACGTGCCATTTGTCTTGAATGGAACATAAGACCATAAAGAGTCCAGGAAGAGTGTTCAGGGGAAGTACTTTCTTCTTATTCCTTCCTCCCTTTTCCCTCTCTTCCCGCGCTCCATGCTGGAAACACTGCGGCCGCCCAGACCTGCAGTCGGAGAGGGGTCTAGTTCTGGGGCCTTTTTTAAAAGAACTGGAGCTTCTTTAACAGTTATGTATAGTTGTTATAGGCTCCACCCCCCCTGTCCTGCAGCTGGGGACCTCTTAGAGGGGCCCTGAGGGGGAAGGTCAAAGTCCTCATAAAGCTTCCCTCAACCAGAAACACCAGAACAAACGCCTTCCTACTTCTCCCTTTCTCTTATTAACCCCCTCTGGTAGCATCCAGAATGTATTAGGCAGTACATGCAGTGCAGCCGTGGGGGCTCCTCTTGCGTGTTTAGTCTGGAACTTTCTTTTGAGGGATTAGCCCACTTCCTGCCTCCGGGCCGGCCACTAGAAGCAGTCGGGATGCCGCTGAGAGCATCGATCCTCCATCATCAAACCATCTGTCTCATGCTGCCTTTTGGGATTAATGATTCCCTCTGACAGCTCTTTAGTAGGGCTCTATCAGTGCCGGCTGACCATTCAGATTACGCTGACATGTGGCGGTGCGAGGAGCTTGCATGAGGCATCTCCGGTTTATTTAGTTTAACTGCTGTGCGGTTTTTTGAAAACTGAAAGCCATAAAATATATATTATTTGATGGAAGCTACCAGCTACAGATATGTTTCACTGACTTCAACTTTTATAAAACATTTTTAATTTTTCAGCACACTCATTCTGTCACAAACTTGCAGAGATGTATGCAGTGCGGTGTATATTGATATATATTAAGTCTATGTAAATTCACCACACTCACAGTTTTTATTTAATCGCGTACGATAACAATCATCAGCAGTTGTAGTCAAATAGGTGAGAAACTCAGAATCGCAATGCCGATGTATTGAATCATATAATTCAGATGTATTTTCTTTTTTAATTGTGACTCTGTTGACTGCCGTATCTGTGATTTGTTTTTTAGCAAAAGGCTCACATTGTCTCATTGTATCTGAAAAACCAGTATGTATCTAACCGTCGTAGATGCATGTTTTGCTTACTTAGAGCTCAGTCACAAAGCCTGTAGGGAGTTTGAAGTGAGGATTGGCTGTTAGTGACCCGCTGGCGGTTGAAGTGCACTGATGAGGTCCGGCACTTCATTAGAATGCTGTCCTGAACCTCGGAACATACAATAGTGACTGTTACTGCTGATGGCTTGGATCCAGGGAGAAAAACAAAAGAGAATGATAGAGAGGGAAAGTCCAAACCACTGTAAACCGACCCAGCTACACGCAGCCTCTGCTGTAGCAGCCACAGCTCCGGCCCCAGCACTGCCTGCACACAAACACACACATTATGCTAACCAGTGGCAAGAGTTCAGCCAAACCAGGCACAGAACCACCTAAAATGGGAAAGATAAACGAGTTCCTGGCATTCTCAAGGCCGCCAATTCTCCACGCAGACAACAGGTTTGTACAGTTCAATGGCTTCTACAATAGAGGCATCCAGACACAGGCCTGGCTGTCATATGCCATTACATGTGATGGCACAGCATTGTTACTCATCTCCTCATCTTCTCTTGATATGTGCTCAGCCTTTTCCCAGAGGAGCCACCGGTGAACAATGGAGTGATGCGCCTCCTCGCACATTCCACAAGGCTCTATTGAGCTGTCTAATGAACCTCTACCGCATGCGTGGCCTGCGCTGGCTGCCGGGGCTCCACGAAAATACCACCTCGCCCCATCACACCCCCTCATATTTTAATTTTGTTTGGAATGTGTAATAGGCTGTGAAGTGGAGCGTGGTGCAGTGTTGATCTGTGCCAACCAGGTCTGCAGATATGAAGGGACAGGTGCCAGCCATCCGCGGAAGGTGCTGTACTTAACACTCTGCGCTGGGTTGGAGAGTGTACAATCCTGGCCCTGTGGTGTAGGCTTTTAGAGCTGCCAGTATCCTGTTGCTCCAGTCAAGCAAGCTTTTAGTTTAGCAATAGGACAAATCGTAGCTGTGTTTTTTTTTGTTTTTTTTTTCTGAAGAGGGGGCAGCTGAAAGTTGGAGAGAAAAGGGTTGTGTCGGGATTTAATCGTAGGCCAGTAGAGCCTCAGTAGACATGAAACACAGCACGCGTTGCTGTAACTCAATCCTGCATGATTAGAGGGAAATCATACCCGGGGAAACGTACAATGAAAGCGAAACAAAATAAACCTGTTTTCGGAATAGTGGTCCCATTTTTATACAGCCATTATACTCTGCTATCAGAATTAATTTGTAAACGATGTTTTCATGTAATATTGTACATCAAGCAGCTTAAATGACATGTTTGCTTTATTAGATAATGAAATACTGGGGAGAGTGTCAGTGTCTGAGAGAAGTGACAGTCATGACCTATTGACGCAGGTACATTAGTCATACATTAGTCCACTAGAACACGCCGTTTTCCATTATTTGTGCTTTTAAGTCTCGATTAGGCAGACAGTGACATCAATAGCTCCAACCTCTGTCTGTCTGCCAGTGTTGTTGTTTTTTTTTATCTGTGCTTATAGACTTTGTGGAAGAAAAAATACAGCTCTGAAGATTGATATTGCAAGTACATTATCTCTAAAATATACCCAGTGATGTTCTATTTCCCTAACTGGACCTTTGGCTGCCATCACCATTAAACCTCACATGGGTATTTATTTCCCCATGGCTGTTTTAAGTTGCCGTTGGTTACCAAGCTGCTTTGCTGGATCCTTAGAGATTCAAGGAGGGTCTCAATTGAACACCGTGGTTGGTCAGCAGCTGTACTAAGGCATGTTTTTTTGTGTGTCTTTTTTACCTCCTCAGATTTAGGACGTGTGGAAAAGAGTGCACTAAACCCCGCAAAGTTCTCAAAAGTTAAGCAAACAAGGCCTGTTGTTGACACAGATCTCCTTGAGTTCCCGAATTCTTTCCATCATATTCTAGAACAGTTAAGAGAGGCTTAATCCAATAAAACCCACTCTTCGCCTGTTTTGTGCTCTGTCTCTCTTGAATCCGGCTCTGAGTGTGTGTGTGTGAGGGGGGGTAAGTAAGTTCCTGTGAAGGAGTGGCCAGCTGCAGCCTCTTTCAGGCCACAAGGGAACACAGGGAGTGTTTTTGGGGTCATGGAGCAGCTACATTCCAGACTCGAATGCTCAGATGGGAGCACTCATTCTCAGTCTGCTACAAGCCATAATCCACCTCCGCTGTTTTGCCTGTGTCACTTGTCTACAGTCCTTCAAGAATAATGTCCCTGAAACACTGGCACTAATGTAGGCTGCTGGAGTCTGTAACTGGCCAGCGGAACATGTATCAATGCCCTCCTTGTGCAGTGCAGAAGCGGCACTTACCGGTGAGCCACAAGTCACGGGAGACCAAACTGAGTGCACCCGTTTCTTGATCCTTCATGTTCTCACGCCACTCATGTTGTGAATTTAACAAGGCCTTGTTATGGTCTTGCACTGCTAATGGTGATGAAAGTGAAGTGCACTGACTGCTTTACTGCCTTTTATAATTACTGGCAGAAATGAACTCAGATGGCTCCATCTACAGTCAGGAAACAATGTTACGGAGGAAATGAGAATTTACTGTAAGCTCTGCGGTCCTAAGTGCAAGACACATTAAAGAGCTGCGTGCTTTGACACATTGGACACGGCATATAGACAGATGAAGTAGCCGAGGTATGGTAGCGGTAATGTGCCAATCTGGGAAGCAACTGTGATAAAATTGCTGCTTTTCCTAAGTGTTGAGGCACGATGCTTGTAAATAGGACCGTAGCGTACGGTATCCTGACACACGTGTGTGTAAGCCAGTCCCTCCAGAAAAACGCGATTTATGCGATCGCAGAATTCAATGCATAATCAGCCAAAGTTCGCATATTTATGCGGGGGCTGCATTTTTTTAAATACGCCACACTTTCGCCGCATAAATTGCCGATTTCCGCGCAAAATATGCGGGTCATGATTTCATAATCCCTGCATTTGCGTTGCAAAAAAGTCACATATATCTTAGCAGAAAGTTGAAAAATGTTGCGTTTACTTCACACAAGAGCAGCCATTTTCCCCTGTTGCCATGGGAACGTTATGAAGTGACGTCATTTCGCCTAGTGAGAATAGGGTGTTGGGGGAATCACTTTTTTTCCCCTCTTTTTCATCAAACCGCAGTTTTTGCAAGTTCCCGCAATTTCATCGCATAAAATTGCATAAACATCCCGCATATTCCATAACATTTTTTAAGAAAACATGCTGCATAGTCAAGGAGTTTTGCCCGCAACAATCACAAAAAAACTCTGCGTTTTTCTGGAGGGACTGGTAAGCGCTCTACAAACTGGCCACGCCCCATTTCAGTAGTCAGGTGTCAACAGGTAAAGGCTCCTGCCTTTGCTTACTGACAATACAACTAACCCTGACACCTACAGTACACAAAGCAGAAGGGCCCGTGTTATCCATGTTCGCCCCGACAAGGTCCCACAGGTGCCTGGCCACCTCACAGATGAGGGCCTTATCCAATTATGTAGCCAATTCAACTGGGAAACCTTTTATGAATGTGTGCATCAAACGGAAATGCTTGCTGGTCCAGTGAATGAAATGCATGAATAAATCAATGTACAGCATCACATTGATTAAAAATCCTATACATCCAATATTATCGTTGAGCTGCACATTGATTGAACCAGGGATGCCATAGGCACAGTTGGATAATCTCTATGATGTCACAGGATATTGGCATCTAGCCCAACTACCAACAGGATAACATGATTGTGAATATTGTGTGTTATTGCATGTCTTACTTAATAGATCAATACAGTGTAGAGACTTACTTTTTTGTTGTTGTTTAGAAGCAGAGAATTGCGCCGTTTCAACAAGTTCCTCTGATAATTGTAGGCCATCCAGAAGCTTTTTTAATCCATCATGGAATTACAGTGTCTTTGTAATAGGGATGCACCGATCCACATTTTTTCACTTCCGATCCGATCCCGATACCTGAATTTGGATATCGGCCGATACCGATACTATTCCGATACCAGAGCTGTGTTTGCTTTAATATTATTATTATCATTATTGTTGATTTTATATGATGCTGAAAAAAACTCCTCTCAACGGGCAAGCATGTCATGGACGTACGTATGCATGTATGTCCCAAAAGGCAAATTGAGCTAAGTCAGAAAAGGAAGTCAGAAAAATAGGAAAAATCTCATTCTGAAAACTGATATGCAAATGTAAGGGTTTCAAATTGATTGTCATGTCAATATTTATTACATTCCCAAAATGTCAAATACTTGAGTCTTGAAATATAAGAAAAGTGCAAGTGTAAAAATCTATCTATCTCTCACACACACACACACACACACACACACACACACACACACACACACACACACACACACACACACACACACACACACACACACACACACTCTATCAATAAAACAGTGTGTGAACAGCGCAAATCAAGCACACTGGCTCTTGTAGCATCAACAAATCAACGTTTTAAAATGTCAAATATCTGAAATATAAGAAAATTGCAATAACTGTAAACATCTTACACACACACTTAGTTACACACACACACACACCTCTGTTTTCACGGCTGCGCAGCGGCTGCTCTGAAACAGCGGCCGCCGGGAGACGATTCGGGGTCTCTGGGGGACGCAACAACGGGGAAATGAAACGCCACAAGCCAGCGACAACACCGGGACAGACGGTTGTGAAAGTCCTGTTTTGTTTTTGCATGTTGCTGTCTTGCTCTGCGGTGTTTCCACTGTGAAGTATTTCCAAACAGCGGACACACAGGATAGCATCGAGCTAGCCACAATGCTGCTCATGCTACTATCCTGCTAGCTGGCTGCAAACTGCGGAATGGACTTCCTGAGCGGGGGCGTGTCTCATAACTCTGTGTCTCATTGAGCCGCGCCTCCGTTCAGGAAATCTATTCCACAGTTTGCAACACAGCCAACCAGCAGACCAGCCGGCAGGAATCACTTTTGGAGCCATTTCAGCAGACAACGTTAAAGTGCAGACATGGCTCGTGGTATCGGAAATCTCCGCAGGTTGGATCGGGAAAATCCGATACCTGAATTTCGCTGGTATCGGCCCCGATACCGATACTGGATCGGATCGGCCCCATCCCTACTTTGTAACATAAATTAATCCAAAAATCAACTTGCATATTTTTCCCTTTTGCTCCACGACCTTTGGACCCATCGTCTTGCCGTAGCTTTAGCTTCTTAGCCGAGATCTAGCCTTTTCTAAAGAGGACCTCAGTGTCTTTGTAGCCCTTCCAGAAGCTTAGTAATCCGGCTGGTGAAGACAGTGACTTTTCGGAGACGTTGCACAATAATTCCAGAGCGATAAATCCTCGATTGAATGCCTATTTCCTGTATATAGTCATCTTTTAGTACGAAAGAGAGATCTACACCACTGGCATCGTCAACCACCTAGGTTTGAACTTTCTCAGTGCTAGAGTAACAGTTGTAACCTAACCATGGTAAATGTATCAATTTTAGTGTTTCACCAATGGTTTAAGCCTGATAAATTGATTAAAAAAAATTGTGGGTTTCAGCCCTAAATAATTAATTACCGCTGTATTTATTTGTATGGCTACAGTTTTACAAATGATGAATATGCAAATGTGCATGTTCTGCTAAATTAGCCGTGACAAATTGCCTGCATTCTCCAAAGGGTCCTGAATTATTCCAACCAGTCGTACTGAAATATGGTCATCGCAGCAGGAGCTGAGAGTTGGCTACTAAATCTGCGGCACGGCCTTCAAAGGGGGAAGCTATTGTGTCCCCTGCCACGTTGTGGTGTGAAAAATCACAGTGGGCACGTGCACAGAGACCGATCTGAAATTACAGGCCTCCATCCACACTCTGCAATCTGAGGCTCGCAGGCAGCAGGACTGGCATGATGTCCCCAGCCCTCCGACCCTGGAGCGCCCAAGCCACAAGCTGCTGCTGCTGCTGCTGCGCTGTACTGCAGGCTCTGTGGCAAACAAGCCCCCTTCTTCTCTATCCAACATACACCAACAAACCTAATTCATTTTTCCTCTCGGCCGATCTCTCATACCCTTTCCGTTAGCGCTGCTGTGCACTTTGAGAAGTCCTCTCTACTTTGAATACTCTCTCTTCCGGAGTGTTTAGGTTCCCAAAAACGTGGCTACCAGGTGCCACTGCACTGCACCTGATCTCTCCGAGGTTTGTTATAAAATCATTACTCTATTAATACTACATACTGCATATTATCTTCGGCTTGCCCTCTTTTGGGGTTTGAAGGGTACATAGGTGTGCAGGTGCTGCAGAGAAAGACTTTTCTCTGCCTTTTCACTGCAGAGAACCTCCCCAGGGAGGAGCTGATGCCTGCAAGAAAGTGTTTAGAACTAGGTTTCTTTGGTGTTTACTGTACAGACGGTTACAGTGTTTCTGAGTTTGTGCGCATTGTAGATGCTGAGTAAATGTTACCGATGCTTCTGTGTATGAATTCCTGTGTACTGTGCACATTTGGCAGTGAACTTTGCTAGCGGCAGCACTGCAGTATTGTGCAGTGAGGTTCTGAAGTGGGTCAACCTCTCTGTAGTGCTGTAGCTCCTGTTGGCTCTCAGGGAAGCGTGTGAGAAACCCCCCCCCCCGCCCAAAATGTATAGCCAGGAGAAATCTGCCATTCCCAACACTGTGACTGGGCACATTTCTGCCCCCTGTGAACAAAGGTGATATAAGATACATCCATACTGGATTAATGCTCCTTTGGTGATGTATTCAGGAAATACTGTAATCCATCTGTCTTTGCCATGCATATTCAAAAGTTGGATGTGCGTAGTTTTCCTCTACTTCTCACTGCTGTCACAGCAGGTCCAATTTATTTCAAGCTTTCTTTTCATTGGAATTAGAATATTGTTTTTGGGTTGCCTATGATCTATGATCTGCCTATGTTGCATGATCTTATAATGAAGAAATTATAAACAGCAGAATCACTGTGGTCTATATGATCTTTTGTTTATATGGATGTTTTTCTCTCGTGAAGTTGCATCTTTTGGCTTGGGGTTTCAGCTTGGCTGCTTTGAGTGATGAGCATTTGGCTGCTTGTGGATCCTTTAGTCCCTCCCTGGCAGAAAGAGCTGCGTTAATTGTTGCATGCCTCTGGAACGTGCCTCGCTCATGGGGCTGTTGGAGTCCCAATCAGTCAGCGCTGTTTTCTCTCTCTCTCTCTCTCTCTCTCTCGAATATCTCGGCTTGAACACGCAGGGCAGCCTTGATCAGGAGGCTGTGGGCCTGCAGGTACGGTATCTCCTTCATGCCTCTTTCAGGCCGTCTGATGTCAAACTGGGATCCAGCAGAGATAGCGTTTTATGTCGGTGTCTGCTGGGGCTGTTTTTGTGATTGTCGCCTGGCTGGTCTTGTGAATCAACGGGTGTGATGAAATATGACAGCCATGCACTCAGAGACTAATTTATCAGACTGTGACAACCTAATTCAAGCTGGATGTGCAGAGAATCTGTTTTGATGTTACTTCAGAAAAGCCTCAATTGGGGGGGGGGGGGGGGGGGGATGCCATTATCGATGCCGGCTGTAAACACTCGATCATAGCTGCTAATCCTCTTCGAAATCACTGAGCACTCGCACAGGTAAGAGGTCCTCTACAGATTGCAGTCAGGGTGGGGCTTTTCCTGTAAAACTCCAGAGATTTGCATAATAGGAGCTACTATTATTGCTCATTCCCTGGATTCATTGTGGATTGAATCGAGAATGTCACAATCTTTTCATTGAAAGTGTCCAAGGGCTGAGTCATTGTGTGTTGTCCCACAAGTCTATAGAGGCGATTTGGGAAACTGGAACAGCAGTGGTCTAATACCTCAAATGAGTCATGATCCATTTGACGGGCACCTACTTTACAGTCCAGGGCCTACTCTTGTAGCAGCCAATGAGAGGAGGTTTACCCATTCAGACCACACCGAGCATTATTTCTCTCGGCACTGCATGCCTTCTCTTTGCTCCCCTCTGGTGCCTAATCTTTATTTTGGCTTTAGAACAAGTACTGGATCTCCTGGCAAGGAAACCAAACCTCTAATAGGGGGAGATGTGAGCACCTTGTCACCATATGGGGCTCGGAATTCCACAGAATTGCTCTCTAATCCCCACAACATGTTAGGAATTTGTAGCCCTTGTTTTTCAGGAGAAAATAGCAGTCACCGCTCACCATGTGGGTTCTCTTTTGGCGTTCAGTGTAGAAGTGGCATTTGTTGCACCCCTGTAGCACTTTTGACTTTTGAAACATGCACACGCCGAAATCTACCGTGTCCATGTTGTTGGTTGTGGGACACGCCTCTTTAGGTTTGTAGTTTCAGCTACTCTCAGCCCCATTTCTTCCAGTGTACGTATTGCAGCCACTGAATGTTCAGAAAGTGGCAAGAGAAAAATGTCAAAGTTAATCCTTTGCACAGGTCCTGCATCTAGCATGGGAGACAGAGCAGAGTTGGGAGTGCTGGTTAGTGTTTCTGATTTGTGGCCTTGGCTGATACGGTGTGTCCTCTGCTGAAGTAAAGTAGTTACTGTATGTGCCAAATATCATTGCCCTGTTTCTGTGGCGTGATGCACTGCCGGGCAGCCCATTGTTCCTTCCGAGAGGTCCTTCACTAACTCGCTAAATGGCTGCTGGTGATTCAAGTCTGCCTGCTTCCCAGACTGATGTCCTCATCTCTAGTTTGGCTTCTTTCCCCCAGCTGGTGACTGGGCATTTTAAGTGGGGTGAAATGGGTCAGGACAATGTATTGCATTACTCATAATTTTCAAGTTCACATCTTGATTGTGCAGTGTGATTAGTTTTGAGTCCCAGAGGAATGTTGTATCTCTTCAAGCAGATTTTTTTTTTAATTTAATGTATCATTTTATATGTATCATTTTTTATTTGATATGATTTAATGTCATTCCAATTTGCCTATGCATTAAAACTAGAATGTTTTTAATTGAACAAGAGTTTAGTTTGTGAGTAATGAGTGATTAAAATAGGTTCTCTGCAATCCTTCTAGCAGCATACAGTAGCTTTTATAGTTTCATCATCGAGTTGGTGACATATTCGTTGTTTGTGGAAAAAAAAAAACCATTACGATGTTGCTTTCCCATGAAACAGTCAGATGCGACTTCTGTTTGTGGTACAGCGTCGAGTCAACACAGATGACTGCAGTTTATAGGGTACGGTGTTGTGAGATGTTGTTCGTGTGGGCATCAAATCTGGAATAGATTTTTGTCAGGGTTGTGTTTTTGAGGCTTTTAGGGTGGGGGGGGGTCTGTTGGCTTCTTATTACACGAAACAGTAAGTTATGTGTAAACAGTGAGAGTCATCGTTTTCTTTCCCAGAGTGTGGAGAGTCATTTGTGGTGGCGTTTCAAACCGTTTCTCTTTGCATCCTTGAGTCATAATCTGGAACAGGCTGTTCCCTGTTTGATACATTCCTCAGGTTTAGCGGAGGTCTTCAGATATCCTTCTTCAGTCTTTGTTCACTGCATCACTGGCCTGAAAAAGTTGTTTTCATCATTTTGAGATATTGCCTCGTTGCTTCCTGAGGCCGGTGGACTAATGGGCTTTGGTCTGTGGAATCCACTCCAGTGTTTTCTCCCTCATTGGGCCATTTGCTGAGGCCCCAGTGGGACAGACAACAATAAGCTTCATATGAAATATGCACCATGACTGGGGCATTCCGGCGAGCAGTCGATCTGTTCACAGCAGTTTAGTGGTTAGATCAAAATCTGCTCAGATTGACGAGAAAAACACAATTCTTCCAGGGATCCGAAAAAAAAAAAAAAGATTGAGTGTTCATTTTGTTATTGGACGGTGCCTGTCTGCTATCTGTCTAAACACTCCTTGGCATGCAAAGCTTATGGCCCCTGTCTCGCCTCTCTTTGTCTCTGTCAGAATTTCAGCCTAACGAAATGATGGTGCATCCAGAGTCCTGAATTAGGTGAAGCAATTGCTACATATTATCTTATTTATTTGCTGACATCGCCATGGCAGAGGGAACGAGCCCGCAGCTCTGCCAGTCTCAGTGAGAGGGCGGCGCTCCACGGTGCTCAGGTGGTTGCAGCCGGGATAGTGTGCAGATGCTCAGAGTAATTGCAGTGAAATCTGGGGATGTCTCAGGTAGGGGAGTTGGTGTGCGAGTCCCTCTCCAGACTCAGCTGTCAAACACAAGCGGGTTTTGATTAAAGAGCCGCAGGCATGGCAGAGCTGATGCAGACCAGAGAAGTCAGGTGATGAGCCAGGGCACATAAGTGCGGCAGAAACACTGCCTGCCGGCTCTGATGCCAAACCCTCTTGACTCATGTGGCTGTGAAGGGTTTAGACGGGAACTGACTTTTAAAGAAATCAGGTCTGTGTAATGTCAGGATATGTACTGGAAGATTTAAACGATGGACTGATTACTCAAGGGTGTTCTTCGCAGCGGGGTAGAAACCATCTGAGCCATCATCATTTAGATGAGAGGTTTTAGCGGAAAAGAAACCCAAATGACTTAAAGAGAGTACGAGAAGATGTTTTTGTGTCATAAACTGCACAAATTTAAAAAGTAATGGGTGGAAAATGTTCAATATCCCGGGAAAGCAACCTCCATGTTAGCTCAGAGTGCATAATTAGCTATTAGCGCCTAGAGATTTTTTACAGGCCTAGTCACGCCTTTATGTATAATGAATCATAAAGTAGATTATTGCTGTTTGGCCTCATTTTTATTCACTACAGTGCAACGTTGTTGCAGGGTTCAAACAACCGTCTGTGTGTTGACGTCTGCGCAGTACGGCCGTGTTGTCGTTCAGTAAATATATTCAAGCATCTACCGGGGCCTCTGGGCTTTAAACCCATGCTGCCTGTTGATGGTTTAGGACACACAACATGAGATTAACTTCTCTGCAAGCAATAACCTTATGTAGTCTGTGTTAGCATGATCATGCTGCTAGCTGCCATGTGCCTCTAGAATGTGATGTGCCGTGGTAGCAAGCTTGAACGGACACTTGTCTGTCAGTAGTGGTGTGTAGAAATGGAAATGGAATGATGAGTACCACATACAAATTTGCCTAACAGAAATGTTACTGGTTTACAGCAGGTTGCGTCATTTCTAAGCACTGAAAATGTCTGTATGCGAGTTGTCATACATTTTCTTCCCCCCGCTGCAGGCACATCCTCCATCGTTTGTAGGAAAAATGGTCTATTGGCTGTCAACCACACAGATATTTTAATGAAAGGACAGTGATCGTTTGTAACTTCCCTCAAAGACAGCTTTTCATGCGCATCATGTATTGACATATGAATGTCACCTCAAGAATCCAATATGTCAGTGGGTAGTGTTGTTTCCTAGACAGTTTGCAGGTTGTCACAGACCACCTTTGTGTATGAAGTTCACATTCCTGCTGAGGCATAAAGGAAGAGGACAATGCTAAGGCCACAAAAGCACAGGATGTTAGGCTGTATTGTAGTTAATGCTGTTTCCAGCCCTCCAAGTCAGTTCCTTCGCAGTGCTTTTGTAACCTCTGCAGTCCTGTGTGAAAAGCTGACTAGGACCTTTTGAGAAACTTGCATATCTGCCTCTTTTCTAGCAGTGTAAAGCTGACAAAAAGCCCCGTGGTTATACTCCGTTTTCCCGGAGAAAGATTTGCTTTTGATTGTGTGCCTGCTTTTCTTTTGCCAAAGCTTGGCTTCTTACAGCTCTTTCTCAAGGAGGATTATTGGAAAAGGCTGTCACTGTCCAGTAATTTTTTTTATACTCGCAAATAAAAGTACTGTGGGGTGTGTGTGTGTGTGTGTGTGTGTGTGTGTGTGCGCGCGTACGTGTGTGCGTGCGTGTGTCTCTATTGGGTACATGGCTGTTTGGCAGCTGCTGACAGAAATATCTTGTGAGAGAGGACATCAGCGTGTGTGTGTATATTTAGACTTTGATTGAAAAAATTGATATTGGCCAGTCAGCCTTGTCCACCGCTGATATGATTCTGCTGTGACCACAGCTAGTGAAAGTTTTTATGATTGTTGTAATAATCGTAAAAAAAAAAACGACGTCTTACAAGGCAGATTACTCCAGTTAAGCGTGATTTTACTCAGCAGCTTGTGGAGTCTCGGTCCGTAAAACCCGCAGCGAAAGCTGCCTCACCCTGCTTTAAGGAGCTCCTAACACCTCAAACTATTTCATGATTCTTGCTTTATTAGAACATTTAAGTGTCTGATTTTGTAAATGCTGTTTGAAAATATTTTCTAGCCAGTCTTGCTCTAACCATAAAGGACTCGAAGCGGGGTAAACAGGGCTAAAAGAGAATTGCTAAAATGGAGGAGAGTGCGAGTATATGCGAATGTGTACATGTAGATATACTTTGTGTGTGTGTGTGTGTGTGTGTGTGTGTGTGTGTGTGTGTGTGTGTGTGTGTGTGTGTGTTTGTGTGTGTGTGTGTGTGTGTGTGTGTGTGTGTGTGTGTCTCAGCCTATACAGTACATGGGTCATTGTAGGGAGTTATTTAAGTGCTCCGCTGCAAAACGTACCGCGCAGCAGTAAGACTTGTTGAATTCACCTCCTCCTCCACCCGAACCTCTCCTTCTGACAAAAGCTCTCCTCACAGTCGGTCTGGCAGCAGTCATCTCACACCCTCCATTCTATTTTAAGCGTTCAGACAGAGGCCCGCTCCCCCTTGAGTGGACCCCACCCTCTCTGTGTGGGCCAGAGCATGGGCCTCTGCTCACCCACGACATTTACAGTACACACACACACACACACACACACACACACACACACACACACACACACACACACACACACACACACACACACACACACACACACACACACACACACACACACATACTCTCTCTCTCTCTCAAACACAACAGACCCGACTGTGAGAAACCGCTGCTGTTGGACGCAGAGCTCTCCGTCCGCGGGAGTTCCGACGGCTGTCTGTCTGCGCGGCGGGCTACACTGCCATCTATCAGTATTAAATTGAGACAGTTTCATAACCTGTAAAAATAAAAATGCCTCGTATGTCGCGTTAAGTCCTCTTTTCCGTGTTTTGGTACAGTTCATTTTAACACCTGGTGCGAGGCATATGGGAGTAGCCTACGCATGAAACTCAAAGTTTTGAGTGCTTTAGCCCATACCGTTTGGGAATTTGGGCTGAAATAGGCTAATCTTAGACAGAATTTCTATGGACCTTTTGTTTTGTTTAGATGCTATTTTATTCTGTTATAAGGTAATGAACTGTCAGCCAAAACAGGAGCTATATTCCCTCCTCACTAATCCTCACTGACAACTGTGACTATGGATTATCTCATTCTGTTTTGCCAGGCTTGAAAAAACGCAAAGTAATAAGAGTACCAGTGTTGAATAACTTCTGCGAACTGCACCAGTTACTGAAGCCCCTGTTTCTTTATGAATTCAGCCTACCAGGGTGGGGTTGGATTCCACAGTGGGCAGACAGCAGGAAAGCAAAGAGCATCCCTGTTTCCTTCCCGTCTGCATACAGTTTGCCCAGCTACCACATTGCTTACAATGCAATGCCAACAATACGCCCCTTCCCATTGCAATAAGATAAACAAGTACCCAGGGCTGGAAGAGATTAGTATGAGTTTTCACAGCCTATTGACTCGGTATGATAACTGTTTCACACTCACAACAGTGTGTTAAGTTGGTGTACAGTGCCCTTTATGAGATTATATTTATCCACTCCAAATGTTAGGTTATGTGTCATTTAGAAGAACTTTAGCAGATTATTTGGGAAAGTACCTATACAACTAAATACAACTAATCTAATCTTTACTACCACAAATACACCAGATGTGAGTAACATACTGTATCCTGGTTTCAGGTTTCATCAAGTTTGCTGAAATCGACCCTGGAAAGTACCTCTATTTTGGTCAATTAGGAGAGGGAGATGAGGCTAACCTGATTTGGAATGGCTGCACGGCATCAGAATTGTGGGTAATCAGATGGCTGGCGCGCACCGGACATCCTCCTTCTGACAGAGACAAAAATACACAAGCTCCTCAGTGTTCCCGATAATCACAGCTGGAGACAGGAAGGCGCAGCGGCTCTATCAGCTGCTGTCGCAGTAGCTTTCTCAGGTTATGGACTAGCTTGAAGCACTCGCTGAAGCGTTCGATGATGATGACTGTTGTTATTTGCATAATTACGTTTAGATTACCCATGTTCCCCTGGGTTAAAATAGTTGTGTTGTGGATCTATTACAATGGGGCGTTTGGAGATCCACAACGGTCCTTAAGGAGGTTCCAGGGGGTCCCCAGCAAAATGAGCAATAGTTTAATGTTTTCATTACTCATTCCAAATTATCCTCAGTACAGTTTGCGTCCATGTGATTATTATAATCACTTGTTTCGCCTTTTCCAACTGGCATCCACTATTGGCAATGTAGAAACTTTGGTCTGACACAGAATGTATCAAATGAGGATCTGTTACGCGAAATGTTTGAGCTCTCCTCATTTATTTTGTAATACAGGTTTATAGGTCTGAAATGGGGCACAGCCACCTTTTGTTCAATCTAGTGTACGTCACATGTCTGTAGTCTCTTCCGCTTCATCTACTGTAGATTCCTTTGACGGCAGAATGTTATTTGACAGGGACAATGTTCAAAAAACATTCTTTATCTCTTGAAGGTTAAAGGTCTGGCCCTCATTTCTATTGTTCGCACCAAAGTAAATGCTGAACTCTGGTAACACGATGACATTGCTACAGCTGAACAGAGCAAAAAAGACAACAAACAAGCCAACAGATTATGTTGGTAATAGTCTTTCATTGCACAGCAAAACTATGTTTGCGCGTGTGTGTGTGTGTGTGTGTGTGTGTGTGTGTGTGTGTGTGTGTGTGTGTTAACCATAATAGATGTTTAAGGACAGTTGGCTTTCATTTTCTCTACCAAACATGTTTTGCTATCCTAATGGTATGATTACAGTCTGTATGATGGTCTGACTTCTTGTACTTCCTGCCCTGCCCAACATCTTTTTTTAAGCAATGTCGACACATTCCCAGATCTCAGTGGATAACTGGCTGAGTACAATGCTGTTATTACCAATGTCAAGAATTCTGGCCAAAACTGCCAAAAAGGGACACCTCAATTGTAACATATCTGAATCATCCTTAAATGTAAATCCACAGTAGGTGTGAGTAGGTCTTGGTATTATCAAGAAGCCAAGTACCAGACTGTGTAGAGCTGTGTGGGTTTAGGTCCAGGGCAGCTTTGGCTGATGTCCCAGAAGGCTCTGAAGGGTTGGGCTGAGATTTCCTTCCAGTTGGGAGTCATGTCATCATCAGGATTTTGATAATATATATGTCATCCAAAGTACCCTGACCCATTACATAACAGGACTGTTTAGAGCCGTAGGCTGTCATCACTCCTCTACCAGCTAATGGCTCTTTTGGGTCAAGATCCTGTTTACTGGATACCTAAATCTTCAGAAGTCAGCATTTCCTCTTGCACAGAAAGCACTGAACAGCAGCAGCTGATGCAGGAAGGGGAGGTTTTTTCATCATGGGGGGAGATGGATAGAGATGTGTGTGTGTGTGTGTGTGTGTGTGTGTGTGTGTGTGTGTGTGTGTGTGTGTTTAGTTGATTAAAGGCTGGGCGGGGGGGGGGGGGTTAACAGCCAGATGCTAGGCCTGCAGCTGGCTGGCTGAGTGGGAGGGGAGCTACATTGAAAAGCAGCGGTTCCAGCAAAGTGGGGCTTAGCCAGACACTGAGAGGAGATAATCCATATTTCATCTGCATCCTTATTTTCCTCCCAAACCACATGCAAAGCAACACAACACAGGCCCAGAGCATGAATAGTGCATGGCACAGAAATCAAATTTGAGAAGTGGCAACGCTTGAGTGGAAGGAAGAGACGCCCTTTCATATCCATCACCTTTGGATATGGAAGGGCGAGTTCCGAGTTCTTCAGAGCTTGGGAATGGCTCTATTAGCCAGTGAGTTTTAAATGTACCCAACCCACCCAAACAAAGACCCCACCCACCCACTCGCCCGTCCTGCTTATGCAGCAATGCAGCAGGCAGTCATCTCCTCAGTTTGGATCCAGCCAAAAAGGCTTTTCTGTGCATTCATAATGTATACTTTCCAGAGGGCTCTCCTGATCATTCAAAATGCAGTTTTTCCTGATGCTTTTAATTCATCCAACAAATGTTTGGGATGAAATCCACACTTCATAGTGAATGAGCCACAGCTTCAAAGAGGCTATTTATTCTCATACCGTGGCTCATGCTCAAAATGTGCTCTCTGCTAATTTAGCATGCGGAAAAATGCACGGTACCAAAACTATGTTTCAGATATCTGCCTAGTCTTAAATATTCATGATCAGCTTGCAGCTTTGAAAGTAAGCTTAAAAGAATCTCTCGCTCACTCAGCCTCCCGTGCCCCGCACGCACACACACACACACACACACACACACACACACACACACACACACACACACACACACACACACACACACACACGCAGTAACACAGCAGCAGAACGGAGGCCTTGTCTATTGTCTCTCTGCATTTTTCTCCCCTACCCAATATTCAGAGGAAATCAGGTAGACTTGTTTCCATTAGCTTGTAAATGAGCTGTTGGTTTTTGTTTGCGCTATTAATCTCTGATTAAAAATCTTAACTGCAACACAATGTCATCTGTAGGAAACCAATACAGGACTTGTTCAGATCCAATTTAGCCCTGTTTACCTCTTCCAGAGGCAGTGGAATATATTAGGTGCAGAAATGGAGGCCTTGCCTTTCTCCCCCTCTAACTTGACTTTATTGCTATTATGAGCCCATTCCATTCTTTTTGCATACTTATACGTTTTTCACTGCGAGAGGAGAGGGAGCTCTGTCTTTGTGTGTGGAGTGATGTGGAGGGCATGGTGTCTGTGTACTCTGGTTGACCCACAGATTTCAGATCTGTGGTTGTGTTTAACAGTAAGCTCTGGCTCCAAACTGCTCTGACTCTGAGGGACTCTGTGTTTGTTTAGAGGCCTGCTCCAGTCCTCTTCATTATCTAACTGTAAACGACTGTTAGGCTTTTCTTTATCATCAAGTTAACATTATAGTAATGGCTTTAATGGCATCAGAAGGTTGAGACTGATGTTATTGCGGACACAATTATTCAGTAGAAATGTTTTGGGCCAGTCAACATGGTCTTCTTCTGACATGAAGGGTGTCACAGGTGGTTACATACTATGTACTGATATATACAATGCTACAGTGTATGTTCATATGGTTATTATTCATATGGTTTTTTTATATAACTTTTTAGTGGACTGTGTCTGTCAGATGATTTGGATGTCCATATTGGTCTTTAAAACAGAGTTACCGAGTGATTTACAGAGAACAAATGCCCAAAAGACAAAAAAAAAAAGGTTGACATTAATAAGAGACGGGTAAATGAAAGGTAAAAACAATGCTCTAAATCAGTGGTTCTCAACCTTTATTGTGCCAGCGTTCCCCTATCCATTATCCAGGTCCCTAACCCCCCCCCCCCCCCCCCCCCCCCCAAAAAAAGCCATGTGAATACAAAACCATGTGAAAGCCATGTGAATACAAAACCTTCAGGTTTTCAAAAAAATGCAACCATTTGACATTGAATTTAAATAACAGCAGCCAATCAGAACGACTAGATTTGTAACATTCAAACTATAATTAGGTATTATCAAAAAGCCTGCTGCATGTCCCTGGTGTGAACCTCAGCACCTTTCTAAGATGACTATAATTTGAATGTCCTTTTTTGTTTGTGAAGTGACCTTGGGTGTCATGAAAGGTGCTTTAAAAAAAATGTATTCTTCTTCTTCTTATTATTATTATTATTAAACACTAACAGTAGCCAATCAGCAAATCTATTTTTCATTCATATCTAAATCTATAATCCAATTGTTCCAACGGAAAACAAGCTGGCACTTATCAAGGGGTAAATGCAGAAGGATTACACACACACACACACACACACACACACACACACACACACACACACACACACACACACACACACACACACACACACACACACACACACACACACACACACACACAAAAGTATTTTGGTGATGACAAACGACTTGAAGAACGACGCCTACTGCAGAATGGAAATAAGTTTACAACCTTTGAAAGTTAGTGAGAGCCCTTTTGTTGATGCTTAGAATAGTATAGGTTAGAAGAGTATAGGTTTGCTATCGCCTGTCTTGCGAGTAAATAGCAGAAAAAAACGTTTGGAGAAACGCAACCCCATATTATCCCGCTCCGTTTTGAGGTGTGAGAATCCTGTAGCCTGCAGTAAACAGTTACATCACTGCCTCTATCGCTTTCACAAGAAAGTTTTAAAACACCAAACACAAGCTCTGAACGTTTGCCAAACAACAAAGCACAGTCGATATCTCTTTTCTTTCTCTCTTTCTCCGTGAAATGAAGCTGCCTTCAGGTGCAGTCGGAAACGTTGTGTTCTATAAACGATCTGACGAAAAACCGTTACTGTGAAATATAAAGTCTACTTGTGCTCCGTTGGGGGGGTTAAAGAACACAACAGGACGTTGCGGCGATTGCTTTATTTATTTATTTTTTAATCTGAACGCAGCTTCACGTAGTACAGAGCTCATTTAAGACGATGCTCTGACGTCCCGTTTCCATGAAGGCAGCACGGAGCTGCGCCAGACCAGAGCCATAGAGATAGTAAGAGTTGCGACACTCGTTGAACTCACTGTGGGGGTGGTCACGTGGTTCATGTAAGCCTGTATAGTTCTACTATGGGACGGACAGCAGCGATTGCGATATTGAATGGTAAATATAAATAAAAACACATACCCATGTACTTGTTTGATTGTTATTGCATTATTGCATATTTTGTCAGTTTGACATTTAGTAGGGTGACAACTGAAAGCTATGTATAGATACGTTTTTAAGTTTTGGAGGGAAAGCTTCACGTCCTTGTTGGCATGGGTAGAACTAGGCTACTGTCTTTAGCAGCTTAACCTTACTACATCGGTTTTTAAATCAAAGACGACTAAATATGTTATTTTTTGCACATCTGGACTATTGTATTTTCCTTGTAATTCCGATTCACTTACTCGTGGTCAGAGAGCGATTTAGAAAGCAGAGTAGCAACAGTCCATTCAGCATTTAGTGTCCAGCCACCACTTCTTCTGATGAGGCAGGAGTTTACCACACAACCATGATCATTTTAAGACTAAGCCATATGCAAAGTATCAAATAAGATAAAATAGCACTTTATTGTCCGTGTACACGGAAATTTGTCTTGCAATACATGCTCCAACAATTACAACATAACAATATTAAAGAATATTAATAACAAGTAAAGTAATAACAACTCATTACACTTGGATGAATGAATGAAATGTATTTTTTTTATTAAACAATGAGTGACACAACAAGAACAAGTACAGAAAAAAGGAATACAGTGGGGAAAGGAGACAATTTAAAAAAAAAAAGCAATACAAATAAGATTTACTGCTGGCACCACTGGTTATAAAATCCTCCATTCTACTGCCTAAGATCCACACGCTGCAAAGTAGGATGCAGCATGTAAAGCTGGAGCCAGGAGTTTTTGGGGAAGTGTTTGAGATGCTGAGTGTTTTGAAAAGAAAAATCCTCTCCACATATATCAGGCTGAGGTTTGTGGAACAAAAAACAAGTGGGAACAAGTATGAATAAGAGCAACAAAGTAGAGCCAGGGGGTATCGATAAATAAAACAAAGTTAGTCATGAGTGGAAAAAGAACAACACATGTGTGAACAGGTGTGCTGTGTATCTTACTTGAAAAACAAGAACAAAGTGAAGGAACAGGGGGGGAATAGTATAAGTGATTAATAAACAAAAAAATCCTCCACATATATCAGGCTGGGGTTAAGGATTCAATTAAAGAGCATCATGGCTGAGAGGAAGGTAAACAACCGTGATAAGGGGTACCTTGGCAGCAAGAGTCAGACTAAGAAGCCAATTTCAACACAGTAGACCTCCTCACCTAAGGTCATAACATCTAGGCCACTGCCAAACATCTTACTGGTTGCCATGGATGTATTTGGCCTCTCCATTCCCGGCACACCGTCTGCAGCCTCCAGTTACCTCTTCTTTCAGCAGCCAGTAGTCGCCACTACCAGCAGCTACTACCAGCAGCTACTACCAGCAGTCGCCATCAGCAGCCAGCAGTCGTTGCCAGCACCAGCTAGGGCTGCTCGAATATGGAAAGAAATATGATCATAATTATTTCGGTCACAATAATTTAACGATTACTTATTGACTTATGGAAATACCTTACAATTATTGAACTGAAAAACAGTTAAATCAACAGTGAAAAAAAACTGTGAAATTTGCCTTAATACTTTTTCAAATTAAACACATGTCATTGTCTTACATCACTTACTGATATTTTTTGTGTGGAATAATGTGTATTCATACATGTAATCCAACAGCCATTTCAATGGTCTAATTAAACAAACGCAACCTTATTTCTACTAGCTTGCATTAGACACACAGGACTCAGCTGACTAGCTAACACCGTCAGGTTCAGCAGATAAAAACCTAAATAAAATCCGTCCTTAATCAACCGTAATGATCCTAGTAATCCAACATCAATAACTAACTAAATAAAAGTTGTCATAGATTCACTACTGAACTTCGTAATTGTTGGTGTAGCGATACCTTCACAGCTGGCGAAGTCGAGCTAACAAACTAGCAGGCAATTGGTCGTATATAGTTAGCTAATAACGCTGTGCACATACAAATAAAGATCGGTATATGCATCACAAAGGGCCTCTGATAAAATATAGAGAGTTGACAATTCAAAAGAGGTAGCTATTTAATCAAGTTACCTCAGAAGTTACTCGACAGCCAGCAATGGAAATTAATGGAGTTCGACGCTGTGAATGGATGTTTGGAACTATGCGAGACTGCATACCCCGGAAGTAGGCGACAAAAAGCGTACAACGGAGTCCAATGGGAGTGTCGCCACTCTGTCTTCTCTATCACTCTGCGCCAGACAAAGCTGACAGAAGCACAGAAGAGTCATGATACCCGTCTCGTCCAGTCGCAGTGCCGTGAACTGGCAGGTTTTAATGTTGCAGACCACTGGTTTTTTAGTAGTTTAAAGTGTAAACATGTATAGTTATTGTGAATCTTTGGTTTAAACCAGCTTTCAAACAAACGCCCCCCAAGAGCACCTCAACGCCCCCCTTTCCAAAATATTGCTTCCAGCGCCCCCCCCCCCCCCCCCGTCATCTTCTGAATGCCCCCTGGGGGGGCGATACCGCCCACGTTGAGAAACACTGCTCCAAATCAAGGCCCCCCCAATTTGGGGCCGGCGGGCCAAGTTTGGCCCATGCTCTCTTTGTTTTGGCCCGCCATGACATGACCTGCTCACGCTGATTCTCCTCTAATTTGGAAAGTGCTGTAAAGTCCTAACCATAATGACTACAAAACTTAATCTGAGTTTTACGCCAATGTAAAGCACAGTGCTGGTAAATTTCCCTATGAAATTACATGCATACGTTTTATCTATGAAGAATTCCAAGAATTACGGTATTCTTTAACGTGATTTATTTTTGGCCCGTGGCCTTGCATCCAGATACATTTTGGCCCTTCATATAAAAGAATTTGGGCACCTCGGCTCTAAATAAAAATCAGACATTTTTTATTGTTCTTTTTCAACGTTTGTTTTGTCCAGATGGAAGCACTCCGAGTTAGAGGGCACTGCACTGACCTGATGTATGCTCTTATGCACTCCTATTAACCCTCCCCCCCCCCCCCCCCCCCCCCCCTCCGCCCCCCCTCCCACACACACACACACGCACTACACAAGGCCTTTTGAGCAGAGCAGGGCCGAGAAGATGCGATATCACATTTATTTTCATCTGACAGAGAGAGAATAATAAATAAAGTAACTGGGCCGTAACACAAGCCTCCTGATAGATTTATCCAGCTGAACAATGGCTCCTTTATGGCACAAATATACATCCAGCCTCACCTTATCTCATGACCCGTGCGAGGTTAGCAGTAAATTGGCAGGGATTTCTCTATCGGCCAGTTCTCGCGGCTTGTCCTCTGCCTCTGGCTCCGACGCCACGCCATTGCCCGCAAAATGAGCCCAATCCTTTACCAGGCGGTTGGCACAAGGCCGTAAAAATATCCCCAGAGGGGGGGTAAATCACGTTTGACTGAGTGCATATTTGAAAAGAAGTCGCAGTTACTCTGATGGACTGCATTAGCTCTGCGAGGTGTTATCAGTGTGTGAAACAAGGGGTTTTCACAGCAGAGTTCTGGTGATGGCGGAGGTGCCTTGGGGTTCTGGGGCTCCTTCATAAGGTTATGGGGTTTTCCTGTCAAGATGAGGAGTAGTTTAATTTGCTCCAAAATGTCCCAACTAGAGAACATTGGAGTGAATGCATTCACAAGTTTCAGCCCAACCCCTGTTACCTCCCTACGGCCAGTGTAGACATTTATGCAGTTCGGAAGTAAATCAGTAAAAGCACACTTTTTGCCCAACAAGTTCAACAGGTCTGTTTTGGAGTTCCATGACATAAAACAGTTTGGGAACTCTTAGCTTGTCCTAAGAAATACGGCACTGTATTGATGACATCCTGCCCTCTTCCTGTAGAGAATCCCCTACACGCCCCACCACCACAGTCCCAGAGGAAGACATTTAGTGTCATTCCTAAAACAGTGAGCGCACCCAGCTAAGCCTGTTAGTAGTCCTCCATTATAATTGCCCCAGGCGTTACTGTTTTTTACACAAGAGAGACAGAAAGAAAGCCCGAGATGGAGGAAGGGGTGTAAATTTCTGTTAAATGGGACACCCTGCGGCTGTGCATCAAGACAGTTTTGGAAGAAAGGGTTGCACTGGTAGCCTGAAAGGAAGTGGAACATATGTCCCCTTTCCAACTCCCTAAATCTCTAGTAGACCTCACATGAACTGAGCTTCTGGCAAAGCCGGTCTCACAGCCTCCTCCACACACTGCAATCACCAGTCCTCTCATGCTGACAGTGATCCAGAGGCAGCCGGGGGGTGGGGGGGCACTGCAAACAACCCACCCTCCAGGAACCCAGTGACACCATCACTGCAGACCCACCACCACCCCGCACTCCGCCCACCACCTGTCCGCCGTGGCCAGCTACCGCTAATCTGCCTCTACAGGGTTGGATTCTTCTTTTTCTCTCTCTCTCTCTCTCTCATGGCCGCACCCACTGTCCAAACAATCAAACCCTGGCCATCACGCTGTCCGCTCTCCAAGGCTCATTGTTTGAGTTTTACTCTACAGGCTCCGTGTGGTTTCTCCTCCTTTTGTTTTGTATTTACAATCCTCATCCCCTTTTGGTCTTTCTGGCTACTTAGTGAAAATCTGCACTACTTATTTATCTTCCTGCTGCTCGAGTTGCTGAGTGCTACCATGAATACCATGTCGAGGGTGACTTTGTGCATGCTTCACTCCAAATTTGACTCCAAGTCTTGAATTGTGAGGAAAACACATGTGGTATGTGACCCCATGTGTGCGAGTGTGTTTGTATGTACAGTGAATAATTGATGGCATATGTAAGAAATTACCCAAGGTTTCAAAACATCTCCCGGCCAATTTAAATGGGAATATCAGCCATTCCAGAGATTAAGATGGTGTCGAATGTTGCCATGGGTCGAGCTGGGGTTTCCATCTGTCGCTATGTAGTGGGTTCGCAGTGGGAAAATGTGGTCGCAATGCCCCGTTGGGAAGCAATCAAGCTTTAGCTGCAGGTTTTTCCTTTTGGCTGGGCGTTTGGTTGTGAGGCCCGGAGGTGGCCTCTGTCTTTTAGGGTCTGAGCCTGTCAAGCGGTCTGGCTAACCCGAGTTTTGTCTAGGCACTCGTGCAAAGGAACAAAAGGGCGCGTCGGCAGAGGGTGGCGCGGAGGGTAAGTAGGCGGGGGTTTTAGGGAAGAGGTAGAAAAAGCAGGAATGGGGTGGGAAATGATGGAGCCGTCTGAAACCAGGAGGCCAAGCGTGAAAGAGATGAGAGAGGGAGAGAAGCCCAGATTTGGCCCAGGATCAGTCGCCAGAGAAGGAGAGATTAAGGTCCCATCATTCCCAGCTGCATCATCAGGGCTTTGGCCCTCTCCCCTACAGTTATTTGTGTGTCTTTGTGTGCATGTTTGTGTGTGCTTCACCCCTTAAAATAGAGTTGACTAGAAGGCTTTTTTTTTTTTTAAACTGAAGCACACACATGAATGCAAGTTAGCAAGTTCACCACTCCCCCCCCCCCCCCCCCCCCCAACACCAGGTCAGCTGGACATCCAGTCATTGAGAGAGTTGGGACCTCTGCCCTGGCTGTAACTGAGATGAGGCCTGGCTGCCCCACCATTCTCCTTTTCAGGCTGTGAGAGCATGCTGTTTTGGGCCTGTGCCACACATTGTCAGCCTCTTTAGTTCCCCTTCCTCTACTTGACTTCCCTTTTGCCTCTGCTTCATCCCACAAACAAACCTTGCTTTGGCTGGATGTTTGGATCACACGGCTGCAGTTCACAGTTGTTTTTTGACGAGTCATCCTCCTGCACTACGCTCTCACGCGCTCCCTTTTTCCTCGCTCATTCTCTATTGAACTTCGTCATGTGATTCTATGCCGTGGAGAGCTGCCGAGAGGGCAGGTGGTAGAAACAGAAGGGGCTGATGGGAAATTGGACGACCCAAGGTTAGCCAGGCGATCTTTGCTGGTGGATTAATTGTGTAAGAGCCATGTAATGATTGCTGGCATGTCTCCGGAGTGAAATCCTGTTAGTCACTGCACAGGGTCAGGCTAAGACTGAGCATGTTGTGTGTGTGTGTGTGTGTGTGTGTGTGTGTGCGTGTGCGTGCGTCAGGAAGGAAGGTGACTCTGATCAGGCCGGTATGCATGACCAGGTGGCGATCTGACAGGTTCTGTTGCCTCAACCGAGCCCTAAGTAACCGCAGGCTCCCTCCCACTGCGTTCATAAATATCTGAATTCTGCTCACTGAGGTGGTGTAGGAGTGAGATGGAAAGTTGTCCTCATGTGTACCTGCAATAACTGACAACAGGAAACGTGGTGCTGTTTGAAGAAATCATTTCTTGTAGATGATTAGCTTTCTAGTTGTCAATGTCTCTTTTGACCCCCTCCACTAGTTTTAAAAATTGAAGCTCAATTATAAATATTTTACTTGCAAAAGATGATACCTGCATCATAAAGACTGGTCCTAATTATTACTTGGGCTGAGTTGATACTCAGTACATTTTAGGTATTGTCCAAAATGCGTAGCACCTGGTATCAAAGTACCAGATGCTGACATTGAACGCCCGTTCAGATTCCTTTTGCCCGTTACTCATTCTTTGGTCAAACAGTTCCTGATGTAAATGCTAATAACCGTTCAAACTGTCTTTTATTTAAGTCAGCCAGCTCAAATTGTATGCATCACTATGTTAATATGTACAGTGTTTAATATTTAGTGTCTAGGCTGTGACCTCATCAATACCCAGAAAGAAACACCAAATTCAGCACAGCAGGGGAATGAGAAGTGATGATGACTTCCCGATGGGAACTTACAGGTGGATGCTGGGAAATGCTCTACAGCAGCAGCGGCGGCAGCCGTCACGTCAAGTGACAGGCATGGCAGGCGCGTGGCAGTTTTAAGTTCACTGTTATGACAGCATTAGACATTTGAGAACTTTGGCTCCTTTTGGTAAATGGAAAAAATGGATTGTAGAAAATCA
The DNA here is from genome assembly GCA_023631565.1 of Gymnocephalus cernua. Taxonomy (NCBI): domain Eukaryota; kingdom Metazoa; phylum Chordata; class Actinopteri; order Perciformes; family Percidae; genus Gymnocephalus; species Gymnocephalus cernua. Next base: position 25,088,300 of record CM042425.1, read on the forward strand.
TGTCCATGTGCTCCGAGCTAAGGTATTTAAAAAGATATTGGTATTAAAACAGAAACTCGAGTCATATATGAACTATTGTTGAAATAGCATACCCGGCCCTTGGAGTTTTAGTCTTATTTGTCTTTTTATTCCTGGGCATTTTGTCTTTATTAGATAGTGACAGTGTAGCAGACTGATCTCATGAAGTGGCGTATGCACGACACGCCAATCCGACTTTTAGCGTGTTTATCAACGCCGTTTGTCAAACGGAGGACTTTCACCCAGGAGACCGGGGATCGTGTCCCGCGCGTCACGTTTCCTCCACTTTGCTATTTTTAGCACTAACACTGTTACTACAACATCAATAAAATGTGTGTACTATTTGTACACATGAAACACCTACTGCAGGGATGACTCATCCTCTTAACTCCAACTGAAGTTTTCTTGTTGTGATTCTGTCCCGGGGGAAGGGAAAGCCCCTTATCTGCGTACACGCTCTCTCCTTTTCCAACATTTTACTCTATCTCCCCATCCACAGACAACACTGAGCAGCTTATTGAACACAGATGATGAATGGGTGTGGACTGATGGTAGATAGCAGGCCGCTGCTAATTGACACCGCTGTATCACTTCATCTCCTGCCTTTGAATTCCTCCTCCTCCTCCTTCTTTTCTTTTCTTTCCGTGGCACGGCAATCCATTACAGTTCAGATTAGTCGCTCTTAAGAAGCCGTATGTCCCTGCATGATCTATTGTAATGAAATATACTCCTCATGAGATTGCTCAAGGGTTCGCTTCTCAAGGGTTTTGTTTTTTGGAGGCATTGATTGTGTCGTACGTTGTTTGAGTTATGGAAGAGCACGAGTTCTAAAGTCCCTTCATTCTTGGCCTGATATACGCAATGCTTTCATGTAGTTTTAATGTGATGTAGCAAAAGTAGCGTCATCATTTTCCTTTCTTATTATAGTACAAGTACAAGCACACCCCAAGGCTCATCCATCCAGTCTTCTCAGTCTAGGTGTAATCAGAAAGGTAAGGTTTCATTATCCACCAACCAGCCCTCTTCCTTATACTGCTAGTCGAAGCTCACCACACCAGACTGAATGAAGTGCAGGTTGTACAAATCCTCAGGCCTTTTTCAGAGCCAAATCTCCTGTCTGTTTGAGACCTCCGGCTCGACTCTACAACTGGCTGAACAGAAGTGATTCAAGCGGCAAAGCTCTCGCGAGCTCTTTTCTCCCCATCAGCCGTCGGGTCCAGATCTTGGCAGGGCTTTTTAGGCTAGGCAAGGAGACAGACATTCTTGGAACTCTGGAGCCTGAAAATGTGTTTTATTTGCTCTGGATAAACCCGATCCTTAACAGATAGGCCTGCCTGGGTTTATAAAAGCTTGTGTTTCTGTATTCTTTCCCAGGTGCTCTTAATATGTTTTTATCCTCTTTATCCAGGCTGTATTTGACTCTTGCTGACTGTCACATTTGCACGGCATGCCGTTTAAAACAGCCACAGTTGTTTGAGCGAACAGGCGCGTTTAGACGCTTTGCTCAAGTGATCCCTGGTTACTTTTTAGCTGAAAGGCTTTTCCCTAGTTTTTCTGATCCAGCTGAGTCTGCAACCATCAGATCATACGCTCACCTGACCAGTGGTGGAATGAAACTAAGTACATTTACTCAATTACTGTACTTAAGTACAAATTTGAGGTACTTGTACTTTACGTGAGTCTTTTCTTGTCATGCCACTTTATACTTCTACTCCACTACATTTTAGAGAGAAATAATGTACTTTTTACTCCACCTCATTTATCGGACAGCTTTAGTTAATTTACAAATTAAGATTTATGCACGCACGCACGCACGCACGCACACACACACACTCGTGTAGTTTATAAAATACAATGTTTTATTTTAAATTTAACTACCCACCAATATATCGGCCAAGTCCAGGTGAAATGATTAGCCGATTAAACACTTTGTTGATTGACAGAACTGTTTTGATCGTTTCCAGTTTCTAAAATGTGAGGATTTTTCTACATCGAGTACTTTTAAGTACATTTTTCCTGATGATACTTACATACTTTTGCTTAAGTAACACTTTCAGTGCAGGACTTTTACTTGTAACAGAGTATTTTTTACAGTGTGGTATAAGTACTTTTACTTAAGTAAAGGATCTGAATACTTCTTCCGCCACTGCACCTTGAGGTTACCACTGTTTCACTAGCTAATACAAACCATTTGCACAAGATTTCAATGTGCTAGAACGTCCTCCCCTCCCTTACCACATTCTCTCTGGTACCCTCCTTCCACTTTGTCATTCATCTCTCAGAGGTCAGCCATTAACTCACTGAGCTCCTCTCCTCCCGTCCTTGACTAAAGGGTATGCTTTCGCGAGTCCACTCGACTCAGAATCAGCCTGTTATTCCCCCGGGACCGGTAGACAGCCGCGCTAGCTCACAGCCAGACGGCTTTTAATCATTTATTTAGGGGGCTGTAATGTCTAGTTCAACTCCTCTCTCTCACTTAGTGCACGCAGAGATGAGAGGAAAATGAACGAGAGACACCGCATCAGGCTTGGATCAAGAAGCCAGTTTGTCAACGAGCCTCTAAGGGTCCCTCCTTCCTCTCTGTCCACTATGTGTTTTTAACTAGTGTAAGATGGTGCTGCTTTTATTACATATAGCTGTTTTGCCAAGGGAATAAATCATCGCAGGAATGCATTCAATTTGCCCACATTTCATTAGCCGAGAGCCAAAGACGTGGAACGTTCACAGTGATTGTGCTCTCTTAATAAGGAAGAGTCCATATACACAGTATCTGCTTCATTCTGTACAGACGATGAAAAGATAAATCATGCCAAATATGCAAGTTGGTACACATGCACGTGGCTTAATCGTCTCAACTGAACGCCAAATGGACTATTGTCTTTAAAGGTGTATTCACAAAGAGAGACGAGATGACGCAAGGAGAGATGCTTCTTTATATTTCAACGGAAGAATGCGACTAGCAGTCTTCAAAAGTAAAACGTAGAGACAATATTCAACTTTAAACGCAGCTGAATTACCTGTCAAATTGCAACGGGCAGCCAATGAGTAACAACGGATCTGCAAGACCTTCTATTTCCAGTGAGCCTTGCATTTCTGTGTCCGAACAAGGCAGTATATTGGTAATGTAGATCTTTAATTCACTTCCATATTAAAAACATACATTTTTAAATTATTACTGTACACACTCAAATTTGGTTTATAACCTCGCCAAGGAGGTTATGTTTTCGACTTGGTTTGTCTGTGTGTTGGTTTTGTAAGTGTGTCACGTCCTGATACACAAATTATTTTTCACTTCTGTTAACATTGCAAGATAGGGCATTTGTGCTGCTTTCATGTGGTGTCGGAATAATCACAAAAATGAGTTCCCGACTGGGAAAATTCACACTGCATTAACATTGTGAGATGCCTTGGCAGAGGTCTATGCTCTCTGAGTTCCCTCCTAGTTATTCATTGTTTTAAGCACCGCGTGCCACATTTACAACAAGGATGTTGATTGGAGGCAACTAATCAGCATTGACCTTTCCTGAATAGCATTAGAAGGCCCTTCCCAGCATAGCTGTGCAATTTAGCCTGAGGTCAGTTGTACAAAATGTCTTTTCCTCAGCTCAGCAATGGTTGTGTGTAAACAAATCTCTTTCTATGCAGCAGATTGCCTCCCCAATCATTAACCCCAATAATGGGACCCGGGAACCTTTCTCCGCGTGTAATGACCTAACTCAGCTCAGTTCAGGGTGCTAATTAACTCTAAGTTACTGGATAGAGTGGAGCAGGTAAATGGAGAAAGTTTTCAGTTTCTTGGTGTTGCTGAAAGAGGTTATGCATAGAGACCGAAAAACGACCATATAGCTGGTTTGTACAAGCAGCTTATTACGACCTATGCATTTGTACTTTCTATTGTTAGGCGGCGCCCTCTAGCGGCCGTATTAAATATGACTGGAGCAAAGCATGAATTCATGTAGTGTAGTATCAAGACCAAGAAAGTCTGTTTAGAGTGAGTGGGCGAGAGGTGGTGGAGACCGGTGTCTGTGTCCCGATAGAAACAATAAGTCAACAAGTTATTTTGACTTTAGGGTAACAAACGGAGCTATGTCACGCTCTACATCACATGCATACTTATGTCATGTACTTCAGTCCCTCCAGAAAAACGTGATTATGCGATCACAGAATTCAATGCATAATCAGCCAAAGTCCGCATATTTATGCGGAGGCCGCATTTTTTAAAATACGCCTCCATTTTCGCCGCATAAATTGCCGATTTCCACGCAAAATATGCGAGGCTTGCATGATTTCATAATCCCCGCATTTTCGTTGCAAAAAAGTCACATATATCTCAGCAGAAAGTTGAAAAATGTTGCGTTTACTTCACACAAGAGCAGCCATTTTCCGCTGTTGCCATGGGAATGTTATGAAGTGACGTAATTTCACCTAGTGAGAACACGGTGTTGGGGGAATCACCTTTTTTCTCTTTTTCATCAAACCGCAGTTTTTGCAAGTTCCCGCAATTTTTGCAAGTTCCCGCAATTTTTGCAAGTTCCCGCAATTTTTGCAAGTTCCCGCAATTTTTGCAAGTTCTAGCAATTTTTGCAAGTTCCCGCAATTTTTGCAAGTTCCCGCAATTTCATCGCATAAAATTGCTTAAATATCCCGCATATTCCATCACATTTTTTAAGAAAACGTGCCGCATAATCAAGGATTTTTGCCCGCAAAGTTTTTCTGGAGGGACTGGTACTTACGCACGGAAGCGCACGCAAGTAAAGTAACCATGGAAATAAAATGTGACGTAACAAATAGGGCTGGGTATCGCCAATGATGTCCCAAATCCAAAAGAGGTTTTAGCCAGCCCCAAAGGAAAATCACCAGCACCAAAATGTTAAGAAATGAGAATAAAACAAGCAGAACATAAACTTGCATATGATGTACGTCAAAATTGTCAGACATAACAGGTAAATGCATACATTTCCGACAAATAAGGTAACACAGACTCAATCTTTACTGTACCCTAACCGGCAATGCCAGCTGCTATGCCATTTTCGATACAATTCAATATCCATTAGGTTAGGGAAATTTCAGTTAGAATACAAATTTAGCTTGGATATAAAAGAGATTCTCAGAGAACTTATGCTGTAAATTGTACAAGCAAGAAGCAACCCTTTTTTAATGCACCAGGTTAATGTTTACATTGACCCCCAAAAAGTTAGTTTGAAGTATTTTTTACTGAATTGAAAAGGCATATATATAAAAGTGCTCATATTATGCTCATTTTCAGGTTCATAATTGTGTTTAGAGGTTATATCAGAATAGGTTTACGTGGTTTAATTTTCAAAAACACCATATTTTTGTTATACTGCACATTGCTGCAGCTCCTCTTTTCACCCTGTGTGTTGAGCTCTCTGTTTTAGCTACAGAGTGAGGCATCTCATTTCTGTTCCATCTTTGTTGGGAGTCACACATGTGCAGTAGCTAGGTAAGGACTGCTAGCCAGTCAGAAGCAGAGTATGAGGGCGTGCTACGCTAGCAGCTAGGCGAGCATTATAACGTGTGTTACAAAGTGACGAACGTTCATCTCTGAAGTAAAGGCTGGACTACAACAGAGCTGTTTGGAGCAGTTGGTGAACAGTGTTTTCTGTTGGAGATGGTAAGTCCCTTTGGGGTGGACTTTGGGCTTTTTCACTTTGTAAACCTATTACATGCATAATAAAGATATATACACACAATAAAGGAAAGGGAAAAAAGCCAAAAAGCATATATGGGCCCTTTAAAAGATCAATTTATTAATCAATATCAGGTCACTCAAACAAAGATCGAGTTTCATTGGACAATCAATTATTTTAACCCAGCCCTAATAACAAATGTTAGGATATTAACCTATAAATCTAGACTTAACAATGTTGTTTTGTTGCCTAAACCTAACCAAAAGATCCTAAACATAAAAAGTGCAAACTTTTGACTGATCAGCAGGAAGGACTGGAGATCAATAATGACCGCGTGGGGCTTAGAAACCTGAGCGGAGTTGGCCAATCAATGGAGAACAGTTAACTTGTTAGTGTGTCTTCCAAGATGTGAAGAATACAAGCAGTCTCCCACCAAGAGGCTTGTAGTGTTTCAACTAAACACAGTGGAGAACACTCCTTTTCCTCTCGCTCTCTCCTTGGCCTTCACTCTGTCTCTCCCTCCAGCTTGGTGTAATTGGTCAGACAAAAATAGTCTGCTTTCTTCACAAGGTTTGACTGTTTTTCTACTTGAGGTGGATTTGAAAATAGTTTAAGATATTAGGGAGGGTGGGACGCTCAGGGAGTTTTTTTTTTTGTCTTTCATATCTTTGGTTTGCTTGGTAAGCAGTAAAACTGCATTTTGAACATAAATTGGTTAGTGTTTTGTCACATTTATGAATGAGATGACATTTCCCTCACGTACCTAAAGTAACAGAAAGTGGACACTATAAAAATGGCACGTCAGACGCCCTGAAAAAAATCAAAAGGTCAGTTACAGCTATCTGGACTATAAGTACCCAATGCCCTGCTTCCTCTTTTTCCCCTTTAAAAGAAAAACTCCAGTTCTACTCCAAGTCTTTCCCTCTCCGCCCTCTCCATTCCTTTTGATTTCTTCTCCCTCTTTCGGCTACGTGCTGTTTTGTTTATCAATGATTGCCTCAAAGCAAAGGCCTCCCTTCCCCTCTCCATCATGTTGTCACACTTATGCAAAGCAGCGGGCCATGCCAGGGCGTTGCACCTTCCGACCACTGACTTCATATCATCTTCCATCAGCAGGAAGTGCAGCAGAAAACACATACTTCTCACGCATTCAGACAGGGTCAGGTTGGGTACATAGGAGGGACTCTATACTCACTTTCATCCTTAACCCATGGCCATTCTTTCTTCAAATCCATGGCCTCCCAATGAAATATGAATCAAAAGTAGTGCTCCAGGCTTTTGCTTGCCTTGAAAGAGGCTTTAACTCAATTTCAAGTCTCAAGAGGTGAGGAGTTGCTAGCTACCCTGCATTGCGGTGTTTGGATATAATATCGGGGCCAAATAAATCATCTTCTGTCAGGACAAACTAGAAAAACTATGTATTTATTGTTTTTCTTGTATATTATATAGGCATTGTCAAGAGTGTGTGTGCCTACAGATGATTGTGAGTGCTCTTTCAAGACTTCTGTTCTGTGGAACCTAGTCTTGTTACGTAGCGAAGGGTGTGGAAATCTGAAATTGTACCATAGCTTATTTGCCATAACCACAGTCTTTCGAATCCACTTTTAATGGCGGAAAAAAGGGTCTGTGTGCCAGACGCATGGTTCAAAAGTAAGGATGTACGATTTAGAAAATGTCACGATTCAATTCGATATCAAAATCGATTTTCGATTCAAAAAACGATTCACAGTATATAAATGTAGTTCACTTTTCCCATGTATGTGTGTGTGTATATATATATATTTTTTATTTAGTTTATTTAGTATCTTTTATTGTCCATATTATTCATGTGGATTTGTATGTTATTTGTTATTTTAACATCTGTTATGATGTATGTGTATGTTGTGTGTGATGTCTGTAAGCTACTGGGACTTTGAATTTCCCCTTGGGGATCAATAAAGTATTTATCTATGATGTGATTGCAGTAGACACAATAAAAAAAATATAAATATGAATCGATTTTTGGAATTCTATGAATCTATTTTGAATCGGTAGAGCTTGAATCGCGATTCAAATACGAATCGATTTTTTTGCAGACTCCTAATCAAAAGGGTTGAACTTAGTGTTTTCATTAATTCATAGGTGTGTTTTGGGCCTAACATGCAATAAACCAATCAGAGAGTCATCTCCCATTCCCTTTTAAAAGCCAGGCGTGTTTGTACCTTGGCGCATTGCTCTAATGATGGAGGATTTATATACACAGTACATACACAATAATACTATTTCACATTGTAATATTTTTTTATTTGTAATCTTTTGCATGTTTTTGTGCTGCTGCGCTTCCCTGTCTGTGTGTAACAAGCATAGTGTGCGCGCGCTGTGCATAAGCCTAGGCACTGTTAAAATAACAATGAAATGCTGCGCTATTGACTTTAGACCAGGTTTTTGTTAGTCACCGGCGCGATCACTTCCTGCTACCTCAAAATAGCAATACACCAAGAATGCACCTGAACACACCTCCCAGCACGCCCATGGGCGCACAGATGGGCGCCGGTGCATTTGTTGTTTAAACAACGCAGGCGCTGGACGGGAAATTGATAACTGCGTCGGTCTTCAACTAGCAAAGACACTTGCGTCGGGCTCTGCGCTGCGCTGCGCCGGGTGCAAGATAAAGCCCATAGACTTTTAGTTGCCTATCCTTAATCATATCAAAAGTAATACTTTATTTTGTCATGTGTAGATATTGTAGTCATAAATAGTTTGGATTTATGACTACAAGCTTCTGGCACTGTTCAAAAATGCTGTTATTGAACGGTGTTTGGTTTTTTAAGCCCCCAACGTTGTCTTCCAGGCAGCGCTGCCTGGAAGGCACTAGGATAAGGCAGTGGTTAGGGTTAAGGTTAAGGTTAGGTGCCTTGAAGTCGACGGTCGCAGCGCTGCCTTGAAGTCGAGTTGGGGGCTTAAAACACCATCAAGCTTATTGAATTTATGTTGGGTTTTTGCAGAATTGTCCAATATCAATGTTCTGTGATGCTGGGCATCACAATGGTTCTTTGGATTGGGAATACATGCAAATCTGCATGACCTGTACATAATTAGAATGATATTTAGCTACTTTGATAAGTGGAATATATTTGACTAAGTGAATTAGTAAGTAATGTATGTTCTAAATATTTCCAATATTTATATCACTTGTAGTATATTAGAATCATTATTATCTTTGCGGTGACACGTCAAGTTTGCTTTAAAAAAAAAAATATAAACACTTTTCATTTATCTCCTCATCTCAGTATGTTTTAGTGCCGTTATTTTCTCCACATTATTATTCATGTACTGTGTTTCACACTTTACATCCCTCTGTAGTTGATGCTCGAGTGTCGCATTGCAAATAGCGGGTAGCATTATATTTAATGCCCTTCATTTGCAATGCTCTTATTTATGCTCAATTTTTCTCTGCTGGATTCTAATATAATTTGTTGCTGCAGTGGCCCAATTAAAGTTCCATCTTGTTGTATATCTAGTGGAGGATTACCTGTACATGTTGTGCTGTTTTTCTCCCCGACTGAATATGATAATCTGTCTGTTAACTCTTGACTTAACTCCCCTGTCTGTGCAGGAGCAGAGCCCCAGCAACGCCACAACCCTGGCTATGATGCAGGAGCCGCAGGAGGTGGTGGAGGAGACGGTCACCATAGAGGAGGACCCCGGCACCCCCACCTCCCACGTCTCTGTGGTCACCTCTGATGACGGCACCACACGCCGCACAGAAACCAAGGTAAAACGCAAATGTGCACAGGAGGTGGCACCGATCCTGTAGAAGTGATAGTATGATAGTGATAGTAAACACTAGAAAAAGAGCTACATGTACACTTGTTGAGTTTCAGGCTGTTTATTGACCAAGTATTTTCAGATCGTAATGATGTAAGACGCTGTTAGCTTAAAAAGAAAAGTTCAACTTTGGAATGCTACAATAGCAAAAAGGTAGAAAATTAGCTGTGAGCTGCAGATAGAGTTTATGATTCTTAACAGGCTGTTCTCATGAAACATTCGTACATATTGCAACGAAAAGTAAAGCGCTGTATTTCGTATGTATTCAACGTATTCTTTTGCTGCGTGCCACTCATTAACTGATGCTGTATAGAAAAGCTGGAGACTGCGTAGGGACGAGGTGGGGGTGGATGGGTGGGGTCATAAAACACAGCACTTTCAAGCCAGAGTTTGCTTCCCTGGAAAAAAAACCAAAAGACTTTCACCCAGGAGTGTTTTAATCCAATCCACGACCTTTTTCCTAAACGTAACTACTCGTTTTGGTACCTCAACTTAACTGTCGACGCCGGCTCCCAGTTTTGTCGCCTAAACTCAACCAGCAACGGCCACTGATAACGACCGGGCACTCACGGAGCTCTGTAGCCAGCTCCCAGTAACCTATTGTCGGCTGAACTCAACTACCAATGGCCGCTGATACGATTTCGTAGGATATCATACAAATTGGTGTGCATACGTTTTCGTACGATATTGTACGATCCCGTTCATGAGAATGCGTTGCTCTTATGTAATCTACTGTACAGAGCTGATATTCAGCCTGCTACCTACTGTCACGCCTGAGCAGGACACCACTGTTGTTGGTAAAGAGAATCCATTGAGCTCATAGCTGCAACACCCCCCCCCCCCAAAGGGCCTTTGATCCATTTCAATATTTCTTCAAATTATGGCTATGGATTATCGCTTCCAAACAGCACGGTACTGTACCTCCTCTCCCAGACTTCCACCCCGAAGAACTCTAAATCCCATAATCCTACAGCCCAAAGTGGTTTCGTCTCCGTCTCATGGCTTCTTTATTTGATGATTGTGTTATTATGAGCCAACTCCCCATGGGTTCTCCTAGTTTTGTGCGTCTTAAAAGCATCTTTTGTTGATTCGTCCTCTACTGTGTTCTGTTGTTTTTTTTCTGTAAGGATATCTCATCTAACGTGAAGGTGAGTGGACTTTTATACCAGTATGGCTTCTTCCCCACCACGCTACCATTTTATGTGTGCCCATACAGGCTACAGCAGCAGTATGCAACACAGTCTGCTTCATCACAAGCTAAATACTTCTCCAGTCTATACTCTACAATACTTCTCAGTTCACTGCTTGTTGCTTCCACCTTCTGGGATGAGACCCATTCTCTCTTTTTTAATTATTTCTTTTGCATGGTCTTCTGTCTCCTACTTTTCATTATCTCTATCTATTAAATTATGTCTTACACCATCCCTCATTGACAATATAGGAGGTGCAAAATACCACTGCTCAGCACCAATAACATGTTATACATCCCCATAAGTACGAATGTTGATATGAAATAGAAAGTGTCTTTAATCTTGTAATTAAATCCTGAGGAGACACTATAAATCCCTGTGTCAGAAATTAGAATTTCAATAACTTTTCACTTATTTAAGTTTGTCTTTTGCCAGCTGTCGGCTTGTGATAGCTTGTTATTTTCCCTTTATTTTGGAATAGTATAAATTACCATATGAATTACCATTTGTTTTAAACATTGGCTCCCCAAAGTAATTTGCTACCACTATGAATACCCCAGTACCAAAAAAAAAAACATTTCAAGTGACATCAGTAAACTGAAATTGCTCCAACCAGAATGTCCTCCACTTGATGTCGGGGTTTTGAAGTATTTCGAGTGTGTGCCTGTTCATTTGGTTTTGGAAGACACTCTGCATTTCACTTCTAAGTTTAAATTCATCATTCTGTGCACGAAGAATTCCCACCAGAATCCATGCCAGATTTCCATTTGAAAAAATAAAAATAAATCAGGTGGGGGTTGGAAGCTCTTCCTTTTTTGCTTCCACATTTTTCCACAAGATGCGCTTATATTGCGACATTTTGCTTGGGATTTGGATGCAAACGTAGGCACACTCTGCTGCTGCTGCTGCTGCTGCTGCTGTAGGCTTCCAGAGGAGTGGGGAGCGCTGTGTGGAGCTCCAACTCTAGGGACTGTGAAACTGTAATTAAAAAGCCTGGTCTAATCCCTCATCAGGGAGGGCCCATTGCCCTCCAGCCTGTTTACTGCGAGGGGATTGGCCACACGCACTCGCTTACGCTCACATGATTTTTCATGCATTTATACGCAGACCTTCCCAGGGATAACACACAAGCATGTGCAGTAAAACATCACACTAATCAAGGGCTTTGGTGCTGAGAAGAGGAGCACGAAGGACGCTCCTTTAAAGCACGGCCGCCACCCTGCTGGGAGAAGAGATCGGGCGCTCTCTGGAAGTCACTTTGAGGAGGAAAGGCAGTTTAATGCTCAGGGAAAACTTCTGGAAGCCAACGTCTTTGCGGTGGCAAATGGACCCAGGCCCAGCCGAGAGCTTACCCAAAGAAACCTCTCCCCTTGTCTTCCTCACTTTGCCTCTGTCTTTTTGTCCTCTCTGCATCTCCTCTCTCCAACTCACTACTTTCATGTGTTGTTTTTCACCCTCTCTCCTTTTCCATCTCTCTCGTCATCTCGCAGCAACTCCCAGTTTTATTTATGCGCTTATCTGTTCTTTTGAACCAAAGTCTTGCCTTACTGTCTAATGCTAACACACTCCTTTCCCTTGATGGCTTCACATCTGACTGCCGGAAGATGAAACAGGGAAGCTTCTTCCATCTTCCTGATTTGCAGGCAAAAAAAAAATTCGGTGGTAAACATGTTTCTAGCTGATTTAGTATCAGCAATATTACTTGTTAGAATACTGGGAAAGGAACAGAAGAAAAACTGACGGAGCTACTGAATGTGAGAGAATGTCAAAGAAAAGAGGCTGGACTGACGTTGCACACTCAGTGTTTGTGCTCGGGGTCAGGGTTTCAGCTGACAGATTCAGTCAGCGCAGGTTTTTCATACACAATTGGAAAACAACTCTGAACTGCCTTTCAATAGCAGATTAACTGCCGGTTCTATTCACGTTCTCAATCAAAGTGAATTGGCCCGGACCCTGAATGAGTCCTGAGCGTGTGTCCGCGCTCAATTAGATCAACGTCCGTTCCGTCCCGTCCCAGCATGCCATGCTTTCCCTTGGCCATCATCCAGCCCTCTCTTCCTGCTGGAGGACTGAATGGAACACCAGTCATGTCGGAGGAAGAGCTCAGACGGGCCAATAAAAGCAGCATTCCACCTCTTTCCTCTGGATATGAGCTAATGAGAGTTGAGGCATACCACACAAACAAATAAAAGCAGTTTCACTAGCCTGCACACGCTGGGGAGCCAACCATGGGTAGGTACTGTAGGAGTTAGTTAATCAGGTACAGCTGTTGTGAAAAATGAGGTGCCACTGTTGAACAGAACAGAATAAAGAACAGACACATTTTCTGCTCAGAGTGCATTACTTTTATTTCAGACAGACTCTCGACTTCAGCAAGCACTCTTTGAAAAAGTTGCTGGAGCGCAGCTAGACGACTCTCGTCTCTCAGATTGCACACAGCTATATGTAGCTTAAAAGTGTGCACGGGTGTGTCATTTTCAAACTGTATTAGTATATCTGTATTACAGAGCTAAAAGCCTGGATGCATAATGACATAATGTAGGTTACTGAGAGCTCTACCCACCCATCCCTCCAACTCCAGGTGACCAAAGTGGTCAAAACCATCACCCGCCGCACCTATCATCCAGTGACGGTGACTGACAACTTGTTAGAGTCCAGGCCTGCCACCCGGACCCCCACCCCGGTCTCCATCTCGCCCCCCAGCACGTCGGAGACAGAACCAGTAAAGGATGCCTAGCCCTGTGTGATGTTTGCTGTGTCCCCCCCCCCCCCCCCCCGGTGTTCTTCTTACATCATGCTTTTAAAGAGAAACCACATTTAGCCACTTTGGACTTTCTAACATTGCGGAGAAACTAACAATTTCTGCTTCTCTCATTCATGCAGTTGCTCTTTAAATGGGCTGAAAATGAATCACAAGCGTCACTATCACAGGCCTCTTAAAAATCTGAGTTGCTCCCTCATCCTCTCCCGCCATCCCCCTGGTCACCATGTCCATTTAACTCGCAATAAATTGAATGCCGCAGAGGTTGTGAAACGTCTTACAGAGCTGTAAAGTGGACAGTTTTACGCCTGCTGCCCTTCCCTGCATTTTTAACAGTTAGTTAAGGCCTGCGGTCGCTTCTAACCCTTTTTCAGTACGGCCATGATGTTCCACGCACACACACACACACACACACACACACACACACACACACACACACACACACACACACACACACACACACACACACACACACACACACACACATACAAGGTATATCTACATGTGCACATGTTCACATATACTCGCACTCTCCTCCATTTTAGCAATTCTCTTTTAGCCCTGTTTACCCCGCTTCAGCCTATTTCATTTCAGACGCCCAATTTGATTTTGTTCCGTGCGCAACAGTTTAACGCCTTGTGAACTTGAGCGTACATCAAAGAGTGTTTAAAGACTGTGCGATGGCTCTCGTTGCAGCCATTGCAAATCGCCTAAAAAGCTGTGTTGGTACAAGGCAGCTGGGCACGTCAAGGCTGGGCAGCCGTACTGTAGCAGTCACCGTGCTCTCCTCTCAGCTCTGACAGCCATAATAGAATAGAATAAATATAATGATGAATAAAAGGTGATAAAATTATCTGATATGAATAAAAATCATTTTGACATTATTTTCCATCTGGAAGGCTTAGGATCCCTTGTGAATATATATCGTTTAGCAAAGTCAATAAAGCATATTAACAAATGAATGTTATGTAATAAATGACATTTATTATGCCGACGTAATCGCTTCATGCAGGGGATGACATTCAGCCCTGGCCCCTGTAGTCCCCTTGAGGCCCAGAGTTAGCATCTGGACCCATGATCTGAACACCAGAACAGCCTAGTTTGGGTTCTTACCACCGTGAATCCAGGAGGATGAAAGTGAGCTTGTTATTCCTAGGTCATACATATGCTTAAGCTAATGTGAAACAAGCAAATGAGCTCTTTATTTTTAACTAGCGCAAAGCCGAGGAGGAATGGCCACCGATGTACATTACTCAGTAATTACCGTGAACATGAAGATGAACCATGGCGTTCCTCAAATAGGCTTTAGTACGGAGCACAGTGAAGATTTCTCTTTGTCTCCGCCATGTTGAACAACAGATAGGTTGTTTGTGCTTTTGCTACTCTGTTGCGAGGGTTGATGCTTTGTTGTGGTTTCTTAATATCGTTAACATGCCTTTGCTCACCCCTGATTAAAATCTAAATTATGGCATCAATGGGAAAATAAAGAAAGCATACGGTATTACAATTAAGAGGGCTGGTGTCGAAAAATGAAACCCATCAGGGGTGGGAATGAGCGGAGTGGGGTATCTTTTTTCCTTCCTTTCCCCAAGAAAATCAGAACAGCCATCTCAAGTGGCAACAAACCTCTCTGCGACACCTTGTCAGGCACAACGCAAGTTGCATCAGAACTGCATCCCCGCAGATGACTATTAATTTTCATCAACGTCATTAATTCTGAAGATGAATTTATCGCCGTGGACAAAATAGCCAATTATCGGCCACAGCAGAGTTCCATGGGCAGCAAATTGGTTTCTGTATGGGCAGAGAGCCCAGTGAAGGGGGGGGGGGGTAGCTGTCTGACAGCCTCAGAGACAGCACAGGAAGTAGACTTATTTAGCCATAGGATGAAGTGAGCGTGAGAGATGAATACATGCAGGTCTGGTTGTCACAGTCCTCCGGCTACAGAGTGTGATGCTGCCCTGTTTCCTTGGGGACATAAAGGATTCAAGGTCCAGTGGAGCTGTAGCACTTCAAGATGGCCCTGTTACAGCACAATCCAGGAGACTCAGTGTACCAAGACAGCTCCTGTGTTTATGCAATATTTCTGGTTTAGGTTTAGCTGACAGTGTTTGCCTTATAACAGATCATTAAAGCATGTCATCTTTATAATTTAGGGTAATGCCAATTGCCGACACAGGCCTTAAAATTGATCAGTTAGTATCCACCTCCATTACAACGGAGGTTCCTACCTAAGTACAGCCACTATATGTTTTTGTGGAATTTAAAATGTTGGATTGAATGATAGGAAAATTATTCGCAACCAACTTCAGCGTTAAAAACACCTACGTGTGAGTCTTCAAGAACCCATCATCTCATGAAACATAATTTGATGACAATCAAATGCACCACAGTACTCGCAGGGTTGAAAAATTGAGTACAACTAACTTTGATTGAATTAACACTAATTGACGAGTTTTCCTCTGCGTTAGGTTTGAAATGCATGTTTTAATCTTGACACCAAGAATTGACACCAAAGTTATCATTACATTTTTTCTCCCCCCATTAATCCAGTTTATTTGTCTGCCTCTTTCACTGTGTGCCATTCTAACACAGTGTCCTGATCAGACAAATAGCTCCGTTTAGTGGACGACATGTCCATGTCAGTTTAGATCCAAACGTAGGCTTCCTTTAATATCATTCTGTCCTGTGATGCCGCGCTGTCTGACAGATGTCTCTGTTCCCCGCTACAGGTGACTAAGATGGTGAAGACGGTGACCACACGGACGGTGCGCCAGGTGCCCCTGGGCCCCGATGGCTTGCCCCTGCCCGAGGGCTCGTCTCCACTGGGCAACTACACCGACTCCATTGACCGGCGCTACATGAAGAATGGAGGCTTCATCACGCCTCAAGCAACCTCCACCCTGACGCGCTCCTACAACAACTCCTACAACGATTCATACGGCGAGACACCTGAGAGCCAGTACGTCCGCCACTACGGCCTGCACGATGGCTACGCCGATTTGACGGACAACTACGGCAGCCTGTCACGCGGCGTCAACTTCCGGCCACCGCGCTACCCCTACCTGCCCAACAGCTACCGGCCGGAGAACAGCTACACGCTGCCTATTCGCAAGGATGACTACGGCCATGTGGCCCAGCCCCAGGTGCCTATGGGTAACAGCACTGTGGATCTGAACCGCTCGCAGCCCGAGCGCTTCCAGCCCGAGCCATATGGCCTGGAGGATGATCGGCGCAGCTTGGGCCCTGAAGAGGAGGAGCCGTACGAGCTGGAGCCCGACTACTCCACTGCAAACCGCCGCACCCTGCAGGGGGCCAACCGGGGTCGCACCCACCGGGAACCTCTTCGTGATGTGCCCCGAGTCAGGTGAGGATAAATGCAAAAAACTTAAAAGAGTAGATGTTTTCTTTTAAACAGGAACACACAGCCTGCCATTAGACCCCTGAGCAAAAGATATTGCGCAGATAAATCTCACGTAACAGTTGTTTTTATACATCAGCACAAGGTGTTGATGCTTAAAAGCCTGACAGATTGTGTTGAAGGATTCAGCCTACTTGCAGGAGATAATGGTTTTTGTGTAGGCGTGCGAGTTCATACTGTATACATGTCAATCTTTTTACGTTGGGCAGTGAGTTGTTCTTGATATGCATGAGTGCAGACTTTGCTTTGTCATGAGAGGAAATCATCCTGTTAAGATGTGAGAGAATAAAGAATGCTTGTCATGCTCTTGCCATAAAAAAGACTACATTACACCATGTGCAAGTAGACAGATGTCTCGTCTCCTTGAGCAACTTGCTTGAGAAAGAAGCGAGGAAAAACAAGTCTTTTATTGCTATTTTGCTGGAAATGGATAGTGAACAAGTGTTTGTGTCAGTGGTAAAGAGGCGGGAATGATTTGAGACGTGTGGAGGGAAGGAAGAGGGGATGGAGGGAGAGGAAAGGAGGCTTGAGTCAGTCATCTCTCAAAGCCTTTTTTGCGCAACCTTTGTTGAGAGGAGTATAACCCCTGGCTCCAGCCGGCAGAAAAAAAAAGCATGTTAGCCTCCAACAATAAGATCCCAAAATGGACTCTTGTCTCCTAATAGTTTCCAATCATTTCATTGCTGCCCAAAGGGAGGCCCGGAACAAATGGGTTTGACGACTTAGTGACTCTTTTTTCGAGCGGTGATCTGGAGCAGATGGATTTTTTTTTAAGTCCTCTGCACTTTTCTTCCAATCTGAGGGCAACATGTTTGAGCCTGAAGCCAGATCTAAAGGAATAGATCTAAGGGAGTCGAGAGGCAGAAGCGAGAGAGACAGGAAAGATTGTGTATTTCTGTCTGTGTTTTTTTGTTCTTTTTTCACGATCAAAGGTGACGCTAAACCCAGGTTTGCCTCCTTGTTGTCAACGTGTGAGTTTTGCGTTTTGACCCTTTTTTTAATTAAGCTTATGTACACACATGCATTCACAGCTAGCTAGGTTTAAATGTCTCTGGATTGATGTGCATGTGTAGAAAAGCTCTGAGACCTAAACACACACACACACAGTATCTCTCTCTCTCTCTTTAACACACACACACACACACACACACACACACACACACACACACACTCACACACTCACACACTCACTCACTCACTCTATATAAAAATCCACATCTTCAGAAAATGAGTCACTCCCCCATCCGCCTAGTGAGAGGCGCTTGCTGTGACAGGCAATTTGTAGCCTGCCTTACATGTGTCACAACACTGCCCTAACAGCCACATACACCCCTTCAGACACACACACACACACACACACACACACACACAACACACACACACACACTGGCGCACAGACATGTACACACACACACAGCCGCTAACATGAATGCTCTAACACAAACACATGTTTGAAGCCACTCTTGACTGACAGCTGCCTGGCTAATTGCAGCATAAAATAAATGCAAAATATTTCCTTCTGTCTTCTCTCCTTCCATCTCACCTGCACTCAAATCAGTTGACATCAAAACATCAGTATACGTTTTCTGTTACAATCAGCCCTCCCAGAATGCCCAGGCTCTCCTGTGCACTCACGATTAGTATTCTCCCAAAGAAGGGAGCGGCAACTCCAAAGTGCTGTAATGAACCTGGGAATTAAAGTGGTTTAATTACAGCTTATCGTTGCAATGCAAGCCCTCAATTATGCTCTGACAAAAATGAAGACATTTAGCACTAAAACGGCTTCCTGCATCGGCACCAAGCACATATTTTGTCACCGCCGTGGAGTCCATCACGTGCCGAGAATGATGATGTATCATTTCGCCAGTGCTGGAGTTCTTTGGATGTGTGAGCGTGCCTCACTCTCCATTAGAGCGTTAACATAGCTCTAATGTATAGCTCTAATGCAGAGGCTTCCATACACGTCAGGATGGGTCACTGCATGGTTTCATCAGTATGGAAAGGGTGTGAGTGTGAGTGAGTCATATGCTTTTTGGAACATGGTACTCATGGTTCTCCACCAAAACACCAAATGAGGGAATATCTTTTCGTCACAATTTCTGAACATATTTACTGATGTCTTTGTCATCGATCTAAATGCAGATGTCTTTATGACTGAAGCCTCTTCCGCCCTGTTTGAAGTTTATACATGCTGCAGGCCGTGCTAGGATCTAAATATGCAGTACACCTAATAGAATCATGTATTATGTATCTCCGCTCATTTACTCAGGTTTTTCTTTTATCTTCTGTCTGTAATAGTCAAGTGAAAATAATCGGAGCACATAGTGTACGTGAGAGGTAAGAGGTGAAAGTGTTTCAGGGTCCTGCAGGGTGTCATTAGCTGTGTTACCAGTCCAACATTTACGTTTGTTTTTATGTGCTGACTGTGATATATGCAGTTAAAAAAACTTTTGAAAGATGGCAGAATTGGATTGAAGAAAAAAAAAAACATTTTGACTCGAGGCGGATATTTGTTTTTTGAGAAATAGTTAAATTGCAATGCAAGACATGTTCATATGAACATTAGTCTATATTCTTCACCGGGATTGCTCCGGTGCTGCAGGAAATTCCGCCGGATGCATGTATTTTTACGTTTCCTTCCGCTTTCTTTGTGTTGGAAGGGCATCTCTTCTCCCTTTACCCTTCCATCCCTTTTCTTCCATCCCAGCCCATCATTCATGTGTGTGTGTGTGACTGTGTGTGTGTGTGTGTGTGTGTGTGTGTGTGTGTGTGTGTGTGTGTGTGTGTGTGTGTGTGAGAGAGAGAGAGAGACAGTGTGTGTCCTCATGCCAGCGTGATTAATAGCTGCTTTTGAACTCTGCTACTACAGGGGCGTCTTTAAGCCAATCTCTAATGGCTCATCTCTCCTTCGGGGACCCGCTCTGCTGCACCTGCCTACCTGAAATCATGGATCACACACACACACACACACACACACACACACACACACACACACACACACACACACACACACAGATGTACAGTAAACACACACATGCTTCACTTATCCCTTAATTGAGAGGGGGGGGGGGTCTTTCTAATCCTGTGGTGTCTGGAGGAAGCGGCCCGTAGAAGTGATCCTCCCCTCTTACTCGATTCTGCCAGGAGACTTTCACTGAGAGCCAGATACTCCGTTGATTATTATACTTCCCCTCTGTCACGTTTGAGGTTTCTCAGAAGCATCCCATAAATTATGAAAGAAACTTTTACGTGATGTCACTCTCATTTAATTTAATGAAAACAAGCAGTGGAAGCAGCGGATAATGCCATCAAAACAGCCTGCGAAATTAGAAAGTGGCAAGACATAAACACTCCAGCTCTGCTGTTTTTATTCCCTCTTTTTCTTCTCTGTCCCGCGAAGACTCTTGTGCATCATAAAACAATTATTGCCCATAATTTAAAATGAGCAATCTGCTTGGCAGGAGCAGTCAGTGAAAAGCTCGTAATCGCTGCGGAGATGTAAATGTGTACATTTGAGATGCAAACATTTTCTTGCGAGTGTCAAATCCTTTTGAGCTGATCTCCTTTCATGGGCCTGCCGAAGCAGAGGGTCAGCCACGGCCGCGATTGAAGCACGATGAAAGTAATTGACGGGAGATGAAGGGAAGGAAGAATAGCGCGGATGTGACAAAGTCCAGATGAATAGACGAGCGCTGAAGTTTGCCGACATGCACGCATCTCGTATCTACTGTATCTGTTCATCTTTTTCTTCTATTCTTTGTGTCTTAGAACAAAACAAGCACACACACACACACACACACACACACACACACACACACACACACACACACACATATGCATCCGTAGATGAACGCACAGATACACAGAAATAGCCCGGACATTTAGCAGCTCCATTAACATGAGGAAAGTGATCTGCTGTAATAATGCTCAGAGCATCGCGTCTGGCTGCGGAGAGCCCTTTCACATCCTGTGAATACACCCCTCCCTGTACACACAATGGCGCCAATTTAAATGCAAATCCTGACATTCCCATCACTCAGCCTCACGACGCCTGCTTTAGCCAAAAGCCCCGCCGCATCGGCCCAGATCTAAACGAGCCACGATCTGCACAACTGTACATCTCATCTCTCTCTCTCTGTGTGTGTGTGTGTGTGTGTGTGTGTGTGTGTGTGTGTGTGTGTGTGTGTGTGTGTGTGTGTGTGTGTGTGTGTGTGTGTGTGAGTGAGTGAGTGAGTGAGTGAGTGAGAGAGAGAGAGAGTGTGTGCAGGAAACATAGTGTGACAGATAATGAAAGAGAGAGAGATATAGTGTGCATGACAGAGATGGTGGTTACGTACGCAGCTCTATGCAACGGTGATAATGCTGAGAGTATTCTGGCCTCCATGTCATGTCCAATATCCCACAGCAATCGAAAGCGGGTTGATATCTCAAGGAAGCATTTAGTAACCACCAGCACGTGCACACATACTCATAGGCAAATTTCGCCCATTTTCTACACACTCTTTCGTGGAGCTCAGTGTTCTCGCCAAACCTCAGAGCTGAAGTCGTCCTCCATATGATGATGTGCTGTAATCAGGCTTGATTGGCCACTCCTTCCATACTGTGGTTACAGGCGGCCTGTGGAGGTTTGTGGCTCTCCAAAATGTTCCACAGAGCTGAAAAAAAAACTACTTTTGAAAGAAGAATAAACAGTGATGATAAATCAGAAAGTTTGCCATTCAGCACCGTGGTTCTTTCAATTTGGTTAACTCGCAGCATTTGCACACAGGGCCGTATTCAGCTGCGCTGGTGCCTCACTCCCATCTCTATTAATCCTCTTTCCATCCATCTGAATAGGGGATTTAGTATCTCGTTACATTGCTCGGGCAGGCGTTTTTCTCCCAGTTCATTTAGTATCGATTTCCCAGTAAAATGCACAAAGTCGTGCCATAAAAGCCAATATGTTACTGCGAGGTTTGTGTAAAAGAATAATCAACAGAGGAATACACCAGAGTCGAGGCGAGATGGCATGCAGAGCCCCCCCATCCTTTCCCAGCATGCCAGGGAAGAACTGTAAAAACACATCATTAACATAAAGCTCATTAAAATTAAAGCTCGGTCTGGAATTCCCTCCCAAACACCGGCGTTGGCCACCATTTTTCTTTTTTTTTTGTTGCACCACCAACCACCATACATCAAAGATGGTGAGAGGAGACCAGCTGGATTATGTAACAAGGATAAACAAGTCTCAAGCTGTGGGGCGTGGGGGGGATGATAAAGGCTGTGCATAAGTACGCAACCCTAATTAAATTCCTCTCCACATGTCATAACTTTTCTCAACCAAACATTCTACCATCCCTTTGGAGAACTCAGTGGTACGTGTTGAAAAAGGTTTTTTTTGTGGAAAAAGGAACTTTTAACATGTTACTCCCCTGACTCTATCCTCGGAGTTGGCCCAACAAGTGAAAAATCGTTGCTATGATTAAAGCGCCTTAAGTAATATAGTAGTAGTGATGCTAATGAGGCTAATGCTAGCAGAGAAGTCCCAGAGAGATGGTCATTAACATTTTAGCAGCTGCATGCTAGTGTGAGCAGAGGGAGCCCTGGGGCTATCACAGGGGCTCATAGTCCTCCCTGGGGGGACAGTACAGCTCTTTCCTCTGTCCCCTGGGGGGAAAAGACATCAAATCCCTTCTCGACTCTATATGGTGGCTTCCTAAAAAAAAAAAAAAAAAAAAACTCCACAAGCCTTTCCTTTGGTGTTGCCTTTGTCTCTGTTTCTTTGTGAGCTGCCTGTTTTTTCTTTGTGCAATCTTTTCCTGTCTCTCGATCATTCTCGCTAAGACTTTATGTTTGCTGATGACTGACACGTTTCCGGCTACCACCTGACAGGGAGGAATAGTAAGCGGAATGTTGCTTAGTGTATCACTCTTATTGCATGGGAATTGCCACCACTGTCCCTCTGACAGACCTGTTAATAACAGATCCAAAGCAGACATCACCTTCCC
Organism: Gymnocephalus cernua; assembly: GCA_023631565.1. Lineage (NCBI taxonomy): Eukaryota > Metazoa > Chordata > Actinopteri > Perciformes > Percidae > Gymnocephalus > Gymnocephalus cernua. The sequence continues at coordinate 25,111,135 of CM042425.1, forward strand.
TCTCTGTGCTGCACTCCTTCCCTTCTATCCTCTATCACCCACATCTTCTCACCTCTCTCTCACCCTGTCCTCTGCTTTCTCTTTCCCCCCTCATTAGTCAACTGCTCTCACCTGAGTTGGCTTCTCGCACAGTCTTTCCCCCGGCTGCCTAATTCTTCTCTGAGACAAATCTGTCTGAGTCACCCTCCATTTACCTCATCCGTCTCCCTTGTCCTCACCGTCCTCTCTCCTCTCGTCTTCCAGAGGGTACCCAGACGAAGCCATCGAGGCAGAGCTGATCGATGAGCGCCACCCCTACATCCATGGCATCTATTCAGCGCCGCTGGCCCAGCCCGAGAGGGGGAGCATGGCCAGTCTGGACCGCATGGGCGGCCGGCGCTCACCGTCCATCGACAGCATCCGCAAAGACCCGCGCTGGCGTGACCCAGACCTTCCCGAGGTGATCGCCATGCTGGGCCACCCCATTGACCCGGTCAAGTCCAACGCCGCCGCCTACCTGCAGCACCTGTGCTACGAAAATGACAAGATCAAGAAGGACGTGCGTCAGCTGAAGGGCATTCCTGTTCTGGTGGGGCTTCTGGACCACCCCAAATCCGAAGTCCACCGCAAGGCTTGCGGCGCCCTGCGCAACATCTCCTACGGCAAGGACAACGACAACAAGGTGGCCATCAAGAACTGTGACGGCATCCCGGCCCTCGTGCGCCTGCTGAGGAAGACCAATGACATGGAGGTTCGAGAGCTCATCACCGGTAAGAATAAACATATCCATATATTAGGTAACATTTTACTTGAAGGAATCTGCATAAGAGTGACATGACACTGTCATGAGCACATGACACCGTCATGACACAGTCATGACACATGAACCCTAACTCGATGAAATGGTCCAGTAGATGTGGCAGTGGGAGGCATGGCTGGGCAATAATTATCGTTTATTGTATTGGACGTGTGTCATGATGATATGCCTGTCTCACGTTCTTGGTTTACACATCTCGTACGAGAGCTTGGTGTCATGCCATTTCAATATTTATGTATGTTATTGTGCCTGCATTTTGTGTCAGAAACATATTCTTCTAATATCGTGACATTACCACGTCACCCAGTTCCACTGCAAAGGTTGCAATGAATGAAGCCTCACATACATTCATATTTTCCTTCAAACTGCCTAAAACAGATCTGTCATGCGGGTGACATTATTTATAATAAATGCTATGGATATGTCTGATTGCATTCCACCAGTCAGACATCATTTACAATTGCCTTGCCATGTCTAAAGGGTTCTTATATTATGCAAACTCAACTCCTTCACTACAGTAAGTATAGAAGTGCTGCTTTGAAGCCTTTTAAGCTGATATGATAATATCTTAGTATGCCAGTCCTTTCCAATCACTGGCTGCATACTTCCCATCACTTATATATTCTATCCAGGAATATACTGGGTTGGCTGCCATAATCCCATACTCTGCATAGTAATGCAGGGCTGAGTCATACTATATTAACAAGCAGAGTTTTTTGTGTATTTTCCACGCGTTTTGTTTTTTTCCAGCAGTATTCACAGTGTGATTTTTTTCCATCGCAGACCCCTTACATTATTTGATAAGTTTGTGCCCCCAGGCATCCAATATGGAAAGATACAGTACTTGCCGAATTAGCATAGAATTTTGTAACTCCCCATATACTAGTGAGGAGAGATATCAATGCATTCAAAGCTGTAATTAGTCATTATTTTAATTCTAGTGAAGACACATTTTGAGTAAGTTGTCTTGGAGATGGCTCTTCTTACCACTTGTAAAAAGAGTAACAAACGTCAATGAGCCAATTAGTCGTTCATCAAGCCATTTTCTTTTAATGGGGGGGGGGGGGGGGTCACAAAGATCACAGTCAGGATTTAGAACAAACATTATGTGATTACTTTATTACACTGTACTGTAAGCAGAAAGAGGCCGATAGAAAGTGAAATGATTCTCCATAGAAAAGCAGGTGGCATGTGAACATTGATTCTGGAGGAAAAAGCTATTAGCTGCAATGTGTAATGAAATATGTTTTAATTCCTTTAAGAGGAGCTATTGATTCAAACGCCATGGTAGGGTTTTTTTCTCCTTGACCTGGTAAATGTCTACTGGAGAATACAGTGTGTGTGTGTGTGTGTGTGCGTGCGTGCGTGTGTCTTTCCAAGTGCTCAACTAATCCCCAACATGATTGGTTTGACCTGACACACTCTGGCTGGTATGCATGCACGCTTTGCCATCGGAGAATGTTTTCAGTGCACTCGTGTGAAAAAAGGGGAACCACTTAAAGGTAAGGTACTTGACCTTTTGTGAACCCGCCAAGTGTAAAATACAGTATATTTACCACCACAAGACATGAAAGGGGTTGCTTTTGAGCTAAATTTACATTTTAGGGAAGGACAAGTTTTAAAGCTGGGCCTTGGCAGCTGTACATGTTTTCATTTTAACTGGATGTCATGCTCATGTGAAGATCTGCAGGCATTTCAATATTGCCGGCTTCAATCCAGAGGTGGTCATACCAGTCTGTGTGTGTGTGTGTGTGTGTGTGTGTGTGTGTGTGTGTGTGTGTGTGTGTGTGTGTGTGTGTGTGTGTGTGTGTTCGCTGTGACAGAGATGTCGCGGTGAGCGATGACTGTGCCGCAGCAGAAATGATTGCCTTTACAGCACCGTGTTGCTCCCCATCGTAGCTAAAAATAACCCTGCACCACAAGACAAGGAGGACAGAATGGAGGGAGACTTTTAAAAAAAATGGCTCCTCTTTCCCTCTCTCACTCATTATTCACCCTCCCTCGTTCAATCAAATTTTTTCTCTCCATTCATTATCTACACCCTCACTGATTTTCTCTCTCTCTCTCTCTCTCCCTCTCCCTCTCCCTCTCCCTCTCCCTCTCTGTCTCCAGCTTTAGGTTTCCATTGCCAGTGCTCTGGCCCCAGTGAAAACAGGCTAGTCACAATGCAAGCTCAGCTTACAGCCTCAGCCCATGTGGCTAGAATTGGCCGTGTTTTTCTACAATTAAATATGGGTTATAAATATAGGCCCCTTTTCTAAGTCCATATGTTTTAAGAGTTTCGCTGTTGGAGTTTGTGCGCTGTCCCTGTAAAACCACAGAGAGCTCTGTTTTCTGCAGGGGGAAACGGGTTACGTGGAAAGAACCAAGTGGTTTTATTTTCCAACACGCAACAAAGACGGACCAGTCCATATTTTTAGAGCTGTGTAGCATTCAGAGTAATTCTATTTTTCCTCCCGGTAGGCTCTGGGCTGTTTGTGCCCTCCAGCTATTCTCTCTCTGGAAATGTAGATTATTAAGTGGATTTGTCTCCTGTTTATCCTGCAGGAGATGTCTGAGTTTTGTGGAGTGCACTCAGGCAGGTGCTTACTGCTCGCCTTTGTCGTTTGAATGAAAAATGCATATAGAGCCAGTTGGCAGGCCTTGAAGCTAGACGATTGTGTGATGTCTGTGTAAATTTTAAAATAATATATACAGCACGATTTAGAGGATGGTTTGGTCTAGAGCACCTACATGTTTTTCTTTAACATCAGAGCCTCGGAGAACTGAAACATTACACAGGGCCCGAATGATCACCTGTGGGGTTCAAGCAACCAGCAAACAATAATTAGTTTTTGATTATTTTATTTTTTCTATTTGATCTTAATGAAAATTCCCTTAAACCTGCATGAAGTGATTTTCTTTTCTCGTGTTTGTGGCTACCCAATATCTTTAGGCTCTCGTTGGGTCTTCAACAATTCCTGTGGGTAATATCTTTTATTTATTTTTAAACATGTATTTATTGAGTTTTTCTACATTTGACAGAGAAAAACAGTACAACAAGGCACATAACATAAAACAGAAAGGAGACCAAAGATCAAATGTAGTAGCTGTAGTACCTACACTCATGAATCTGTACATCCATAGGTGTATGTTTACACGAAAAACATACAGCCGTTGTTTAGCTCAACACCGTATAGCACAGATGGCACACTACAGAAGTATTAGAAGTATGTTATCTTATTTGGACAAAAAAAGAAAAGAAAAAACACCGCTCAGTCCAGCTAGTTATTTCATTCATTATATTTCATTTTATTATTCATCTCGAACAATCAACAATGTTGCAAAACAAAAGAAAACAACTAAAACCACAAGATAAAAAAAATAAAAAATAAAAAAAGGATTAGTTCGAGAAGGAGCAGGCGGAAGCAAATGCCTTATTTGGTCCTGCCCCTATTTCACAAATCATATTAATACAAAGCAAATAGATATGCAAATACAGCATACAATTATATACAACAATATACAACGATACCTTTACATTACAATTCCATTCCTTGTGTTCCAGTCTATTAATTTCTGTATTGGTCAAGTAAGGATTTCTTTAATTTATTTTTGAACTGAATGATATTATAGTTCTTTTTGATCTCATTGTTCAGTCCATTCCATAGGGTCACCTGACTCCTGTTTTCGATATAGTGTTTTATCCAGTTAAAGGCCACACCCCTTATTCCATACCTTTCCAATTTTTTTAACAAGATTTCATGATCTACAGTATCAAAAGCTTTTTTCAGCTCAATGAAAATCCCCACTGCATAGTTTTTATTTTCAATACAATTTGTTAATCTTTCAACTAACTCAATAAGTGCCATAGACGTTGACCTACCACATCTGAATCCATACTGACTGTCCATTAGTAAATTGTTTCTGTCAATGAAATTATCTAACCTTTCAACAAATAGTTTTTCCAGTATTTTTGAGAATTGAGAAAGCAAGGATATCGGTCTGTAGTTATTGAAAATATGCAAGTCACCAGATTTATACAATGGGATGACTTTATCTACCTTCATCTTATCAGGAAAAACGCCAGTGTTAAATGATAGATTATATATATATATATATATATATATATATATATATATATATATATATATATTATAGTGGGTCAACTATCCAGTCTATTACTTTTTTTACCAGAGACATATCAATGTCATTACAATCTTTGGAAGTTTTATCACTCCAACCATCCACATCCATATTGTTATCCTCAAGGAAATTGAAGAAGACGCTCCAAATTTTCCTAAACTTGTCAAGCCTATGTTTTGTTGTGTAACGTGGGTAATATCTGGCTCTTTTTAGCTGCGATATGCACCACTATGTTCACCAGCTAGTCGCTAACGTTGTCCGTTTGGTGCACAGCAGGTAGTGCACGTGAGACAAAAACAATGAGGTGGAAGACAATAAAATGCTCTGAATAGCTGAGGGGAACTGTCGGATGGGGTTGTTACTACCTGCGCCCCCTTTCACGTTACACATTTCCTCTTTAGTGCTGATTTAAGCAGAATGTGTGTATTAGACCCTGAAACCCGTAATACTGCCAGTGCTATTATTGGCACGAGCACTGTAGCTCTCATTGATGACTAGAGTAAATGTAAATTTTTACAGCAGTAGAAAAACTATTTGGAGAGTTTAATTGTGCTTTGATACTATAGTGGTGAAAATGTTCCATCACCTCCTATAGTAGAACTAAGCTATATAGTAGAAGTCATTTTGGCATGTCATAGCAGGAAATGCACAGGTGTGATTAATTGCATTAATTAGTAATGGCTGCATTCTATTTAGGTGCCCCAATTCCTGGCCTCTGATATTTTTCATCCCGGCTCGCTTGAGCGGCTTACAGAGACACTTGGTGGGACTTACAGTAGCCATCGTAAGTGTTATTAATTACACCTGTTCTTTTCCTGCTATGGCGTCTCCAAATGTCTGCTGGGAAAAAGGTCCATCAGTACAGTAAGTCTCAAGGCAAAAGCAGGAAATGTATTTTTTACTTAGAATCAAACATGACAGAAATAAACCCAATACAAGACACACAGTTGGTCACATTTTATTATGTGACCCTGAACTACTCCCAACACAGGGGCAGCAAACAGACATTTGCTTTTAAATCAGCTGTTGGACAGTGAAGGACACTGAAAGGCAGTGATTGCTCTACTGTATTAATATCTAATCAGGAGAACACTGGAATCTGGAGAATACAGATTGAATTAGCAGTCCCACCTCTGTTATGGTCTCTGTAATCTTACACATGCATGTGATGCTGCATTAGAAATGATCCAAATCAAAGTGTTGGCACAGATAAACTGGTGTAGCACTCACTGATCAACGAGTCTTCAGTAAGTATGTGATCAAACAAACTGCATCGTGTCAATCAAGCTGTCTGTTATAAAAACAGAACAGTTACAGTATGGCTCAGTATACTGGCCTCAACACACTTTCAACATTTATATGCCGTGTTCCCTTCATGTGTGTTATATAGGACATACACACACATATACAGTGTGTGTGTGTGTATTATATATATATATATATATATATATATATATATATATATATATACACTTAGGTGGGAATAGTGAAGTCATTTCCGAGAAGGGCAACATACCTGAGGTTCCCCACTGTGAACTCACAACCTGTTCATCATTGGCGTGCGTGTGTGTGTGTGTGTGCGTGCGTGCGTGCGTACGTGTGCATGCGTGCATATTGCACAATTCGCCTAGCCCTTCCTAACTCATTTCATTAGCTGCTTCCTGGGGATCGACCTCAGCGCCCTGCCTGATGGTCCCTCTCAAATACATGCACACACACATAAATCTTCCATTTCTCTTATTTTAGTGGACGTTCGCCATAGCAGACAACAGAGTGAGTCCACTTACTGAGGCCTCCTCCTCTTCCTTATTTAGCCCTGAGAGTGTGATGGATGGCATAGGGGGTGAGGAGGAGAAGGACAGGAGGAGGAGGAGGAGGAGGAGGAGAAGGAGAAGCGTAATGGGCAGAACTAAATGAATAGCCCTGCGAGAAGAGCAACATGCCTGCCAGTGGTGCCTGGAGAATTTAATTAGCCTCAGTCTCTGCTCCAGACCCATTCCCAGTCTCTCCAGCCCTCCCATCCAGGTATCAGAGAGAGGGGGATGCAAAGGAAAAAGACGGAATAAATAGAGAAACAGGAGGTAATGTTTGGTTAATACTCAGCTCACAACTTGTCTCCGTTGCTCCCGTCTTGTCATTTTCTTTGACAAATACACCGACACTGTTTGGATCTAAGCATTGTTGGGGCATGTCAAGTTATTACAAATCAAAACTGTCTACTTGTGGCAATAAATGATTGAAGAGGCAGGTAATAATGTTCAACTTTCCCTGTAGCTCGATTGGATTTAAGACAAAGGAAACAGAGGTGAATCACAGATTTATGGGAAAACGCAAGCACAGCTGAAGATTGTTGCTACATATCAGATCAGATACATATCAGATTCTTCATAAGCCTTTCCTACACATTTTCTTCTTCAAGGAAATGGAAGCATAGCATATACAAACATTCTCGGAAGTCTTTGGAGATGTGGATGAATGTGTTCTATTTACAGGAATATAGCACAACATATTTGACTTGTTTCACATATAATATTCTGCTTTCCTTCACCACCAACTTAACCAGACTCTTTACCCCTTTAGAACTTTTCTCAGCAGTTAAACAACATTAATAAACCAGAAAGGAATAACATTTTTAGATCTTGAAAGCAGTTTGACTTACAGTAGTTATCGAAGGTCATGGTAAAGTCTCTGAGTTTTATATTATGGCCTTGCTGGGAATCCTGACTTTATTTAGATAACAAACTTGGTTGAACCATGACTTAATGATGTTGTAGAGTACACTATTCGTTACCAAGTAGTCTTGCAATGCCAGACCTTCCTCCACAGTGCTGCGGAGGACGGTCTGGCGAGTCCACACAGCATTCCGGGATGGGAGAAAAACGTACTCTGGTTTATTGGCATTTCTTTAAACCAATCACAATCGTCTTGGGCGGCACTAAGCGCTGGGCGGAACAACGGTTCCTCTGCAAAACAGCCTCGGGAAGGATCTTGTTTCGGTGCAACGTGTGTACGTTCAAAAGCTGTTTTAGTTGTGCAGCAGAAAACTCAGATTGGACAGATATTCTAGCTAGCTGTCTGGATTTAACCTGCAGAGATCTGAGGAGCAGTTAACTATAGTCCTCATAAATCCACCCAATCCATATATATATATATATATATATATATATATATATATATATATATATATATATATATATATATATATATATATATATATATATATTAGTGCTGTCAAACGATTAAAATATTTAATCGCATTAATGTCATAGTTAACTCGCAATTAATCGCACATTTTCATCTATTCTAAATGTCCTTTGATTTCTTTTTGTGTCATTTTTTCTCTTTTTAATCCTCTTATCAACATGGAAAAGTGGATCAGCTGCTTTGTGCAAATGTTTTTTTTAATTGAAAACATTGGCATATACGTAGTGTTCATTTTCACACTAACATTCACACTTGGAGCTAATAATCTGTCACATAATGTAACACTGTTACCTCCATTTTCCATTGCAGATAGTACTGCCTCATAGCGACTATGGTTTCCCCCGATTCATTTCCTGGTTCTCCTTCTCCATAAACAACGTAAAATCAAGGAGAGGGTTAACTTTTCCTGCTCCAGGTTTCCCACCGTGGTCAGAAAGAACAGGGGAGACACTTTGTTTCTCTCACTGACTGTAGAGTCACTACTCGCTTGCTCCGAAGCTAATCGCCGTCACGAGCCTACAAGCTATGCGGCTCGCAAGCCGGTTTTGTTTCCGGTCTGCGACCCGCCCTTCAATCACTACTATTGGCCAGGCGTCCAAGGTAACGTAACCCCATTTGTTCAGGTCCTATCCCCTGACCAATCCACTACCCTAACCACTCGAGGTGAAATGCCTAACCCCAACCAATCGAGCTGCTTCGTAGGGCGGGACATGGCGTGGCCATAGACAGTTAAAGAAATGGACTAACAGATCCAACAGATCCCGTTGCTCTCTCTATGCGTTAATCGTGCGTTAAAAAAATTGTCGGCGTTAAAATGGGTTTGCGTTAACACCGTTAATCAGTCCCTCCAGAAAAACGCGATTATGCGATCGCAGAATTCAATGCATAATCAGCAAAAGTCCGCATATTAATGCGGGGGCCGCATTTTTTCAAATACTCCGCACTTTCGCCGGATAAATTGCCGATTTCCGCGCAAAATATGCGGGGCTTGCATGATTTCATAATCCCCGCATTTTCGTTGCAAAAAAGTCACATATATCTCAGCAGAAAAATGAAAAATGTTGCGTTTACTTCACACAAGAGCAGCCATTTTCCCCTGTTGCCATGGGAACGTTATGAAGTGACGTAATTTCACCTACTGAGAACACGGTGTTGGGGGAATCACTTCTTTTCTCTTTTTCATCAAAACGCAGTTTTTGCAAGTTCCCGCAAGTTCCCGCAATTTTTGCAAGTTCCCGCATTTTCATCGCATAAAATGGCATAAATATCCCGCATATTCCATCGCATTTTTTAAGAAAACGTGCCGCATAATCAAGGATTTTTGCCCGCAACAATCACAAAAAAACTCCGCGTTTTTCTGGAGGGACTGGTTAATGGCGCGTTAAACTGACATATATATATATATATATATATATATATATATATATATATATATATATATATCATGCACTCCTACCCACATCCACGTCTCTCCAATCACATGAAGGCAATCAGATTAGAGAAGTCTTTCTAAAAAACGCCTTGTATCAGATGACTCTTCCAGGCTAATTAGGAGATAATGCTGTGATCATTAATTGCCTATTAAATACAGGTGTGTTCACTTCTTCACTTTGACCTGAGGAAGACCATCTGTGGTTGAAACGTTATATCAGTAATGTCCACACATGAAACAAAAGCAGTTTGTCTTTTTTAGTTAGTTAGTGCACAATTTGGTCTCTACTTGTGTGTCTCCGGCCACAGCAGTGAGCATGACTAGTTAAATTAAGGAAAGAATGTGTAACTGTGTGAATGTGATCAGGGTGTTCCCGTGAAAAGAGAGGCTTCCTCTCAGCGAAAACAAACAAAAAAACGCACACCGTTAGCTTGAATATTTACATTACGACAGAAAGCAGGAGTAGTAGTAGTTTTGAAGATATGCTGTGTGTATACTGTACATTAGTCACCTTTTTAGCATGAACTTACTGCTAGGGCTGCCACTAAGGATTATTGTCATTGTCGATTAATTTGTCGAATTATTTTCTCGATTAGTTGTTTGGTGTATAAAACGTCAGAAAATGGTGAAAAATTCTAAAGTCTAACATGACGTTTTTTTTCTTCTGTTCCACAACTCGAAGATATTCAGTTTACTTTCATAGAGAAGTGAAGAAACCAGAAAATATTCACATTTAAGAATCTGGAATCAGAGAATTTTGACAATTTCTTCTCAAAAGATTTTGATTATCAAAATAGTTGTCCATGAATCTGTGCAGCTCTACTTACTGCTCTCTGTCAGCTCAGTGTCAGCACGGTTCTCTGATGTACTGGCTTCAGACCAGCCTTCACAACCGGAGCCCGCTGCGTCTGTTAGCTGCTTGCGCTATGGTCGGGCAGCCACAGCCATAATGTTAACGTTCCTCCGGCTGTAGCTTCAGCCATGCTGCTTTCAAGCAGAGTCATGTGGAGGCGTGGCTGCGGTCGGATAACAGAGCGCCTGCAGTCCTGGGACCAGCTGACCACCTGCCTCTTTACAGATCATGAAGGCATAAAATAATAAAAGAATACAAGTAGCGTGATGAATGCAACTAAATGTAGGTGGAAGTCATGATTTTTCTATAAAAATCTACTCGAGTACGAGTAAAAAGTATGCTGCATTAAAACTAGGGCTGTGTATTGGCAAGAATCTGGCGATACGATACGTATCACGATACATGGGTCACGATTCAGTATATTGCAATATTTTTCGATACTGTGCATAAGGCGATATATTGGGACTTTTTTAAAGTATCATTTTAGAAAAACTAATATTTAAAAACAGACATGATGTGCATAAAAGTCAAAGAAGTTTACTTTAGGTAAACAATTCAGTACACAGAAAATCAAAGTTTGGGATTGTGGTTCTTAGTGAGCAAATGTTTATATGCTAAAGTAGGCCAAACTTCAGCCACAGCTACGTTGTTAGCTTCTAGCTTCTTCAAGTCAGGCACTGCTAGGCACTGTTAGGCAAGGACAGTAGTGGTGCGTCTCAGCATAGCCATCTAGCGGTATGGGGTTTAAACACAATAAACGTGAGCCACTGTCTTATATGAATATTTTTGCGCGTAAACCAAAAAAAAAAAAATATATATATATATATATATATATATATTGCGTTTTTGAAAATCAATCCAGTATTGCTAAATAAAATATTGCGATACTCAAGTGTATCAATTTTTTTCTCACACCCCTAATTAAAACTACTCTGACAAGTACAATTTACTCAAACAAGTCACTTAAGTAAATGTAACAGACTAAATGTAACTCGTTACTAGCCACCTCCAGACAGAATCCTGACAGCTTTTCTTTAACACCAGCCTGAACAAACTACAGCAGCAGTTTAGAGGCGCGTTTCATCTGCAGCATGTTACAGAAATAAAATGAAGGCTTATCAGTTCCCAAGCAACTCGGCACCTCTTTCACTGGGGATCACTGACAATATGTCATTATTTTTAAACTGTTGGCTGCTGTTTGTCTGATTTGTGACTTCACAGTTTGAATGTTTTGAGGGGCCACATATTTGACAGCTGCCATTCCTATCTGTCAGGAGGACAGTAATCTAACAAATACTAACGCCGTCCAGATAGTCCAGAACACAATCTAGATAGTCAAGGTGTAAGCGTTGTCATCACAGTTGCATCCCCAGCCCACCTTGCTCTGACAAGCTGACAGGAGGACAGCAAATAGACCAAACCTGATACAGAGTCACTGGCCTGAAACAGTGGCAGGACGCGGGATGGAGATCGTCACTTCCACGGCACTCTGTCATTTTAACTAACATTGTGTCTGTGGGCTGTACGGCTGTCGTACTTGATGGATCACAGCCCCACCCCACCTCCATGCCTTTTCCTCCCCTCTGGCATATGTGATCAGTGTGGAGCAGACTGATTCTGAGCTGAGCAGTGTTTCAGCTGGAATACTGGAGGTGATAGAGAACAGCCACAGAGAGAGGGGAGAGGAGAAAGTTTGCATGGTTGGTGGTATGTTTTGCGTCAAGACTCAGGTATCTCTCTTCACTTTGAAGTACCGAGTGTATGATCCTGTTTTGCTTATGCACACGACAAGTCAAAGATAGATGCTGGTATATTGTACGTTTTATATACAGAAATACTGTTCTAACCATGTTAGATGTCGCGTTGTGATGTAAAACAACACTCAACATGCATGCTGTAAATTACAGGCATCCTGCACCATTTAAGGTATAGTAAGTAGTGCTGTCAAACGATTAAAATATTTAATCACGATTAATCGCATTAATGTCATAGTTAACTCACGATTAATCGCAATTAATCGCACATTTTTATCTATTCTAGATGTCCATTGATTTCTTTTTGTCCCATTATTTTTTGTCATTTTAATGCTCTTATCAACATGGAAAAGTGGATCGGCTTGCTTTGGGCAAATGTTTTTTTTTTTTTTATTGAAAACAACATTGGTATATACGTAGTGTTCAATTTCACACTAACATTCACACTTGGTGCTAATAATCTTTCACACAATGTAACACTGTTACCTCCATTTTCCATTGCAGATAGTACTGCCTCATGCCTGAGGCGAGCATGGCTTGTCGTCATAGCGGCTATGGTTTCCCCCGACTCATTTCCTGGTTGTCCTTCTCCATAAACAACGTAAAATCAAGGAGAGGGTTAACTTTTCCTGCTCCAGGTTTCCCACCGTGGTCAGAAAGAACAGGGGAGACACTTTGTTTCTCTCACTATGACTCTAGAGTCGCTACTCGCTCCGAAGCTAATCGCCGTGACGAGCCTACAGTAGCTACAAGTGTGTGTGTGGCCGGCCACGCCAAGACCGCCCTTCAATCACTACTATTGGCCAGGCGTCCAAGGCAAGGCAAGGCAAGGCAAGGCAAGGCAAGGCAGCTTTATTTGTATAGCACTTTTCAGCAACAGGGCAATTCAAAGTGCTTTACATGAAGACAATTAAAATACAAGAATAAAAGTTACAGTGCAGTTTAAGAAATTAAACATTAAAGAGCAGTTAAAAACAGTTAAAAATATAAAAGCAGATAAAATAAGCAACGAAAGTATAAGAAATGGATAGTTAATTAATAGATAATTTGTAGTTAGTTTATAGTTATAGTTATCCAAGGTAACGTAACCCCATTTGTACAGGTCCTATCTCCTGACCAATCCGCTATCCTAACCTTAACCACTCGAGGTGAAATTCCTAACCCCAACCAATCGAGCTGCTTCGTAGGGCGGGACATGGCGTGGCCATAGTGGGATTCGTAATTTTGCCTGGCTAGAGCCGAAAGAACGTTAATCGATAATCGTTAATGCGATAAAAAAATTGTCGCCGTTAAAATGGCCCTGGCTGTGTAAATGGAAAACAACCACAAAGGAGTGCACGAGCCACAAAACACTATTCCAGCCAATCAGCAACAGGCACCGACAGTTGATGGTAGGGGCGGGTGTATCTGCGGCAGTTTGTACCTGAGAATAGGGGGCTTTGACTCGGGTACAGGGCACCGCGAGCTGCCGGTCGTTTTGGCTTACATTACGGTTAACTTTAGGCAACAAAAACTGAGTGTTACGTGGCGACAGCAGTTAAGTTTGGTACCAACACATCTTGTTAAGTTTAGGAAAAATATTGTGGTTTGGATCAAAACACTCCCAAGGAACACGCATTCCCGGGGTGAAAGTCTTCTGTTTTCCCCTGGAAAGCGAACTCTGCTCCCGGCTTGAACGCGCTGTATTTTATGACAGTTCTTTAAGTAATAAATGGAAAGCATTTAAAACATATATATATATATATATATATATATAGTCTCCCCTTTTTTGTGCTGATCCGAAAATTGATCCAGTTCGGGACTCAAAACACATTGGGGGGGTTGAAGAAAACAACAAGACACCACAAAATAGGCCATTTAAGTGAAACTCCCACCGTCGCACAACCCTGCAGCGAATCGCCTGATCGCTTGCTTTGGTCTGAACGCACCCTCAAGCTCACATTGCTCCTTGTGTGTTGACTGCATGTCGAATGTTTTTTGTCACAACTAAAGCTGATGCTAATGACACAGCGACAGAGGTAATCAAGCTGTGTCAGCCTGGCAGGCAGGCATGAATGCTAGCTTGGCTGTCATCATACCAGAGTACACACACAGGCCACAAGAGAGCATGTGTTGTTAATGTGATTCATGCCTGGATGCTGATAACTTCCTCTCATACGCTGCCATGCATGTGGTTGAAATAAATGACAAAGTTGACCCTGTAAAAATGAGTGTGGAGAAAATATGCTGCAGGGAAGGAGCAGGTGTTTTACTAAAAATAATAGTTTGGAGGGGCTAAATGTCAAATAAGAGTTTAAAAGAGCAATGATCACAGTGTACATTATGTTTAAAAGACCAAACAACAGCATAAGATTGTTATGTTTTAAGGCATAAGGCTTCCTTGCTATTTTGGACCTAAACATCACAACTTGTTAACTTTTTTTTTAAATTTAGATTTCACTGTGTTGGGTCATTCATTAGCTATCAACTCCTAATTCTCAACAGGGTAACATTGGCTGTCTCACTCCTGCGTACATGCAGATATGTTTAAATACATGTGCTGGAGACTGCCCATTTCTCCGACGCTCCATTGTTCCGAACTCTCAATACAGCCCACTAGTCCGACGTCCCTTTGGTGGCAAAATCACGAATCCCACTATGGCCACGCCAAGACCCGCCCTACGAAGCAGCTCGATTGGTTGGGGTTAGGCATTTGACCTCAAGACTGGATAAGGTTAGGATAGCCGATTGGTCAGGGGATAGGACCTGTACAAATGGGGTTACGTTACCTTGCGTAAGCATGGACGCCTGGCCAATAAATGCTATTGAAGGGCGGGTCTTGGCGTGGCCATAGTGGTAGTCGTAATATCGCTGGTGGACGTCGGACTAGTGGGCTGTAGGACCAAAGGGAATTTTAACATAAACAAATAGAAGATTACCAATCTGATATCTCTGCTAGTCGCCAATTTTAGACTCTTCCTCTGAGTCTGGGTCTGACTGCCGTGGCAGATCCAGAATTTCCACTTTAAAGGTGAACAGTATTTTTTACATTTGACTTCAAAACGTGTCTGGAGGGGGACTTTCATAGTGGGCTAAGACATACTGTATGTCAAGTAACAAGTGAAACACTGTGACGGGATTTCCACCCATGGATAAAGGTAGAAGTACACTAGGCCTACAACTACAGTACGTGTATGTGTGTGATGTCTCAAGCAATACTCACAAGTGTACTTTGTACTGACGAACCACTGACTCAACACACACATAGGTTGACCCATGGGTAGGTCTAGGTAAATAACAATATGCACCATTGGCAGAAAACCAACAGTAATACTGGTGCAATGTATCAGTCAGAGCTTCTATTATGCTGATGTAAGAACATTTGATGTTTCAGTAACACCTCAGCTTGTTTTCGTCCAAGTTTAACGTACCATGAAAGTGCTGGGGAAAAAAATAATCAATTTTTGAATTTGTAGAGGTATGAAATTTACAGTAAACGCATGAAGCACAAAATTAAACCAGCCTTCGTTTAACAATGTTATTACCTGAACATTGATTGTTTAGGGCTTAGGGGACACTTTGCCCTGAAATCCCCCCCCCTCAGGCAATGTTTTACTCTCAGGACATGTTCTGTTCCCAACAAGCTCTGTTAATTAGGTGGATAGTTTGAGGTAGAGTGCGATGCTGTTGATGGTCATACGAGGCCTGGGTCTATAGGGATCTATAAGGAGTACATTTCGTCAAATTACAGCAGATCATCCACACTGTCCATGTTAAATATCCCCACTGCATTCCCAGTCCCATAAATAGATCTGTTTAGCCCACAGGATTATATAAAGTTGTCTTGAGTCTTTAGTGTGTGTTCAATATTCTGTATCCCACTAAGGATTTGTGTGTAAAAGCGGCCCAGAGTGGAGCCACACCTCAGCTTACACATGTAATAGTTTCCCAGTAAGATACTGGTAGCCTGGTAGTCTCTGACGCACAGGAAGCCAGTCTAGTCACCAACTCAAACCACAGGGGGAATGGAGTTTTTTTATTTATTTATTTTTTTTAACTTGGTTATATAATACGGTTACTATAGAGATGTGACGGAGAGGGGCTTAAGTGCCAAAGGTCATGTGCTGCATTCAAACTCAAAAGATCACAAGAATACAGTATGCGGATTAATGAGTTCTTTTCCTTTTGCGATGTCTTATTGAAGGAAAACTGTTTTTTCCAGACACAACCACACCAGAAGGACTAAATCTATTTTTAGCTCGGGCCTGTCGGCCGAGACTTTTTTTTTTTCTTCTTTTCTTCCTGTGTGCAGAGAGCATGATTTAACAGAGGAAATATTGACCATCTGGGAAATGTACAGAACAGGGTTTGGCCGTTTCTTTCTGCTCTGCTAATGGCCTGTTATTGCGGGGCAACAGGGAATCACAGTGCATCAGTGCATCTATACATGCAGTCGTGCACAGTGCACGTGTCTCTCGTGTCTGTCGCGCAGTGTCACGAGCTCTTCTGCGCGTGTGCGAATGTGTGTTTGTTTTAACTTAAGTTAAGTTTTTTAAGTTTTTTTGGACTAAAGGTTTTCAAACTGTGAGACGTGGAAGATTGACGAGAGGCAAAGAAACTGTGAGGTGAAAGGGACAGGAGCAGGCCGGTGTTCTAAAAAACAACAGAAAGTTGGTTATTGTAGTTTGGCTCGCTGATTTGGACCGTTTACCAACACAGTCAGATGTCCCAGGCAGCCGCAGTGGCTGTGACACACAGCTCACGGAGGAAATTAGGGGACTTAAAATCATAACTCAAAAAAAAAATATGAACAGACAGACTGGATACTGGAATTTTTTTTTAGATTCAATAGGGCTTACACTTTGAGAATAAATGTGCATAAATCGGCTTAGAAATCAATGAAGAAAAGGGGCTCCTTATATCTCCAGAACTTCCCCGATAAACATTATGATTGAAATTTTTCTTATCAGAGTATCAGAGTGCTCCAGGGATCATTGTGTACATCCATGGGTACATCGGCAACTAATTTGGCATACTTTTATTGGTGGTATTAGTGTCAGACTTTGTAAACCCCTACTTCGGACTAACCGATCTGCAGATCAGAATGTCAGCTTAATGCCTGGATGTAAAACGTGAAAAGAAAGAGGGCGATAAGTGATGAGAGACCTGGGGGATGGGTTCATATAAACAGAAACTCAGGCCCGGTCATCCATGGGCTTCAAAGTTTCTTTCTTCTTTTTCCGCCTCGCTCCAGATCTTCCATGTGTCTGAGTGAAAACCCATCAGATGCTGATGCTCAAACGCAGCATTTTATTTTTGTGGGGTTGGCTGCCTGGCTACGCTGCCAACAAAAAATCCTCCTCTCTGCTTTGTCTGCCTGCCTGCCTGCCTCTCTTTTGCGAAACCTCAGGATGAACATACCCAGCTCAATTTAGTTTAGAAGTATAAAATAGGCTTCCTTGTTACAGACATGTTCTGGAAAACAGAAAATGCTCTTTCTCCTGCTTGGATTGTTAAGAGCAAAAATAGAGGAGGTGATGGATACACACATGTAATAGAGAAATAACATAAAGCACTGTAAGGTTACTGTAACCTTGCTATTCCTTTAGCAATATTATGAGAATATTATAGAAACATCTTAGTAATATACAGGTCTGCAGATGGCTTCAATAAACTCAGTATTGATTACAACATAGTGATAGTCAGCTAAGTCCTCATGGGAGAATAATACAACTAGTAAGTGTTTTTTTAATATAGTGCAATATGGCCATTTGATATCATTAAAGGGCTACTGAAAACCAATTCTGTTTTATTATTTCTTTCAAATGTGGTGTTCTGCCAATCTAGATGTGGTTTCAAGTGCAAAATTGAGTGTGTTTGGCTGCTGTACAGCTGTCCTCCTTATCACTTTCTGTCTACTGTACACATTCTCTTTATCTCTTCTCCCTTCTCCTTCTCTTATTCCTCTTCTATCCTCCCTATTTCTCCTCATAATCCCCCTTGATGTGTCCTGTAATTTCTCTGGTCTTCTCCTCTCTCCTCTGCTTACTGCAGGAACCTTGTGGAATCTGTCGTCCTATGAACCCCTGAAGATGGTGATCATCAACCACGGCCTGCAGACCCTGACCAACGAGGTCATCATCCCCCACTCTGGGTGGGAGCACGAGCCAAACGAGGACTCAAAGCCCCGCGACGCCGAGTGGACCACCGTCTTTAAGAACACCTCCGGCTGCCTCAGGTAGGGTTAGCCCATTCGTACTAATGTAGTTGTAACTGAATTTAGTCATGAATTGAGAGAAGTACAACCCCAAATCAGAAAAAGTTGGGACAGTATGGAAAACACAAATAAAAAAAGAAAGTAGTGATTTCTAAATGTACTTTGACATGTATTTCATTGCAGACAATACAACAGCACATCATTTAATGTGTTCCTCATGATTTGTATTGTTTTTGTTTCAAAAAAACAAAATTCTTATTTTGGTTCTTGCAACACATTTCAAAAAAAGTTGGAACAGTAAAGCATTTACCACTTTGTGATGTTGCCATTCCTTTTCACAACACTTAAAAGACGTTTAGGGACTGAAGACACCAAGTGATGAAGTGTTTCAGGTGTAATTTTGTCCCATTCTTGCTGCAAACAAGTCTTAAGGTGGGCAACAGTACGGGGCCTTCGTTGTCACATTTTGCACTTCAAATGCGACACACATTCTCTATTGGAGACAGGTTGGGACTGCAGGCAGGCCAGTCAAGTACCCGTATCCTCTTCCTCCGCAGCCAGGACTTTGTAATGTGTGCAGAATGTGGTTTTGCATTATCTTGTTTACATATGCATGGACGTCCCTGGAAAAGATGTCTTCTTGAAGGCAGCATATTGTGCTCCAAAATCTCTATGTACTTTTCAGCATTAATGGTGCATCACAGAAGTGCAAGTTACCTTTGCCAAGGGCACTAACACAACCCCATACCATCACAGACCCTGGCTTTTGGACTTGTTGCTGGTAACAGTCTACAACCCCAAATCAGAAAAAGTTGGGACAGTATGAAAGCACAAATAAAAAAAGAAAGTAGTGATTTCTAAATGTACTTTGACTTGTATTTCATTGCAGACAATGTGAACACAAAATATTTCATGTTTTGTCTGGTCAACTTAATTTCATTTGTAAATATACATTCTTTCCTGTCAGGGCTCGGAGATCACGGTTGTTCACCTTAGGCTTGCGTCTTGTCCTTTACGCACTGAAATTCCTCCTCATTCCTTGAATCTTTTAATTATGTTATGCACTGTTGAAGGTGAAATAAGCAAATGTCTTTCTTTGAGGAACATTGTTTTTAAACATTTCAATAATTTTCTCACGTATTTGTTGGCAAACTGCCGATCCTCGGCCCATCTTTGCTCCTAAAGGACTAGACCTTTCTTGGATGCTGCTTTTGTACCAAATCATAATTACAATCACCTGTTGACATCACCTGTTTCAAATCACATCATTATTTAATCAATTTACCTGATTACTAGCCCTAATTTGCTCTTGTCCCAACCTTTTTTGGAATGTGTTGCAAGTCTGAATGAGAGGAAAGGATGTATATTTACAAATGAAATTAAGTTGACCAGACAAAACATGAAATATTTTGTGTTCACATTGTCTGCAATGAAATACAAGTCAAAGTACATTTAGAAATCACTACTTTCTTTTTTTATTTGTGTTTTTCATACTGTCCCAACTTTTTCTGATTTGGGGTTGTACGTCATTTTACAAGAGTTTGATTACATTTTGTTTCAGTTCAAGTCCCATGAACTAAAATGCTGTTTCAGTGGCTTGTCCACAGAATTTAATTGTGGTAAAAAGAAATGTTTTTTTTTTCCACATGTGTACAGATGTATCAAGGTTTGGAGATATATCAGCATTCAAAAAATAATACAGTCAAACTTTTTTTCCCAAATCTTGAATATAAAATGATTCCAAAAATGTTAGCTGTAGTCAAGTCAAACTTTGTTGCGACCACAGAATCAGAGCTAAAGGGAGTAGTCAATTAAAAGATGAGAACATTGATCTGCATCTATTTTGATAATCTGTTAATCATTTCAGTCATTTTTCAAGCAAAAATACCAATTATTTGCTTTGTTCCAGCTTCTCAAGTGTGAGCATCAGATGCTTTTCTTTGTCGTATGTGATAGTGAACTGTATACGGTATTTTTGGGGGTTTGAGACTCATGATTGGATAAACAAGCAATTTGAAGATTTCAATTTGAAAAAATGTTCAAAAAATGGACGTTTTATAGCTAAATTGTTTAAAGTGTTCATATTATGTTTTTTGGCTTTTTCCCTTTCCTTTATTGTCTTATATATCTTTTTTGTGCATGTTATAGGTTTACAAAGTGAAAAAGCCCAAAGTCCACCCCAAAGGGACTTACCATCTCCAACAGAAAACACTGTTCACAAACTGCTCCAAACAGCTCTGTTGTAGTCCAGCCTTTACTTCTGTGACGAACGTCACTTTGTAAATACACGTTATAACGCTCGCCTAGCTGCTAGCGTGGCACGCCCTCATACTCTGCTTCTGACTGGCTAGTAGTCCTTACCTAGCTATTGAGCATGTGCGACTCCCAACAAAGATGGAACAGAAGTGAGATGCCTCACTCTGTAGCTAAAACAGAGAGCTGAAAATGAGTGTAATATGAGCACTTTAATCAATTAATGAACGAAGATCTGTAGATTAAGCGATCCTCTGATAATAAAAGTGTAAAGTGGTAATTGCACCAAAAAGCTTTAACACATACTGAACATTTAGCAAATCCAGGAAGCTGTCTTTTGATGCTCAGGCAGGTTGAAAGCTTTTGGACAAAACTGGTTTTAAATCACAAAAGACGCAGAAAGACATTATGTCAAATTGTGGTGACAGAGGGCCGATTTATTCAGGTTAAAGTCAGTTTGGGTTTACAGCATGTGGACACATTTTAGACATCATCCTGGATTTTATAGAGGGGGACCCTAAACACGCCGACAGCCTTGAACGTTTGTTTTTCCTAAGTTGCCAGTTGTAGCTGGGGACAGGTGTGACGTATATTAGACTACATACAGTATGTGCTCTTGTTGGCCCTGGGCCAGGGTCAGGTTTAACTTCTTTGCGTACTAAAAGAATTTATGATATGGCAGATGCTGTGTTTTTCTGTCCCAGCCCCGTGTCTGTATGTGAAATGCAGGATGTCTGTCTGCAGGAGGATTACTGGGTGACTTTAGGAAAACACGGGTACAGTTAGGGCTGGGTATCAAACTCTTTTTTTTACGCGCCGACTGAATTGCCTCCTTAATATCGAGTATCGAAAAATGCCAAATTTCAATACCTAAGGGGTCAATCTCATTAGCGACATTGAGCTAATTAGCGCGCAGCATGCATCTACTAAGATCTAATAATGTCTGGGATTCGCTGTCTTACATTACATGTCATAGAGACACACAGGAAAAACTCTACACTACGCCAGAGACAGGGCTCACGTAAAAGGAGCTCAAAAATAAATAAAAAAGATTTATGCCGTAATGTTGTAATTTCTTTTTGTTAAAATAGATTTTTATGAAATTGGTATCAAAGTCACGTTATCGGTACCGGTATTTACCTTTTTTTTTTAACAATACCCAGCCCTAGGTACAGTACAGTGTGTTATCACTTATGAAGATGTCTATCTACTGCATTATGGGAAATAGTTTGTAAATGTTTCTCTATTTGTATCTTGTCGTATCTTCGTAATATAGGCTGGGTAACTTTGTTACCACTCCACCTGAGGCCAATGAGTAGCATTAGCTGCAAACTAAACAAGCTGCAATTCAATAATCACACAAATGAAGTCAGTCTAACGCTTATTAAGGCTGAGAGAAGATACATTGAGCCCATTGTGCAAATGAGTTGCCTCATGACAACAAGTCAATAGGATTTTTTTTATTGCACTCTTTCTATTTGTTGGTAAGAAAAAGGGCATGCAAACATCGGTATTAACTGGGATGAAAAACATACGTGCTTTCGAACGAGTATGTCATTAATTTTCACATATGAGCTAAAGTTCTTCCCATCACTGAACCGGGAAGTCACACTGCTCTGCTCTGCTCTGATTGTTTCCAGTGACTGCAACCCGAAACCTTGAGGTGTTCTTAGGTCAGTCATCCAAAATGGTGTTAACTTCTCCATTTCCACACAGTGACATAAGTGACAAACCTCACTGTTAAAGTGGTGTGACTCACCCGGCCAATCTGCTGACCCTGTCTGCTCCGTGCGTTTGATGAAGTGAAGGTCTGCGTTAGTCCTTGGGGGCTCTTGTCTAGAAAATAGCTTGAATGTGCCCTTAACCTAAACCACTTACATACACATACTGGGGAAGAAGACATAACAATAGTTCTGGCCTCCATCCTCTTTGCAGTCACAGTGCTCTCGGCCGATATAACAAAGCTACAGGATGATTGTTTGGCTTGAACCTGTTTATCAGCAGGAAACTCACTAAAAGGTCCCATACCTTTTAATTACATTACCTTTACCTTTGATCTGTAGTCCAACAATGTCCACAGTAATGTACAAAACATGTATAAGGTGTCAAACAGGGTAATAACCACGCTGGTGTTTCAAACACCAAAATAACACATTAACGTCTTTCTCCTATTTATTTTGTAGCAAAAATAGGAATTTATTTCTTGGGTTCTCATTGACGTATCTTTCTATTATGTCGATCGGCATAGAAATCCGCAACTATTTGATAACGATTAAGTCATTTTTCAAGTAGAAATAACAGACATTCCGTGGTTCCTGCTTACATTTTTCGAAGGATTAGCTGTTTTTGTTGTCCTACATGACAGTAGACAGAGAGTCACTTTGGGTCGTTTGGACAAAACAGGCAATTTGAAGATGTCAGTTTGGGTTTTTAGAAAATTGCAATGGGCATTTTATATTTATTGTTTTGTGACATTTTATCCACGAAAAGAAGTTGCAGATGAAACCGATAACGAAAAATAATTGTGAGTTGCAGCTCCACATCAGTTATCTAAAACAGAGATCTTCAACAGGGGGTCCGGGACCCTTAGGGGGTCCTCAGAGTTACTGCAAAGGGGTCACCAAATTATTGTTAAGCTTCCAAGAAAATTTAAATGTGTTAACATGAATCCAACATATTAATAGCAAATATGAATCAGCCTACCCATTGATGATAAGCGTACGGGCGTATAGGTAAGGTAGTCGCTAAAATAGCCATCCACAGATACAGTTTCATCCTAAGGATTCACTGTGCCACATGTATGTTTAACATTAAAACATGATTTATAAAATCATGCCAGCAATTTTTATTGATAAAAGCATAGTATTCTATGCAAAAAAAGGTATGTATTAAGTAAGGGTGCTCCGATCGATCGGTCACCGATCGGTATCGGCTTTAAATAGTTTGATCGGTGGTCTCCATAAATGCCGATCAGATAGGCCGATCAGATGACGCACTACCATGGATGTATTAAGAGCGCACTACTCGTGAGAACATTTTCTACATGGAGCTAAAATGGCGGCCTCCCTACATTCAGCGGTCTGGCAGTTCTACAAGGTGTCTGAAGGGCGGCAGAACAGCAGTTGGCCCGCGGGCCGGCCGTGGAACGAAGGCAGTAGGAAGGCGGCTACCACTTTTAAAAAGCGGCTGTCACCGGTGGTGCTCCGGCAAACATGTTTGCGATTACACCATTCTGACGCTTACTGCCTCTGGAGCACCGCTGGTGGTCCGCCGACTCATTGCTATCTGGGGAAAAAGCGATTTGCAACGTGTGTGCCAAGGAAATACCACGAGGCGGAAAGCTCCAAAGACATTTCAACACCACCAACCTCATCAGACATTTCAAGGTTAGTCACGGAAAGGAGTATGAGGAGTTTTCAAAGTTAGCTAACGCTAAGGAAGAGCGGAGTGTTGCAGCTCCGGCGCCACTCAAACAGCCCCGTGTGTGTGTGTGTGTGTGTGTGTGTGTGTGTGTGTGTGTGTGTGTGTCGGTCCGTGTGTGTGACGGTGTGTGTGTCTGTCCGTCTGTGTGTGTGTGTGTGTGTGTGTATGTATGTCGGTCCGTGTGTGTGACGGTGTGTGTGTCTGTCCATCTGTGTGTGTGTGTATCTGTGTGTGTGTGTGTGTGTGTGTGTGTGTGCGCTGAAGAAATGTCTGCAGTGATTGAAAGGACATTTTTTTGATTTTGAGCTAGGACAAAAAGCCAAACAATTACTGATACATTCTCTAAACACGTGTGACTGTTACGTAATGCCGTAATTTTCAGTTCATGAAAGTGATCGGTGATCGGTATCGGCCGATACGTCTTCCAGTGGTCGGCCCCAAAAATCCTAATCGGAGCACCCTTAGTATTAAGTAATTTTAAATTGAAATCTATCGAAATTAAGTCACAATTTTGAATATTGAATAAAAAAATGTAATCGTCGATGCTGCCACGCCCCCACATCACGTCCGGTCGGCTTGCCAAGCGGAAAAAAACACGTGTTGAAGTGCTGCGAGTCAGTCAACCTCCTCTAACTCAGCTACAGCCAGTCAAAAGATAACATGGCAACTGCAGATGCAGGAGACCCATCGACAGAACTTGAGCCCCCTCCTCTTTCACTGAAGTCGCCGGTGTGGAAGTGTTTTGGATTTCCAGTGAGTTATGTTGACAACGTTCACGTTGTCGACAAAAAAAAACCCAGTTTGCAAGCTCTGCTATGTGCGTGTACCATATTCTGTGTGTTTACCATTGCACATTAGCCTAACAGCTAGCAGAGATTCCTTCTGCTTATAGCTTTATCCCAACAAAACCGCACGGTTGAATTTCAGCCTGCATGCACGTTTTGTAGCCTAAACAGAGCAGCTTACAGTATATTGGTTATATTACAGAGAGCAACAAGTTAGCCGACTGCTTCTGCTCTCTGACTGCTCAGCCGCTGTGCTGCTGCGAAGTCGAAGCGTCTGCCCTCTTTTTTTTTTACTTTATTGATAAATTGTCAAGTTTCCAATTGACTGAAGATATGTTATTGTTACATTACGTTGTTAATAAATGTTTGAAATTTGACAGTGTAGTGTGGTACATTGCAAACAAAGGTAAGATATTATATTGCATAAAAGTCTAGTCTAAAAATAAATAATGTAAAAATCGAGAATCTAATCAAACGGTGACCTTAAAATCGAAATTGTAATTGAATCGAGGATCTGGAAAATCATGACACCCCTAGTATTGAGGCTTTAGGCCGCCCTACATGTTATTGTAAGCCCAGTTTAATATGCAGCTTAATTTTTATACAATTTAATAAAAATTTTGCGATGTAGAAGGGGGTACCTGCTCCGCCTCTCTTTCAGTGAAAGTGTCCTTGGCTTAAAACGTGTTGAAGACACCTGATCTAAAAGCTACCCGGTTTTAAAAAATAATGCACTCTGCACATTGTGTAGAAGAGCGTCAGTTGAATACCTGATATTCAAATTGGCTGCAATTTAAGCGCCAGGCAAAAATCGAGTGCACCTCAGAAACGGCAAAACATCAGTGAAACAACCTTTCTGCCTCGGCCTGTAAATGCTATCATCAACTGAAGATGGCAACTTGAGTGCAGCGATCTACCTTTAATTCCTGTCATTAACTTCCAAGTAGTTTTCCCTCTCCATGTATCTCCTCTCATCTACCTTCCCTGCTAAATCTGTCATTGTTGGCTTCAAATGCAGAATGACAGACTGTAGTACATTAGGAAAGACAGAGAGTGTGTCACACCTCACGCCTGGCTGTGCTGTTCTCCTCCTGGGCCGGCCATGCCCGTCTAGACTGTAATCCAGGGCAGAGCGTCTCCTGGAGTAGACGCTGCGGCGTGCTGGTCGACATCCAGAACGATATAACATCCAAATCCAGCTTAGACAGAAAGTACCAGAATGTATTGTCACACATTATTGCTCAGCATTAGATGCTTTCCAGCTAGTTTTCTCTGGCTGTAGAAAAGTGTGGAAACTTGCTTATAATTTTAGAACATTTTCTGTTGAGTTGAAGAGCAGCATTAACGAACCAACAGGGAATAAAATAAAAAGTGCTCTGATATAACTGAGGAAAGTCACGGAATTATTGATCAGGGCCACAGTGGGAACCCTGCTCTCACTGCCTCTTACTGTGTCTCATTGTCTTCCCCGTGATGTCTTTCATTATCTGTCTTTCCTTTTTTGTGTGTGCATGTACTGTATGTTCTTCACCGTCTTCCCAAACACTATATCCAAACCTCATCACCCCTGATGCCACATATCTCACCGCTGGCACATACCACATTATCTCCCCTGCGCGACCCACGATGCAGCCACTGCTGACGAGAATACGTCTCCATGGTAACTGTGACCAAGTCCACAGTTGCCTAGACGCAGGGTTTATGCGGTGGGGGAGAAGTGCTGATGCCAGGGAGAATCCGTTTGCTCGCGCCAACAGAGACGCAGCTTACACCTCAATAAAGCCGGGGGATAGTTTTATTATAATAGCCTCCTCTGTTGATAGGAGCCAGCTTATTTACAGTGTTTATGCTGTGGGCTCAGTGAAGGGCAGACCGTGTGTGTGTGTGTGTGTGTGTGTGTGTGTGTGTGTGTGTGTGTGTGTGTGTGTGTGTGTGTGTGTGTGTGTGTGTGTGTGTGTGTGTGTGTGTAATAAGAACTGGTCCCTGTACAAGAATGGGCATAAAAATGCTCTTCAGTTCTACAATCAGCTGCTGTGCATCAGTGTTTATAATACAGTATGTCAGATTGGAGGTACGATTTACTAATGTGCGATTTGAACCACAGACAAAGGATGATTCAGGTACATTTAATCACAAAATAAATATAATTGAATGCAAGGAGAAGTGATGACAAACATCTTATGACTAAGCTTTACCTTCAGCTGGGTATAAGAATGCAGAATGCAATGTCACAAACCGGGCCAACCTCGTACGTGTCACCAACATTGCTGCCATATTAATCGGGCTCCCCACTCTCACTCCGTAGCACGCGTCACAACCACAATAGCACAGGACAACACACACCCTCTCAACAGCCACTTCACCATTCTGCCCTCTGGATGCAGGTACAGGACCCTGAGGTGCAAGGGAGCTTGCTTTGGCAAAAGCCTGGTGTCTGCAGCCATAGCAACCCTAAACAAGAGGCTGAGATGAATCACTGCCACTTTGTCTGTGTTACCTGTCTGTTATTCCCCTGCATGTCATCCTGTTATGTTTGTACTTTTGTTTTTATGTAAGTTATGTAAGCGTCTTAAAGGGATACACCACCGTTTGTTGAAGTAGGGCTTATCACGGTCTCCCCTAGCTGTAGATAGGTGGGCCAACGCATTTTGTGTCTCAGTGCAAGTAATTAGGTTGTTTTTTGTCTTTTGTTGGCTCACTTTTACATCACAACATGCTAACCGGCAACATAGGATTCCATTCACTACGCTAAGCTAACTAGCGGCGGCGCTGCGGGTGTTGCACGGGATTAAAACAATGCATGCACAAAAAATGTGTTGGCCCACCTATCTACAGCTAAACCTAACCCTAACCCGGGATAAGCCCTATTTCAACAAACGGTGGCGTATCCCTTTAAGAATCACATAAAGTTAGGACATCCAACTAAAGCGAATATGTCACTTGCACGTGCATGTCAAGATGGAGAGTGTTTATAAATCATCGCAGGTCTTGTGCTTTTTGACCGTGTTTGCCAAAATGAAAAAGCCAATTAGAGCTTTATAGACAAGTAAACAGAAAAATGGTGAAAAAAAATTGCATAAAAAATGGTGACAAGCATGGATGAGATGGGAGCGTGCCTATGTTCCCACAGCCCGATGTTCCCACATTTCTAAGAAATTCTTTCAAAATTAGGCCCTATGTTCCCACATTTTCTTTTTCATAAATTAGTATCAGATTTTATCCCCCTTTCTCCCAATTTGGTAGCCAATTACACCCAACATATTATCCAGTAGCAATGGACTACAGATGGAATAGGGGCCTAATTTTAAGAAAAATCTTAGAAATGTGGGAACATAGGGCCTAAGTTTCAGTGGAAAAAAAATTCTTAGAAATGTGGGAACGTAGGGCTGACCCCGAT
This sequence comes from Gymnocephalus cernua, assembly GCA_023631565.1. Taxonomy (NCBI): domain Eukaryota; kingdom Metazoa; phylum Chordata; class Actinopteri; order Perciformes; family Percidae; genus Gymnocephalus; species Gymnocephalus cernua. The sequence continues at coordinate 25,139,353 of CM042425.1, forward strand.
GAAATAGAAGCAGCTTCCTTGATCAACCTGAAAACTTGGCCCAGCAACTACTGCAGCTTCTGTGTCAACATGACGCCATTACTGATTGGTTAGGGCAAAGCAAACTATAATAACAAACATGATTACAGACTGAATAACCAGCCTTTTTCATGGCAGGCATTTGGAATTGCCGTAATAGAAGTGCAGGTGTTACTAACATTCACCATGGCTCTGTTCTATTCAAGTGTCCCAGTAAGCTGCGACAGCATGCACACTGCGACGACTCTGAAACTGAAGCAGCTACCGTAAATGGAATTCCGACATCATTCATTTTACCTTTTACACATGTGCTTTTCCTAGCATGACGTGTCACAATGTGTGGTGAATGATGTGAAACATGTCTATGATATGAGTTTCTAGCAGCGGAAATCTGCTGATATTAAAGGTGAATTTGGCTTTTAACATATTTGAGTCTTATTTTCTTAATAAAAAAAGATTGGATAAGGTGAATGATGATCCATAAGATAAAAATATGAAGGATACCCAACCCCAGGGTACACACATGGTCCTGCAGTGTTGCCGTTGACCTTGCAGGGCATTAACTGAGATCAGCCATGTCTCCATCCATCTCCATCAGTCCCCATACATCTTGCTCCAGTCTATTTGTCCCAGTTGCTCTATTGTCCTCTGTTGGCCACATGACTCTGAGCCACCTTCACACCCACACAGATCACTTTGACAGGCACAGACACAGACGGACCCACAAATTCAAAGCTACTTATTCTTTTAGCCTCTGATAGTAAAATACTCCTCACAACCGTCACTGGTCCAGACAGAATGAGAGCAGAAAACGGCCCAATTTTCCTGATGCGAAATGCCAAATAAAAACGGTATGGAAGTACAGTGTGATGGCTTAAATACTTTTAAATTGGGAGCCTTTTCAAAATGGCACTGATCCATTGTGGTGCCTTTTTTTCTTCCTGTCATTAGGACGAATAGTGAGAACACAGAACATTGAAAACCGGCAATGTACGAGCAGAGGTTAATATTTCCTAAAAGACCTTGTGCCTTCGCAGAGTAATATAGTTTGTCGATTTCTGCACTTGGTTGTCATAAAAGAGAATGCCATTGTTTCTCTTAAAACTGCAGTATCATTGTATTGTGGTATTTGGTCATTGTAATCTTTGACCATCAAAATAAGAGTGTAAACTTAATTTTGTCAGTGATATCATGAGCAGAAGATTACAGAGCCCCGGAGGTGACATGGAGGAAAAAGTTAAGATCTTGAGTTTGAAACTCAAGATCTTAACTTTTCTCGATCTGTTTTTTTCTTCCCTCCATGTCACGTTTTTCTTTTTTTGGGGGGGGGGACGTTTTTTTTCTTTTTCTCCATGTCACAAACTCGAGATCTTGAGTTTAGTGTCTGTCCCAGTATATGCTTTTTTTCCCTCTTTGATTTTTTTCTTCCTCAATGTCACCTCCGGGGCTCTGTAGAAAATCTATCTGCTGTTGAAGGAGCAAAGATATATTTTTTGTGTGCCTTAGCCAAACAATTCTCAAATGGTTCTAGATCTGAAAATGTTGGGGGCTGAATGGGAAAATGACACACCCATGGACATTCTACATACTGCCTCTTCTTAACTACTGTTAGTCAGTGGATGTATTTAGTCATGATTTGTGGTAGGGCTGCACAATTAATCAACAATTAATCATAATGATGATTTATCATACAATGAAATGAGTAAATGAGCATTGATCGATATTGACATTAAAATGCGTGCTCCGGCCACAGAAAACTCGGTAACACTGTCATGTCACTCTTATGTAGATACTTTCAAGTATAGTGTAACCGAAAACTCCACTGCATATCAAATTAAGCGCTTCCTAAACTAACAGTATGCCTGGGGAACGCCAGCCGGTGGCATTACGCATGGCCATTCACTGTTAAAGTGACAGCAGGTTGGTGTCTGGAGACCTCTACACACATCAGAGTGATCTGTTATAACTCAACTCTGGAGCCAGCGTAGTGCTAGCATGGCTAAAAAAAAATCCCAGTTAAATATGTCATTATACTGCAGCTAGGATTAGTGACATGATCCCTCATGGTTGCTGGTTGGCATAATAACGCAATACACTTACCAGCACGTGCCTTTCTCTGTTTTCATCATTTTGATTTCAAAAGATTGATGTGTGTGCATGCATGTTATGCAGATGGACATAAAGAATCACTGTGAAGGTGTGCCATGGTTTAAAAAAGTTGATCTATGTGGATCAGGGATACTGTTATACAAATCCAAGGTGGACTGCTTCTTCCAAAAAGCATTCTGGTTCCCACATCTAATCATTAATTAACAGAGGCCTTGATGTCTGATTGCTGAGATGAGAAAGTTACTCACATGGGGATAATGTGCAGTAAGACAACAACAGATGGTAACTCCCAGATAGATCAAAATCACCTGCACCTATAGATATTAACCCCCACTAAATATTACACCAGCAGATAACCTGTCCAGTGACAACAGCGCCTTCCTGCACTGTCTCCACTGACAGATGCACCCGTCCATAAACCTTGTACAAAGACAACTGCTCCCTGAAAGACTCCTGGAAATGAAACAGCTGACAATAAAACTCTACTGTCTGTCTGCCCTGAAACACACTCCTGTCTAATAAATCCACGGCGGCCGCTCCTCCGGATCCATTTACAGGGGAGGTGGTGACCATTTTCTGACAGCTGAAAATGGATGGGTTTTAGTTTATGAGTGGGTCCAGATGGCCGCTGCTGTCTGTCTGGTCTATACCAAAGATCAGTTTTAATTAGCACTAACTATCTACACTTCACAGACAAATGGCAGATATACTCATAGACTGGCCAAGAAGATGACAAGGTGTGATGTGGTTTTGTGTATGGAGTTCTGCTCATGGTCAGGGGTAAAAGTGGGCCGGAACGATCCGGAACAACATTCCGGCACCTTCAATTAAGAAGTTAATTAATCAAAATGGCAGTTTCATATATTAGTGTTTCCCGTTAGTTTAAAATAACGCCAAATATCCATTCCAGTGTTTCCTCTATGCACTCTCAGCAGCGCGCACCGTGAGTCCATGCACAAGGGTCTGTGGTGAGTTGCTGGTGCTGTGTAGTGGATAGAGACTTTATTAAAGTAGCCTACTGTAGTAGGAGTAGTGTTAAATTCAAATTTGAGAAATGGAATATTGGTGTAATATGGTGTAGGTCCATTCTGACTTGTAAAAGAATAAATAGTAATCACAGAAGGATGATTCTAATATAATCCAAACGGAGCAATATCATCATTTTGTTAAACGGAAACGTCATACGTATATCAGCGTTGGATGTGATATGTGTTTCTGTCCACACAGCACTCCAGCTCTGCTTACCTCTGCAAGGCTGACATTCTTCCACCAGTACTAACTGGGGGTCGGCTAATGGGATTATGTGGGTTGGAAGCCCTCATAAATGAAGTCCCTGGTGAGGAGCACGGAGCCCCAGCTATCTCTTAACCCTCTTTAAAGCCTCGCCTTTCACACTCAGTCAGACAGCCACACTAAGACTGCACCAGCTCTGCTGCTCTGTGCTCAGGGCACTGGCTGATGTAACAAGGATGGCATTTCCCTTTGTAGCAAAAATGAAATTTAAATTCATAAAAGCAGTCAGGCTTTCTTATATTGTACTATTGAGGCAGACAGGGAGAATAAAGGCCACAGGTCACATGGTTGGGTTAGATTGGTATTGGGTTGATGATATTGGGCTTTTCTAACCAGCATACAGTACATCTGCCATGTCATTGTTATCCAGTCTGTACGTGTTTTCCAAAGGGAATCATTAAACTAGATCAGGGGTCTTCAATGTTTTTTAGGCCAAGGACCCCTTAGCTAAAAGAGAGACGAAGTAGGGACCCCCTGCTACATATACTGTATACAATTGAGTTGCATTAAACTGAGCTGCATGGATGAAAATGAATGGCAGTGAATCCTTAAGCTTAACTGTATGGCTACCATAGTAGGCACAGTAAGCTTATTTTCAATGTGTAAATACTTTTTTTTTTCACAAATAGGCCAATTTATTTGCTTTCAAAATGTTATGTTCATGGTAATGTATATTTTCAGACATAATCATTTTTGAAAATTTTTGTAAACATAATTTGGCAGCCCCCCCCCCCCCTGCACTAACTCTGAGGACCCCCTAGGGGTCACGGACCCCCTAGGGGTCACGGACCCCTTATTGAATATCTCTGAACTAGATGATAGAAGGTTATAGTAATGTTGCTTACTGAAGTGAAGGACAACATCATCAACAAACAAAACAACTTTAATGGCGCTCAGGTTTTTCATGCAGCCATACACTTCAAATGTTTTTATTGGATGTATTGGATGTTTTTTTTGTTTTTGTTTAGTTTTTTTAATTATCAATTAAAAACATCCATAATTATCTTCAAATGCCATACAAATCTTAGTGTATTGTATCGTATATACTTACAAGAAGTCCGAATTTTAGACAATACATATCTCCCCTCACAATTTCGAATCATCTGCTGTCGTATGGCTGCAGAAATTGCAGCTGCTGTTGCAGAAGAGCTGTGTCGTGAATCCTATTTCTGCAGTGTGGTTATATCTGGTTGTTGCTTTTCTACATGCCTCTCTCATGCTTACTGACACGGTGCGTTTCTGATTTTTTCCCCCCAAAGAAATGTGAGCTCAGACGGGGCAGAGGCTCGCCGCAGACTGAGGGAATGCGAGGGATTGGTGGACGCCCTGCTGCACGCGCTCCAATCAGCTGTAGGGAAGAAAGACATGGACAATAAGGTAGCACTTTGACTCACCCGCTAAAACACATATTTGTTAATGCAAATGGTACATACAACTGTACTGTATATGGCCTCTGTTTTCTGTCCAGTAGTTGTTGAGGTCCTATTGGCGTACCACGCCGATGTACTTGTACTTGACAACGTCTCCGTCTCTCTTCCCTCCTAGTCTGTGGAGAACTGTGTTTGTATTATGAGGAACCTGTCCTACCACGTCCACAAAGAGGTGCCAGGGGCCGAAAAGTTCCAGGACCCCTCGGCGCTACAGGCCCCTGGCTCGGCAGGACCACAGAGGAAGAAAAAGGATGACGCCGGCTGCTTCGGAGGCAAGAAGGCCAAAGGTGAGAAGGAAACAGGGAGGCAGATCAAAATGGGATAACCACTGATCAGAATCGTGAACTCGAGGAGTTTCAAAATTAGATTTCTGCCTCTTCGATAAAACAACTGCTATTGCCAAATTAATAGTAGAAAATTAGAATACATAATTGTGATTTTTATAGATTTATAGGCCTTATTATTGTCTCTTCTGCCTTCTTTTAATTTTTTTTTCATCTGTAGGATGTGAAAAGAATTAACAGTTATTCAAGCTGGGTTGTATAGATACCATTCTTTCCTTTGTTGCCTTTGTTGTATTTCAGTTTATTGTTATTTTTATATGAGCGCTGAGCTCATGCAAATCCTCTTTGTCAATAACTATGTTAGATAATGTGAAATAATCTGTCACATCTAATGTGCATATAGACTTACTACTTAGGATGTCTAAAAGCAATTCTCCTCTCTTGACATTCTCATGAAAAAAAGTTTACATCTTACATAAATTTGTTAAACTGTTTGCTCATTTGGCGATTAAGCCAGAAAACAAATATACTTGTGTGCTTCTTCAAATTGTCAATATATTTATCAATGACATTTAAAAAGCTCAACTCCAAACATATTGCCCCACCATGCTCAAATGCTAAAATGCTCATAAAAATACATAAAGCAGTAAGTAAACAACATCACGGGGCGACCTGTAGCTCACCCAGTAAGAATGTGCGCCCCATGTAGACTGAGATCTTTACAGCGGCCTGGGTTCGAGTCCGACCTGTGGCCCTTTGCTGCGTGTCATCCCCAGCTCTCTCCCACCTTTCCTGTCTAGCCACTGTCACTGTCAAATAAAGGGAAAAATAATCTTAAGTAAAAGACATCACTTACGCGGACCAACCTATCAAATCATGGCCATCGGTTCTATGAAACAATAACAAATCTACAATATAACAGGCTACCGCACCATAACCAAGTGCTGAGTGAGTGCAGGCATTAAAGAGGAGACAGTTTGTCACAGTAGCCTCTCAGCTTCAATACAAGACTGTGATGAGACACTTGTGTTCAGCCACTTCTGTAATGGACGTGCACCGTGGCATCCTCTGCTGCGTCAGGAGGATTTTTTGCCGTTATGGATTCTCCTTCACAGATGTGCCAAATCTATGCACGTGTTGTTAGCGACGTCTTAGCCAGCATTCTCCCAGGCTGTTAGCTAAACGACACTGTTATCTCCCAGCTGTACAACATTAATGGCTGCCATTAATCAGTCAGCCAATGGCGTGTGACTGCCAGCCAGTGACCCTCGACTGCTAACGACTCATTGGAGAATCCTATGGTTCAGGGGTCAGGACGACACAATAGCTAACATGTATACAGAGTTATAAAGACAACAATTAACCACATAAATACTTTTAACACATGCATACACACACACACACACACACACACACACACTTTGAGTAATGAGATGTGTTTAGCTACTGCAGACCCTGAAGGCGTTCTTTGAGAAAAAGGAGGCTCAGGTACAGAAACATTAAACACGGCTATAAAGGAGCAAGGAGGCGGGTAGTTAAGCAACACTGTGGGCAATATGCTTGGTAATTTGTTACCTAAGTAGGCTACGTTTGGCCTCTTCTTCTGTTTAATGTCACATTCCCTATTAAATATACCATTATGCTCAGCAGTCCACGCTTTGTTTTAGCGTGTACACAGACTGATTCTTGGCAGTTATTTCCATCTCTTTGAGCACATTTCTGTTCCTTCCCAGCCAGTGAGTTTAATGACATGCTATTGTTATGTATATGTTTCACTGTCACTCTCTATGCTGCCTTCCTATCTGACAATGGAAGCTAATTCCTTTCCTTCTTAGTTTTTTTTCTTTCTTTCTTTCTCGCTTGCTAGCTTATCTTCATACAGTATATTCTCCTATTTTTCACACTTTTCTGGCTATTTGACTTCTTCAATTTTTCCCTCTCCCATTTCTCTCTAAAAAGCCATCCCACTGCTGCCAACTCTTTGAGCATGCTTCTCGGCGAACACCTATGGACTGCTAATGGCTTCCCATCTAGCCTCTTTTCTGTCTAAAGTACTCCTTCCTATTTCTCTCTTTGCTCTCTCCTTCTTTCTCTATTTTTTTTCTCCCTCCCCTTAACTCTGTCACATCCCCTATTCAGTAAAAGATGCCTTCTTTTTGCGAAAAACTGTTCACAACTATTGCAAAGCTTCTTGACACACACTCACGCACACGTCCTTTTCACCATGCTTCTTTTCTCTTCCCCCTGCTTGGTGTTTTTTGGCATTGCCGCTGCTTCTTTGGCTAACTATAGAGGAATGGTTTAATCAAGGTGAGTGTCCCCCTCAACCTCTATTCTCACTTCAGCTCTCCTCCCTCCTCTTCTCCATCCCCCCCCCCCCCCCCAATCCTTCTCCTATTCATCCACCTCCCCCTGGCTGTAGATTATAGTTAGAAGTAGTTTTGGGTGTCCTCCAAAAACCTGTGAAGGTTCCAAGGACTTCACTCATTCCACATGAATTCCTTCACCATACCTACCCCACCCCCATATTCACAGTTTGTTAGAATGAGTTGTTCCTCTAAGAAAGGGTGAAAGAAAGGCAAAGGTGATGAAACTTGATGCAGCAGGTAAGTTCATCTGCGTCTGTCAGAATGTGAAGTAGAGCTTGACTAAACAAATGAGTCAGACATGCAGCAATGGAAATGAAAACCTGATATATATATTTTGTCTAAATCTATGATTTAACTGAGGTGTACAGCCTTGCAGACTCCAGGTAATACTAATCCCAGCAGCTATGACAAACTGCTACTTACTGTATCCATCTATTGTGTCGTGTTGAAGCATAAACGTCAAGCTCTGCTACAAACCTACAGACCCTGTTAGTGTGTGTGTGTGTGTGTGTGTGTGTGTGTGTGTGTGTGTGTGTGGAGACTGAATGATATGGATTATTGATACTGAAACAGATTGTATTGAGGCTGCCAAAATCCAAGATTTTGTGCCACATTTCGCTACTCTTGAAACATGGGGGTTTCCCTGCAAGCATGTAGAGATTGTCATAAACCGTTCTTCACCAGTTTGTCCTAAAGGAATGGTTTGACATCTTGGGGAATACTTATTATCGCTGTCTGAGAAGACAGGTGATAATGGTGAGAAGATGCATTAACTACGAAACTAGATGCAGCAGTCAATTAACGTAGCTTCTATGAAGGTTGAAAGTTGTGGAAACGGCTGGCCTGGCTCCGTCCAAATGTTGTTACCTTAAAGGTGCAGTAGGTAAGACTTATCAAACTAACTTTCTGTCATATTTGCTGACACTGACCCTATGTTCCAGTAGAACTACATGAAGCAGGTCATTTAAAAATCTGGCTCCTCTGGGACCACCTACGGCCTGTAGTGCGATTTGCAAAAATCCACCGCTCCCTGTTCAGATGCACCAATCAGGGCCAGGAGGGGTGTCTAACTGCGTGTCAATCACTGCTCATGCACACACATTCATTCTCCCTTGTGGGGAAGGGGCTTAGGAGACCGTTTCGGGCTTTAGCAGAAAGGGGGGAGGGACTGAGAAGTTGTCAATGTTCAAGTTTTCCTGAAAAGTCTTGGATCTTCACAATCCTACCTACGGCACCTTTAATACAGAGTCATACTAGCTGCTTCCAGTCTTTATGCTAACCTAAGCTAATCACCTGCTAGCTAGTAAATGGCAAGTACATTTATTTTTCCAAAAATGAAAATACATTAGTTTGTATTGTAGTTTTGTAAATGTAAAAACTATTAGTTTGAGGGGCTTTTAGAAATAATGTTGGTAGGGTGCGAAAAATGTCACTTTCGTCTCAGTCATCTTTTTGTCTCTGTATCTCTGTGCTGTCCCATGGGCATGTCCACGTGCACATGACATAATCATTAGCAAGTCCAACTGCTCATACAGTATGTTTTCGGTATATCATTTATCTTTGTGAACACGCTGTTGTTTTCTTTAGCCAACAACACAGCCAACAGTGTGGAATTGATGTGTGTGCTTAAACATGTCACGCCTCTAACTCTCTACACTGTGTATACATGCAAACATTCATGCTTTTTTGTGGGTGGGTGTGTAGCCCTGGATTAGACCGATATGTCAGAGATGGAGGATACACCATGAAAAGAATGCAGTTATGATTAAAACATGAAAATGGTTACATTTGAAGACGGAGAATATAAGATATTTGCAGATTCAGTCGAAAATTATATATATCAACCTTCTGAACGCATATCGGTCTAAACCTGGTGTCAATGACATTGTCTCTTATAGTCCATGCGTTTGTTAAATGTTTAAGGACATGGCACTGACTTCGTCTTCCCTCCTCTTTACTCTACCCAGGCAGGAAAAACGGTGACAACGACAAAAATTACGACACATTGGATCTGCCCAAGCGCTCAGAGCCGTCAAAAGGTAGGCCTCATCTGTCAAGCAGAACATCCCTCTCTTAACATTTTCACTCCTGAGCAGGAATATCCCAGATAAGCGAGTCTGGAAATAACTCGCCTCATTTAGATGTTATCCTGCAGGAGAAGACAGAGAGGAAACGTGGGCAGCGAGGCTGGTGAAGACATGTGATTGGTTTGGTTGGAGGCAGGTCAGGTGTGTTTGTTAAAAAAAGCGTTAGAGGCCTTTGACAGAGAGAGAGGCAGTTTTGGTGAATTGTTATTGTTTTTGTGCCTTCACTGTGACAGAGGATTGTTGATCAGCTCTGTAAGCCATCTTTTTGTCAAATACAACAATGCACTGGGACTCAACACTCTATCTCTCGCTCCATCAAGTTTGGAGCTCAAGGGCATCCATTGTTTGATCTGTTACATTTTACTGTGCTAAAATGTATTGGTTACTACTGAGCCTGGGGGGGGGTAGAATCGGAAATCGTATATATCGTGATTTCTTTTGCGACGATTTTTAAAATTCATTGTTATTTTTTTTTACTAATGATTTGCCGAAATATTTTTAAGCCGACGCAGACTACGTCATATCTGTTTCCCGCAAAACAGAGCGAAAGCAGAAAATGCAGGAAATCCATGTTATTGTACTTCTTTACAAATTTAAATACATGTCAGACTGATTGACTGACATGTGATGCAATGTTAATTATTGTCTCTAGAAGTATTATTCAACTTTTGTTTTTGTCAAAGAAGGAAAAGAAAATCGCAATATTCAATACTATCGAATCACAATACTTCTAGAATCGCAATTAATGAATATCACAATACAAATCGAATGGGCACCCATGTATCGTGAAATAATGGAATCAGGACAAAGGCATATCGTCCCAGCCTTACTACTGGTATACCTTTCCTGCCTATCTACCATGTCTGTAACTATAACATTATAACATGTGATCAGTGACATGGCAGTGGTAACTTGGCAAACTCTCCACATGGAGGTTTGAAGAGCACAGCTTCATCCCCTGTCTCTGCTACTGATACTCTCAATAATGTGTGTCAAAGTGTTAGAAAAGTTCTGCTGGCTATAGTCTGTTTAGTGTTAAACTATTTGCATAAGACACTGTGCATCCATTTCTATTTCTCATGTGATAATCATGATTATCACTGACCTTGTGGAAAGCACAGAAAACCCCTGAGGGCAGGGCTTGCAGAGGAGACGTCAAGCCTGACCAGAGATAAGAAAGTTTCTCTTTGTGTGATATAGAGGATGGATACCCGACCCGGGCCGGCCGGGTTCGGACTGATATTTAGAAATGATATTCAGGTTTGGGTCGGGCTCGGTCACATCAGCGCGATAAGGCATTGAACATTTCAAATTTAAAACAGCTTATTATGTAGGTAGCCAATGGGCCTGTTTCACTTGATGCAAAGGTTTGTTTTTGTGACACAGAAACACACACACACACACACGCGCGCCTGTGTTAACTTGCGCTTGTTGCCCCGTGTGCGCTGATGCGCTCATCTGTTGACATTTCCGAATGCCTTCCTACAGTTGCTTAATAAAAGCGGGCTTACCACACAAACAAACGTACATGTGTCATTAGTATGAGTAAAAAAATAAGATTTTACCTGGGTCGGTCTCGGACACAAATATCTTAATGCCTGTCGGGCTCGGGTCGGGTTCGGTTACTGCTCTGTCGAGATTGACTCAGATCCGCACTCTAGTGCGATATTCCCTTTTCCTTATAAAAAGCTACTGTTAAAGACTGTTAATCGACAGTCATTTTCCATACTTATGCTGAAGTGCTGTAAACTGACTCTACTAAGTAAACAAACTTTTAAGAGAACCTCCAGTGATTTTGTCCATTCTTTGATAAGTAATTATCCTAACACTAGGAGTGTGTATGTGCACTCATTCTCTCTTTGCTTTTTTGGCACTGACAGGCAGTTGTAACAGTCATAAACGCTAATTAGTATGCAGCTCGTACATCAGTGCATCCATCCGGACGGTGATAGAATGTGTATTTGCTTGTGTATGACTCTGTATAATACCTTCCTCTGTGTAGAGGTGTGTGTGTGTGCACGGCTGTCCATCTGTCTAGTGGTGTCTGTGGAATTTGCCTGCACTTGTTACACACCCTTATGTGGTATTTACACATCAGCACCTTCATCATTGTCTAGTGGCAGGCACTCAAAGTCAATACCACTTCCTGTTTGACTGTTAATTAGCCACATTAACACGGCAAAGTGGGCTCTCATTAAACTAGATCACAATTAATTGCTGTGCTTTTCCAAGTTGAGCCGATTTTGCCTTTTTTTCATCACCTAAAGTAAGGGGAAGCAAATGAGCTCCAAGGATGATAATTAATATTTTCCACTCACTGGGTTTTCATGGGTAAAAGCCAAGCTGGCATGCTGCGACTGTGGATCTACAGTGGTTACAATGGTGGTGCTATTACGTTACACAATGTACTAACAACACCCTTCGGAGTTTTGAATCCAGAGAAAGCAATTATCGTTAAAGGCCTAAATGTCAAACACAGTTGAAATGTGCTTGTGGGTTCACGTTGGAGCGAGCGCTCTGCATTTTCTTGCTTGCAGACAGACAAATCATATCTGACGTTTATTGGCTCCACACACGAGCGCGTAACAACAGTAAGGTGCATGGATAATAAGCACAATCTCTTGAGCAAAACCCACATGGACTTTAAAGCATATTCATCACTGTTTCCTCATCAGGAAACATCAGCGGTGACTGCGAGACCATAAAGGCTTGGTGGTTTGTCAATAAAATGTATTTTTGTGTGTGTTTCGGGCACATCCTCCAACCTCTGCAACCACCACATCCCCTGGTCATCTGTAGAGAGAAAGATAGAGGGAGAAGCTCTCATGTGGTGGCGATGGGTGAGGGAGATATGGGAGATTACACGTGTATCCCGGTCCTGATCTGATGTCACACTGAGGGAGGTCAACACCGGCACAGGGCTGGACAAGGCAGTAGGCAATGATTAATCTTTGTGTGTGTGTGTGTGTGTGTGTGTGTGTGTGTGTGTGTGTGTGTGTGTGTGTGTGTGTGTGTGTGTGTGTGTGTGTGTGTGTGTGTGTGTGTGTGTGTGTGTGTGTGTGTGTGTGTGTGTGTGTGTGTGTGTGTGTGTGTGTGTGTGTGTGTGTAAAGGAAAACAGTTTGATACAGCTATGGAAGCTATGGGGAACTATGCCATTTTACCTTAACTGAACAGCTTTGGAGTCATTGGAATGGTTATATGACTTTTTTTCGGGGTTGAATGGTGGTCGTCTTGCTCCCAGCAAGCGCCTGTGACCTTGCAACTTTTGGCCGGGGAGCCGCCGGCCTCAGTGTCAGGAAGGATTGCGTGATATCAGGTCTCGCGAAGTAACAAATTGCTTCACGGCACCGCACACATACAGGAACTGGCTAGCTATAAGAACAAGGTAGCAATAGAGTTTTTCACATTATCGTCATGGCTGAGATGGCAAAAAAGAAGCAGAAAGCTAGGAAAGCATTGTCGGAGGAACAGAGAAAGAGGAAACGGCAGACTGACCGAGCGAGTTTTTACACAGTGTTGCCAAATATCTATTCCGGAGCTGTAGAGGGAGCTCTATAGAGAAACCTGCGAGCAAAAAGCGACTGTATAACGCCTCTTTAAAAGCTTTAAAATAGCTGGGGTTTTTTTTGGCCAGAGGGACATTCTGTAAACACAACAATGTCATATCACATGATTAAAGTTGGTTACAGTAAATGTGAGTGGTGTGAAACCAAAACGATGAGCTGAACGACATTAAAACACTCAAAAAAGAGCTGAGGGAACATGCAGAGTTGGCAGACGTTTCTCTGTGGGTCTGTCACTACGTGCGACCCCTTTCACAAGTATATTTATTGGCACAACTTTAAATGTGACCCTTTCTTATTAAAAAAAATTCTATTTCGCAATGACTTCTTGTCCTCACCGTGAGGTTGCCGAACAACCATTCATCTACCTTTTTAAGGCAGAGTGAAGCCGGTTGTAAATAATGAATGTCCTCTCTTAAAAGTGAAAGTAGTGTTGCATTAATATTAATAAACCACTGCAAAACCTCCAGACTGTTGTTGTTGGAAAGTGTGATGTGATATACAAAGTATAGACAGGACAAGACATATAGTGCAGTGTAGACAGTAGTATACAGTTGGTTTACAGAAGGTGGTTTAGAGTAATATAAATGAAATATAAATATGTGCAGTGTATTAGCAGTTACCTTATAAGAGCAGAATAAATATGGCTATGTAATATGAACAATGTATGAACAATATGTACACATATGTGCATGATATGTGCATAACTTAGTCAGTAAAAGTCCAATATCTACGTGACTGAAGGTTGGAGGCGTACTAGCATTGACCCGCTCACAGATGCATACGAAGCCAAAAAATAGATGCGTCTTTTGATTTTTAGCCAAACATCAGTAGCTCTTCTGCACTTGGTTAATCATATCTTAAAAATCAATGCGTTGTTTCTTTGTGAACTTGTCTTGCCAGATTCTCACTTGTTGTGATTTGTCTTTCTAGGTGATTATGTTGCCACTTTGTCCACCCTAACTGATTAAGTGAGTTATTTTGTCGGTGCGGTTGCACCAGAAAAGGGGACCTGTTGGAGGCAGATACATCAGAGGGAAGTCTATTATCCATGTCGCCCAGAACAGAGGCAGAGAAAGAGAGTGAGGGGTGGGTGTAACAAAAGTAATTAAGCCGGAGAGTGCGGCGGCAGCCCCTGAGATGATGAAACGTTTTCCTAGCAGTTAATTGAAACCACGGTGTAAACCTTTAATTTAGATCGGAGAAAGGTCAGGTAAGGGGAAGAGAGGAGAAGGGGGGAGGATGTGTGTGTGTGTGTGTGTGTGTGTGTGTGTGTGTGTGTGTGTGTGTGTGTGTGTGTGCGTGTGTGCGTGTGTGCGTGCGTCTTGCCTCCATTTCTCTGAGAGTTTTTAAAAAAAAAAAAAAAAGCTTCAGTAAACACACAAAAAATTATAGACTTCCTTTTGCAGAGATTTCCTTCAACCTGAGGAGGAGGTTAACCAAATACAGAAACAGTTGTTTGTTGTCCTCAGAGAAACACCGTGACTGGAATGAATTAGCCTTTAACTTTTATGCAGCCTTCATCTCTTCCCTCAGCTCCCCCCTTGATCTGCTCTTTCTTCGCGTTCGTCTCTCTCCACTGTATCGTCAGAGCGGTGTCACGATGTAGCAGAGCGAGAAACAGCCTCACATCCTCTCTGAGCATGTGGATGTGTTTTCAATGAGCTCAAGCAACAAGCAAGTACAAGTGCTCAGATCCTGAAACGGGAGCTAAGACAGAGTATTATTTACCAGCAAGGCTATGATGACAGCTGCAGACTTCTATACAGTACATGCATGTGCATATGCAGGCCTGTTCCACATTTCTAGTGGAAAACATGATAGTCACCTCCTGACAGCAACAAGAAGAGCTCTTTGGTTGGCGTATTTATTTAAAAAAAAAAAAAAAATAAGGATATGGTGTGCGAGACTAAGACCAAGATTGGGGAATACGCCTGGGTAGCTCACCTGGTGGAGCGCGCGCCCATATGTAGCGGTTTACTCCTCGACGCAGCAGCCGCAGGTTCGACTCCGCCCTGCGGTCCTTTGCTGTATGTCATTCTCCCCCTCTCTCTCCCCTTTCATTCAGTCTTCAGCTGTCCTATAAATATAAAGGCCTAAAATGCCCCCCCCCCAAAAAAAAAGATGGGGAATACAGTACATATATACAGTGTACGGAACAAACCGTTTACTTTCCTAGCTCAGTCAGCAAGTTTGAAGTGCGTACAGAGCGCACAGTGACAAAATTTGGGCTGTGCACGGACCCTTGCAGACTCAGGCAGAATTACGTCACACTGACCCTTGCGCTAAGACACATGGAGCAAACATGAATTGGCCTTAAGAGTCAACTGCCGGGACGCCTGGTTAGCTCACCTGGTTGAGCGTGAGCCCCATGTACAGAGGCTCAGTCCTTATCGCAGCGGCCACCGGTTCGGTTATGACCTGCGGCCCTTTGCTGCATGTCATCCCCTCTCTGTCTCTCTCCCAGTTTCCTGACTTAATATGTCCTATCAATGAAGGCAATAAAAGCCACAAAAAAAAAGATCTTTTTAAAGAAAAAAAACAAGTCAGCTGCCATGCTAGCAGCTCTGTGATTCCATACTTAGTCCGACACAAAGTGGTGGACCGGCTGACCCACCAGCCATCATTAACATCCCTAGATAAAAAAAGAAAAGAAAATGTTCCTTTCTGACTACACCGAGTTCATATATCAACCTAGCCTTGATGTGGCTTTATAATGTTATTCATCACAAGTAAAGTAATTCAACTAAAAAACATCCGCATCAGTGAACTCCCGATTGCCTTTTACCTCCTGGCCAACACCACTAGTATATTTTTCATATGAGGAAATAATTGGAAACTTTGCGGGTGAATGCTGTTTCCTCTCGCAGAGCTTATTCCCACCACGATGAATCTTTTTGTCAAACTGCTTGTAGTTTCCAGTGAGGCTAATTGATCACGACTGCGTTAGGTAGTGCTAATTAGTCATATCTGACAACAAGGGCAATCTGACTTAGCAATAAAGGCCTTGCGTTTGAAAAGGCACCAGTGCAGTGCATCCATGACTTTGCCCTCTCGCTCGCTCATCCTTCTACCTCTCGTGGCACTTCTCATTTCTCTTGCTCTCCGCCACTTCAGTGCTCTCTTCATCCCTTGGAGATTTATTGTGCTCCCCTCGCCTCGCACACTCTGAGCAATTGATAAAACAGCAGCGTTTACCAAGGCGACAACTGTGTAACGCGTCTCACTACTCTGTCTTGCAAGCTGAGCATTTAATTTGCGGAGAGGCCCTGGCGTCGACAAACAACACTAGTGCGAGCTGTTATGTATGTCACTGTATAATTCTTTGATATCATCCCACTGGATATCTCGATTTGTAGTGTAATGAACACTGTCTGTTTTGCTATCAGAGTCATCTCCCTCTCTGGCACATCTCAGCTCTTGAAGTCTGCAAAGTCAGGGGCTCAATTGAATTAAGGAAAACGGAGCATCACTTTCATTGTTTGTCTCTGCTGTTGTGGAGGAGAAATATTTCACTTAACGGCTCTGTGGCATGAATCTGATTCTTCTAATCCTCACTGTAATATCTCTGTGGCTCGTAAGCTGCGGCAAGAAAAAACAATGGTCTTGCCCAAAGGCACGACCAAGGTCCTTTCCGCAGTGAGCAGATATGTTCAAGCAGAATCCATTTTTCAAGATAAAGGATCGTTGTGTCATTAACCGCTGCCAAGTCTGCTTCTGAGTAGCACAGTTCCAATGGGAGGGGAAGTTTTGGCCATACTTTACAACCCAAGTCAAAGCAGTACATCATGAATAATTTACCCTCCATCCCGAATTCCAAGCAGCGGCTTTGTGTAGGCGCTCTAAGTTTTCATGGCTGTGGAATTCAACACCCAGATAGTGAACGCTGACTCCTGGCCTTTCTGAGTTCTTGCTAGCTTGCAGCCTGTTGACCATTTTGGTGAATCACTTACCCTTTTGTACAGAATACACTCACCGCTCAGTCGCGTCCCTCCCTCACCTCCCCTTCCTCACTTCCTGCCGTCACATTTCACAGCGAAGTGAGACTCCAAATGACGCCGGCTACCTCGCGAGCGTCTGCTCCCGGAATGTCATATATATATGCATGCACACAAACAAACAAAAAGCGTTCATATAAACACTTGTACAGACAGATTCACACATACTTTCTCACTCTCAGCTGCTATCTTGACATACAATAGTCTCCACTCCACACAGAGTTGGATCCAGACTGTCTGGCACCTTATTTCACTCTCCGTCTCTTTGCAGCCTTAGTCATTACATTTCCCTACAACATTACACCTTCCATATGCCAAATATACAGCAGTGCGTTGCATCGCCTTCACAGCTTCTTTTTTTTTTTATCCTGAATGCCGTCACGTCCAGAGGGAAGGCTGTTGTCCTCCTCTAAGAAAATGAGGCCAGTGTATCACGAGGTGTGACGACTAACTCATTGGTTTCATCTTTCTGTTCCATTTCTGCCATGACCGTCTAACATAGAGGCAAAGCTAAATGAGATACAAACAAACCAAAACGAGAAATTGTATCTCAGGAGACTTCCTAGTTAAATAAAGGAAAAATAAATATAAACAAAAACCTAGAAACAAATCATCAGATATAATCATGTTCCTCTGGAATTTCCACCCAAACTGTTTATATTACAGTTTCCTGCACTGAACAACTTTGCCCAGGGGTGCCCCAAGTGGCAGCAGGGGATAATTGATGCCTGTAAGTCAAGGCATAGATGTCATATTATCTCATTTACGCTGACTTAATGTGTCTTGGGCAGATCGGAAAACTATGTGATATCACAAAAGCCAAGTGGAAATGCAGCCAAGAAGCATTTGAGACAGATTGAAATGAGATTGTTGAGATGCATTCTCACCAGATGTTGAAAAGACGTGAATTCATCCATTGTTTTAGGTTGCATAAGTCATCTTAAGTCTGTCCAACTGTGAACTACATCAGCAAGCAGCCTGAAAAGTAGCCCCAGTGGTAATGGCGGCTGAAATGACACTAAGTTTTAACAGAAATCAGTCATCTTTCTCCCTGTCACATTAAAGCAAAAGCGACTCCAGCCATTTTGAAACTTGTGATTGTACAGAAGGCAGTGGATGTGTTTATCTGATCCTGGGGGAGCGAGAGGTAGGGTTGGGTGATGTGTTAAAATTTTCCATCCTCCACCATCAGCCCAACAACCAGCGATTGCTCACTGAACAAGAATCTGCTATTAAGCAGCTGCTCTCACTCATTCTTTGAAGCCAAACCATTAAATTAGCTAAATAAAAATACAAACATCGGCCAATAAATATCCCTAAAAAACAACTGGCTATGTACTCAGCCAGTCGCTGATAGCCGATATATTCGTCCAATCGCCCAACCCTAGCGAGCGGCATTGCCCAACCATGTGTTTGTGTTAGGATGACCCTGGTCTATATCCACAACGTTCCACTTCTGGGATTGCTCCGGTGCCGCCGGAAATTCCGCCGGATGTCCATTACTTTCCGCTTTCTTTGTGTTGTAATTTTAAACTCCAATGGATTTCTGAGGACTATGGTTAACTGCTCCTCAGATCTCTGCAGGGTAAATCCAGACAGCTAGCTAGACTATCTGTCCAATCTGAGTTTCTGTTGCACGACTAACACAACTTTACACAACGTACACACAAAACAAGATCCTTCCCGAGGCTATTTTGCAGCGACACCGGGGCTCCGTCTAGCACTTAGCGCCGCCCAAGACGATTGGTTTAAAGAAATGCCAGTTAACCAGAGCATGTTTTTCTCCCACCCGGTAATGCTGTGTGGACTAGCCAGACCTTCCTCCACTGCGCTGTGGAGGAAAGTCTGGCAATGCGAGACTAGGCTGACCCAGATTCATGTCAAATGGTGGGAAAAGCAAGACAGAGACAAAGTGTAATACATTGGATGTAGATTTCCTCTCGATACAATCATCTGTGTAAATGCATCGTTTTACCTAGATGTCATTTGAAGTAACTGGACCTAATTGTCTATTCCGTAACCGGTTTAGAAAACAGTTCTGTGTAAAACTCTAAACTTTTGAAGGTACCTTACATCATTTGAGAACACATGACATGGCAACAGCGTGACTATATTTGTCTGTAAAGTACGATGTCATGTGTTTATACTACAAGCCAACATGTTAAAAGCCCCAGATGCTAAGTGTTAGCCCCTCCCTCACCACCTCACCTGAGATTAAAAATGAATCCCGCTCTGCCACACCAGCTGTCGGGAGTGCCGCTGAGCCTGCTCAGCTTGCCATGGCTAACCTGACAATCCTCACACGCCAATCACTTTCCCTCCTCTGATGCTGAAAATAAAAAAAATAAGCACAACACAGAAAAGGAGCTAATTAAGTGGATAGCCAGCGGCTTGCAGCTGACATTTTAGCAACTGCAAACCCCACTTCAACTTCCCACCATCCTCTCACGAGCCATTTTACACAGGCAGTGATGTAAAGGAGTGATAATAAGGCGAGGAGGAGTACAAAAACAAATGAAGGGAGCGAGAGGTTTATTTAAGTGGGACCACCTTGTGTTTTGTTGGAAATACAGAGAGGTTTGCATAATAATGCTATTCCTAGGAGGTCTCATTGAGAGTGGCTGCTCTACACATCATTAGCGGAATGAAGTCCTTGCAGATTAGTACGCGCGTTTGTTGATTCATAGCATGCATTTATCCACCTGTGTTTGGCAAAGGATAGTGGTGTGCCTATAATTCCCAGCACTTCCTCAAGTAAACTTTGCTTACCCCAAAAAAACTCAGTGCCCCTGATCAGAGGTCCTCCTCCTACAACGCTTTGTGGGATTCTACAAAGTGCTGGGAATCCACAGTAGCCAGCAACATCAGGCTCTTCAGAGGATTAACCATGTCATTCGCCTCCCCCATCTCCCCAAACCTGAGCAGTTGGAGCAAAGTGATAATTATGAGACAAGAACGATTCCAGGGAAGTAGGAGGAAGCGCAGTGAGATTTACTTGCCAGTTGGAGCCTCTGTTTGGCCCCGTTCGAGGCACAAGAGCGCTGCTTCCTGTTTCTGCGAGAGGCGCTTTAATCTAATTAAAAGCAGATTAATGGCGCGCTGACTGGCTTCGCTAGAGCTACAACAAAAGCTTAGTGAGGGGGGAAATTTTGCCACTGTCCTGTTGCTGGTAAACAGTCAATGAAATATTGGTGGTAAACAGTCTAGACTGTTGTGAACAGGAGGGTCTAAATGCACCGTGAGGACTGGTGTCCAATCGAAGGAGAGGGTCAGATGGAGCAGGGATGAGTTCAGCACTGGCAGGAGGCCAATCAAACACTCCCTCCACTGAGGTTTTACTCATACAATCAAATACATCAGGCAAGCATGGTGCTTTAGATTGTATTTTCGGGATCTAACTGATGCTTGTATCCTATGTGACATCACATTTGTGCGCTCCTTGTAAGCAAGTAAGTAGAAGAGCGGAAAGGCCACGGTCTCAGTGATTTAACAGCATTTTTGTGACTATTCAACAGCCATGAAAGAGACGAGTAGAAGAAGGGGAAGTATAAACAGTCTGAGGAGAAAGATGTAAGCTTCTATTTATGTGAGAGAGTGAGAACAGTGAGTGGGAAGAGGGCGACATGAAACTCTCTTTTGGTGGTGAGTTTTTCAGCAACCACAGCCAATCTGTTTGACTGGTCTATAATCACAAGTATTTTGGATTTTAATGTGCATTTGATGTGACGATGGGTTCATTTAAGCCGGCGGGGCCAACTCATCTCATCCTCACCGCCTTTCATTCGACTGTTATAAGCACACACACACACGCGCACGCACGCACGCACGCACGCACGCACGCACACACACACACACACACACACACACACACACACATCCACATCCAAATCCTAATTCATACAGCTGTCCACAAGCACATACACACACAAACTCATTAACGCACACAAATAGTCTCCCATGCACACAGTGCACTGTGCCCTTTAGTATGAGGGGGGAATTATATGGCTATTAGAGGTGCTGTTGTTTTTCAGGGTGTTGCAGAGAGAGATACGATTACCTGAGAAAATTGACCACAGCGCACACTGTGTGTGTGTGTGTGTGTGTGTGTGTGTGTGTGTGTGTGTGTGTGTGTGTGTGTGTGTGTGTGTGTGTGTGTGTGTGTGTGTGTGTGTGTGTGTGTGTGTGTGTGTGTGTGTGCGCGATGTGTGTATATGGGGAGAAAAGACATCCTCCAAGGCGAGACTTAATCCAGAGTATCCATCACACTTTACTGTGCCATTTCACACAGGAGGGGTTGGCGAGGTTGGAGGGAGCGTTAAATGAGAGATGGGTGCTGACACCGACCCAGACACAGGAAATCCCTCCACCGTCAAACACCATCACGGCCGCCATCACGTATTCCAGATGTAGACTCTAGCTGGAGACAAAGGGTGCACTTGTTCAGGGGCTGCTGGTCTGGCTGTGGTGCACCAGCTAGGTGGAGTTCAGAAGGATTTTATTTCCCTTTAATTGGTGTGAGTTAAAGGTGAATTAAAGCCAACGCCAGAAACCATGTATATTTCTTCATATTGTGTCTTGTTTTATTGGGGTGCATAGCTTGTACTGTACATCAACACTTCGCAACTCCCCACCTTTTCCTCAATTTGTCACATAAAGGCGTAGATATTTACCATCGCTGTTGAAATACAGAAACTATTGTTTTTAAAAAGACTCTCCTGGTGGTCACAAAATAAACCCAATCAAAAACAGCCAGAGCAACTTCAAGGTCCTGCACACTCACACAGGCCAATGAATTGGTGCTGTGATGGGAATTACCTGTTTTTTCTACCCAAACAGGTACAACAACAGTAAAGTCAGAGAAATGTCAATCTGTCTGTACTTACCCACACAGTCCTGAGGACAGGTCATATAAGGCAAAATAGGGGACGCCTGTGTGGGTGACACAGGGGAAGGGTTTTAGACCTAAACCACAACTACAAACTTATATTCAACTCAAACATTATTATGGTCCTGAACTATATGTTACAGCAAACTTATTGAGGAGTAAGAGTAAGAGTTTAAACCAATGATTCAGGAACAGACCTTGGTCTATGTATGTGCGTGTTGTTTAAGATCTATTCCTTTCCATCATCTGGACTGTAGGCCCAGGTCTCCATCAGCCCACACCCCCATCCCCCTAACCCCACAGCTGCTTCAGCTCTATCTTCAGTCCTCGTTCCAGTCGCTGCCATATCTCTATTAACCCCCCCCCCCACACACACACACACGCACACACACACACACACACACACACACACACACACACACACACAGTCACGCACACCAGCAGTTCACAGGATTATCTAGGCTTATTCCCGAAGGCTGGACACCCCACCCAACCTCCAAACCATATCCCAAACTGTCGAGTACATCATTTAGCTTGTGCTGCAGTGCATTAGTTTTTCTACTGGGAGACTGTAGATGGCTTTCTTTCCTTTCGTTTCCATCTCATTACTGTCTTGTTGCCCTGACATCCATGCATCTCTGTGGACTATTTACCAGACAGCTGTCCCATCCACCATACAACATTCATAGCTCAAATCAGGATTTCCTCTCTCTCTCTCTATCCATCCTCCCCCCTTTTGCTCCTTCTACTTTCCTTTCCCTCCCCCACTATATCATTCCTTCCCTCCCTGCTCCCTGTTCACCTGCTTTCCTTTCCTCTGTCACTCCCCTCTCCTCCTCTCCCTCCTCTCCTCCTCTGTTGATGCACAATCTGTTGGTCAGATGTAGGTAGATGTAGCATGTTGGGAATCAACTGTACATTAGAATTTGTGGCGAAAGCACAATACCGCCCTGACAACTTACGCTTGTTTTTCAGCCTTTTCAGGCTCAGGTGAGTGACTAAAACTGCCCAACAGGGAATAGGAAACGTTGCCCCCCCCCCTCCCCCTCTCTCTATCTTTATCTCTTTCTTTCTCTCTGGCAGGCTCGTGCTGTTGCCTGAGTTTCTAGTTTTGTTTGTGTCTGAGTGAGGACGTGACTTGCCTGGGTAAAGAAAGCAGGCACTCAAGGTGATGCTGAAACACATATTCATACACACTAATACGCTCAAAAGCAGATACAAACGCCTCTCCACTCTGAAGCACTTGAGCCTGTGAGGGAGCTGTTGCTGCTAAACACAAACTTACACGGAGCACAAGCAGGGCTTGGCCACTAATTGCAGCCCTCAAGCTAGCATTTTTGGCCAGTTGCTCTGGAATCATGGGAATTGTAGGTAAGGCTGAGAAAGGTATCCTCTGAATGAAGAGCATTACCTAAATGAGCAAGTTGCAGTGTTATGTAATGTGCAGGTTGAAAAGCAGTTTGTTCCTTTTACTTGTTGTGCTGTCGCCTGCCCAACTGTCTCACATGAGTGTCGAATGAACAGATTTGTTAGTGGCGATGGAGATGGGGTTTCCATAGCAACCCTAGTACTGCCACGGCGCACACTTTCATCTCTACGTATTGTCTACATCAATAGGTAGAGCAGTTTTGGCATTGTCTGCTGCATTTTGTGTTTGTGGTGGAGATATGGGAGGTCATGACAGAGGCAGACGGAGATAAAAGAAGAGAAAAAAGGAAGGAGAATGCGAGAAAGAAAAGGAGAGAAAAGACAAACGGTTGGGGAAAATAAATGTTCTCCGCACAGCAGCAGTCTCCTCTGTATCTGATCTCCATCTGCAGACAGCCTAATACCATAGGCCAGACATGTATCTGTAATGTGTGCGTGCAGTATGTAGGATGCAGAGTGGTCGTGCAGCTTCAGCTTCATTTGGGATGGAAGATACGTGCGTGTGTGCGTGCATGCGTGTGTGCAGAGAGAGAGAGAGAGAGAGAGACGGTATTGTCTCGTGTCGTATGATCATTAACTCATTTAACATTTCAGCAGAGGTGTTCATTTCCGTACAGGTTTAGTGGCTTGACGGTTAACGGTGAAGTATGGATTTGATTCACGGGGGTATTTAGGCGATGGTTATGTTATTAGTGTTGTAAGTTAGCAGTAGACTTAATTAACCCCGACCCAGGGTGAGTCTGATGAAAGCTGTTGTACCTGCCCGGTTCAGCTCTGATATTTTCTCGCAGCGCTGTGAAGGAATAATCTCCGAGATTACTTTATGTTCCGCCTCTGTTTAGAAGTGAATGTAAGCTACAGCTCACAGCAACTTAATACGATATAGTGTCTGGCTTATATCCAGCCTTATATACCTTCCCCCCCAAACACGGACACACATTAGATAGATGGGAGGGTTCACATCATCAGATTTCTTTTCTCTTTTTTTTCTCCACACTGTTGGTTCAATTATTTACATCCCTTATAGCAATGCCAGATCACCAAAGCTGAGCAGCATGCGCTCCGGGCTGACATGCATTGACTCATGCGGATAAACCGCAGAGTGGGGTATTATTGTTCTTCTTTCTATGCTGAAAATTTCAACAGTCTTTGCAGGTATTCCAAGGGAGCATGTAACTTCATGTGAAATTCAGTGAATTCACATGAAATTCAATCCAGAAAGTGCAGTTGGAGTAACAGAACGATCCATTTTAAAGCTTACTGGACTGCCTTGCGCTATATTTATATTTAAATCTTAAATCTCAGACTATACTGATATTACACTTTTCCTTCCCTCTCTTCAGTTGTTATGGTATATTTCTTGTACATTTGTAAATTGTATTGTATTGTTATACTGTATACTTAAAAGTATTTTTTTTACTGTCCTTTCTGTTCTTATTATTTATATGTTAAAGGGATATTTCACCGCTGAAAAATTAAATTGGGTCACTTATGTAGTAGAAATGTGAAAAAAATTGAAATTGGTCCCTTCTAGGCCGAGAAAAGAGAAAATGTGTTTTTGTGTGTGTGCGGAGTATTCCGTCTGTAATAACGTTCCCTGCATATTCTCCGATCTGTACCAATGTATCCCGGTGGTACACATATGCGGTCGTATGAATGCACATAACTGTTTATGCTGCTGTTTGCTGCTGAAAAGAGAGCCTGTTTAGCGAAGATTCAAGATGGCTGACAGTCGGGGTTTTTTCGGGTGGGATCGCATCGCTTCAAGTAAAGACAGTCCAACCCCCTATGGGCGGGTTGAAAACATGCAGAACTAGCTGGCTGTAGTCCACAGACTCTGGGCAAAAATCTTCCGATGATTTTTTACCAGACCCACAATACAGAGATCTCTCGTCTCAGGGGGGACATGAGGGAGGGACGCACAGTCAAAAATACTACCGTGTTTCTACTGATACAAAGCTTAATGCTAAATCGGTGAAGTATCCCTTTAAGTGAGTGTTGTACTTTGAGAGCAAAGATGAACCAGAGTCAAATTCCTTGTTTGTTTACGCAAACCTGGCCAATAAAGCTGATTCTGATTCTTACCAGACGCCAAAATGCAGCACAGCGCTTCGTAGTAGCCTGACACAGGATTTGACAACTCTGGAGAGTTATCACGGCAGCAATTACTTCATTTTTCATCACGTGAATACTGTAGTGAGGTTAAAAGCAGAAACACAGCGTTCACAATACAAAGTAATCCACCAGGAATGTGTGCTTGCCGGATGAAAAGTTGAGCCTGGCTCAATGCAGCATATTAGTCTTACTATCAACTGTTCTGTTGTTTTAAATTGAAAACATACCCATATTGGAAACACCAACAAAACAAAAAGAGAAACACAGGTGTAGCAAACGTAATACTAGCTAACCAACAAATGACTTGCTAACAAAACACTATTAATGTCAATAACATAGGCAATTTGAACACTGAATAGCATATAATATTAGTCACGTAGCGTTTTGCGACAATTTTATGATTGCCGAGTTGGTTGTGTGAGGGTTCAAAAATACTATGCATGCTTGCTCAATGGAGCTCTTTATTCATTAAATTTGGTGACGTTCGCCTAACATGAGGCATGTTTGTTTGCATTTTTTTGGTATTATTTAGCTTTCAGAAAATCTGTAAATAATATGACTTACAGTTGTAATTACAGCTTGTATGTTGCCACAAATTGTATTCATGTCATATTTAACATTGAGAGTAGGTGCTAATTGTAAAAAAAAAAAAAAGAATAAAAGAAATACCAGCAGGATACACCCTTAGTATTACCCTTAGTTCAGTATTATAAGCTATACTTTTATACCTCCACCTTTAACAGACTCTAAAATTGGTTACAGTCCCTTTTTAGGGGCTGTCACACGTATCATAATTCAGATTTGAGTGCACACGACTGGCCCAACAAAGTGGTAAATACAACTTTTACTTTTTTCCACCCTGCCCATTTTGTTATTATTTCCAACTAAAAGCACCAGGATCCATGAGCTGCAGATGTTACCTGTACTAAACATGGAGGTAGCAGCTGTGAGCACAGACAGCAATCTGTACCAACTGACAACCATGTCTAAACAATAAACATTAGGCAATATTAACTTTAAAAAGCTATTTGTTGACTCGCCGCAAATAGTTGTGAAAGGCTTTTTCATACTCCACACAACTCGAAAAGTGACATATCTTGTCAATGTGTTTTTCATCCGAAGGGAAATAACATCTCCACCTGACAGAGATTCTAATATAAACTAACCCCTTCACCTCAGGCAATGAAACACTATTACATTAGCAGGAGGAACATTGGAAACAAACAACCAAAGCATTACCGCTGTTGATCCACTGAGAGGCCGGATAGCTGCGAGGCACATTCTTGACCGAGCCACAGACAACCTCATCCAACCATTGCTCAAGAGTGAGAGGCCCACTGGCTCTGTGTTTCTGTCCAAAGTTCAGGGGTTGTAGCGGGAGGGATGGAGCATTCCCGATGGACTTTGATAAAGGAGTGCTTGGACGTCTCAGGCAATTCAGTGTCAGTTTGTCAGGGTGTTTTTGCTACCGATGTTGATGTGTCCTCTCTGGACTAAAAGCCCACAGCAGGACTTTGCTGGCCTATCAGCACAGGAAAGAGGAAGTACTCCCCTGTCACTGCAGAGGCAGCTTGCTGTAAAGGGAGTCCAATTGGGCTAAATGGTAGGAAACGAGCTTTCATGGACCAGACTTTTGGCAGTGCTGGAGCAGGACCCCTGTTGTGAAATGGCAAAGATGGAGGGAGGGAGGTGCCGAGGGGTCTGACTGCTTATTTGCCTTGTGCCGTCAGTGACATATCCTGTCCACTCTGTCTCCTTCCCCACTTCCCTCTCCCCTCTCTTAAACCACCCCCCTCACACCAGGGCATATGTGTGGCCCAAAGCTGATGGGTTGCTGTCCAAGAGATGGGCTGGTTGCCACCTTCTGCCTCTCTTTGTCAGCATCCAACAAACTAAGGCCAAACCACCATGAGGGTATGCTAATGTGTGATTCCCCGGGGCCGCACATAGAGATGCCAATCTGCGGCAGGGGCCAACTGGGTGCGAGAGGAGAAAATTAAGCTTTGACTCCTGGGCCTCTGTCAGCCTGAAGGGTTGACCGGGGGGGTGAACGGCCTTTGCAGCCTGGCAGTGCACTCTGTTTTGGCTCTGTTAGTCTCCAAGTCTGTCGGGAGGGCTGTGAAGAGAAAGGGAATGCAAGCCTCCATCACATGTTCTCCCTCCGGCTTAGGATGTGGACACCTGTTTGTTTTCAAATCAACTAAACCAGACCTGGGTCAAATTAAATTTGCAAAAGAGTGTTTGTTTTTGGTGTAACCTGCATGGAGGAGGCGATTTTCACAGTGGTTTGCCACATCAGAAATTACACCAGAAAGAGCAGCGGAAAGAGAATTTGAAAGTCAATTAAGTGCACTTTTTTTTTTATACCCAGCAGTAACATGCATCTGGTATCTGGGCCTGATTACATTCACGCCTGACATTAAGATGCATGTCCCGAATACAAATGGAATGACAACACTCTTCTACTAATGCCTACAGTTTATCGAAAGTAAACATCAATTGTACCCATCCCCAAGCATACTGCCAGCCATTCTTAACAAGTATATTACTACCTAAATTGATTTATGTGCACCCATTTCTCGATTGAAACCCATTCAGAAACATAATGTGGCCCAATGATCTCCTCCTGAGCTGGTTCAGCTGTATTTACAGATGATTTACACGCATTATGGCCTGTCTAATTATAATTATCTATTTGCATTGGAATACCGTCACTCCTCCAAGCAGCGGAACCAAAACAATAAGCATTATTTGCAACTACTATATGACTCAAGGCAGAAGAAGTGTTGAAGGCATTTCTTATGGCCCTGCGAACCAATTTACTTGTTTTCGTTTACCGGGCTCCACCGCTCACCTCTTGGTTTTTAATGAACCGGAGAGAGACGACCATTATTATACCGCTGGCATAATACTTTTAATGATGTGCGGATTTAGCCATCACTCCACTGTGGCTCTGACCCGCAAAAGTCTTCATTAGCACTACAGCACTCTCCCATGTGCCTGCGTGTACTTATATAAAGACACTCCTACGTAAAAGGGTTAAATGTGCATGGGTTAGATGTGGAATGAGACCGGAAGACACTGCGACTTGTGGCTTTCCCACTGGAATGGCCAACAGCTCCTACAGAACTGTACAATATTCCTGTCAATGAAGAATGACTACATAAGAGCAAAAACCTGCTACAGAAAAATGACTGAGGATGACAGACAGGAGGGATTTATCTATTTTTTCTGCTGTTTTTTCTTTTCTTCTTTTTTCATGTGCCACTCTCTTTATCTAACCCCATCCCTCTCCAATATTTTCACGGCGCTGTAAAACTCCCCTATGAGTTGTAGAAAGTGATACGCCATCATGTCCCTCTGATGCAATGGAAGTGCCGTGTGCTGTAAATGGAGCAGTAAATAAATGGAGCTAGTAGAGCGCTTGTGTAAAAGCAGGAAGAGACCCTGTACGCGTTGTAGGCAGACTGGATCGATGAACATCCCTTTCTGATATGCCCGGGCGAGGGCTTGCTGCGTTTGTGGATTTGTGTGTGTGCACACGGAGGTGTTTGCACAGGTGTGTATCAAGTTCCGCACGGATGTAACCGACTATCCTCGAGGAAGGCAGATGGCTGAGAGAATTGAGTCAGTGAGGTGTTTGTGTGAGTGTCTGAGTCAGAGGGAAGAGTCTTCATTATGTTCACCTACACGTGCGTGTGTGTGTGCGTGTGCGTATGTGTGTGTGTCCTCAGAGCCCATCAGTTAATCCATTATCATTTACCAGCCTGTCACACCACTACACCTTGGCTTTAATTGCAGCCAATAGTGAAGCTACTTGAACCAAGTTAATGCTATAGCTTTGCACTGAGCGTCACTCAATCATTTCAACTTAACTTTCTTTCTAACCCAGTTTCCACACACTGCAGCACCACAAAGCCCCTTCTCTTCAGAACCGGGCCACTAATTGAGTTTCGCCTCAGTTGCAGGAGTTGTCACCATCTTCCTCTGCTTTGAAAAGTAACCTGCTGCTCCTCCCCTCTCCCCTCATTTAGGGATGAGCTTAGATCTCCGGAGCATTATGTGCATGCCTTACTGACTGTGGATAGAGGCAAAGCTGTGTGTGTGTGTGTGTGTGTGTGTGTGTGTGTGTGTGTGTGTGTGTGTGTGTGTGTGTGTGTGTGTGTGTGTGTGTGTGTGTGTGTGTGTGTGTGTGTGTGTGTGTGTGTGTGTGTGTGTGTGTGAGAAGAGTCTCGTAAGGAGGCCAGTTGTGTGTGATGTTTACCACTGTAACACACAAGTAGGGGAAATAGACACGCTGGGCTCAGCTCACTGAGAGTTGGCACTAACGTTAGCTACGTGTCAGACTTAAGGGCCGCGGGCCGAACCTGGCCCCTCGCAAATTGTGATGCGGCCCGAATATCAGTTCACATTCACAATATATTTTGCCGAGCCTAGTTGTGCAACAAACCCCAAAAGACAGGAAACTGTTTTCAAACTGTAATTACGTGCACTCGGAGCAGAATTTGGCAGATTTTCCGCCTTTTTTACCACAGAACCAGAGAGTTAGCATATTCAGGCTGTGAAACAGGTTGTTGTGAGTCGGCTGTGTGGTAGCCAGCTTTTAAAAATGTAATCATTGTTTTGCTTGATTTTATTGAAATTTATTAAAAAACATTCTGGTACAGGATATACAATCCTCTATTCCAGACTCAAGCAACACAAAACAAATATATATATTCACATTTTAACGTGATGTTTTCATAAAAGACATTCATTTCATGATTGAAATTTCTTTCCGACAAAAGTGTCAAAAATACAACAAAAACGATTGCAAAAAAGTGACATGCAATAATGCAGTAAAAGATATTTTCATTTTCCTAAAATAAATTTTCCTTAAATAAAACTAACTATACGGCCCTTGATGTGACTTTCATTTTCCAGTGTGGCCTTTAATAAAAGTGAGTTTGACACCCCTGCTATAATGTATTCATTTATTGATTATTTTGTATTATGTATTCCTAAATTGGCTGTTGACAGTGGTGGAACATCATGCTGTCTTGTCCTACAAATGAGTCACTCTGAGTAGTCACTTTGTCACTTTGAGGTACACTTTTAACTCTTTTACACTTTTTAGTCCACTGCCTGCATGTGACAGCTTCAGATTAATATTGTTCATACAAAACATGTGGTCAACCTATAAATAATGACCAATTGTTATAGGCCATACTTCACAACATTATGTAAAATAGTTAGATGTCACTCCACCTCGATCAACAAATATTAACATATGTATATATATACTGTGTGTATATATATATATATATATATATATATATATATATATATATATATATATATAACCCTAACCCTCCTTCAAATACATTTTGCTTACATACAACATTTTAAATACATGACTTTCACCTGTAATGAAGTATTTCTTTGTCGTGGTGTGCCTACTTTTACCTTACTTTTAATGAAAGGATCAGAATGCACACACTCTACACTAAACCGCTGGATCCGTCCGTATTCAAATAATCTGATCATGTTTGTAGCCTGTCAGAGAATATATGGCTGTGGGATGCCCTGAGCAAAGCCAAGTTCACATCACACTGACAGCTCGTCTCCCCTCTGAATTGTAATCCTGCCTAACAAACTGACAACTAACAGGCCAAAAGGCTAGCAGGAGATGACTGATGACAACGAAAAAACAACACTAGAGTATACGTTTGCCAACAGAGCTGGACCTGCCTAGTACTGTTAGGACAGACTTAAGGTCCTTTGGTGCTGACATAAAGCCTCCGCTAAGGATGCTGAGTGAAAGCTCTGGCAGAGATATTCCTCGGCTCAACAGCGAGAAATTCCACTAAGGATAAAGGAATTACTTTAAAGGCACAGTGAGTTTCCCTCTATTCTCATCCTCCTTTGTTTAACAGTACATGTCTTTCTTTTTGCCTTGAGTCCTTCATTTGTAAAACGCCAATTTCATAAGTCGCTTCAGTTGGTTGCCAGACCAAGACCCCAGGGAATTACAAGATGCAGGAAATGTGGATTTTGCTGATTGTATTACAAAAATACTGCCATAAAAGGCACAGTCTTAGAGTGCAGGCAAACTTGGCAACAAAGGTTCAACATAGCTGACATTTTGTGTGAAGAGAATCTGCCTTGGAGATGAAGTGTCAACAGGACTGCCTGCAAGATGGTATCCAGTTTGCTGAGTGTGCACCCAGTAGGCCCAGAAATATGAGGAGCATGCTCTTTCCATACTCTCCCCTCTTGCGTCGCCCCCGAGAAAACCTATTGATGTGATTCATGTTCTAACACATGGTTACAACCAGGGTCTTGTGCATGATGGCTGCTGCTTCTGCTGCTTCTGTGAAAAAGATTTCTCAAACAGCAACTACATAACATCCTCCCGAACTGGCAGTTCTTCCCACACACATTCTGGGAGCAGGCTTGGCATAATCTGGGGTGGGGTGCGGACGGACGCCAAAGGGATAAAAACCTGCCTTTTCAGTGTTAACAACTATGTAGCTGTGTCTGAATCTGCCAATCCCAGAGTGCGCCCAGGCTTCCGCTCTCTGCAAATTACGGGTGTGAGATGTGGATTTAGAGGCACACATGTCGGTTTGTGTTTCCGTTGTGCCTCTCGAGCACACAAATGACACTCTTCCCTCTTTCACTGTTTTTTTCTACTGAAAATAAGTCAATAAAAGATGATGAGATGCTACCTTAAGATGCTCTTTCAAGGGTTTTGATTCACGCTCATATTACCAACAAAAAAACAACAACAAAAAATGCATTGAGGGCCTTGTCAGCCCTTGTGCATCAATCAAATAGGGTTACTATATATCCCTGCCCACATAATACAAAGGTTTTCAAATAGAACTTTGGAAATTCAGGCCTCAGAACACATGGGGCGAAACAGTGGGTTATACTTTCTTTAATTTGAGCCTAGAGGAATAGAAGAAGGATTTTAAAATGTGTGTGTGTGCTATTGTAGAGGATAGGAAGGAAGCTGCTGGTGAAATGGTATTTCTGTAAAAGGAGATTTTAGCCACCGGGTTTAAAGCATTAGCTTACCTGTTAAAGACTCAGTGAGTAGTAGCAGGTTGCGCCCCCTGTTGAAGCACTCTGGCTTTACTTCTGGCATTGCCAGACCTTCCTCCACAGCGCTGCGGAGGAGGGTCTGGCTAGTCAACACAGCATTCCGGAATGGTAGAAAAATGTGCTCTGGTTTATTGGCATTTCTTTAAACCAATCACAACTTGGGGCGTTGCTTAGCGGCGGACGGAGCTACGGTGCCTCTGCAACACAGCCTCGCTAAGGAACTTGTTTTGGTAAGACGTGTGTACGTTCAAAAGTTGTTTTAGTCGTGCAACAGAAAAGTCAGATTGGACAGATAGTCTAGCTAGCTGTCTGGATTTACCCTGCAGAGATCTGAGGAGCAGTTAACCATAGTCTTCATAAATCCACCAGAGTTTAGAACGCCAACACAAAGAAAGCGGAAGGTTACAGACATCCGGCTGAAAAGAAGGACATCCAGGGGAATTTCCTGCAGCACTGGAGCAATCCCGAAAGTGGAACGTTGTGGATATAGACTAGCTTTGTTTTGATTCCTTACTCTAAAGACATTTACTTTCCCCTTTTGCCATAGATTGAGATTGTTTTCCATATCTGAGCTAAACATCTTAAGCATAAGTACTTTTTCAAATTCTTGTAAAATGAAACCTGAACATGCTCGTAGTCATCTAAATGTGCCTTTGGGATCAAAATGGTAAAGAATTGCTTTGCTAAAGCCATTATAAACTGACAAGATGTCTCCCCTTCCTGTGGTGTGATGGATCCCGCCATCAAAAATGTATGACTCCCTCCAGAGATGCCGAACAGCTCAACATGACCCTGACAGGAGAAACATCCTCGCCCTAAAATCCCTACCTTTTTAATTGAATCGTCTCGTGTCTTGTTAAAGCACTTAGTGACAAACCTGTTTGTGCAAAATAAGAAGAAAAAAAACCCGGATGAATAAATTAGATTTGATGTGATTCGACGCCTCTGTCTCTCCCTGTGCCGGCTCTGTCTAATAGCTGATAATGTAATTAGTTTTCCATCAGAGGGAGGGCCTAATGATTGGCTGTGGCGGAATGTGTGATGTGCTAGTGAGATGAAAACCTCCCTCTCAACACCCGGGTTTGGTCGGGTCTGTCGGATCAATAATTTCTCCTTGTGTTCTTCTCATTTATAATACTAAAGCATTTTCAGTCATAAGGCTTAAAGGACAATTCCGGTGCAAAATGAACCTATAGGGGTTAATTACATATGTCGACCGTTCTCTGGGACACGTTTTCATGCTAATCAAATGCGTCTCTAGCTTTAAACAAGCTACCACAAACCGGTGGTTAGCATGCTAACGCTACCTTTCGGGTCAGATGGTAAATCGTTATTTTATACCACTAACAAGGCTCAAAATAGCACCACACTTCCACGGTAGCATAATGAGAGTCCGTACGTGTAAACCAAAGCATTGAGAACTTTGTAAGTGTACAGACAGTTTATTAAAAAGATAGATTGTAAAGACAGTAGCGTTCATGTTTACATGCAGGCGCCACCTTGGAAAACAGTCATGAGCAGTCAAATCACGAACGCTGTGTTTGAGCTATGTTACTGGTTCCTGGTTGCACGGTGTTCGTCGTTGGACTGCTCATGACTATATTCCCAAGATGGCGGCTGCCTGTATACGAGAACGCTGCTGTCTTTCTAAACTATCTTTTTAATAAACTGTCTGTACACTTACAAAGTTCTCAATGCTTCGGTTTACATGTAGGGACCCTCATTATGCTACCGTGGAAGTGTGGTGCTATTTTGAGCCTTGTTAGTGGTGTAGAAATAGTGATTTGTTTTTACTTTCCAAGTGCCCCGAATACAAGCGTTGTAAGCTAATCAGCGGTTCACGCTAGCTTGTTTCAAGCTACAAACACCTTCGATTAGCATGAAAACAAATCCCAGAGAACAGTCGACTCGGTACACGTGTTATTAACCCCTAGGTTCGTTTTGCGCCGGAATTGTCCTTTAAGGAATGATTCCAGGCACTGTTCCAGCATTTCTCAATAAAGGTGTTGCAGCCTGTTGTGAAACCAAGTGGACAGATCGTTAATTTCCAGCCCATGTATGCTTCGGAATGGTGTATATTTCCACTGAAACTTTGGGAAATAAGCAAATGTTGTGGCATTTGTCAAGGTAGTCCACATTTACCGGCGGCATTGTACATTATGGTAAACCCGAGCTTCTTCCCTGTTTCCCCTTGCCGAAGAACTCTCCCAATGGTCCGAGATAACCCTCAGCACTGTACTGTCGGCACCTTCACACAGCCTAATTGACTCGTCTGTCTTGCCAGGGAGTCTAACCTGTGTGTGTGTGTGTGTGTGTGTGTGTGTGTGTGTGTGTGTGTGTGTGTGTGTGTGTGTGTGTGTGTGTGTGTGTGTGTGTGTGTGTGTGTGTGTGTGTGTGTGTGTGTGGGTATGTGGGTGTGGGGGTGTGGGGGTGTGGGGGTGTGTATGTGTATTTCCCTGCAGGCTTTGAGCTGCTGTATCAGCCGGAAGTGGTGAGGCTCTACCTATCTCTGCTGACTGAGAGCCAGAACTACAACACCCTGGAGGCCGCTGCCGGGGCTCTGCAAAACCTCAGCGCTGGACAGTGGACCGTGAGTCCAGGGTTGGGGGAGGGTACAACATGTAGACAGTGTGTCCCATCTGACTTTTACATTGATTTACTCATATATTGCATTCTTGCAACGTCTGTGCTAGGCCTTGTGCAATTAATCAATTTTTTTTTATTTTTTTTTTTATCGTGATTATGATTTCGGCACCTAATGATCACAAAAACAACAACCGAGGAAAACGATTATTTTGCGCAATGCGTTTTGCAATAAAATTCTTATTTTGTCTCCTTTTGTGTGTGTGAAAAAAAGTACAGCGGGAGAAGTATTAAGGGAAATGTCACAGTTCTAGGTGTTTTCACTGTGGAGCTGCTTCACATTTTCACTGTTTTTTAAATTAAATAATTGCAACAACTTTCCAAAAAGTCAATGAGTAATCGTGTTAAATAATCGTGATATCAGTATTGGCCAAACTAATCGTGATTATGATTTGTTTCCATAATCGAGTAGCCCTAGTCTGTGCTCATCCTTGAGCTTTTACTAGCAGGTATCTTGGTTTGTGATTGGACCAAAAATGCAGAGTCTGATGGCCTTTAAGGGATCAGAGGTGCTTAGAGTTGCAAGGTGTCTACAGACCATTTAGCCACTGTGTAAACTAAAATAAAACCAAAGACCGAGATGTGATCGAACCAGGCAGCAGGTAGTTAAAACACTTCCTTCTCATTGATGCTACCTTCCCTGTTCAGGATCATCCATGTAAGTGGGATAACGTGACGAGATATGGGTCAGATAACTAATGTAAACCCAAACTTTCCTCTCTGTTAAGATGTTTGCCTCTGATGATGGATGATGTGAGAAGCTCTCGAGCCAGGATCAGACATTTATTCCAATTAGCGCGACTGGAGCTGCCGAGAGGCTGTCTGGCTTGCAGGCAGCAGTGAGTTATCAACAGGGAAGGCTCGCCGTCAGATGCCAGTTCACGAGCACCTCGGGCAACAGCGCTCACTTAGGCAGGCAGGGTGCATTTAGTCCACAGCAGAGTTTCTCTTAGCAGCCAGGTGTCAGACTGTAAACACATCCTTAAGTCCTCTGAATTCACCAGCAGCCTTAACTCTTTTTTGTTTTTTCTTTTTTTGTCACAGTCCTGAGTCTCACATTTAGTGGTAGTAGTTCAGCAGTAGTGATTTTCAGCTCAGGTGAGCATTTTGAGGATAAATCTTTCCTTTCTTTGGTGTATTTTTTTTTTTTTATCAGAAGGGCCGCTAACCTATCACACTGTCACATCTGGACTAAGCCTATTCCTGCTCCCTGGGAGGATAGCAGAGCTTCTTCTTTATATCCTTCTCATTCTTTGCTACTGTTTAGTTCTGTGCCGATTGGATCGACGTGTTTCTGAAGGCTTACTACTGCCACCTGGTGGCTGAGCTGTGCCTCTCCTCTGCTTAATTACATCTCTTGGGGTGCCAGTGCTTAGAAGATAAACCCTTTCATGTCAAACTTAATTCATTTCATTCATTTTCATGTTACAAAAAAAAATGAGAAGTAAAATCTACTGATGTTTAAATTAAAACAAATGATCTCATATGTCCATTCAGAGCCCCACTGTGTAATGTTGTGAATTAGTCTAGCTCAAGGAAGCAGCGCTGAGCTGTGTTGTAGTGACTGAATGACTGAGAGTGTGTGTGTGTGTGTGTGTGTGTGTGTGTGTGTGTGTGTGTGTGTGTGTGTGTGTGTGTGTGTGTGTGTGTGTGTGTGTGTGTGTGTGTTTGCGTGTTTGTGCGTGAGTGCATGTGAAAGAAAAAAAAGATGGTCATTCTGGGCAGGTCCCAGGTGGGAATCTGCAGGTCTGTATGAATGTCAAACAGGAAGTTGCTGACGGTGTGTGCTCACTCTAGAGGTTAAAAGTAGAAATGATAAAAAAGCAGTCACACCATGCCCTCTGTCTGCCCTCCAGTGGTCCAACTACATCCGAGCCACGGTGCGTAAGGAGAAAGGTCTTCCCATCCTGGTGGAGCTGCTGCGCTCCGATTCGGACAAGGTGGTCCGAGCTGTGTCCATCGCCCTGCGCAACCTGTCCATCGACCGCCGCAACAAGGACCTGATCGGTACAAACCATCAATCAATCAATCAATCATTCAATCAATATTTATTTATACAGCACTTTACAGCTACCTTCCTATGTTCTGACAAGCAGGCGATAGTCAGTGGTTCAGCCACACACCAGCTGCAATCAGGATGATCGCATACTGTTAGTCGGTCACGCAGCCATCAGCATCATTGTCCCAGACCCCTCCATCTGATGAAAGAGCGAGTTAGTGCTATCAATCTACAAAGTGCTTTACATCAAGAACCAAGAATAAAACAGCATAACATACAATGAAAACAATAAAAACATAGAAAACAGTCAAATCAGAAAAGGTTACATAGAAACAGGAGGAGGAGAGGGAAATTGTCACACCACTACTGTGTATTAAAAGCCATTCTAAATAAATAACCATGAGCAATACCACACACACACACACACACACTGATTTAAGATTTCATCAAGGCTGACAACTCAGTTTCACATTGACACTAATGTACTGCAGGGGATCATCATTGACCAAAACATAGCTTCCTTAAGGATAGGTTCATTTCTTTTCAGTCACCCTAAGAGAAAAAAATGCCTTGTTAACATAAAACACACATTGTGTCAAACTCGACAGAAACAAAATGAAAAACGTCTTGGATAATCTTTGCAACAATCAGCAACTGTGGTTTGATGGACATAAATCCTTAAACCTACATTGTGTAATTTTTTGAGTTGATTCTTAGCAAAAACTCCTTTGTTCTTTTACAAATATGTGCTCATTCATGTGTAGTTACGTCCACCAACTAATCAAAGTATTCCCGTAAGCGTAGAATCTGCCATTCAGAATCATTCAGAATACAGACGAGCGACTCGCTCGAATGACAGCAGCCATGTTGCGCCTCCATCTTTAAAATACATTAGCCAAAGTGGGACATACCTTCGCATTTCTCCCTCTTACACCTAGTGTCACCGTGACGAATGGGGAGATTACTCGCCAGGGAAGCAAGACCAAAGTTAATATTGGAGTGGCTAGACAAGCTGCATGTAAACGATGGAGATACTAAGAGCTAATTTCGGGTTCGGCCACCGTAGGAGTTAAAACGCGCTCGGAATGGGAAGGGCTAGAAAGTAATATTCAGTTGGTTGTCCTATACAATTTCACCGCTAGATTTGTGTAAATTCTTACACAATGTAGCTTTAATTCACAGAGTTGGATTTGAAAATTTGCTGGCTCTACATGCTGTTTTTCCCTGCTCTCTCTCTGCCTCTTTGTGCTACTAGGTTAACTCACTAAATGAGAGTCTGTCGCTCTCGGCGCGTTTTAGCGCCGTGCAGCTGCCCGTTCGCTGAGCGGCAACTCTCACTCGTTCTTTGGATCAGAGCATTAAATCAGCAAAATAAAATGACAAACAGCAATGTGTTTTCTTTTTTTTCTTTTTTTTTTTAATGAATTTGATGACATTTCAAATTAAACATTATTACCAGCACTATCACGTGGTTAGTCTTAAAAACATACTTTGCCTTAACAGGAAGTTATGCCATGCGGGACTTGGTGAGCAACCTGCCCAGCGGTCAACAGCGGCCAGCCAAAAACCTGGAGGAGGACACTGTGGTGGCCATCCTCAACACCATCCATGAGATTGTCACAGACAGCTCTGAAAACGCCCGCTCTCTCGCCCAGGCTCAGGCCATTGAGAAGCTGGTCGCCATCAACAGGACCAGGTAGGACTTCATTTCATCACATATTAATGACACTTTACAAAACAAACTTATTTGGATCGTTAATAGTAAATATCGTAAATAGCTGTATATCAATTTTGTTGAGGATTTTATGTACTGCTAAATAGTTGTATGTATGTGTGTGTGTATGTATGTATGTACAGTATGTATTCATGTATGTATGTATGTATGTATGTATGTGTTATTTGTTTCTGTATTTATTGTTTGTTTATTTTACATTATTGTTTTTATGTATGCACAATTCCTAGTAAGTGCTGCTTACCTGGCAATAAATCTCTTTCTGATTCTGATTGTGATTCTAATTAGGCTACTTTTTACACATAGGCATCCCTGAATGGCACATGCACAACTATACACTCAACAACCAAACGTCTGCCTTTTTTCTTACAAAATATGCTGGCTAAAGAATGCTTAGTTTATATATATATATATATATATATATATATATATTGTTTTTATTTTTTAATCATTAGTCTGTAGGTCAAACACTTTGTATTGCAAACATTGTAACACATTGTATATATTCTTAATCATGTAAACAGAGGTGGGTAGAGTAGCCAAAAATTGTTCTCAAGTAAAAGTACTGTTACTTCAGAATAATATGACTCAAGTAAAAGTAAAAGTAGTCATCCAAATAATTACTTGAGTAAGAGTAAAAAAGTGCTTGGTGAAAAAACTACTCAAGTACTGAGTAACTGTTGAGACTTATCACATCAAATGTAAATGTGTATATATATATATATATATATATATATATATATATATATATATATATATATATATATATATATATATATGAAATGTTTAAAACATATGTAACCTAAAAGACAAACATTCACCTATCCACAGCAAAACAAACAAACAAACAAAAAACGAATTTAGGAAACTTACCGCTACATGATTCCTCAAGTTAGATGTTGAGTTTTTGAATGCTGAAATGTCCGTTTGTTTTGGTAGACACAGAAGACACCGCATAATGTAGCTGCTGTTTGACACTTTTACTAAGGTAAACATGCTTTCAATATGAGGCCAGGGGGGTTCCTCCTAGTCTGTGTCTGCATTGCCGACGGTTGATTCTCCCATTTTTGTTTTGCTACGACTGTAAAGCTAACCGTCCCGCCGCTGAGATTGAGTATGGTCATGTGACGAGACTGCACAACTACGTGTGATTGGTGAAACACAGTCGTGTGGTAGAGCCTTTAGTGGAAGCCTCTCTGTCAAAATAAAACATTAAATGAGGCATAAGCCGGGGGGGATAAAAACAATAGAATACCAAAGAGGTAAAAATAAAAATAACGAGCTCATTGTAGCCTAATGTAGCGGAGTAAGAGTACAGTTTCTTCTTCACAAATCTACTCAAGTAAAAGTAAAAAGTATAGTGATTTAAAACTACTCCTAGAAGTATAATTTTTTCAACAACTTACTCAAGTAAATGTAACTGAGTAAATGTAACTCGTTACTACCCACCTCTGCATGTAAAGCATGGCAGAAGTTTGGTTATACCATGGAGACATTATACATGTAATAATTACAGCATGACCTTGAACGCAATTTGCATTATGAACCTTTAAATTAGTATTCATGGAGGATAATGAAATGTGTCTCTAATGGACTAAGCTTGGCTACCACAAAACTATACTCTAACAAGCCTGAGCCCACACACACCTCTACTCACCACACATTAATTAACAGGCTTTCAGAAGTGGAGGGCATTGTTATAGCGGAGTGCCTCGTAAGCTGCTGCCTCTACGAGTAAGTGTGCACTCATTCCTCTTTAACGCCTGAGCTCTACACAACAACCTGCTAATGAAAACTCACAGATAATAAGGCAGATTGTTGTAAGATGTGTCTTCTATCACCACAGAGTGAACCATTCCAAACTGAAGTGCGTCTGCACCCCACTTTTTAATTTAAGATCAAGAGCACTTTTCAAAGGCTGGTCCTTGTGTGTGCTGAAGTATTGATCATACGGAGAGTCATTTTAACTAGCATTATATATTATTTTATTTTTTTGGGCTTTTCCACCTTTTAATTTTTGACAGGACAGCTAGGTGAGAGGGGGGAGAGAGGGAAATTTTCACAGGTAGGATTCGAACTCTGGACCTCTGCGTCGAGGCATAAACCTCTCAGTATATGTGCCCCTGCTCTACCCACTGAGCCAACCCGGCCACACGTGAATATGCAATGTTCACTCCCAGACCAAATAGCTGCTTTTCCTCTCACCCACATGAGATTAGCTCTCTTTGATGTGAGGCCCCCACCCACGT
Organism: Gymnocephalus cernua; assembly: GCA_023631565.1. NCBI lineage: Eukaryota > Metazoa > Chordata > Actinopteri > Perciformes > Percidae > Gymnocephalus > Gymnocephalus cernua. The sequence continues at coordinate 25,180,645 of CM042425.1, forward strand.
GTAATTAATACTGGTGGCTCAGAGGTAGCTAATGAAAGGAAATGTGCACTCATGTGGCTATGAATTAAAAACTACACCCTGGAGCCACTCAGAGGACTCGCCGTCTTTGGATGAAGAGATTGATTTACGTGCTAGCATACCCAGCCGCCACTGTTTGGGGGGTTAGGTGAGGTATCTGACTTCAATTGCGGTATTATTTCTTCATGTATTTCCTCCTTCCTGTGGCCCCCCATCAGCCAATCAGCTCGTGAAACCAAGGCGGCATCCCACGTGCTGCAGACGGTCTGGAGTTATAAGGAGCTGAGGAACGCTTTGACCAAGGACGGCTGGAACAAAAGCCACTTCCAGGTACAGAACTGTCATCTTGTGGAAGTTACCCTTCACATGTCATCTGGATAAGTATTGTTATTATAATATTAAGTTGTTAAAGAACAACATTTTAAACATTTTAAGACCCACAAATGTTGAGAAAAAACACTTTGCCATTAATGAAGTGTTCTATTTGCATGACAAAAGGTATTAGTACAGTAGCACAATTAGCCACTCCTCATTGTGTCAAATAACTAGAGATCAATCTCCAGTGACTAAAATCTTTTAATTCAGCATGTGTATGAAGTACGAACCAATGTATTAAAGATATGTCATGTGTAAAACTTGCCTTCTTCTTCTCTCAGCCCACAGTGACAGCCACCCCCAAAGCAACCAAGAACGGCAAGCCAGGCTACGACGACACCACCCTACCCCTGATGGAGAAGAACCAGGGTCAGTTTAAGTGTGTGTGTGTGCGTGTTGCTGTTTTCGCCTGTTTTCGAGGACCCAGTGGGTGAGATAAGGCAGAGAAGATTTGCTCTTCAGCAAAATGACAATTAAATGTCACTAAATGTCCTGTGAAAAGGCCAAAACCAAAACTGGTTCAGTCTGTCTCTCAATACTTTTTGACTTCACTACCGTGTCTGTGGCACTCAGCCCTGAGCCCATTGGTGTAGCCATATGGGATTGACTCAGAATGAATCACAGTCTCCATGTTCATTGTAACAGAGATGTTGTCCATGTGTTTTTAATAATTTTTGAACAAAAATGGAGCTCTATAGCACAGATAAATAAGATATATGAGACTCTGGCTTCACAGACAATTGCTTGTTATTATGATCAATTCATTGGTAGATTCATGTAATGTGTTGACAATTAGAAAATAAAGAATATCACCAGATTTATTCTTTAAGAAGGATAAGTCAGGGCATAAAGTACACAACCTGTATTCTTTTGTCAAATTAGTCCTGACATGATTTATCCCACCTGTATAGTCCTCAAAGCAGGTTTAAACAAAATACTAACAGTAATTTAAAACCAGCGTGTGATTGTGTCCACTTTGCTGAGGACATGTCTTTTTTTCCCCTCATAGCTATATCGAAGTACTGTGCTTGCCACATCACTACTCTCATCCTCTGCGTGGTGAAGCTGTGGCGTGTTATCTGTTGCTATGTATTGAAAGGGGATAAAAACAGAGCACATAAAATGGGAGCTGGAGCTTTGAACAGCATACTGCTGCTGCTGAACCGAAACCTCCGACCTTTAAGAAGTTTTGACGGAATATAAAGAAATGTCCTTGTTTTAGATGCTGAACTATTTTTTTTTCTGTAACAGCAGAAGCAGTATATGTGGGGGAGGGTGGGGGTCTTGTGCAGATTCTTTGGCCCAACAACAAACATCTCTTTGACAGAGGAGTCAATAGCATAGCAGCAGTTTAAATGTCCTGATTATTGGCATTGTGCCCCCCTTTTCTTTCCTTTGCATCCATACATGCACATGAAACGCGGCGGCCATGCCTGCCCACTCTCAGTTTGCATTATTCAATCACTGGCCGAGAACCATTACCCTGAAAAGCAGCAGCGTTTTTGGCTCAATGACTCAGTTTGTGTGTGCGCCGCTTTTGTACAAATGGCATATGAATGCTTTTTCAGGACCCAGGAAATGTGGCAGTGGTGATATGATACCTATGGATGAGCTGGGTCCAGGTAAGAGCCAGACTGCATGATCGTCCCTAGCCAAAGAAGAGCTAGCTCTCCTCTAATCTCTCTCCAGTGTCCAACAGTCTATTTGATTCCGCATCTCTTCCACTAGTTCTTTAACCGTTGCCAAGATGTTATTTTTAATCCGAAAAAAAATGCGAAAGCGCTGAACACTCTGATCTCGCTCTGACGACTGCAGACGTGATGCTCTTTGATGCTGTATGCACGACCCCTCTCTTGACAAAATGGTTGTACAAAGCTGGGCCTTCATGAGCAGCTCAACACCAAAAGATGTGGGCGGTTCTGCACTTAAATAAAAACATCTCTTAATATCTCATAGGGCAGAGCTTATTTGGCTGTGCTTCTTTCAAAGTAAATAATCCTGCTGTTGCTCAAAATATAGAACTGCAACTCTGATAGTCTTTCTTTTCTTACCTCTTAAAGGGTAATTTCGTTTTGTTTTTTAACAACCTGAACCCTATTTCCCCATGCATTTGTGTCTAATAGACTGATGTTAACAAAAACCTTTGAAATTGGTCCAGTATTGAGCGATAACGCGGTGACGGGCCGGCTCGAACCGAGCTGCAATGTACCATGATGGGGCAATTGGGCACCCTTGATTTTTGTCCACCAAAAAGGATTGTTATTGCCACTGACAGGCTCAGATTGTTATCAAAAAGTGTCTGACACCGTTATCGATCTCACGAGGAGACTTCTTGTCCGAAGACATCGGTGTGGAGTGCGGAACTTGAGTCGGGTAAAAGGCGTTCCGAGAGACGTTCGCTCGGGTTCGCGCCAGCCGGTCACTGCGATCTCGCTCAACACAGGACCAATTTCAAAGATTTTTGTGCACATCAGTGAAACAAAATCCATGGGGATATGGGATAGATAGATAGAATAAGAGTTTTTGCCATGACAAATTCACTTGTTTTAGGTACTTTTGCCACCCTCTTACCCAAAGACACCCTCTGAGGGCATATAGATCATGCTGGTTTTCCTACAATCCTCTGGGCCCATATTTCTCAAGCTTCTAAGAATCCCTTCTTGAAATAGTTGAAATAGGACTAAAAATATTCCTACTATAAAATACGGCCTGTAGGAAGCTTCCTACATTGTCTTTAAATAAGGAGAGAGACTCCCAGGAGAGAATGTGACGTCAACATTCAGAGCTGTTCAGTAGAATTTGTGATGACAGAGTTTCCTGACAGTAAAATTGGAAATGCAGAAAATTGTAATTGCTTGGTTAGGCTTTATGTGTATAGACTATCTGTACAACAGTGTAATGCCAACACCATCAACCAATAGATGAATTGCGCCGTAGGTCAGAGATACATTTATTTTCAATTGCTCTGTATGTCTGGCACATATCAGAATTGACAATAAAGTTGACTTGACTTGAAATTACCCCCATGTTTTGAATGGATGCACTTCACGCTGAGTGGAGGAGAAATGAATGAATCTGCATATTATCTGAGGAGCTGTACAACTGTTGGTTGTAACGGACCCAGTTCTTTACTGTTGTAAAGCTACATTTTTCCATCATTGTGCGGTTGCAATGTCCGCAGTTATTCTGGAGAAGGCATGTGATTTCTTTTGAATTTCACACAAGGTCAGTCAAAAAATAAACCAATATTTGGCACAACAGTATCTCATAAGAATCTCATTGTCCTCAGTAAATGTCTCTCCTCCCACAAAATGTGCGTGTCTGGAAATCTGTGGAGCTCTCCGATAGTCTTTGCTATGATAGGAGTGATTTTGAAGGTTCCAAATGTTGATAAAAATCCTGAACTCCTAATCCTAAAAATATGATAAAATGACAGCATGCATCACTCTCAGAAGTTTGAACCAGTTGGGGCTGAGTTCCTACTCTGAGACGCTTGGTAAATACTGGCCCTGAGATGGAATATGTGAGAGTGCATTTTTAAAGATGGACCGGGTCAAATGCCGGTTAAAGGTGCAGTAGGTAAGACTTATCAAACTAACTTTCTGTCATATTTGCTGAAACTGACCCTATGTTCCAGTAGAACTACATGAAGCAGGTCATTCTGGCTCCTCTGGTACCACGTACGCGATTTGCAATTTGCGATTTGCAAAAATCCACCGCTCCCTGTTCAGATGCACCAATCAGGGCCAGAGGGGGTGTCTAACTGCGTGTCAATCACTGCTGAGGCACACACATTCATTCTCCCTTGGGGGGAGGGGCTTAGGAGACCGTTTTGGGCTTTAGCGGAAAGGAGGGAGGGACTAAGAAGTTGTCGATGTTCAAATTTTTTGGCTAAGTCCTGGATCTTCGCAATGCTACCTACGGCACCTTTAAGGATTCATTGTGGTACATGTATGTTTAACATTAAAACATGATGTATAAATATATGAATATGTCAATAATTATTAATTCATTACCTTAGTATTGTTGGCACCATAGAAAGGTATGTGTAAAGGCTTTAGGTCGCCCTACAAATTATACAGTTATACAGTTAACTTTGCAACTCAATGTTATACAGTATGTAGTAGGGGGTCCCTGCTCCGTCTCTCTTTCAGCTAAGGGGTCCTTGGCCTAAAAAATGTTGAAGGCCCCTTGAAGACTATCACCGTTTATTTTTTTTATTTTTTTTTTATCAAGGACGGAGAGGAATTAACTGACTGTTCTTTCTCTGACCTCATTAGATGGTTACTCCACCATTGACCAGAAGGACAAGGACTGCAAATACAAGACAGTGGACAGCTCAGCGGACCAGACAGAACGGGAGCCATTAAAGGTACAGGCAGAGGTCTTCTGGACTCCCAGGGGACAGAGGGTGAAATAATGATGTCTCATTGAAATGTTATCACATGTCCTCTCCCTCTGTGGCCCTCTCTTTTCCTCTCTCTCTTGTCATATTTTCTGTGGTGGTCCTCATTAGAGGCTCTTAATCCTATTGATTCTTTAAAGAGGCTGGAAGTTGTCAGTCTCTGTTAACGTCGCCCGCCGCAGCTCAGCACCGCGGACAGCCTCAGATCTGAGAGCCACCAGTTAATTGAGTGTACGCTTTTGGCGTCTGTAAAGTAATTAATCTGAGACTGATTAAAAGAGCCGCCAACAACCGCTCCTCGTGGAGGCGACCCTTTGCCTCGGCAATGAACAGACTGCTGCATTATCAAGTGGTCGTCTGTTGATTATACAGCCGTTTATCACACTGCAGCCAAAGTTTGTTTCTTGTTGAGCTGATTGGCCATCCATCCAGCCTCAAAGAGGAGTCACAGGATAATGGCCTCAGAGGATGTCAGAGGACTCTCAAGCACCTTTTGTAGTTTTATTTTTGATCTACTTTAGTGCTTGATGAAAAGGATCTCCCCTGGGGGATTGTAAAATAATTGCAACAAAGAGTCCTTTAAGGCCAGTTTAGCATAAGACTCTTCTCCATGCAAGTTACAACTACTCATTACAAATCTTTCCGAGGCAAAGTCTGGGTGGAAACTTTGTCCGGAGCGCAGTTAATTAGGCCACTAAATAATCCATGGGGTTTGGTGTGTGGTTTAAAAAAAATCTGAATTACACATTAGTTTGCCATTGGTAAGTAGTTGTTCATGTGTTCTTAGAAATTGGGTCTAGTTTACGATAGTTTATTAAAGGACATATCTGGTGCTAAATGAATCTAGGGGTTAATAACACGTGTGTACCGAGTCGACCGTTCTCTGGGAACACTAACCCTAACCACGAGCGCCGTGTAACCAGTAACATAGCTCAAGCACGGCATTCGTCATTCGACTGGTCATGACGGTTTTCCCAAGATGCCTGTATGCGTGAACGGTACTGTCTTTATAAACTTTAAAACTCTTTATAATAAACTGTCTGCACACTTACAAAGTTCTCGGTGCTTCGGTTTACATGTAGGGACCCTCATTATACTACCGTGGAAGTGTGGTGCTATTTTGAGCCTTGTTAGTGGTATAGAAATAGCGATTTCTTTTTACTTTACCCGTTTCCCGACGACTAGCGGTATAAGCTAATTAGCGGTTTGCGCTAAAACTGGTCACATTCGATAAGCATGAAAACAATTCTTAGAGAACGGTCGACTCTGTACACATGTGTTATTAACCTCTAGGTTCATTTTGTGTCGGATTTGTCCTTTAAAATTGTTTTGATTTAAATTCATACAGAAAATGCAGTACCTTTTAAAGTGAGCCTATGTAACTTTTGTCCAGTTATGGGCTAACAGTAAATGCTAAAATGTAGTGTAACGAAAGTAAAACATAGTGTTAGTTACTAGGCAACATCTACCTCAAGTTTGCTCACGTTAGCTAACAGTAGCTACTAGCTACTGACCATACCAGACCAAGTAAATATGTAGCAGCAAAATCTGAGTTTACTGAATTGAGCAACGGTGTGATTTATTTACAAATTCATTTGAACAAAGTCAAAGGGAAAACAAGTGCACATTTTATCCAGTTTAAAGATAAAATAAAGCAGTTAACGTAGCAGCAAAGTACAGTATTGCAGCTGTTGGCTGTGTCAGTACTCAACAGTGATCTTAGGCTTCAAAAATCAATTTTGGTTGACACCTACTCTACATCATATTTAGTTTAACTGCTAAACCAGTAAGAGCTGAAGTTATGCCGTCACAGCTTGAAAGGGCAGAAACTTGAAGCCGCAGACAGGAGTAATCGCAGCAAACAGTCGTGTTTGTCTTCAGAGTGTACGGGCCTTCTAGCATAACTCCTAAGCTATGTTCTCAGTCTGCCTTCTGTACTTCCCAGAGGTGTTCTGCCCGCTTTGAATGCAACTTGGCTGTTGAAACTGCTCTCTCCCTCTTTGATTTGCATGTTTTGAAATCACTCTGACTTCTTTCCAAGCTATCCTGATGGCAGGGAACTAACACTGGCTTCTCTGATCCTGGATGCATGTGTATGTGAGTGTGTGAGAGTGTATTTGTGAAATGTATTGACCTCTTTTTGTTTTTGCTGTGTTTTTTTGTGTTTTTAACCCGTCCTCCTGTGGCCACAGAATGACACAAATAGGAAACACTATATCAGGAGTAACAGGCCTGCGGTCAGTCTGGTGGACGCTTGTGATGTTAAGCCCCAGCCTGTTGACTCCTGGGTCTAAATGCATGCATGGTAGGTCTGAAGAGAATTTAAATCACACCAAAAATAACTAACCTTCACCTTTTCTTGGGGTTGGATCGTAGCATCCTTTTCATTCCTTGTTTGTTCATCCTGTTTCCGCCTGTGTTCCTTTCAACCTCACACCTTATCACGTAGACCTGCTGTCACCCTGCACCCAGAGCAGTCGGCTCGTTCTTTCCATGGACATTTACGGGATTCACTTGCAGTTCGATTGGAAAACATTTGAAGGTTTAGTGAACGGACAGTTGAAAATCTAACATTGCTGTAATGTATCCCATAGGTACTTTACAACCGGAACATCCACATTTTGCCACACACGGGGATCAACCAAGGGGGCAGGCTTCTCTCCACAGAGTGAAGCCGCCTATGGCGCCATTTTAATGCTACCAGACTCTCACCCCCCGTTAGCATTCCATTGACTGCCATTCATTTTGGCGTCACTTTGACAGCGAATAACTTTACATCTGAAGCATTTAAAGACTTCATTTGTCCATTTTTTATTTCTAAAGAAACACAACAATGTATAAAAGGCTCCATTACCTTGTATCTCACGTTATGGCTCCGTAGCAGACGTTTTTGTAAAAATAGGCTAACGATTGTGTCATAACCACGTGACCTACTGTCGCATAGTAGAGGAATTATCGTATAGTACAGGAGAAGCTCGCAGGCAGTTTCGACGTACAATAGCGGTTTAGTTTAATTACTAATGTTTACTAGCATTTTAGTTAGTTTAGCAATAATTAGACAGTGCCTATGTTATCTCCTTACATATACCTACACTCTCCGTTTCTGCAAGATTGGGAATGATTGAGATTTCTCTTGGCACAGCTACCAGAAGACTTACAACTTTCAGACACGTTGCTCACGTCACATCTACGTCGGCAAGCTCAGTTTGCAGCTGCGCAGTAACGCTCGAGCCTCACCGGAAAAGTGCTTCTAATAGACTTCACTCGTCTCCGTCTAGAGCAACGGGATCTGTTGGTCCATTTTATATACTGTCTTTGGGATCAACACGTCACTGTGTACCGTAAAACAAACCTGTGTTATACGCGTAGAACGTAGACACGGCTTTGGTCTCTGTTTACAATCAAGCGTCACCTGTCTGATTGAAATGTACGCCTAGCTTCACTCGCTGCTTCCCCTGACAGCCTCTGCTCAAATCGGTGGCAAGTGATCAGGGGCAATCATTCCTCTCCAGTGACTCAGTTATCCCTTAATGAAAAGCAGTAGGGAGAAAGAAAAAGATATGCGTACACCCACATACAAACACAAACACACACACACACACACACACACACACAGAATCTCTTCTCTGTCTATAATTCGATTCAAAGATAACTTTAGATAAATAATTCATGTAGGCTGATGAGTTGATAATGAAAGCCGACTCGCACGTATTATGTCCCAGGCAGAGATGTAATGAAGGATGAGCTCACATCAACTGAGTTTACATACATTTTGAGTTCTGAAGTAGTTGACTCGAATATTTTTGTGTTAACATTCATGGTATAAATGATTGCTAAGTGGCTTCTTATGTAAACGAGATGATCATATTGCCATGTAAGTTAGAGAAATAAAAGACTCATCTTCTCTTTGTGGTTGAGAGATTTGCAAAACTGTATTTTTTTAGTAGAGAGAATCAAATGTATTTCAGCAGAACGTTTTTAAATCAGTTTCAGTAAATGGAGCTACAGCGAAAACCACGAAAATCTAATGAAGGCTTTCTGTTGAAACTGTTTTTCTCTATTCAAAATAATGTTTTGTTCCAACAACTGGGATTGGTCGTTTGGCCGTGGCTTGGTAGTGCTGCATTTCCCCCCCGACTCATTTCCTGGTTCTCCTTCTCCATAAACAACATGAAATCAAGGAGAGGGTTAACTTTTCCTGCTACAGATTTCCAACCGCAGTCAGAAAGCACAGGGGAGACACTTTGTTTCTCTCACTATGACTCTAGAGTCGCTACTCGCTCCGAAGCTAATCCGTGTCACTCTCTCTCGCGCTCTACCACCGGCTCCCCTCGCACACTGTACACACATATCCGCGCTGCTATTCTCTTAAAGAGATCCACTAGAACGACACAGACACACCAGCGCACAAGTATAAATCCTCACAACGGTGTAGGCCACTTACGTAGGCTACGGCGTAGGCCCTGCCTAGAGCGTCCGTACAACCATAAGTCCACCTTAAGGCAACAATTTGTTACACGAGTCACAAGGTAAGAAATCGAAATGATCAGAATCAGAAAAGGTTTTACTGCCACAATAAGTACACTTATGTGGAATTTGCCTTGGTGAAATAAGTAATTCCGTTAAACAAGTATTATTCACGGTGCAAGAGTGACTGATTCCCAAAAGTGATTACTATTTAATGTCTCACTAAATGACTTTTGCAAAGCTGCAGTCTGATCTGGGTGATCTTCAGTAGTCGTCATTCCTCTATCAGCAGCATTTCTCTCCTCCTCACCGCTGTGCTCCTCTCCTGTGCCAGACGCCTCTTGTCACTGTCTTCCTCATCCTCATCTCCTTATCTCAGTCCTCTTTGTCAGTGGCCATCACCTCCATCCATTGCATTATCATAGCAAACACATCACAGCACCTCTCTAGAGATACAGTGGTATAATGTGTGGTATTCATTGTCATTTTATTACGATATAAACATAATCTTAAGAATGAACCATCAGGTAAGTCATTTTCACTTCGTTGAGCACATGCAGGATTTCATCCAGCACATTAAGCATCCGTTTTGCTGTCTCTTCCCTCCATTTGCCATCTGGACTGACGGTGTTGTAATTTGTCAAGTACTGTGATAATGCCAACTGATTGTCTTGCTGTCTGTCATGAAAGCACAACTGGAGAGTTTCACTCTAAATTCACATCCATTAATGACAAAATGGGGTTCCTGCTCTAAAATAAATATACATTTAAAACGAAAAGACCAAAACCAACAATGAATTGATCCTACTAATAAGTATTGTCTGTGATGCCAAAGCCTGACATATCTTATTTCTCTGTTCCATAGAGGTCTACTTACAGGCACGCATAATGTGTGTTAATCCACAGCTGAAAATAGAACCCAACAAATACACTGTTTGTGTTTGTGAGTAACATTTGAGATATTGTGGTTGATGGGGATGTAAAGAGGTGTGCTATTACACACACACACACACACACACACAAAGAAAATCATCAATGCAAATACCAAGTATAGCTACCTCAGGCCCACAGGAAGTACGCCGGGCGCTGAAGCAAATTAAACATATTGGCCAAACAGTGGAATTACAACTCCTGGCCCGTCATTTCATGCCCTCTGAAAAAAAAGAAAGAAACAGTATGTTTTCCTATAGGCCTACATGGTGAAAGAGAGGGTCACAACCCCCAAGAAATAACTTGTTTCTCAATCAGAATTTGATCCAGTTTGTCCGATAACATCTGGAAAGTCTAAAAGAGTCGCTCTATGAATAAATCGAATCCCCATTCAAGTTAGTGGATTGCTAAACCGGAAGTAGGCGGCTCGGCGGTCTCTAATACTCCTGCTCTATTGGCCCCTTGGTGCAGAAGCAGTGTCGATCATCTGGGTAATTTTAAACGCGATTTTGGCTCCATGATGGCTTCATGCATCTCTCAGTAACTCTCAAAGGAATGAACGGGCCTCCACCTTGAACGCTGCATCCAGTTCTTATTATACATCCATGGCCTACCTCAGCCACCTGCTAGTGGGGGTGCTGCAGCACCCTCTGTAGTTGTTCTTGTCACGCAGCAGAGTAGAAGCCATCAGGCAAGTGCTATTTAAATAAACTCCTGGTGTACTTACAAACTTTCTAATGCTTCGTTTTATGAGTACAGATCCTATTTGTACTACTGTAGAAGTTTGGTACCATTCTGGACAGTATTAGTGGGGTAATTTACGAGATACACTCTTGGATCCAATAGTGCCTGCACTAAGCCATTCGGCTCATAACGCTAACTCGCCCAATGTTAGACCAAGGGAAGAAAAGCTTATGGGGGGTTGTTTGGCTCGAGGTGATGGTGCAAAGGACCCTAGGGTGAAATTACTCCGAACCATCACTTAAAGTAACATTTTCAATGCAGGACTGTAACTGTAACAGAGTGGTATTAGTGCTTAGATCTGAATATTTCTTCCAACACTGGTTTTTACAGTGTATCATTTTGGACTGAAACTCTTCATTCATTGCAACAGTATTTTTACTAATATTTGTCTCTTTTGTCCACACGCTCCAGGCTTAAAGTAACGACATCCCAGCTAGAGGACGATCTCTCATATCACCACTGCCATTTCACATGGAGCTCATCTTTGGAGTTGGACTTTGTACAGAAAAGAGGATTTTAAAAATAAATAAAAATAATGATCACGACAGCAACTACCCAGCAGCAGCCAACATTCTCATGCTTTTCAGAAGAAGAAAAAAATGAAAAAAAGAATAAAAAGTGACTACTCCTGCTACTTTCTCATATCTACATTCCCACTGGACATCATGTGAATTTTACAGTGTTGACTCTTGTTGAGCTCTACCGGTAACCAGAAGCGGACAGAGGCCTGTGCTGGTGAAGGAATGGACGTATGGATGGCGATCAGATGTGAGGAGAAGGAAGGTAATAGAAAAAGGAACGTGTTGGAAGGAAACCTGTGGGAAAAGAAATGCAAAATGAATGTTTTTCATTTCCGTTTTCACATCTGGAAGAAGTTCATGCCTGAACTTTGTGGGTTTTTAGAGAATTTTACTTACAGTTTGTTGTCAAACTTTGGTATTTTGATGTGAAACAGGTATGGACTGGTGTGTTAGAGGGTCACGGAACGTTTGTTTTCAGATTGGTGGGATGGACACAAGAAAGTAAAAAGGAAAAAGAGAGAAAGCGAGCCCGGAAGGAGTTGTAGCATAAACAGTGGATAAACATGGACACTCATAGACTTATATTTGGTTCACTGTGTTTATTTAGAGAGAAAAAAATGCACTGAGATGCTTTGAAATCAAAAGTGGTAAACAAGTAATCGATACTAAAGTGAGGAGTCTGCAAGTTGTGGTCTGGAGAAGGGAAAGTGACAGTGTGTGCAACAGTTGATGTTCACGCTGCATCGCAAAAGTAAGCTGAACTCACTCACAGAGCTGTGGTTACTAGGGTAACCACTCAGGTTGTGTAGCGACGCAGTTTCACGAGTTTCCTGGCTGGTTGCTCTTTGTCAATGATGTGTATTAAAGAGGATATAAGGCATTTTGTTTATAAATGATGTGTTATTTTGAAAAGAGAGGCGTAAGATTGTTCTCTTGTTGAAAGGATAGCTCTAAAAGCGTTTTTGTGGGGGAGGGGGGTTTATATAAATGTATATTGGGGTCAAAAGTAAGAAAAAAAAGGTAAAATGGAGGAGGAAAAAAATAAATAAAAAATGACCGACTTCTTAGCTGTATATTAATATCACATTGTTTGGAAAAGCACATTTCATTTGATAAAGGATCACCATGTTTGTAAACAATAACCACGTAACTTAAATGTGTGTCAAATGTCGAGTTACGTGGCGATCACCTATTTATATTTTGTATTTGTCACACACACAAAAAAAAAAAGTTACAGAAACAAAGTTGATCTGCAGTGTTCTTTCTAAAGGTGATAAACTACATGGTGTGTGTGACAGCCCCTGCATCTGGAGGGGTCAAAGGTCAGACAGAGATTTGACGGGATAGACGAGAGACGGCAGTGTTAATAAGAGTCCCTTCGTTTTTTTTTCTTCTCGATGCATTCAGAACCAAGTTACCGCCAAACCCCGAACCCTCCTTCTCCGCGTGCGTTTTAAAGAGAACTATTCAGTCGTGAGCATGAAGAAAAACTGTACAGATGTTTATATTCTATTCTTTCCAAGTGCCAGTTTTTGTGGTGTCATTTGGATATTAACTAATTCATTCATGTGCAAGAAGAGAGTACAGGAGGACGAGCGGAGGTGGATGTACAAGGCAAAAATAATAGAATTGCATCACACTGTACAAAACAAAAACATCATGTTTGGTCATATAGTATATATTTTTACAACGCTTTGGGGGGGGGCAGTTGAGATAAAGAAAAGCAGATAAAAATACAGAATCATATTACTACTTTTCTCTTGCTTGGTGAGACTGCACACTCAACCCAGTGAGAATGTGTACGCTCTCCTCTTTTCCAGCCCCAGTCTGTCAGTGAGACAGAGAGAGAATCCAATCCAAGTCGGTGTCACTCATGCGTCATCAAGGCGAATGGCATGTGCCTGCATTGAAGTCTGATTTTTCTTTGTGGCGTATGTGACTTTATAAAGCTTGCATATTTTACACAGTGTTTACAAAGATGTATGTTGTGGTAAAAATCAATAAACTACACACAAAAAAAAAAACGTACTGTATAAATTTTAATTTTCAGAAGTTAAAAAACTACAAAAACAAAAAAAAACAATACCCAGAATCCCTTTTGTGTGTCCTCAGAAGTGTGTGCTTTCATTGGACAATACTGAACCCTTGCAACAAAGACCCATACGACTGTCTATTCCTGACTGCACATGGCAGTACCACAACCAAAGGATCTGGAGGTGTATTTACATGCATTCAAAAGGGGTTTTTTGGTTTGGTGGATGTACAGCGTGTTGTACGTTTACAAAAGAAAGAGCCAAGCAAACTGTGCTGTGAAAGAAATGCAGGACACGGACATGCATCCAATCAGACAAACCTACCTGTGTAGATAGAACCGATTCAAGACCGTCAAAATAAAGTAACTGTACTACTCAGTAGCAGATGTGTTTGTACCTATCATGTGCCTTAACCTTTTCCATGGTAGATAAAGATAAGTGTGTTTTATATAACGTTATTCCTTCCTTTCAACTGGCATCTCTTCATTCTGTCTGTTCACCTCTCCCCTTTCACCTCCCGTGTCACCCTCCCTCTCTTTTTCCTCCACTCAAGTCACTCATTCATTCATTCATCCTGCACTCCCTCCCTAAACAACCCCCCCCCCCCCCCCCCCCCCCCGCCCAAACCCCTAAGTAGTATAGACTGTTGGTGGGTTTCTGCCTTGTATTACATTGTATTATAACCTTTTAAAAAGATAGTCATTCAAATAAGGGTTTTGATTTCCTAGAGGAGTAAAGTTGTTAATGCTTTCGTAGCGAGCAGAAGCGATGCCACAGTGACAGAATGTATCATGTTAATTTTACTAATACCCAGAGGCAAATATTACGCTTGTTAAACATAACGGAAAAATACTGGTTTGTAGAGTATACATTTGGTGTGTTTTCAATAAATCATGCCTGGAAAGAAGGTGTTGCTCGGCTCTGTGTCTTATTTCATTTCATGTTATTATTTTCCAAGAATTAAAGTTATGATAGCCACATAGTTATGATAGAGGCTACAATGCTCATTACAACCCATGCAACGTGACATCATGACTTCGCGTAAACATACACGCCAAGTGTGGCGCGTTATCTGTATGCATTTTGAGCTATCCGCGTGTATGTCTGCGCTGTATCGACAATGAGGACATACGTCATGGTAGCTTGCTGTCACGTGAGGATTTGGGAGGTTTCTGAGCCCGCCCGCCATTTTGGGATCCTATGCTATCGGTTGCCAGGGGCAACAGTGTAAGAGCGACACAGAGACTGAGCAGGAAAAACGGCTCGAGGAATTAGCATCACAGCGAACGGTTGGGTTTAGGAAAACATGACACGCGGATTGGGTTGAGGAAAAAATGGCATACGAATTGGCGTGTCATACATACGTCACTTCATGACATCAGTCTGACCCATCCCAGAAATGTAAAGGATCAGTTTACCCAAATTACACGTATGGAATTTATTTATGATGCTCACAGTGAACAATTTACATTGTACCGACTACCGAGGCAATAGTCCTTATGAAAAGTGTTGACTGTGGATCATCCAGCGTAATGGTGATGACACAGTTTCTGGATAAAAAGAGGTTGCTTCTTGAAATTTCATTTTTCAATGATGTGCACCGCAAATGGAATTACATTCATCTCCATTGTATTAGGGTGAAAGCTGAAATCTAAGAGATGCATATCTCATAAACTCTACAAAGTAAACCAAAGCTATCTGCATTTACCACTGGAGGTAAGTGAGAAAATACAGTTAAACAGACTCTCTAAAGCACGTGTCAAACTAAAGGCCCGTGGGCCGAATCCGGCCCCTTGCACATTTGATCAGGCCTGTATATCAATTTAGGTTCACAGTGGATTTTGGCCCGCCAAGTTGTGATCCAAACCACAAAAACGAGAAATTGTTTTTCAAACTGCAATTACGCATCACTCAAAGCAGAATTTGGCAGATTTGCTGACTTTGAGACTCAGAAATACCCACAGAACCAGAGAGTTTGCATATTCAGTCTGTGAAACAGGTTGTTGTAAAAAAAATGTAATCATTGTTTTGCTTGATTTGCTAAACTCTATGACGGCTAAGGAACTTTCGTACTGACTTTTTTAGGTCTTTAAGCCGACAGAACTGTAAGTAAGAAGACTATATGAGACACACAATAATACAGTCAAAGGTATTTGACTTTTTCGGGTTAAATAAAAGCGTGTCAAACATGTCTGGCCCTTAATGCGATTCTCATTTTCCAGTGTGGCCCTTAGTGAAGTTGAGTTTGACACCTCTGCTCTGAAGTCTTCAATATAGATTATTATTATTATTAAAAACTCATAATGCAGCCTAGTCTGTATTGTAAAGAACTATTTTCTTCAATTATTTGATGTCCTTTCTTTGGTCTGCCACACCGGAGGCAGTGTGGGTGTATGATGTAGTGCCAGTAAACCAGATGACAAGGGTTTCAAGCCTCAATGTTGGAAAGCATTAGCTCCAATAAATTATCCTTGAACGAGCCACTAAATTCCCAGGCGGGCGGTTAGATAGCTTTTTGTAAGATGGATTAGCTAGAAGCAGCATATTGCACAATTATTTGCACGGTGTTATGGCTTATGGATAAAGGAAGCAGATTGTATAATATGAATACATTAATGTGGCCAAATAATATGTAAATTGATATGTTTGTAGTGGCCTTCTTCAATAATGATTACTTAGTGGGAGGGTATTTAACCCTCCTGTTGTCCTCGGGTCAAATTTATATCAGAAATTTGGGTTTGGGATGGTTCCGTACAACGCTCTTCACAAGTAAAATAGATGATCAGTTCCCTACTTTCATTGAATTTTTAGAAGAAAGTGACATAAAAATTGAGGGAAAAGCAACAAAAGTGTTGAAAAAGACGACCAAAACGTTGAAAAAAAGGTTCTAATTTTAAATTTTGACCCAGAAAAACAAAAAGTTGCATGGTTGACGGGAACACAACACAAGGGTTAAGGAGAGGTTGGGCTGTTCTTTTGTCACACTGCTGCATATGGTGCTACAATGAATGCTCACACAAGGGCCAAAAAGATCTTTGCCTGCAAGGTCCATATTTGAAGGTACACATGGCACTAATTCTTTCTTGTACAATTTTGAATGCAGGACTTTTAACAGTATTTAGTAGTATACGAGTATTTCTGCACTGTGGTATTGCAGTAACTCACATATTGTTAATATTAAATAAAAAAATGTAAATCTCAATAAATATAATGGAATAATTCTGAGATTTGATGCAGTACTTCTCCCACCACCACTGCATTTAAACATGTCATAGCAGAAGATACACAGCTGGAACTAAGAACCCTTACGATGGCTCAGTTCCATTAAGTGTTCCAGTAAGCTATGAGGGTAGCCTGTACAGCGTCCTATTTACCAGGGCCCTGGAACAATAACAAGCCAGTAGGCCTATCCCAATTCCCAGTCTGTACATCCCTGAATCCTTTCTGTGTTACATTTGTTTTATTCTTTGCTTTTATTGCATTAACTTCTGTTATTTAAGCCTACAAGAAGCATGGATACACTTTACTAATAGGCTCCATATGTAAACTGGCATAGTGAGAAACCAATTATATTATTTAGTACTTCAAACATATAAGCCTATGTTTATACACTTGCTTCATATTCATTTACATGTACCCTACTATATGGAGAAAAAAAACGTCTGACAAAAGTGACCATTTTTTATGTAGGCTAACCTATGTTCTACATGCAGAATATGTAGCCTACATAAATAATTGGCATTAAACCTCAGGATTATTCCATTTCATTTATTGAGATTTTAATTTGTCATGTAATATGAACAATATTACACATTTTATGTGACACATTTTATTGAATAGGCTATTGAAAACGCTTAATTTTGAGCCGACTGCACTACGACCCATTTTTTTTTCAGGCAATTCTCTAGCCAGCACATACCCGGCCTGGGTCCTTTCATAATAACAACATGGCTGCCTTCTGTAGGGGCAGACACCGGTGGAAAAGGACTAATTGTCTTCATGTTTTGACAAGAAACCTGACAGGTAACATTATGTTGTTCAAATATTGTATGAAGAAACGGAAAACGGAGCGGGCTAAGGTTGATAGTTGTAGGTGTTTCTGTCAGCATAAAGTGACGTTACAAACCAGCCGCGCTAATGTAACTCTGGCGTCACATAGCTTGTGGGGTCTGCTGGTTATGTTTATCCCGGTAATTACTGTAAATGACATTCACCTGGTGTCCTCGGCCACCCAGAACATCTCCATTCTAATACGCCGACCACAATTGAAAAACGCATTTTCCGGCTGCTTATTACAATGGCCATAATAATAACATAACATAACAATATAACCAGTAATATGGCTGCGGACTGGAGTCCTGATAACCTGAACTGGTTAGAGAGAAGCAGCTCTTCCCAAACCGGGAGAAACAGCAGCAGCGGTGGCAGCAAAAACGGTCCTGTCCTGTTAATAGAGTCCTGAGGAGTGTCCAGGGACAGTCAGACACTGTTGCACAGGACAGTGACACAGGACAGTCACTGTCCGACAGTGTATAGGCCTACAGGACAGTGTAGGCCTACAGGACAGTGTATAGGTCTACAGGACAGCGTCTGACTGTACCGGGACAGTCATGGGAGTCACACAATACATCCATGGAGTCACAGGACAGTGTCTGGGTGTCACAGGACAGTGTCTGGGTGCCACAGGACAGTGTACAGGACAGTGTCTGACTGTCCCGGGACACTCCCAAGGACACTACTAACAGGACAGGACAGTTTTTGCTGCCACTGCTTCTCAGAAACAGACCTGTCACCTGTCACAACGCTTTGGTCATTTTCTTGCCAATTACTTCAAGACTGTACAATTACTTGGCAAGATAAAACTTTCTAAATTTGCGATACATTTTGAAGTGTGCATGTCCATCTCCCCCAGAGAAGGTGGGTTGATATATGGCGCGAAAAAACGTTATGTTAGGTAGGGGTCGACCGATACTGTTTTTTCAGGGCCAATACCGATTATTAGTGTAATAAAACCGTTAACTGATTTGGAACCGATATGCATTTACAGTAAAAATTAAAATCTTTTAGTCAAAATTAACATTTTTGTAGTTTATGTAAATGCTTTAAGCAATTATTAATAAAATTGAAACTTTAAACGTAATACACAGTCAAACTGTGTCACTTTTTAATTAATAAACTTTATCGGTTATCAGTAAAATAAGACAGCGATGCAGATAATCTGCTTATTCCCAAATATCGGCCCTGATAATCGGCCAGGCTGATAGTTAGGCAACCCCCAGGAGAGGTAATAGGTTCATAACGTTACATCAATTGTACTGTGTCTACTATTGATCATCGTCCAATATGCTCATACAGGGAAGTATGACTATGACCTGGTGGTTATTGGTGGTGGTTCAGGAGGCCTTGCCTGTTCCAAAGAAGGTGAGATCTTTCGGAGTTATTCCTTAATGTTTGGGCATCTATGCCTTTCACTGTAATTTCTATCTAATAATACATTGACAATCTATCCATGTTCACAGCGGCACAGTTGGGACAGAAAGTTGCTGTTTTAGATTATGTGGAGCCATCTGTTAAAGGTAAAATACTTTTTTTTTTCTTAATCTGTTGTGAAAGTTGATTACAAACATTGCTATTTGTTGTTTGAATATTTAAAGACACCATTGTTAAAGGTCCTATGACATGCTGCTCTTTGGATGCTTTTATATAGGCCTCAGTGGTCCCCTGATACTGTATCTTAAGTCTCTTTCCTGAAATTCAGCCTTGGTGCAGAATTACAGCTACTAGATCCAGTCCCACAATGAGCTTTCCTTAGTACGTGCCTTTTCTGTGTCTGTAGCTTTAAATGCTATTGAGGAGGAGAGAGGGGGGGGGGGGGGGGGGGGCAAGGTGGAGGGGGGGGGGGGCAAGGTGGAGGGTGGGGGTGTGGCTTTGACCAACTGCCATGCTTCGCTCGTTTGCAAGCAATGATGTCTCTCTCTTTCTCATGGGCGGGCCAAATTCTCTGGGCGGGCAAAGCAGAGAAAGGGGAGGTAACCTTTCCCCCTTATGACATCATAAAGGGAAGATTCCAGATCGGCCCATCTGAGCTTTCATTTTCTCAAAGGCAGAGCAGGATACCCAGGGCCCGGTTTACACCTATCACCATTTCTAGCCACTGGGGGACCATAGGCAGGCTGGGGGAACTCATATTCATGTTAAAAATGTTCATGCCATTGGACCTTTAAAATGCTTTCCCCAACAGGTACTAAGTGGGGTCTTGGTGGTACATGTGTTAATGTTGGCTGCATCCCTAAGAAGCTCATGCACCAGGCTGCTCTACTTGGTACTGCAGTCAAAGATGCTAAGAAGTATGGCTGGCAGATCTCAGGGCCAATCTGTCATGACTGGTAGGTCGATAAATACTTTGTCCCTTAAGTTTATTTATCAGCTTAAAGGGAAACATATTCAATCAAAACAGATTGATGCATGTGTATCAGTAGGTAAACAGCACCATCTAGTGATGTACTTGCAGTAGGACAAAGACGCTACTTGTGGTTGAAAAATGAATTATATAATGGCAGTTGGATTGATGCTATTGTACAAAGATGGAATTTTTTTGGTCACTGCATGTATTACATTTTGGATGATCTATTTAAAAAAAAAAAAAAACACAATTCATAAGGGAATATTAAACCTTAAAAAAAATGTCCAAAGAAAAGCTGCCTTAAAAAATGACCAAGGCCAAATACAGAACAGTGAGTAATGTGAAAAATGCTTCTTTAAATTAGAATTTGAATATATGGTGTGTGCAATATTTCCATTTTGATTCCCATTATTCAACTCTGCTTGTGAGCCATCACACCCAAAGTAACTGCTGGTGAACACAGGCACAGCATGACGCATCTCTCCCTCTGTGTATTGTCAGTCTGCTCAGGTTAGTTTATAACAACCTCTGGTGTGTTTTCCAGGGCCACGATGGCAGAGGCTATTCAAAACCACGTCAGGTCCCTGAACTGGGGGCACAGAGTTCAGCTCCAGGATAAGTAAGTGACACCAGCTCTGCTCCCTTTATTTCAATGATGATGTTTCTTTTAAACATTTATGCAATATTGTAGGCAGCATTTCAGTGGTTAGTTTTTTTTTTGTGCCCCATAATAGTCTAAATGTTTACATCCTGCCAAGAATAGAAATTTCAATTTTTATAAATGTTGTAATGTTTCACCAATATGTATATTTCTTTTAACAGTTATTAAAGGTATATATTCGCAAAATACCAACTTAAATCATAACATTATCGAATTTGGTCTATGGTATCTACCTGTCTTCTAAAATCAATCCCTGGCGCTGTGTACAATAAATGTGATGTGTTATACATGTCTCACCCACTTATGTCACACTTTCTCCTTTTCTTTAGCAATGTTGCCTTCATTTTTTTCATGGTAAACTTTTGCGAAAACAGAATTAGTACATGGAATGTTTATATGTTCCTTAACTGAAATGAAATATTCCTAAAGGCTGTACATTGCTGTTGGCACACAACTGAAGGATTGACAGTCGGCCAGCACGTGTTGATTGAGTGGCTGGCTGGAGGGCAAACAGGTGTTAACCTCTGTGTGAATGAGCCCAAGCCTCACCTAAAATGTTTCCATTCCGGTGAGATAATTAGCTCGGACTGAGCATATGAGTTATGCTTCTAATATGATTCCATTCTCTTTTCATTAACAATCGTTCATTAAAGCGTTGTTTACCACAGTGCAAAGCAGTCTTTCACACAAGTGTATTCATTACAAATATAATAATACATGGGCACATATGTTAAAGTGCTCATATTATGCTAATTTTCAGGTTCATAATTGTATTTCGAGGTTATATCAAAATAGGTTTACATGGTTTAATTAAAAAAACACACCATATTTTTGTCATATTGCACATTGCTGCAGCTCCTATTTTCACCCTGTGTGTTGAGCTCTGTTTTAGCTACAGAGTGAGGCATCGCACTTCTGTTCAATCTTTGTTGGGATTTGAACATGTGCAGTAAGGACTACTAGCCAGTCAGAAGCAGAGTATGAGGGTGTGCTACGCTAGCAGCTAGGTGAGCAGTTTGTCACAGAAGTAAAGGCTGGACTACAACAGAGCTGTTTGGAGCAGTTTATGAACAGTGTTTTCTGTTGGAGATGGTAAGTCCCTTTGGGGTGGACTTTGGGCTTTTTCACTTTGTAAACCTATAACGTGAACAAAAAGATATATAACACAATAAAGGAAAGGGGAAATGCCAACAAGCGTACTATGAGCACTTTAATGTCAGATTTTTAATAATTAAGTTAGATTTTCCTGCAAGGAAAAAAAAAAGAGTTCCATTGTTGTTAGTACCTAACATTTAGTACATGAATATTTAAAATAGCAATAGTGTGTAAAGAGATTTGTGTGACCAAGAGTATCTTTGCATTGTTCAAATTAGAATTTGTCATAATCATACTAACTAATGAAGTGAAAGGGGGTGTTTTCAAACAAATGCATTTGAATTGAAAACTGAAATGCACTCTTTATATTAAATTAAGTGTATTGAAATTAAATGGGATGAATATTAAATGTATCTTCCAACAATCGATTCCAATCAAGTGTTTATGTCCTTTAGAAACTTCTAAAACCCCTGCAGCATAAGTTACTTGTCCACTCATGATCCGTGATGCTCAGTATGTACGACACTGATCCATGTAGCTGAATATCTAATTGCATTCCCTGCAACACATCTCGTTGTACTCTGCAGTCTGGCCCAGCCTCTTAAGTTCTCTGTGCAGCTAAATTGTGGTTTGGTTGGTGTCTTTTGAGTTCACTTTGCAAGAGTTGGAAGAAAAAAAAGGATGAAATGTTATTGAGTAAATCCACAAGATCTGCAGGTAAATACACCACCAGGAGCAACCAGCTGTTTACTCTCTGTTTGGCAGGAAGGTGAAGTATCTGAACGTCAAAGGAAGTCTGGTGGATAAGCACACTGTTAAAGGACTATCGAAAGCAGGGAAAGAGGTAGGCTGCTCATCCGTTTTATCTATACACTCAGTCAGTCCCAAACGGATAATTAAATTTCAACTATTGAGACTACAATAAAAAATGTACAGTATCTCACAAAAGTGAGTACACCCCTCACATTTTAGTAAATATTTAATTATATCTTTTAATGTGACAACACTGAAGAAATTACACTTTGCTACAATGTAAAGTATTAAGTGTACAGCTTGTGTAACCGTGTAAATGTGCTGTCCCCTCAAAATAACTCAACACACAGCCATTAATGTCTAAACTGCTGGCAACAAAAGTGAGTACACCCCTATGTTAAATTCCCATAGAGGCAGGCAGATTTTTATTTTTAAAGGCCAGGCATGGTTTTATGTCAGTTAGCCTAATAGCTGGTTTGATTTGCATTGAGAGATGATTTTATGGAGAGTACACCATGCCAATCTCTAGGTATGGTGAAGGGTATATGATGATGTGGGGCTATTTTAATTCCAAAGGCCAAGGGAACTTTATCAGGATGCATAGTATCCTGGATCCATGAAGTAACTGGCCTTTAACAATAACAATCTGCCTGCCTCTATGGGAATTTAACATAGGGGTGTACTCACTTTTGTTTCCAGCGGTTAATACATTAATGGCTGTGTTGAGTTATTTTGAGGAGACAGCACATTTACACTGTTATACAAGCTGTACACTTAATATTTTACATTGTAGCAAAGTGTAATTTCTTCAGTGTTGTCCCATTAAAAGATATAATTATTTACTAAAATGTGAGGGGTGTACTCACTTTTGTGAGATACTGTATGTATGAATTACTATGAATTACTTTGTAAACAAGGTTAATACACGTTTTGGTATGCTTGATTAATATATAAAACATGAAATGTTATTGCATTCCTACTGTATGTTTGCATATTGTTCCTTTATGTACATATTCATAATGTTCTTAATACAAATTAGTACATTGTGAAATCAGTATTTAAATCAGTTGTGTTTTTTTTCTGCTTTGTATCGAATAATTAAATTGAAGTACAACATTTAGATTCAGCCTCTCCATACCTTCTAAGGCTGCTGTTACTTGTTCTGTTTTTTTAAAGAGCTTCCATCATCACCTGAATGCAGAATACTGTGGAGACCACTTGCTTTCATTTGACATTTCCTTGTTTTTCCAAGGATATGAACAAAAGCTATTACTTGACATTTCCCTCCTCTCTCGTGCAGATGATCCTGACTGCCAAGAACATTGTGATCGCCACAGGTGGACGACCCAATTACCCAACAAATGTAAGTTGCTATCATCTTTCCCCCCCCCGTCATGTTTCTCTTTTTCTCTGCCAGCATGTGTTGTTCGATGTCTGGTTGATTGGTTACTACAGTACATAAGACAAAACAAATGAGGAAGAGAGGCCAAAACCACTACAGTAATGTAGAATGTGCTTTGTAAGCATTACACTCTGACACACAAAAGATGGCAGGTTTAGAGGGCAAACTTTGTTGTGTTTAGCATGTGTTGATATTTGGTTGATGGGTAGGTAGTTCTGCTCACAGCTTTAACTCTTGTTACAGATCCCAGGAGCAGTGGAGCACGGCATCACCAGTGACGACATCTTCTGGCTCAAAGAGTCGCCTGGGAAAACGTGAGGACACCTTCCACCTACCTACACATGCACACTAGGGCTGCACAATAAAAGCAATTTAATCGAAATCGCAATATGGACTAGTTCAATATCCAAATCGCAGGGGGGGGCGCAATATTTGTTAAAGGCAAAATATGTGTCAAACCATTCTTAATGAAGTATTGTGGTGCCGCAGAGACGTCCCGGCCTACAAATCGTATCCTACAGACTAAAGAGAAAAATCTTTGTTTGGTACAGATCCTCGCAAAAAAATAAATCACACTTTTGTTTTAAATATTTTTCAATGAAAATGAGAATAATGATACATTATCATTCCCTCCAATATCGTGAATCATATCGCAATTGCAATATCAGTCAAAATAATCGTAATTAAATATTTTCCTCATATCGTGCAGCCCTAATGCACACACATTACATTGTATTATTAAGCAGATATTACCCAGTCAGTGCCATTCACATCTGATTATAAGCTGTGACGATAGTCTACATAAAGTTTCAGTTATTCCACAATGCTCAAAGTAAAAAATTCCTAGTCTAGTAATGTGGGTGATTTTTCTTTTACATGAAAACTGTCCATTTTGGGGCGCCGTGGTAGCTCACCTAGTTGAGCGTGCACCCCATGTAGTAAGGCTCAGTCCTTACAGCCGCGGCCTGGGTTTTATTTCCGACTGGCGGCCCTTTGCTGCATGTCATCCCCTTTTCTCTCCCCCCTTTCCTGTCTTCAGCTGTCCTATGTAAAAAAAAAATTTAAAAAAAGGCCAAAAATGAATCTTAATGAAAGAAAACTGTCAATATTAAAGACGGTGAACGTCAATGCAGATATTTTACTACTGCTTCAGTAGCTTAAATAATATCACCCATGAATGCATGCATGCATTTAGTATGTGTAGGCTTGTTGGCGTCGTTCTCTATACAATGAGCTACCAGGGAAGCAGACCCTCTAACCTCTGCAGTATTAATGCCTTGCTTTAACTCGCTCTCTGACACCACACGTCCCACTGTCACGCACTGTAATCATTCATCAGTGACATGGAGTTTGTTTTTCTCCCTTCCTGTCAGCCTGTCTTCGCCTCATGATTCAGATTAGCGGTGTGCATCCTGACCTTTACAGAACAAGCTCTTTAATCCAGCCATTTAGCCCCTGTCATCACCTGGTTAATTGGTCTTTCCCTGACGTTTCCTTTTGGCACAACGTGCAGACGGTGACTGGTGGTTGTGGTATACCTGTGGTTTTGGTTGTTGTTTGCTTCACAGTGACAGATGAGCGGAAATAATTATTTCCATATTTAAGCTTGAGATGCATCTTGGCTGTCTGCACCTGGGCAGTTTTTGATTGTTTTTAATTTTGTTTTAAATGAAATGCAGATTTTGATTGTTTTGACTGATGAATAGTGCTTGTGTTTTAAACAATGGGTTAGCAGCACTTCATGATATGTTTTATATTTTTTAAGGACCATCAGTTCCTTCTATTATTTAAATTCTATAATGTGTGGTATTCCAATGTAGTATATGTTAAGTAATATGTATGCTATTTAACGTTTTGACCACTTGGTGGCAATACAAAATCATTCATAGTCAACAAATTTACATGAGTGCGGTTTAGCCATCCTTAAACAATTACCACTGTAGCATTCAGCCATTCAACAAAACACCTTTGTATATGAAGCAGAATGATCCATTCAGGGAAACCACTTGAGCTCAGGAAGCCCTTTGATGTAAGAGTGTGATGGTTTAGTGGAGTCCTCTAGGTCCCCGCAGGCTGTAAGGGTTAGCAATTAGCTTTAGCTTCCTCTGTGAGGGTACTGAACCACACACTCTAGCCGGAGATGTTGTTGTGATTCCGAGCTGTCAGCTCTGCAGGTGAGGTCTGAGACGCTGTTTCTGCCGGCAGAGCTGGTGTGTGAGGGGGGGTCCAGGTGAGTGATGGGTGTCTAATGGGTCTTGGAGCACATACACACCTGAGTGACAGATTTGCCCCTGGGGGCCGAAGCCCAGAGCTGGCTGCCATCCCCGTGCTATCAGGAGAAAGCAGCGAGCGCGTGCCAGCTGCACTGTGATACTGGTCTCGGGATAGGCCAGCACTTGAATGAGTTGGAGCAGAATGAGGGTCTGTGTTGCGGGTCTAACGCTACTTTGTGTCATATAATGAACAAGGACCACACTTCTCCGGCAATATCTTTCAGCAGCTTATTGCAAAGCACCACAGATGGCTGCAGCATAACTTCCCAACTATTGTTGAGAAACGCAACAGAACAGCGTAACAAAATGTCCCACGCCAGCCAACGCGGTCTCAAAAGTACACTCTAGCATTACAAGCTACAACAGCAGCCCTTCCACACACATAATACCCTTCTCCCAACTGGCAGATAAATGCATCAAAGTACTTTGAAATTCAGGTGTGAAATGTCGAACTATAAGTACAGGGTTCAATGCTAAGGTTACTATTAGGATAAAAAAGATAATATTTGCCAAAAAGTCAATTTTAACTGGTTCTTATAAAAAAAAGGGGAGAAACATCGAAAAAAAACATTGATTTAAAAAAAGCGTCAATAAAAGTGTTAAAAATTATCGAAAAAACGTCAAACAGATTTTTTTGTTTTGAAAAAAATGTCAAAAGCATCAACCGCCAACTCAATTCTTGATTGGCCAACGGCACATTCAAATTGATCAAGCCATTATTATGATAACGATGATGCCCGAACGGGCAAGTAGGTTGTTGCATTTACTTGCCCGAATTGGTGTTTAACTTGCCCCGGGCCATCGGGCAACCCTTATTGTTGAACCCTGAAGTACATTCACCTGACAATTGTTCAGTGACTTAGTATCACACCCAAAGTAAACAGTGAGGAAAAGTGGAAGTAAAGATTGTGCAACAAATAAGGTTTGAAAAATGTAACTGTCAATATATGTCCTGTTAAAACACAGAACATACTCCTTTACAGAAAACGCATATTAATTCTACATGAAAACATGGTCACATGTTCTTTCAGGGAAGAAGGTACGGGATACACCAAGCCAGCACTGAGAGGCTCAGGAAGAGCTTCTACTATCTAAATCAGGACACTGACTAAGACTTTCACTTAACTTTAATGGACAAAATCAATGTAATAGAAGTATTTAGGTTTTAATGGTTGACTTTAATGTCTATTAAAGATCCCATATTATGCTCATTTTCAGGTTCATAATTGTATTTTAAGGTTGTACCAGAATAGGTTTACATGGTTTAATTTAAAAAAAAAAACACCATATTTTTGTTGTACTGCACAGCTCTCTCTCACTGCTGCAGCTCCTCTTTTCATCTTGTGTTCAGGTCTCTGTTTTAGCTACAGAGTGAATCATCTTTCCGTCTGTACTATCTTTGGCTGCACATGCGCAGTAGCTCAGATCGTAGATCATGTCAGTTAGCTCCATAGACAGTAAAAGAAAGGTTGTTTCTCCAACAAGGCAGGATTAGCCAGGAGACTTCTTCTAAAGGAGGGCGCACATGTAAGTAGTTCATTTGTAGATTATGGTGAACTTGTGTGTGTTGTAGCAGTGCTTTGCCATTGAGAACGAGCTTGCATGCTAGCGCTAGCATGCTAACGGTTGTGCTTAGCCCGTCGTTTCGGCTAGTTACGTAAAAAGCCCTGCAGATTTTGAACAGCTCACCCGGAGACTGAAGGCAGGACACTTTCAGAAACCCGTATCTCACTCAAAACAGCATGGATAGAACAGGCTGCCACAGATTGTCAACAGCAAACCTCTTCCTCAGGAGCTGACGGTTCACTGGAACCTTGTCTTGTCTTGAGCTCCCAACCACATGCTACCACTCTGCTGCCAGGAGGCAAACCTCAGCCATTTTACCATGGTTCTGTTTGTTGTATGGCTCTTTTTCCAATGTGTTACTCCAGATGGGTGTCCGGTGTTGTATGAGACATTAACCACACATATAGACTAGACATCCTATGTGACTCGCATTTTATGAGTAACATTTATAGCTTTGACTGTTTGATGCCTGTGATAATCCATAAACCATAGCTGATAATGTGATACTGTAGACTGTATGCTGAATTGGCTTTCCCTGCACTTTAATGTCAAATTATTACTGATCTGACATATGACACCTGAACAGTGTATTTATTGAATACTGTAAGATAGTATGTGTGGTAAATATCCTGGATATAATTGTCCCCTGTTCTCTTTGAGTATCTGGCCAGTGAACACACATTACATCTTTTTTTGGTTGAAAATTCATAAAAAATATGGACACAAAAAACAAAACAGTTATTTAGAGACACAGAAAACAAAGAATTATGGAAAACAACAACTAAAACAATCACGTACGTACTATAATTAATTTGTTCATCATTTCCTCATGCATGTGCCGGCAGCATGTGAACGTACTTCATACGCTAGAGCGTGCAATTGCCAAAGTCCAGACAGCGTTGCCGATGAAGGATCCAGCAAGTGCCGCGTTATAGTTGGTGTCACGGCAGTTTCAAGCGGCTTTACTGTGGCAATCATCTGATAATCCCGCCTATACTGAGGGGGTACTATCTGCAGTGGAAACCAAAATAGAGGAAAGCACCTGGTACCAAAAATAAGTTGAGTCCAGTCACATCATGCAGTAGAAATGAGGCACGAATGTCGCCGTTTTTGAAAGGGGTCAGAAGGTTTGTAAAGGATTTACAGTATGACATCATCTTTTAGATGACAAATGTAGCAGCTGTACATACTCCAGACCAGTGTACAATGAGAAGGAAGAAGGGCTAGGGGAAAGGAGACAGTTACTCAGTGATGAAAGTGTAGAATCAAGCTAAAGCTCTTTGCCTAAGCTTCTTTAAGCCACTTCACAATACGTGCTAAGTGCAGTGGTGCATTACACAGACGTAGAGAAAATGGGCAGTGGGGCTTTTACTGGTTTCTGTTAGCATGGACAGGGGCAGGATGTGCCGCAGGCAGCCAGAGCTGTTAGGTGGAGTAGACTGAAGTGATGGAGGTCTGGAGGTAAAAACAAGGGAGAGAAGAGGGCCTCATCCATGCAGGTACGGGCATCACTCAGCCCGCTGATGTGTGGACTTGAGCCCTGAACATGGCACACCCCATCTGCAGGGATTAGCCTAAACGCTGGCAATTAGCCCTCTTCAACGCTACAGATCTCAAGGCTGGATTTGAAGTGTGATTCACCTGGACCACACACACACACACACACACACACACACACACACACACACACACACACACACACACACACACTCCGACACTGCAAGTGCACACAAACCTTTTACTGTCCCCGTTATCTACATTTTCTTCACACGTCTTCACCTCCCACTGAGGTTGTGAAGCTCTGTAATTCATCACCTCTCTAATTCTAGGATTTTAAAGTAAACATTTTCAACTTTGGACTTACTTTATTTTATTAGGTGCTGCACAAATGATGAAATGTATTTTTTTGTATTATTACTTTGGCTAACAGCTTCTCTTTGTTTGTGTTTTGCAGGCTTGTGGTTGGAGCCAGCTGTATCCTTTGTCTGACAGAGAGCTTGTAAATGAAGCCACTGTATATAACGTCTGCTGGTAATCTGTAGATGTATCGTAAAGTTATTAACTTGATAAAAACATTGGCACTTGTTTCAAATTACGGGATACACCAGGCCAGCACTGAGAGGCTCAGGAAGAGCTTCTACATCTAAATCAGGACACTGACTAAGACTTTCACTTAACTTTAATGGACAAAATCAATGTAATAGAAGTATTTAGGTTTTAATGGTTGACTTTAATATGTCTATTAAAGATCCCATATTATGTGTAAATGTGTTTCTGAATAACTCTTAGCACCTGTTTTAAACTCAGGGTGCCATATCAGCAGTACTACACTCAGACACTTCAGCATCATGTACCGGTCATTTGGTAATCTATGATAAAAATTGGGACATTTTTCCATTTCCAGTTTAACCATTATTGTGTTTGTATGCTGCTGCATGACTGTGATCGCCTCTTCTTTTTGAGCGACTTTCTTGTCCAAGTGTGGAAAGTGTCATTCATTATGTGTTATGGACACATCAGGTGCTACTGTACTTGTAAATAATGAAAAGTAAGTACTGTAATCCTCAACCTGCTGGTGCTCAGATGTGGCTCTGGAGTGTGCAGGCTTCCTCACCGGCATTGGCTTGGACACCACAGTGATGGTCCGCAGCATCGCCCTCCGGGGGTTTGATCAGGTATTGCTCCCTGAACTACAGTCTCCATAATCATAATAGTGATTTTTGTCATGTTTAAAGGTGGATATTCTTTTTCGGTTTATGCAGCAAATGGCAGGTCTAGTGACAGATTACATGGACGCGTATGGGACCAAGTTTGCATGGATGTGTGTCCCAAAGAGAGTGGACAAACTGTCCTCAGGAGCTCTCCAGGTGACCTGGACTGACACCCACACAGGCAACGAACACAAGGACACCTACGACTCTGTGTTATGGGCAGTTGGTAAGTCTGTGCGCGTCGCTGTGTGTTGGTCACATCTTAGGGTCATTTCACTTAAATCTGAAATAAACCTGAATTAATTTGAGTGATATGCTAAAGGAACTCTCACCCCCCTCCACATGGAGTTAACGGATCAGGTTTAAATAGAGAGTGTTTGAGCCTAATTGTTGCTTCTGGACACTTGAGTAGACGAGATGCCAGAGCTTTAGACTTGACAAAAATGAGGGCTCAAGACTCAACCCGTACTTGACTGTTGACCGCAAGATCAAATCCAGGACCAATAAAAAGTAAATAAGAAGGGGTCAAGCATTTCTTGCATGGCCTCACACCTTAAATATTACACTATTGTCATTGCTTTGAAAGGAAAATGTTCAAATTTGTGTTATTGTAGAAAGACTTGCAACTGCCTATTATATGCTTAAGACTTGAGACTTGAATTAGACTTCCCCAAAAAGACTAAAAAACTGCTCTGATGGATGCTTAAGCCTGAATTATTTAATCCAGTACATTCCTTTTTACAAACCACATATTAAATTGCCTGAATTGTGACAAACTCTACTTTGCAAGTTGGTTAAATTGACAGTGAATGGATGCAGTTCACAGTACAGTAATGCTGTAACTCCTTATCCCCTATTTTTAAAAACCTCAAGGTATTACATGTAATACACCAGCCATATAGTTTCCCATATATATCCCTGAAATAAAACACCGTTATGACTGTTCTCCCTGCTACCATCAATTTCAGTGTCATCCTCAATAGAGTGCAGTGTCAGCAGATAGCAGATGAATCAAGGCTGAAAACAAAGTAATAAAGCCTGAGTGATGGGAATGGCCAGGGGAAGTGTTAATCACCCACCGCTAGCCCTCTGGCTCTCTGGTTGGAGAGGGGCAGGATGCACCCAGGCACAGGGTCACCACGTTCCCCTCTTTGTTCTCCCGCTCTGGGCCTTCCTGCCCATGCCAGCCCTGCGGAAACCAACCCCGCATCTGTCACTGCCATCCCTGCCCGCGCGCGGCCCTCTGCCCGCCATTACCACCAGCCTTCCTCTTCTTCTTTCTGGTCAATTCATTCTCTAATCTATCTATTCACTTCTCCCGTTCCACCAGCAGTATGAGTAACAATGGAGGGAAGATCTGTCAGGGCCACTGTCATCGGTTTATTTGTGTTGAGTGGTTTCAAAGACGGCACAGTGCTTCTGAAAATCTGACTACCAGACTTTTCCAGTGCCCAGACTGTCGCTGCGAGTGTTGTGGGGAGGGAGAGAGGGTCCTCTCTTGCTCTATGCGTGTGACAGCGACAAGGATGTGCGTGACCCTGCAGCTGAGATGACGTTCGCTCTTCCCTCCCATGGGTCAATTCCCACATGGTCTCAGCGTGAGACTGTTGGTGAGAATGATATTTGCATTGAGTGCATGTATCAGTAGGTATACCGACATGCGTGCGATCCTGCAACCCTCATGTTTCCTCTATTCATTAGAGCAAAAGTTCTCACAGCACATGACATTTTGGGACCTGGGAAATTATTTTCGATTTCAATCCTTAGTGCACCAAACTGTTAGTATTTGAGCCTATTTTTAGCCTCTTTCACAATGTATTTTACATTAAATGCAGCACATTATTTGATAGTTCTTTTATTAGTTTGTCAAACAGCACCACAACTTTAAATTCCTCAAAACTGTGTCACATAGTAAGTCGTAACACCAGCAGCAATATCCTTGTGTTACTAGCTCAGACCTTGGGAGGACCCAGCTATATCCATGACCGCTTTTGTTCCCATATAGTTCAGTGAGAACCAGTAACAACGTGGCCTCTGCTCTTTGATGTATGCATGCAGGAGTTATGAGTACAAGGCCACATCCCTTTAATGTGACCTTACACTAGGGGCGGCGCAGTGTTCCAGGCCTCTGTGGAGTTATTAAAGGCCAGAGGGGACCGGGGGACAGTATCACCACTGTCTGCCACATCCTTCTCCACGGCCCTGCCTCCCTCCACCTTTCCCCTGCTCCTTCCTGGCCTCATGGCCGCTCCCCTGTCCAGGTGTGCCAGCAGAAACACACCAGGAAACAGAACATTTCCACGCTTCCTGTCTGCATGCAGACAGTGGGCACATTAGTCTTCCTCCTCTCTGCGCGCTACAGTACTGACGGATGTAATTTGAAAACATTTCCTAGTTCTTTTTAAAAGACATTTGCCCGTCTAAGTTTTACAAGTTACTGATGACATCCCTGGATGTTGCTCTCCTGTCTGTATTACCCTGCGGATATGCAAACACTACATTGCAGTGCAATTGGGAAATAACACTTGAAAATATACTTGTATGTTATTCCTATTTTGGAGATTTTTTGGCAGGAACAGGGTTACTGTGAGTGACTGAATATCGTCACACATACTGTAGCAGCATTCACAACTGAGTGAACAGTAGTATGTAACATTGGATGTCTTAAAATATATAGCATTTTTGTTTAAATGTCTGTAAGATCTGAAGCGATCTTGCCGAGTCTTGAACTATAAAATCCTAATGTAACAATTTAAGAGCCAACAATTAGACTTGATCTTTTTTTGAAAAGCCCCTGAAAATGTGGTTATGTATTTTTATATATTTGACATATTGACATACATTATGTATAATCTGCTTCAGGGACTATGTGGGCGTGATTTGATCAGATTTAATGGACAGTGCTAACAACAATAAGCAAACCCCCCCCCCCCCCCCCCCCCAATTGTCATCACATTTTGATTCAAATGTGACTAAAGTCTGATTGGTGCACAGAAGTACATGACATCACCTTTTTCCAACTGAGCCCCACCCACTTTGAACCAGTGTGTGGAAAAAAAAACCCACAAAAACAGAAACGCAGAAATCTATTCTATGAAATAACGAAACTGTTCTAACTTAGGCAGAAAATAGTGTGTATTCGTGTGTAGTGTGTACCCATCACTCACTCAGTAAAAAGCTGGTTGTTGTGATGAAATAAAAGCAGGCAGAAGTTACAAGTAATCTCATTTGTGGACACAGTATGAAACAGTGGTGATACTAAAACAGACCTGTCTATAGAATTATTGTTATGCATTTCCTATTCCCTTGACAGCTTTTATTACGCACAGATGCTAAATGTCTTTTCTACAGTTTTATAGATTTGCATCTTAAAATCTTTTTTGGCCTGAAATAGAAACCGTAATCAATTTTTTGCATCCTGTACAATCTATTCCCCCAAGATAAACAGTGTCCCCCCCACATTGCTCTCCCTTTTTGTCTTTGTTCATTTGATTGATCAGATAAGCGTCTAGCTCTCATTTCAACTTGTGAAGGGTTGTTGTGGCTAATTAGCCTAGCAGTCTAAAGGCTTCCTCTTAATGTCACAACAGGCTTTGTTCAGATTGGCCTATCTGTTGGACGTGTGTGTGTGTGTGTGTGTGTGTGTGTGTGTGTGTGTGTGTGTGTGTCCGTTGTGTGTGTGTGTGTGTGTGTGTGTGTGTGTCCGTTGTGTGTGTGTGTCCGTTGTGTGTGTGTGTCCGTTGTGTGTGTGTGTGTGTGTGTGTGTGTGTGTGTCCATTGTGTGTGTGTGTGTGTGTGTGTGTGTGTGTGTCCGTTGTGTGTGTGTGTGTGTCCGTTGTGTGTGTGTGTGTGTCCGTTGTGTGTGTCTGTGTCCCACTTCCAACCAAGTCCCCTTATCAGCCAGCCCACTGTTGTTGTGTCCTCGCCTTACAATGGAGCTGTGGTTGCTGCTGCAGTACAACACTGAGTGGAGCTACAGACAGGAAGGCCACATATGTAAAGAGAGAGTCTATAGTTACCAGTCAGATTGTACCGATATGGGTTTTTGTAGGCCAATACTGATTGATGCTGAAATTCAGTATTAACAAAGCTGAACATATCAAGTATTTTACAGCTGCAGAAATGTAGGGGGAAGCCTCAACTGGATGTAGGCCATTTTGGGATACACACTCCATTGAAACTCAGACTAATGAAAAACTATTTTACCCTCCCTTTTTAGCATTTAGAAGTTCTATACACTTCATAAAATATTAATATAAAACTATAATGTAGTTATCAGCAATGTTCCTCAATGCATTTGTCTCCAATTATAACTTCTCCTGTGAAACAACTGGAACCGGTGTATAAAGGTAATCAATAATTGAACATCTCACGGTGGATAGAGTAAAGATATAGTATTAAAAAATTATTAATAATAATTTACAAAAACAATACTTAGAAATGTACATAAACAATATAAAATATGAAATAAATAAATCATTCTTGATATGAATATGAAATAGGAAGATATATATTTTTGTGATTACAGCTGTTATCCATTCACTAACTCTTTAAACAGCTTTCATGGATGCTTCACAAGATTAGTCACAATTGTTTCTAAGATAATTTTTGTTGGGCTTTTCCGTCTTTAATTTTTGACAGGACAGCTAGGTGAGAAAGGGGAGAGAGAGGGGGAAGACATGCAGGAAATCGTCACAGCTCGAATTCGATCCCCGGACCTCTGCGTCGAGGCATAAACCTCTCAGTATATGTGCGGCTGCTCTACCACTGAGCCAACCCGGCCACAATTAGTCATAATTATTGACATATATTTTAATAAAACACTGCACAATCAGCTGACCATTGTAGTGACATTATAGTGTGTTATACTGTAAACTATTCATAAATTGTTCATATACTGTACTTATGAATGTGAAGTGCAGGAAATCTTTATGGCAGTATCACCCGCCACTCTTAATCAATCTTTTTTTTAAACTTCGGAATTGAAACAACACAATTACAAGTACAATTAAGAATATTCAATTTCAAAATGTAAATGGCTAAATTCCACTATAATTCACAGGAAAGTATGTGAATGTGAGAATGACATGAATAGACTATCCCAGTGTTGTGAACATATGGGACAAGAAAATATTTAGAAGTCTTGCTTTTGGGAATTGGTCATGACTGCTTAACTTCCCCTCTCTCCTCCTTCTCTGTGCTCTCCATCGCCTTCAACCACCCATGCTGTGGAGCACTAGACAGGTCCCTGTAGCTCCCCCCCACCGCCCCCCGGTCTGAGAAGAGTGGGAGGACGTTGTTTCTCGGCTCCAGCCAGGAAAAGGGTCTCGGGGGTTTGTTATTTTTGCTGTCCGATAGCATCTACATGGGTAGCTCAGGGCCGGGTGTTTATTATGCTACCCAGGCAGGTTGTGAGGAGCCATGGAGAGGAGGGGGGAGCGAGTGGTCCATGCCCCATCACCATAGAGACTCCTTGTCGACAGCATCAGTCAGCCATCCCCCAGGAAGTGTCAGAAATCACACCGTTGGGTGTCCCGGGGGGTCGATGGGATACCGATTACCAGCTGCTCATCAGTTTCTCTCTCTCTCTCTCTCAGCTGGCCAGATGTTGTTGTTGTTGTTGTTTTCTAATTTAAGAATTCTGAATTAGGGTTTGACCTTTTAATGCCAACACTGGTACAAGTGTTTACTTTACAACGATATGAAACAGAGAAAAGCTGCAATTCCTCACATTTGAGAGGCTCGGCCCGGCAAATGTTTGGCATTTTTAGCCACGCTTGTGACATGGCCCTAGGAATAGTATAGACATTCCATCACTTTGGGTCAGACTGAAATATCTCAACAACTATTAAATGGATTCTCTGGACGTTAATGGTCCGCTTAGGATTCCACGAACCTCTCCACTAGCATCACCACGGCGTTGACAATTTTGGTTTTGAGTTGAATGTCGTGACAACTATTGGATAGATTGCAGTGAAATATGTGTGATATTCTCTAGAGGATGACTTTAGTGAGCTCATCTAGCACCAGCTAAGTCAAAATGTGTATTTGTCTCATATTTTGGTTTATGACCAAATACCTGACATTCCCATCAGCCTCAACAGATGTGTTTTGTTCTAATTAGCGAATGTTAGCATGCTAACTGGATGAACTAAGCTAATTTCTGCTAAGCATCAGTCACTGTGACCACGTTACCATGTTAACGTTGGCATGTACAGCAGTTTAAAGCACCACTTTACCTAAGCACAGCTTTACAGAGCGGCTATGGCTGTAGACTCTTATTTGTGCTGCAATAGTTAGTTGTGTTGTCAGGGTGGAAAAGCTCTCATCATGCTGACAGTCCGATGAAACAGTTAATTCATTCCTTATTGTTTGGTAATTCCCGAAGGTAGAGTTTTGGAGGTTTTACCGCAGAATGTATCACAGATTGTCACCCATGAAGGTGAATCAGGGAGTCCTTCAGATAACCACCTTTCACAGTATCCACTAGGCTTTTGATAACTCCCATAATTCTTGGACAGGCAGTGGCAGTACATGCCTTAAAGCCTCAGCAGAATGTGTTGTGCACACTGTACAGAGAGCGCCTCTCTCTCCTCTCCCACACCTCTATCTCTCCTGAGTTGTAATCAGAGGTGTAGTGGTAAAAAAAGAGGTGGGTAAACTATAAATTCTGGTGGACCACGACGTGGTCACCTTTTAAGGTGGGCCACTGCCTACCGGTGTATGTGTATCCTGATGACATCGCTATAGGCTATCATTTGATGGTACTACCAAGGGTATCACTGGTTGTTTCCTCATCATAGGTCACACAATCACTATTCAATTCATACATTAATCTAAGCTCTTGTTAAAGAGACTCCAGAAGGAATAATAGGGTTGAAATCTATAAAGTTTACTAAATGACAAAACAGAGAGAACAAAAATATTTAAGAGATAGAGAGGGAGGCTTATATCCAGGGCTTCCAATGCAATGCACTTGTACATAATGATTAGGGATTTGGGATTATTTTCATAGTCGATTAATCTGTTGAATATTTTCTCGATTAATCGATTAGTTGTTTGGTCTATAATATGTCAGAAAAATGTGGATCAGTGTTTCCCAAAAGCCCAGGATGACATCCTCAAATGTCTCATTTTGTTTCTGCTCCTGTAGAAGCTAGAGGTCTGTCTGATAATGTATCCTGAATTTTACTTGTAACATGGGCTAATGGGAAAATGTAGAGGTGACTTGTTGAGTCAGTGGCATGAATCTACCGTGATCCAAATTAACCTAAAAAACATGAAGTTTAGTATTGTTTTTCGAGCTCACTCACTGTGGGCTTGTAGCCGAGGCCGTTTGCTTGCATCAGGAGGAGGGCTGCTGTCTTGACGCCGCTTAAAAAATTGCCGGACATCTATTTTTACAATTTATTACATGAGACATGTAGGCTAGTTTGGGCTAGTGACCATGGATGTATTAAGAGAACTGATGAATCTTAATGCAGTCTGCTGCTTTCTGCTGGCTACGCAAGATATGCTCGATGGTGTTTAAAGCCCCCAACGTTGACTTCAAGGCAGCGCTGCGACCGTTGACTTAATTCAAGGCACCTATAACTGTTGCCTAATCCTAGTGCCTGGAAGGCGACGTTGTGGGCTATAACAAACAAACACCGCAAGAGATTGGTCAACACTGACAGTAAGCAGCGCAATATGAAAGACTTCGTCTTAGGTTTAACAATCTATGAAACTAATAATGAAAAATATGAAACTAAAACGACATAAGCTTGATTTAAAATGGCTTAGGAACTATAGGCTATTTAGAGGTGGATAAACACAATTTAGAGGTGGATAAACGCACTTTGGAGGTGGGTAAACGCTATTTCCGAATTTCGGGAGGTGCGTAAACGGCGTTTACGTGCGTTTAGCCTCCACTACATCCCTGGTTGTAATGTAATCTTCTCCTCGTGTTGTTTCCTTCCATTGACCTCAGGCAGAGCCCCTGAAACCAAAGCGCTGGGCCTGGACAAGCTTGGTGTGCAACTCAGAAAGGAGACGGGGAAAATAGTCGTGGCCGCTGACGAATCCACATCGGTGCCAAACATCTACGCTTTTGGTGACATCGGCGAGGTAGGCGTTGCCGACAGCCCTGATAGCAGGCATATATGGAAACACACTCTACATCATTATGAACATATTAGTCTTAATTCAGACTGGAAAATACAACACTGTGCCAAAGTTGCTGTAAGTCTACACCCATCACCATCAGTGTAAATGAGTTTGAGCACCTGGTCTGTCAGCTCTACCAAAAGGAATGTGGAATTACACTTTAACACACATCAGCTCTGGATAATTAGTTTTGTACATTGCCAGAAAATGCTGAAATTGGCATGTCTTTAAGTAATTGGAATAAACTCTGGCAGGAAGATCTTGATGACACGCAAACGTTGACTTCCAGCTTATGCTCAACACCAGGTAAAATAGCCACCAATATGAGCAAAAATTGTTTGTTTTCACGCTTCCTGTAAAAGAGTATTCCATTTCTCTTACATCTGTTTCCTATCACGAAGACATAGGTCCTTCCCGTGAATCCTCAAAGCCACCAGACACATTATTTTGACCTCGTAGAACACGGGAGTTGCTGGAGTACCGATGCCTCAGTGGGTTTGTTTGTGTTATTGTGTGACTTTGGTAAATCCGAAGTAACCCTTAAAAACACCTCAGCTTCGCGTGAGGGTCCTGCGTCACCCTGAGGGGGTTTAATTCGCAACACTGACCCCCTCACTCTACATTATCCCTTATCTTAAAGGTAGGACATTTGTTTGTGCACACACATACGATTTATTATCTACCACAGAGTACTTGGCAGAAGTCCACCTTCATGTAATCATTGGCATTGCCACTGTGTGTACTGTTCCAAGCTGAACCAGCCCTGTTAATACTCGTTATACCTGCTGCATGTAATGTCAGTGTTGTTTTTTCACCACGACCAGCTGTGTGCTTCCTTCCTGCCTCCCAGGCCTCATGACACACCCACTGATTGACAGTTCACTTTGATGAGTTGTGCTTCACCCCAAAATGTCTGTCAGCTTTTCACAGCAGCAGGGAGGCTTTTTTATTTCTTTATTTTAAAAGCAGGAAGGTTGATATCTCAATTTGTCCAGTGCTTTGTTGTTGTTTTTTCCTCTCAGAGAAGAGTGCCAAGAAATGCATTATAATGATGAATGACACTTACTGGAATACCAGAGCACACCTCCACATACATGTGTAGAGGTGCAGGAGATGCTTTGGACAACAGGATGTGCGGTGGTAATTTAACAGGTTGAAGTCATGCCTTTAGAATTGCCCTGCAGCCCTACTGTTTCCTGTACCACTTAGTTTTGTGTGTGTGTGTGTATCCAAGAATATGCGTTTGTCTGTTTTGGCAGACATCCAGAACAATAAAGGCAAAACACAGACGGAGAGATTTTTTGAAGTGTGCTAGATGGTTTAAATGTTTAGCACTTGCGGCTTATGTCAGTCACTGAATCATGGCCCACCTTATCTGTGTGTTTGTATACACACTCTTTCAGCCTTTCTGAGTATTAATGTGTGTAATCAGATGACAAAATTCTCTAAACTTATTAACTTATTGCAAGGTAAACACATTTTTTAGGACCAGACCTAGATCTAGATCATATGTGTTTTTGAGGTCCACATACACTGAAGTCAATTCGATTGTCTCTCGTTTTAGGGTCGTCCTGAATTAACCCCAACGGCCATTAAAGCGGGAAAGTTTCTCGCCCGCAGACTGGCTGGTCACAGCACTGAACTCATGAACTACGACAACGTAAGACACACACACACACACACACACACACACTCTCTCTTAGAGGCTGATCATTTCCCTCCATCTTTCCACCTTCAGAATGAGTCATGACATAAACATACCGGCATTTTCCAAAATGTCATCATTCTTCAACATGCTATGTTTACTTCCATTCAACTCTTGTGCAAGTCTTAATGTATTTTTATATTTACATGGGGTCAGGGGTCATTTCAAATTAGTTTGATATCGTTTTGATGTCAAATATATAGATTTGATATATATATATTAGGGCTGGGCTCCGATTTTATTTTTTTTAATTCGATTTCCGATTTTTTTCCGATTTCCCCCCCTACTTATTAAGGAAAGCAATACAATACGGCAGACAACTTACCGTCTTCTCCACGGTATATATGCGTACCATGTCTTTGGCTATGTGCAAAGCGACCGCTTCGGTGATTGTTCTCCACCGTGCCCCTTTCCTGCCATACGCGGTGCCTTGTGCAAAGGATTCGGCTACAGTTAGCTGTTTTTTAGCTAAGGTTTGTTGGTCATTGCGGTTTTGTTCGTCTCGGAGAGAGACTGGCATTTTTCATATTCAGCTGGATGTCTCTGTTTCAGGTGTTGGAATAGGTTTGTGGTGCTGCTGCCTTTGACGGCGATGGGCTTTAGGCAAATGTTGCAGCGCGGGGTTTGCTGCTCCACGTCTGTCGCAGCAAACCCATACCAGTTCCAAACAACAGATGATTTTATTCCTTTCTTGGGAACAAACTTCCCACTCTCACCGGTAGCCATGTTGTCACTTGCTGTTTTGTGTATGCTATGATGTTGTTGTTGTTGTCGCTTGCCATACTGCTATTTGAAACTAGCTCCGGCACCGCTCCGGAGAGGCAAAAATGCGGCATTACACAAAAACTCGATTTACTTATTTTTTTAATCGCCCGCAACAAAACATTCAAATTAATTCATTTAATCGATTTTTCACCCAGGCCTTATATATATATATATATATATATATATATATATATATATATATATAATCTCACTATTTCAATGACACATTTGGAGCCCCCTCTATGGTATAAGAATACAAAGGAAAAGGTCACCCTTACTCCATAATACATGACATGAAAAGAGGTTAAACAAATATAATTATCATAATACCGATTTTCTGTCAAACAACTAATCGATTAGTTGTCTAATTGTTTCAGCCGCAGCTTGAAGGTGTGTGTGTGTGTGTGTGTGTGTGTGTGTGTGTGTGTGTGTGTGTGTCAGGTGCCCACCACAGTGTTCACCCCCCTCGAGTACGGCTGTGTGGGTCTATCTGAGGAGGAGGCTGAGAAGAGGCATGGGAAAGACAGCATAGAGGTAAGATAGATGCTGTATATGTGCCCCTATAATACAGCTATAAACTGTGAGTATTTCCAGAATGGTTTTGTAGTATTTGGAAGAAAAGACCTTTTAATATGTCCACATTTCAAGTTCAAATCTATTAGAAAATCAGGAATAAAGATTTGTTAGTTTCTTCATAGTGACTTAAATTTCAATATAAAGTTACTCCAACTTTTACCACTATATAGAAAATACAGTGGTCAAAAATATGTAATAATTTTTAATTACACAGGAAAGTCCACATTGCAAGTAGCAACTCCAAAGTGCCTACAATGTTGTGAAAATGCCCCCATGAAAAGAACATATTATTTTGGCACATGATATAGTCAGATGTGTTCTTTCTTGTGTTAATATATTATAATTTAAACAGCAGTGTCTAGGTGAAAAATCTGTGTTCAAGGGTACTTCGTAGGTGGTCTGTTAAAGTCCTCAACTTACTTACCGTGAAATTCATTAAACAACTAATCTCAGTATATGTAGAATGGAATTATGTCTCTAATCAGAAATGGCACCCTCTTTATATTATAACAGCACAGAACTGGTCTAGCATTGGTCCACAATTATAAGTTTAGTTTCTTTATGCAGAAATGATTGGCTACATGCTACACATGCACAACGATAGTTACAAAGGCAGTGTTAGTGGCTTGTTACTGCCACCAACCTGCATAAAAAATACAACGTCCCATAACCCCTAAACAAACGCTGACACGCACATACAATGCAACAGCAAGCAGCTCAGGATTTTACGTGCCTGCGTACGTGAGCGCGGTGCCAGATGCTAGCCACCACCTGCACGAGGCCACCGATAAACGATTTAGGCGGCGAGGTGGGGCTCCTGGCTGTGAGTGACAGGCGAGCAGGAGGCCTGATTGAGGTGTGTATGGGGTGATGACAGGCGCGCTTAGATCTGAGGAGGAGCTGCAGCACCGGCCCCCGACAGCTGCATGGCCCTCACAACTTGTGTCGGCACGTTCGCCCGTAGAATGAAACACACTGCACACACACTTTCAGTGAGGAGTTTGAAATCAATCACTATAATGAGCACGCATTGATGTTTTTATTCAGATGTTGTGCAGTGTGTTTGAATTAGTGCTCATAAGGCCTTGCAATTGCGTACTGTATTGTCTGCAATTTATTTTTTGTTTACTGTCCTTATGTTCTTTTAGCTGCTATTTTCAGATTCAGTAGAGTTAATACATCATTTTGTGAAATGTACACAAGAAGAGATCACCATCACTGCTCGAGTTTGTTTTTGCACATTTGTAAGCTCTGCTGTTTGAAAGCAAAGATCCACGAGAGGCTATGTTGACATCACTTTGAAGAACTAATTGGCTGTAGGCACAATTTTACTAGTTTTACTATACATATACATTTATTTTACTATACAATATTACAAAATAAAACTGCTCAGATTTGAGGACCACAGTAATACATTCTATACCATTTCTCCTGTTAATATGATTTGTGTGCTCTGTTTGTATGTCTGTGTAGGTCTACCATGCTTTCTACAAGCCTCTGGAATTCAGCGTTGCAGAGCGCGATGCCAGCCAGTGTTACTTAAAGGTAGGGTTAAACTGCCAACCAAATAGCCCAGTGACTGATGTATTTTGAGCTGTTTTGGGGCATTTTTTTAATACACCATATAATGTAGTTCTTTGTACTATGTTTGTGTGAGATGCACCATTTGTACATGCATATAGTTGAAGGACAGGAGTAGCGTTTTTTTCTGCAGCAGGTTGGTGGAGTACAGACTGCTGCCAGACGGACAATTTGAGAGGGTGTGACTCTGTAAATGAAATGGTCTGAATGGTTTATCCATAATCCTGCCAACCTTTTGATTTGTCCATCTGTGGCCTAGCAAGTCAGCGTTGGGATCCACTTGTCCTGCTCTGTGGTTGTTTTGACCGCTACGGCCAAAAGCAGAGAAGGCTTCAGCTCCTTGGCTTAAATCCAGTTGT
Organism: Gymnocephalus cernua; assembly: GCA_023631565.1. Taxonomy (NCBI): domain Eukaryota; kingdom Metazoa; phylum Chordata; class Actinopteri; order Perciformes; family Percidae; genus Gymnocephalus; species Gymnocephalus cernua. Next base: position 25,224,133 of record CM042425.1, read on the forward strand.
CTACCTCCTTAGGTAATATGTGAGCGGGGTGGAGACCAGAAGATCCTGGGTCTGCACTTCACCGGTCCAAACGCTGGAGAAGTCACACAGGGCTTTGCTATGGGCTTCCAGTAAGTTAAATAAAGCCTAGATTTTATTTAAGGTACATATGTTTTTTTAATCAACCAATTAATCAAATGTTATTCAAAGTGTAAAATCAATATTGTCTCAGTGCACTTCACAATTAAAGGAACACAGAAATAACAGGCAGCAACAAAACAATTGAACAGCAGTAATAAAAAAAACAATACAAAACCATCACCATAAGAGAATAATTGAAAACGTTTGTGCAGGACGCAGAAAGGATGGTGTGTTATGGCTGGCTGTAGCATAATGAGTAGAGGTGAGGTTTTTAATCTAGATTTAAAAATGTCAACTGAGTGAGCTTCTTTACTGCATTTATGCCCTAAAGAACAACCATCCAGGTGTGGTTTTAACTCCCTAAAAGTCACCAAGATGTGCAGTATGGGATGTATTTGAGTGCGCCTGATGACTTTTCCTCACTCAAAACTCGTGCATTTAGTGAGCGATACATTTCGGTTCATTTATATTTTTATAAAAGCTTTTGTTTCATATTCAAACTGATAGTGAACAATTGGAAGATGTCCGGACTTATTAGAGGATACTGTATCTAACACAGTTAGTCATGAAAGAATGTGAGTATAAGCAGCATGAATGACCTCCCTGTGTGTTTGCATGTGTCTCAGGTGTGGAGCAACATATTCCCACCTGTTGCAGACAGTAGGCATCCACCCAACCTGTGCCGAGGAGCTGATCAAGGTCAGCATCACAAAGCGGTCCGGCTTGGACGCCATGGTAACCGGCTGCTGAGGTTAAGCACCTCGGTCTCTGAACACTGGTGAGCACACAGGGTCCCTCTGCGGCAGTAGAAAGAAGGTAGCCTGGGTTTCTCCTGCTTCTTCCCCTCTTCCCTCTCCTTCTCCATGGCCCCAAAATGGCCCCCAGTTTCCCCGTGCTTTCTCTGGGATCAGGGTCTCTTCATAGGCCAGTCATGCAGATCATCACTGGCTGCCCAGGTTAGTATCACTGACAAGTGGCATCATAACCACAGCTATGATTATTCCACATACATGGATTTTGTGAGTGTATCCTCTGAAAGCATAGGGTTATAGATCAGGTTAGTGAGAGGCCTGACCGCAGAGCGAACGTCTTTTAAATAAACAGGCTCATCAATCAGGATTAAGGCCTGTGCTCAGGGTTTTGTTGAAATCGTAACGTTTTACTGAATATATATATTCTGCAAATATTGTTGTTTCTCCAGCTGTACTTCCTGTCCATTAGTCTTGGAGGTGACACATACCATACCCCCCCACCCCCCCACCCCCCCATGACACTGATGGATGGCCCCAGCGCCGTCGCCGTAGCGACACCGCCCCATTTCCCATGGACACACACAAACCGCCTGTCAGTCAGCCAGCTAAGATCTGGCCAGGCAGCTCCAGCTTGTTTAGGGCCCAGCAGGCCCCAGACCCCTTCCTTTTCCTCCCATGCCATGCCATGCCATGCCATGCTCCATCCCAATGCACAGAAGAATAGAGTGGGACTACAAACATGTGCTGTCAAAAGCTGTGTGGATGCCACAGCCCGGGCACAGGGCAACTCTGCCTGATGATAGCAGAGCTGTGAGAGCTCTACCAACTGTACTACTCAGACTCACCCAAAGGTGGCACTATTGCCCTCCAATTCTCCCCTTTTTTTCAGAGCCAAGAATGGAAGACAGGATAAAATAGCCATTGGATAAAACATAAGCCTGTGTACATTCAGGTTGCACATTTAATCCCTTTAATCCCTATAAAAGATATGTGCTTTTGGAATACGTTTGAAAGCAGGCTGGCTTTATTGGTGCCAAACTGATAAGGGTTATCTGTTGTGTATTTACATGGATGGCAGGTTAGGCCTAAAGAGTCATCACCCTTGAAGATAAGGGCAGTTGTTTATATCAATAAAGCAGTAATAGCCCCCCACAGTTTGCCAAAGTGCCCAAAATGCTCAACCTGCTGGCTGTACTGGACATCTTGGGTTTATTAAGTAGAGGAGGAAGAGGAGGAGGGCTGTCAATAAAGCGGGTTTGCAAGAAATTGGGGGATCTAAGAGGAGGCTGCTGGGCGTAGTTTATTTTTATTTGAAGTCTAATCTGCCCAGTCTGATTAATGATTCCGATGATGGGAGTGACAGTGTGCCAGGAGATGGAGAGAGGAAAAAAAGAGAGAGAGAGAGGTACCAGGTTTATTTGGACCTGGGCCAGAGGAGAGAGAGAGCTGACTTTCAGCCCTGGTTAGGGAGGGAAGGGGGATTCCTGTGTGCTCTGTTCAGGGCTGAGGTGCTGACTGAAGGACCCTGACCTCCGCTCAGCAGGAACAGCTTGACTCTATCACTTGGAGCACAGAGGGCTCACATGCTGCGGCGCTGCACGGCAGGGGCCTGGGAGGGGGGGGGTGTAGGATGGCCAGGGGACGGACAGAGCCAACCAGCCAGCCAACCAACACAACAGCGAGCGGTGGCAGCGTGTTTGCCCAGGGTAATTGAGTCGGTGTTCCTGTGCTTAACGAGCCACTTCAGAGACCTCAGGGTGGGCCCAAGGCAACGCGAGGGAAGTTATTGAGGCCATCAGTGTAACTGTAATGTCTGTTTGCTTTTCACCCTCCACTTCCCTTCTGTGTTTTTACGTCTGCTCTACATCTCACAGTCAATGGCTCCTCACACGCACAAAATGACATTTTTATGGCATATCTGTCTAATTTAAATATCTGTTCATTGTTGTTGATCAGCCACTCCAGGCCCAATGTTTGACCAGTCAGCCTCTGCTGTGCCCCATGGAGGGGGTCAGGGTTCAACTTTCATGTCGGCCAGATAATGATGACCTACACTAAAACCCAAAACTGGGGAGTGCAGGCCTGATGTCACCTGGCTGCCAACTTTAGTATTGTAAATATAGAAGTGTAATTTTTCCTTAAAGCTTTGTTATACATAATTTATATGTAAAGTAATAACACTTTGGAATACAAAGTGTCACTATTAAAGCAATGACGCCCACTGATTGAGTGTTATGTGTTACATACATAAATGACTGCATGATCGTTTGCATCTGTATTATGTATTCATTTAAAGGTCCCATGTCATGAAAACTTCACTTTATGAGTTTTTTTTTTAACATTAACTCGGTTTAACATTAGGTGTAAACCGAGCCCTGTGTATCCTGCTCTGCCTTTGAGAAAATGAAAGCTCAGATGAGTCGTTCTGGAATCTTGCTTGTTATGAGGTCATAACAAGCGAGGTTACCTCCCCTTTCTCTGCTTTGCCCGCCCAGAGAATTTGGCCAACCCATGAGAGAGAGACATCATGGCTTTCAAATGAGCAAAGTGGCAGATGGTCAAGGCCACACCCCCACCCTCCACCTTGCCCCCCCATTCTCCTTCTCAATAGCTACAGGCACAGAAATGGCACGTCCTGAGTAAAGCATTGTGGGACTGGCTCTAGTGGCTGTAATTCTGCACCAAGGCTGAATTTCAGGAAAGAGACTTCAGATACAGTATTAGGGGACCACTGAGGCCTATATAAAAACATCCAAAGAGCACCATGTCATAGGACCTTTAATGTGTACAGTACACGTATGCATAAGCGTCCAGCATGTGAGAAGATGAAACTGATAGTTGTGTTAGGACTAGTTCAACATTTTAGGACATGTGCTTATTTCAAGATCAATACCACTCTCACATCTGTAAAGTAAATATAAAACTACAGCCAGAGGCGGCTTAGCGACTTTGAGTCTATGAAAAGCGCTATATAAGTTCAATTTATTATTATTATTATTATTAGTTTAGCATAAAGACTGCAAACAGGCAACTGACTGCTGCCGTTGACTTGATAATTACCGTATGGACATAAGAGTGGTATTAATATTTTACTCTCTCTCCTAGCAGGAAACCACATAAGTATTTCTCAAAATGTTGACCTATTCCTTTAAAGAAAATTCTACATTTACACAGCATTATAAGGGATCCAAAAACAAATCCAGAGAACCACTGACAGCATCAATGTAAAAATGCATCTGTACAGGTTTATTTCAAATGTGCTACATGGCTCAGTCTTATATTAAGCAGTGTTACAGGGGTTGGTCACACTTTGACCCCGAGTCGTCTCTGCTGACAGGCAGCTCTGCTATGCAGCCCTGTCACTCAACCCTCTGCACCAACAATGGCAGAAATTCCACTGTGTTTGTTTGGTTAAGGACAGAGCTCTCTGAAACCCCTGAACCTCCTCAGGATCCACAGCAGCCTCGCTCACCCTGAGAATGAAGCCGGTGGCAGTCCTAACCCAGACAGTGGGACTAAAGTTCACCCGCCATCTCGAAGAATAGTCAGTCCCATTAAGCAATTGTGTCTCTTCTGGCCCTCCACAATGGAGCAAACAGGCTAAATCCACCTTGAAATGCACTTAGTATAACATGTCAACATGTCAGGGTGCGCTCGGTTCTACGCTCCGTCTTAATCCAGCCCATTGAGCACTGACAGTTGTCTGAGTCAGACATTCACACTGCCTTTGTCACTTCAGGTCTTGAGCTCTAGCAGCCACGCTGGAAGAGCAGAACCCTCAGACATACAATAAAACACACATGATGGGTACACAGCCCCACAGCCGCAGCAAAAGCCTCAGGAGGAGAAACCGATACATACCTTGTGTAAACATTAGCGAAAAAATGACGCTAGGAACAGAAAAGGCTCAACCTAGGCAAGGATTATCCCTAAGAAATGAATAGGGGCCAATTATGACTGCTCTGTTGTACTGCCAATATCTAGCTCAAGAGCTGTCAGCCTGAGATGCCTGCAGGTCCTGGATGGGGGGGGGTAAAAAAAAAAAAAAATGAGGCCCTCAGACTGGTAAGCCAAGGTGAGTCTCCCAACTAGATTTTGGGTGCTTTCTTCCTCATCTGGCCTCCCAAGTTCAAGACAATTAGCTCAAAGAACCCGCTGCAGCCGTGCACTGAGCCTAATGGTAGGCTCACAAAAACAACCACGGAAACGGGGTTGCTGAGATGCGATTGTATGCTTTTCTTCTCATCATTTGCCGTGTGAATTGACACAGTTTTACAGACGCCACATTCTTCTGCGCGGGACTCCTCAGTCCAAAGACACGTTTTAATCTTGCCGCTGGATTGTGACCGAGTCTGGAGTCTGAACACTCCCCATCAGGAATGTCAAGGTTGTCTTGTTTGTTTCAAAGACTACATATTTGATTTTGCTACGCTTCAGTCTAAGATTCAGTCTTTGAGTTACCTCCCCATATGACCTCTCATTCAACCGCAAACATTGAGAAAGAGTGGGGTCCTGTTGGTAGCCCAGTGGAGGCGAGGGCCTGTGAAATGAGCTTATCTGACCCCTGATAAGAACAGGATACCCTCAGGAATGGTCTAAATTCAATACACATGGCTGCTACAGTGGCCTTTATCTCAGGAGAATTGGGTGTTTAAAAAGGAGATAGTCAGATGTAGCACTGCGGTTAGGTTTGGCCTATCTCGACCGCAGCCTTACATAGAACACCAGCGCCTGTGGCTAGCAGTAAATAGGAAGTGCTACAATGTCATAGTTTGTGGTTCTGATTCCCCAGACGTCACTAAGAGAGCAATTACGATCAGCAACCTCAACTCCTAAATCATTTAGTCAGGGCTTTTCCGCCACACACGAAGCTGTCTTATTACCTCTGGAAGCTGCACAGAGATTTATTGAGCCGGTGTTTGATGTCGGCATTCAACAGAGGGACGGTGTTTGTGTGTATATGCCTGCTAAAGCACGCCGCTTGGGACAATAGCATTCTGCAAGCAAAAGCGTGCTGCGTGACTTACTGTATATTGTGTGTTGCAACACATCCCAATGTTTGGATATTAACAAGACTTAACATTTGGACTCACATCAATTATGATGATGTTGTTGCCACTCTAACAGCTGTTTGATCAGCCACACTTTTTTCATTTTAACAGATGTACACATGTAGATGAATTGCTCAATTTAATTCCATAGCACTGCATTGCTTTGTAGTTGTATACATTGGAATTAGAGCGCATTGAATGAGCCTAAGAAACTATTGAACCAGTATTTAGCTGTTTCATAAGGCCAACCTGAAGCTACTGTGATCAGATTTAGTTGAGCCATGTTTAAGAACTGACTCGTTATGTCTCAGACAGGTAATAATCCAATAGCAAGACAATGAGGAACCAAAGTTTAGTGTGGTTTTACTGTTTAGTTTGTGCAAGTGCTGTAACATTAGCATGGCGGCATTAGCAGTTAGTTTATCACACCATTATACTCTAGCACAGCCTCACAGAGCCACCAGGCTGTACACCCTTAGACTTTATATATATATATATATATATATATATATATATATATACAGGATATCTTCCATGTCATTAATCAAATTTAAATATTTTCATTTTAAATGAGATCAAGCAAGTGGTTAAGATGCTACATTCAGTACAAGGCTAAAAACATGTACATTTAACTTTTTTAAATTTGTATTCAAATAGCCTGGAGCAAAAATAAATATTTCCAGTACATTCGGAATCACATGTGTGGACATGGGAATAGTGTGCAAATACTTGAGATGGACAAATGTCTCAGTGTTACATTTTAGTTGCAAATAGCCCCAGACTACAGGGTGTCAAATTGTGATAAATGTCATATTTGCATTTCTTAAATCATGTTGAACCAGTACCAAGGGACTGTTGGGAGAAACATGGGGGGGGGGGGGGGAGACATCAGTCGTGTCAGATTTGTAGAACTGGTTCTTAGGTGCCTTAGGTGAAGTTAAGTCAGAATGGGAACAGGATAGTCTGGACTGGAGCAATACTTTTCTATTAGGTAAGAATTATTTAAAAGAAGTAAGGCTGGCTTATTTGGTTTTTCATTCAGTTTTGATTGATAGCTTTAAAATTCAAAACCTCACATTGATCAAACCCTGGTACTGATGGAGATAATCAACTTAAGCCTCTGCACAGAAAATAACAAGCTACTTCATTACACTTCCTATAACACCAGCAGAGCAGAGAGGGCATCAGTATCAACAACAATGTCTGCTCTGGGGCGCTGGTGTTATCAGTCGGAGTCACATCACATAAATCAAAAGTAGCTTCCATTTCCATGATGACTTCCCACTTTGCAGCCAAAACATCTGGCTGCAGATGTAAGGAACCGCCTGGGCCAGAGCTGAAGCATACAACTGGCACAGGTTGCAATTCCTGCCGATGGACCTGTCCATAAACATGTATATAGTAAGAACACACACACACACACACACACACACACACACACACACACACACACACACACACACACACACACACACACACACACACACACACACACACACAGAGGCTGAGCTGCAGAGACGGTCTTATTATGTGATGCAGATGCACTCGCCCTCTGGCTGCTGTCGATGCCTCTGTGATTGATTCTGCCTTTCCTGTTTAGCCATTAAAAGCTCTGTGTGGTGGGACGAGCGGCTTGTGAATGAATCACACACACACACACACATTCTGCATGCAGTGTGTATCAGCTAGCTTTCCTTCTGGATCCCACAGTTATGCCTGGCTGTGTTTATTTGTTGGTCACAGATCGGATGTGTGTGTGTGTGTGTGTGTGTGTGTGTGTGTGTGTGTGTGTGTGTGTGTGTGTGTGTGTGTGGGAGAGGACAGATGGGAATGTGAATGTGTGAGTGCAACGGGAACATGATCAATCTTGCATACTATACTATACTAATATAGTATTTGGAAGTCCACACATACTGTCTGTTTGAATGGCATGGTGTGGGTATACTGTGAGCCTGCATTCAGTAGCTACCCATGAATGTTCCCTAAAAATAAAACTGTGGAGAGCTATACCTCCGCTCTGTCTTTCCAAAACAAATTTTCAGATGATTGAATAACAGGAGTGTCACTGTCACAGCCAACACACACACGCACAGTGACCAGAGTATATATAACCCGTTCAGTAATTAGCCGTCACCGAGTAACCTTTGGCCTTAATGTCATCCCGTATGACAAATGAAGTCGCAGCAATGCAGAGTGGTCATTACGGTTTGTTGAGGCATCTACTGGAAGAGGAGACACGGGATGTGTCTCCACTCACTAATCTGAGTTCTGTCCACCCAATGGTATTTTTAGACTGTCTTTATCTTGGCTCTTTTTGTGTGCCAATGGTGCAAAGATGGCCTGAGCCTTCAGATGCAGCAGAGGCTGCCCAATTAATCCCAATTCTATCGAAATCGCAATATGGACTAGTGCAATATCCAAATCGCTGGAGGGGGTGCAATATTGGTTAAAACACAAAATATGTGTCAAACCATTCTGAATGAAGTATTGTGGCGCTGCAGAGACATCCCAGACTACGAATCGTATCCTACAAACTAAAGAAAAAAATCTTTGTTTGGTATAGATCCACACAAAAATCACACTATAATCAGTTTTTAATTTTTTTTTATTTTAAAGGTGCAGTAGGTAAGCCTTATAAAACTAACTTATTTGCTGAAACTGACCCTATGTTTCAGTAGAACTACATGAAGCAGGTCATTTAAAAGAAAATCCAGCTCCTCTGGTACCACCTACAGCCTGTTGTGTGATTTGCAAAAATCCACCGCTCCCTGTTCAGATGCACCAATCAGGGCCAGGGGGTGTGTCTAACTGCCTGTCAATCACTGCTCATGCACACGCATTCATTCTCCCTTGTGGGGGGGAGAGGCTTAGGAGACCGTTTTGGGCTTTAGTGGAAAGGGGGGAGGGACTGAGAAGTTGTCGATGTTCAAATTTTTTGGCTAAGTCCTGGATCTTCACAATCCTACCTACGCCATCAATGAAAATTAGATGAATGATACAAAATTATCATTCCCTCCAATATCATGACTCAAAAAGCAATCACAATATCAGTCAAAATAATCACAAATAGATATGTATAGACTCATACAAAATAATCTCTCTCAATCATAGGTTTTTACATTTGTTTGTCTTAAGATTAAATAAACAAGATTGTTTTACTAATTGTGTTATAGTATTTGTATTTTTGAAGTTGTACAGAACCGGTCTTTATGCTAGGCTAAGCTAATGGCCTCCTAGCTCCAGTTCCATACTTTGATGCTGCTGAACAGGATAACCTCCTAATATCATAGACTGTATATTTGTATATTTGACCGTCACACATTATTCCAAGATTAACCCTACTGCTAGCATTGTTGTTGTCACACCATTTAAATAAGCTATATTTGCAACTGTTGCTGTGTTACATATTTGGAGTAGGGCTGGGCAATATATCGATATTGTATCGACATCGATATATGAGACTAGGTATCATCTTAAATTTTGGATATCGTAATATTGTGATATGACAAGTGTTTTAGAGGCTGCATTACAGTAAAGTGATGTTATTGTCTGAACTTACCAGACTTACTATCTGATTTATTATTTGCCTTAACCCACTTAGTCATTGTATACACATTATTGGTGATTATTTATCAAAACTCTCATTGTGTCAATATTTTTGTGAAAGCACCAATTGTCAACCCTACAATATCGCCGCAATATCGACATTGACGTATTTGGTCAAAAACATTGTGATATTTGATTTGTTTCCATATGGCCCAGGTCTAATGTGGTGACTAGGATAAACTTAAAAAAATAAATAAACATTCACTCCCAAATGTATAATTTGGGGTCAGAGATAATATTTTATCCTTGCCTGCTGCTCCCAGTGGACATGACCATGAGAAACGGCTTCATCATTATAGAGGAGTTTCAAAAAGAACTGATAAGAATATTAACTTTAGACACTGAGTGCCTCCCCTTCTTCACTGTTCCGAGGGAGGATGGTTTAGTAATGCTGATAGTGCCTGTGTGTCCTTCCCGCTGCATACCGATTCATTTAAGTTGTGTTTTGTTCTAGGCCTCAAAGTGACAAGCAGGCCAGTCACTCCTCGCCCTCCCTGAGATCTCTCCATTCACACCTGCAAAGATGCCCAAAGAAAACACACCTGCACATTCAACACATACTCCCATACACTGTATCTTCTCTTTCTCTTCTGATAACATAATGCTTAATCGTCCACTGAAACACAAAGAAAATTCAGGGAGACATACAAGTTGCGCACGCACGTTTATTCTTGTGTCCAACTGAGTGCCATCCTGTTTTGTTAATGGGTGTTTTTTATTTTATTATTCCACTGGATATCATCTGGAACACAGAAGGCATCACATCAACGTGTTTCCACTGTAACGTTCTAGAACATAGCGTAAAACTATCAAAAACCTTAACACAATACACATTTCTACACCCATTTTTATTTTAATGGCCTCAGTCACCCAGAATTCAATGCATTGACAAACATACTGTGTTTTGAGCAATGGTCTGCAATAATTGAAGTGTTTTTTTGTATTCACAGACTTGTTCATCTTTGCCTGAAGGAAAGAAGTTCATATCTCTTCACTGAGGATTGTCAAAAAGGTATCCTGGGAAATGTAGGAAATTACTAACTGAGCGCGTAAATCAGGTTGAGGGACAGTAAAAACAAAGTTAATATTAGATAGTTCAATAGAAATAAGATTCCATATCACTTGCCAGTGTTGCTGTTGCTGTGTTGTAGTTTGTATTCAAGGTTTACAGTAAACTGGATGTCAGTCAGCACTGTGTGTTGGCTTCAACAACAAGTTTGAAAATCACTGTTCTTATGAAAATGATCAAGGCAACATTCAAATATCCTTCTGATGAAGCATTCTTCTCCTTATGATATAATCATATAATGGCAATGCCGTCATACAAACTGCATAGATTAAAGAGGTATATCCACTTTGCGTTTATAAAAACACAATTGATTGAGAAAAGATTTCCTTTAAAGGGAGGAGTTAGATATTTTGGGAAATAGGCTTATTTGCTTGCTTTTGAGTTAGATGACAAGACTGATGCCACTCTCATGTTTGTATGGTAAATATCATAGACAGTTAAAGAAATGGACACAGCGACGCCATAGACCTCCACTGAGACCAGTGAAGTCATCTGGTAGCTGTGCCAAGAGAAATCTCAATCATTCCGAATCTTGTGGATAAAGTGGAATGTGGATAAATGTTACTTCATATGAATTCACTTGCCACATACCGAAGTATTTCCAATCCATCAAAAACGTTGCTGAAATATTTTGTTCCGATGCTTTCATGGACTCTCTATAGGCTTCTCCCTTGACCGCCCCCCCACCCCCCGATTGCCTTCGAGCTTCTCCTGACTATACGGTAATTTATCTACAGTGCGACAGATCGTTAGCCTATTTTTACAAAAACTGCTGCTGCTAATGAACAATGGACAAATAGAGTCTTTAAACGCTTCACATGTAAAGTTATTTGCTGTCAAAGTGACGCCAAAATGAATGGGAGTCAATGGAATGCTAGCGGAAGGCGATGGCTTGTTAGCCTAAGAGTCTCCCCATAGGAGGTAAGCTTTCCAGATGCTCGCTGACCCCCTTGGTTAATATGAAGCTGGAGCCTGGAGAAGGTTAGCCTAGCTTAGCACATAGTCTGGAAACAAGAGGAAACAGCTAACTTGGCTCTTTCCAGAAGTAACTAAATCTGCCTACCAGCACCTGTAAAGCTCACTTATTAATGCATCATGTCCTTTTTTTATCCTCACGATAAAGGAACTGTATATGACAAGGACAGAGCAATTCCAGCTATTTCCATCGGTTTCCAATCTTTATGCTGAGCTAGGCTAACTGACTGCTGTCGGGAGCTTCATATGTACGGACGGATATGAGAGTGGTATAGAACTTCTTGTGTAATCTCAGCAAGAAAGTGAGTCAGCACATTACCTGAAGTGCCGAAGTATTCCTTTAAACGTTACTATTCCTTCAACTTTTGTTTAATATTTAAAGCTATAAGTGCGTAGTTTCTGTCGCCCCCATGATGAATTCTAAGTAATGACAACAACACTGTCGGCGCGTCCACATGATACAAGCCTTCAGTGACCGATGGGTCACCGAACAGTGTTCCCCCCCCTCCCCCCTTCTCCTACATGCAGTTGCTAGTAGCCAAGGAGGACACAGAGGATTAAAAAAAACATGATGGACTCCTCAGAAGAGGTCATTATCTTAATTTGAATTTCTGCGCGGGAAAGTCACCGGACGGCACAGTCTTCTGAACATAGTCATACTGAGAAATACAGAGAGAGTTGTGTGGAGCTGATAGTCTTAATTAACTTTGTAGCAACTCATTTGGCAAAGGCTTGAATGTAACGGACGTTTATTAATATCAAAGTTACGCACTAAAGCTTTAATATACCGTACTTACCCTTTATTGTTAGCTTCCTTTTCACTTATTGTCAGGAATGTAATAGTTTCACATTTAAAACACCACTAGAAATTTTAAAATGCAGAAGAATGTAGAAGAAAGGCATTTATAATGTTGCACAAGTCCTATGAAATGCCTTGGGTTTTTTAATGGAGACATACATTTTTTTAAATTGAGACCAGTTTCCATTCATGCAATGGAGCCCTTCACAGGATGAAATAAACAGAGTGCACCCGGAATATCCAAAGAGCACCTGTAGGTGAACACAAGAAAGACCAGGCAGCGCTTCCACTCCTTTGTCTGCACCTCTAGAAAAGTATTGCATATTCTGTATCATTGTATCTTGATGTGTAGCCGATTAAAAATGCTCGTCATTTCTCTTGGTCTGTCTCTTGGTACAGTAGCTATCAGTGGACTTAAAATGCTGTCTAGTGTTCCTCCCTGGGGTTTTACCCTCCATGGTGTACAGTGCAGTCCTCTACCTCTCCATGATGAGAGAGGAGCCTGGTGAATGAGCACCAGCCGACTGCACCGGAGCACTCCCATCTATTTCTATCTGTCTGTGGTCTGGCTGCTGCTCGAGCTGACCCGCAGCCTTTCTAATTTGGTGATGAGCTGTAAAGTGACCTGCCTGCCCCCGTGACTGGGTGGCTGGAGCGAGAGTGGGATTCCAGGGATTTCCTTACCACGCAGTCTCTTGGGTTGGATGGATGATGGTTACTGTATACACACCCCCACCGTGTCACCCCACCCTCTTCTCCTCCTCCTCCTCCTCCTCCTCCTCCTCGGACCTACGGGGAGACCAAGCTCTCAAGTGCACCCTGGCATTGTCCCGACCGCCCCCCCCCTGCCCCTGGGTAAGTTGAGCTGCCAGGAATAATTGATGATGATGTAGGCCATGGTATCTGTCCGGGCAGGGCAGCAGACACTTTCTCCCACCTCCTGCTGAGGGGTTACCGTCCTGCCACCTCCATTTGCACTAATTGGTTTCAACTCTCACTGCTGCTCTACAACTGAGACTCACCCTGTTCATGTATGTCATTAAGCGCTTAAGTATTTCATCTAGCTCATTAGTGAATTAGATACACTGATAATCATCCTCCGCTCTAAATCCCAAATATTGTATGTCTCATTTAGTATCATTTGAGCACAGTGTGTCTAGGAGGTGAGAGTGTAATTCAAGCGGGGTTAACATGTACATTAAAATTGATGTGCTGCACCCCAGTAATACACCAAATACTATGAGACGGCATAATGACTGGGGGAGTGTCCTTTATGAAGGCTGCTTAGGCAAAATGTTGACATTTACTTTCCCAAATATATACTGGTGTATGTGAGGCATTTCCCTCTCTGCTTTTTAAAGTTAAACAATTGCTATCCGTAATCTTTTGGAGCTTTTCCGTTGCTTGGAGATTATTTTGGTTTCTAACCCAATGTGCACTACATGCCATGCACCTTCTCCCACTGAGCCACCTGTACTCCTTATTGCTTCATTTCAGAGTGCAGGCTGACTCTAATCCACGGCCACAGAAGAGGTTTAAAACACTCTGGTTTCATCTAATCTTCAAGCTCAGACCTAGCCGAGCTTGAAACCAGCTTTCTCCGTGATAGGAATGGACAAATAAAGGTCTCTCCCAGCACTCCCATGAAAGGGGTCTGTGTGCTCTGTGGATTAAGGCCCTGTGTTTTCTCTGTCTCTCTTTCTCCATTAGACTGAAAAGGATGAAAATAATAAAGACCCTCCTGTTCTTGCAGTATTGTAAGGCTTTTGCAAGTTCTATAGTTAGGCTATCACTCAGTTGGTATGTTTGTTTAGAATCCCACAGTGGTGGAAGAAGTATTCAGATCCTTTACTTAAGTAAAGTTGTGAAGTGAAAGTGAAAATTAGATTAGATTCAACTTTATTGTCATTGTGCAGAGTACAAGTACAAAAGAGCAGAAAAGTGCAGTGTGATATACAAAGTATAGACAGGTAAAAGTATGTAAGTATCATCAGGAAAATGCACTTATAGTAATAAAAGTTAACTACTCAATGCAGAAAAATCCTCACATTTATGAGACTGGAAATGATTAAAACAGTCAATCATCTAAGTGTTTAATCGGCTAATCATTTTGTCTATTGTTGGGTAGGTTCATTTATATAAAACATCGTATTTTATAAACTACATGTGTTTTGTGAGCAAAAATATTAATTTTTAAAGTTACTAGAGACTAAAGCTGCCAGATTAATGTAGTGGAATACACATTACAGTAGAAAGTGGCATGCAAAAGAAAAGACTCAAGTAAAGTACAAGTATACCTATCTTAAATGTGTACTTAAGTACCCTACAGTACTTGAACAATGTAAGCTACTTAGTTACATTCCACCACTGGAATCCTATTATGGAAGTAGGATTTGAAAGTATTCTTCTATTCTCTTAAATTGAAATAAAATGTTTCATGGACAATCTAACAACAGGGTGCTGTCCTGCTCTTTTTTATTATTTACTGTTTATAAATCCTGTACTGAACAGAGAGAGAGAGAGAGAGAGAGAGAGAGAGAGAGAGAGAGAGAGAGAGAGAGAGAGAGAGCGCACGCGCTGAGTTTTCTATACAGGCACTTTCTTGGGCAGCTCATCTGCTCTAAATAGAGGTCCTTCAAGCCCGGCGCATGTTTTGTATCCCTTCCTCGCAAAGCTGGCTGACTACTGCCAAAACACCGCTGTGTCACTGAAATGGTATTTTGTGAAGTTTTATTAAAGTCTATTTTTTTTTTTTACTATAGTGACCCTACTTTATCCAGCAATAACGCCTATCATGTAAATAACAAAGGTATATGTATTGTGTGTAGCTGTTGTGGTAGGTAGTTGCTAGCGTGTTGCTAACCTTGTAAACATGAGTTTGCCAGTTTAAGCTAAGCATATAGATATGGATTATAGTCTTACCTTTTCTGTTTTCATCCCAGTATTTTAGTAAATGCTATAGCTTCAGAATGATGACTAATGAACACTGTTGTGAGCATAAAGCAGCCCTGTCTAGTAGAGTCACATTGAGACACCAGTACTGTATGAAGCAGCAGACAAAAATAGTCAAATAAGAAAAAAAACAACAGCTGTGAAACAATACCTGTAAAATAACACTTGTGACTTTTGTAACTAACACTAATGTTAAACGTGTAGTCATCTTCCAGCAGAGTATACTTGTGTAACAGTGTTGTGCTGCAAATATTGTCTCTCACCACTACTAAAGTCAGGGAGGTGTATGTATGTGCCAGTGACCAAGCAACAGAAACTTCCTAATTTTTGAATGAAGTTTGGTGCGACTGTTCATAGACAAGCTCATGAAATATCTTGAACTAGCTGTCACCTAAATTTATTTTTGAAGGAAGCGTGTGTGGGAGAACTCAGAGCAGATACACAAATCATTTAACGGAATTCTTAACATTAGATAAATCATTACAATTAAGCATACAAAAACATTTGAGCTATTTTCTCTTTAACTTAACGTGCACTCATTTGTTAACTAAGAAGGCATGGCACACACATCCTATGATTGTCAAGTGTATTTTTGAGCAGGTCCGAGTTCAGATGCAGATTTAAAAGTTTTATGATTTATATTAATTTGTATTATGTTATGTATCACATTCAAACAGCCAATTTAAAGGATTATGCAGCTTCGTTGGGTGAGTGCTTTTTACTGTAGTTGTGAGACTGATCATGGAGCTCACAATATCTCCCATGATAATGCACAACTTGGAGTTGTACTAGTTTTTGTTCAGCTTTCTAATAATAATAATAGTAGTAGTAGTAATAATAATAATAATAAATTTTATTTATATAGCGCTTTACATGGTACTCAAAGACACATATAGCACATTAAAAACAGATAGGCTAAGCAATAAAATCAACACATAAAACAAGCATATTAAAAGCAATTAAAAACAATAAAACCAGTAACTATCAGGTGAGAAATGTAAGACTATTGCATGTGGAAAGCTAATCTGAAGAGGTGTGTTTTGATGAGTGTTTTGAATGTGTACAGGTCAGTACAGTCACGGATGTGTATGGGTAGGGAGTTCCAGAGGGAGGGGGCTGCAATGGTGAAAGCTCTGACACCCCAGGTATGGTGCTTGGTCCTGAGTGGTGGGAAGAGGAGTTTTGCGTCGGAGGAGTAGAGGAGTTCTGGCTGAACTCTGGAAACTGTTCACCGTGTACAAATAGTTAGCACTCTGTTAAACCTTTCACCGTCTATTGGTTAGTCTTCATGCAGTCACTCATCACACCCCTGAAGATGACTGACAGTTGTAACACTGGGGGATGTACTGTTTGACAAAGTGTAACATCTTGTTGTTTCTGTGTTTGATCTCCCCTGCATGATGTCTTATTGAGATTATGGCACCATCAACATTTACTTGTTTTCATAACTTTGCTGTATGGACAGCAAAATCCCTATTGATTCAAGGCTCATCACACCCCTAACGTGTGGAGACGTATGATGGCACTTGTCTGTCGACCCTCTTGTGTCCCTTTATCCTCTAGTGTCCAGGTAAATGACCTCGTGGAGGAAATGAGTGATAATGCAAACAGATAAGGCTCCGGGTACCTGTTGACCACAGTCAGGACCTCCTAAAACAGGACCCTCTGACACAGTGCTCCATCAGTGCCTGCCTCAGTGACAGCCACAAGGCATTGAGCTCTTATCTGCAGTGGCCTCTGCTTAGCATTCACGCCATTCACGCAAACAATGCCACCTCTTCCCACTCATTGGATCTGTGACTGACAGTGGGTGTTGGTGCACTTGTGTCTGACTTCAGCTTCTATCTGATGCTGGGCTGTTTATCCAGTCCAGATAACCCCACCAAGACACAATAAAGGGCGTGTGTCTTCCTCCCCACTTCCCATGTTGTTTGTCTAACTGGACTTTTATAATGGACCCCGCGCTCTATTTGGCACGTTGGTTTCCTCCTCAGAAGGATCTGTATTAGTTGGGGTTAGGGTTAGGGCAGAAAGGCTGACAAATGATCATAGCGCCAGCTCACCACCCACCCACTGACCAGCCAGCGAGGGGGAAGTGCCCCCTTGGCCAGATGGTGAAAAGCAGGGAAACAGCCGATAAGACCATTGCCTGTGATAAACAACAGAATGACTAATAGCTCAGGTATGATGTAGCAGAAATGGACGGATTTGAGGTCTTTTTTTTTTTTTTTTTTTTAAAAGCTGGTTGGTAAAGATGTTGCAGAAAAGAAATACTATCGGTTATAAAGTTGGCTTTTCATTGCAAGGCCTATCTAGAATGTGCAGCTTTTTGAGTTATGTGTAATCTACTTCAGTTTTCATCACGCAGCTCAGATCTCATATTTGATGAGGCTGATATCAGCGGGGGATCTTGGGATCCCATGCCTCCATAATGGCTCCTGTGTAGCTGGGGCATTATAAAGCTTCTATAATAAACCCCTGTGATCAGTATATCCCCCCCTCCCTCTCTGCTCTTATTTATGAATGGCAGAATTTGACAAGGCGGCAGCTCAGGTGGGTCGCTGCCGATCACATGATACCAGCACTAAAGCGCCAAGGGAGGAATGTGGACAGGACCCCCCCTCACCTCTAGTAAAAAAAAAAAAACTTTGATGCCCCATATCATAACGAATACCCTCTCTGTCCCCTCCCTCCTCGAACTCTCATATGTGCAGCAATGTCGAGTAGGGGAACGGGTGCTGCAGTTGGGGCAGGGGGGGGGGGGGGGGGGGGGGGGTACATAGATAGTGGCTGCGTTTGATCTGAAGGTCGCCAGCCCCTTGCTAGTGTTGAGAGATCCTTGGCGGACGAGGCTGGCTCTTATTTAATAACATGAAGGGGAAGCGGACCTTTCTCTCATAATTAGGCCTAATTACCCAGTAGGTGTGGACAGACGGCCCAAGAAGAGACAAACTGCCTTTATCCATGGACTTAGAGTCAGATTACCCCCGAGCTGTCTTATCTGTTACAAGGCCAGCAGGAGCCTCAGTCCTCCTCTCCTGCCTCTTCCCACTGGGTCCCCATATCCAGCTCAGGTATATTAATCAGTCAGTCTGATTTATTATACCCTGTCCAACACACACACACACGCACGCACGCTTAATTAGGCCTAGCTAGTCACTGAGATTTTTTCCTGTTCCATGTTTAATAAGACAGTTCGCTGACCTATTTGTTATCTATTGTTCAATCACTTTATGAAAGCTTCTTTAGGTTCATTAAAACTGCCGGGTGCGGAGAATAGTTTGGAGATCTTAATAGAACAGGTTACCCGTCCTTGAGGATCTGTGACCAGAGGATCATGTCTACCGCAGCTACTTACTGCCCCTACTCCAGCAAGGTATCTTTGCAGTTGCTAGAGACGTCAAACATACAAGCTTGACAAGTGGCCGGCTTGATTGTTTGCTCGGCTGCCTCTCTCTGTTGGCAAGGAACAATTTAAGGGTCCTTACAAATAGATTGGAGTGACATCCTGCCACCGTCTTGTTTGTTTACATTATCTGTCTCTCCCTTCCTGAGCTGCCTGCATGTTTGTATTTGGGTTTGTGGGGGGACTCACTTACAGCCGCCACAACGGACCCATTGTTGCGGGCAATTTAGTCACTGGAAATGCTGACGCCTGAAAAACAGAAGGGACAGTCCACCGAGGAAGTGGCGGCAGGGGAAAGTGGCCGTTATACTCCTCATTTAGATATATACGTTTGGTTATTTAGTCCCCAAGTGACATCTCCATCACTGTGCCCAACTGTTGTCTGTGATTGACAGTGAGCTGTGATTGCCATTGGAAAGTCTTAACAGCCACTGGCCTTGAGACAATGAAAAGAGTCAACAGACAGACAGTTTCAGGCTGCTGTGTCCGTGACTCATTGCTCCATGACGGCCTTCTGCAAGAGGACAATAAGAGACGCTTAATCCACCTGTTATCAGGGTGAGCCCCTTCCTGTCACACACTCACACAGGCACAGGACTCTGGCTCAGGAATGCAGCCATACCCATAAATTCAGGGCTTAACTGGTAGACCATCACGAAACCACCGTTTCAAGTTTGTACAGTTGTTGGCCAAAAGGTTTCGTGCTGGTTTAGCTCATAGATATGAGTGAGACTTAGGGTCGGGTACAGAAATCCGGTTCCACTGTGGAACCGGTTCCTACGCAAACGTTAGGAATTGGAGCGGATTAGAACGCAAATTTTGATTCCTCATTTCGGTTCTAGTTAATGTGTCGACTGAAATATTTTATCTCTGATATATTTTTCTTCTGGGCTCACCAAAACGGATGTAAAAGCATATTAACCATTCACTGCACGTAAACGCTAGTAAACATATTACACTTTCTTTCAAGAATCGGTTTAGGAATCGGAATGGTTTTAAAAGTATATTGTACAGTATATTGTATGCAAATAGCTATATGCTTTACCATCGGTCATTGTACAGATTTGGATGGATGTTAGTGCTATCTCTTCTATAGTGAGCATTGGAAAAACTGCCCCATTTTTGCAAGCATGCATTGTGGTAACTGATAGTAAAGCTGATGCGATGACTGTCTCCTGTTCAGTTGATCCGACTGCAGCGTTGTGTCCTTAATTAGGCAGGCTGGCCAGGGCTCTCTGTCTCTCCGCTTCACAGATTCACATGGACAATTTAACCACTAACCTGCTGAAATGAGTTGCTCCTGAATGCCTCAGGCTCCAGTTTCAGAGTCCACTGATTGCAGGGAGCAAGGGTTATGATAAGTAAAAGTGGAGGAGAAGTTGGAGGAGGAGGAGGAGGAGGGGGGGGGGGGTGTTCATTAACTCAGATGACATAAAACATATAGGCTAGTTATCCATATTGTGCTAGACTAGTTTTTACCTGCTTTCTTGCTAGAGTTAGACGAGAAGATAAGACAAGACTGGGCATTTTGCCCCCTTTTAATTTACTGATCCAAATTACTAATAATTATTTGTCAAAAATCTCATTGTGTAATTATGTTGGGAAAGCACCAGCAGTCAACCCTACATTATGGTCGCAATATTGATATTGAGGCATTTGGTAAAAAATATTGTTATATTTGATTTTCTCCAAATCGCCCAGCCCTATGTCTAGGGTTGGGCATTGTTTTGATTTTAACAATTCCAATTCTAATTTTAGATTCCGCTAGTTATCGATTCTTGAATCCGATTCTTTGAGGGGTGGAGTTGAAACGGGTCACGTGCTTATTTCACAGATAAGAGGATGAGAGGACATTTTTATTCTTATAAAATGTTGATTTACAGTTTTACCGGGCTTTTTCAACGTAAAATAAAGCCACACTTTAGAGCGCCGCTTACTGTGCTCCATGGGCTGCAACACAACAAGCGCCTGGAAGAACGGTGGCCGCTATGGAAACCAAAACTTAGTTAGTTACTTGAGTTAAATTTGCAACCGCTGATCGGATTCTAAACCAAATATTTTCCAATAAAAAAAACGATTCCATTAGAATCCTTTGGTTCTCGATGCCCAATCCTACCTATGTCAAAGTATTCCTTTAACTGTAATTCCTTCAGTGTATTATTGTGCACTACTTTACTTCTACTTTTTTAGTAGTGTGGTGAGGCTGATTTTGGTCTATTTGGAAAAGTCATTTTAGACTTGGTGAACATGTATTTGCAGATAACCAGGTGGAAAAATAATTTCAGCATAGGTGAGGGAGGAATTAACTTTAGCAGCCTCAGGGGTGGTAGCCAGTCAAACCTGAAAGACTTTTTTTTAATTTTAATTACTAATTGTATTGTATTAGTAGCAGGTAATTGTTGGTTATATGAGTGTTGTGAAAGCCATTGTTTTCCATAACTCTGAGAGTGGGGATGTGTCATCCTGAATCTAAGAACTCTTTATTTATTTTTTTGGTATAAAAATGGTCTAATTTAAATACACTGAATATTGGCATTAACAGGTTAGAGACATAATTTAAATACACTGAATATTGGCATTAACAGGTTAGAGACACCTGTGATTCTAAACACGATGAGCCAGTAGAAACTGGATGGATAGATGGATATTATCTATCTGAAGCCTATCACTAAGAGTCACTCACACGTGATTGCACTGCAATTTTAATGTTGATGTATAATTTCCTAGCAGCATACCTGCGGTCGGTCGGGTTTCCTCAGCAGCCCAGCCTACAAATGCCATAAAAGCCCGAGCTGTTGCTTCTGCCTCTGGGACAACGGCTATTGATCACAAGACGAGTGAGAAGCCAAAAAAAAAAAAACTGTCTGTTTACTGTAATTAGGCTGTCAGAGGTCATGATTTATGACGTATTGAGTAAGAGAGGTGTTATCAGGTAGACTAGAAGGAGGAAGATGGAGTGAGAGTGCCACAGGCTTTGTAGCTACTAACAATAGAGAAAATACAGGCAGTGCATTAAACACAACTGTCTGCTGTGTGGAAGAGAAAGGCTTCAAGGCAAAATGGAGCTATTTTCTGACAGTCTCTGCTCAGTGTTAAAACAAAATGGGATAATTAGGTTTTCTGATCATTGAATTGACTTTCATCTTATTGCATCCCTCTGAAAGAGTCAATTAACCTGATTTGAATGAAACGTTTTATCCATTTATACATTTCTGCTAAAAAGGCACAGTACTGTTTTCTTGAATATAGGGCTGCGTGATTGTGGAAAAAATCATGACAATTATTTTGGTCAATATTGAGATCAGGATTATTTAGCATGATTACTCATTGACTTTTGGAAAGATGTTGCCGTTCCTAAAGGTCCTATGACATAGGCAGGCTGGGGGAACTCATATTCATGTTGAAAAACCTCATAAAGTGAAGTTTTCATGCCATGGGACCTTTTAAAAAGCAGTGAAACAGTTCAACAAAGAGTTTACCTGCAAAATGTAACGTGCAAAATACTATTTTTTTTCTCGATCTACATTGCTTTTGTGAGCCTTACCAGCCAAAAATGTAATTGCGATCAAAGTTCGATTCATTGCACAGCCCTCGTTGGAGAAATACTGTCTGGAGCTCAAACTGCATTTTCATCTTCTTCAGATAAATCCCAGAAGTTACTCATCTCTCGGCTCACTTTTCTCATTGTCTCTTTCAGTGGGTGTGATGACATGGGTTTGAGGCCTCCCTGCAACCATACATCGTTTGCATTGAGACCCGGGGATGTCTCGTCCTGCTCCGTCCCCCATCTACACCTTGAGGGGGGCTGGCGGGCCCCTCAACACCCTCCACTTCAGCTGCCATGGAAGGGACACTCCCCTCCTATTTTCTGGGTGAGTCATTTATCTCAACATTCATATTTTGGCTCTTCATCTTCCTCAAACGGTGAGGATTGTTTTGTTTATCTAAAGTGTATGCAAGTCCTTCATTTAGTCCATCACAAGTAGGGTTGGGCATCATTTTGATTTTAACAATTTAACAAGTCAACCCTACAATATGGTCGCAATATTATATATATAATATTATATATTTATTTATATAATGTCTATCAAGCCGCTGAACTCCAATAGTAAATCTTAGAACAACAGAGCAAAAGAACCACCAGCCAAAATAAAACCACCAGCACTTATTGCACTTCTTAAGATGCTTTGTTGATCTTATGATTTTATGTTTATGTTTTTATGTTGATTTTATGTTTAGAATGTTTTTTTTGTTGTGAAGCAACAGATTGTAGCACTATGCCCAAGACAAATTTCCCCTCAGGGCCAATAAAGTGTATTCTATTCTACTATGGATATTAAGTTATTTGGTTGTTTTTTTTTGTAATATTTGATTTTCTCCATATCGTCCAGCCCTATGTCTAGGGTTGGGCATCGTTTTCCAATTCTTCCTTTTGATTAAGGTTCTGATCAGTTCTGATTCTATGAGGGGTGGAGTTGAAATGGGTCACATGCTTATTTCACAGATAAGAGGAACATTTCATTTTGATTTAATAGTGGTGTACAGTTTTATAGGGCTTTTCAATGTATAATAAAGCCACACTTTAGAGCTCCGCTTACCGTGCTCCACGGCTGCAACTCAACTAGTGCCTGGAAGTACGGTGGCCGCTACGGAAACCAAAACTTGCACGTGTTAAATTTGGAACCGACGATCGCATTCGAAAACAAATTTTCCAAACGGTTCCAATAAAAAAAAAAAAAACATTCTATTGGAATTGGAAATTTTGAAACATTTCTAATTTGGAACCGGTTCTCAATGCCCAATCGTAATCACAAGAGACACATAAACAGGTTAGTTGTATTGCACGTGGTAAGTACATACCAAGCCAGCCAATCAGGATTCACTTCAGTTTTTAAAAGGGATACAGAGCTTGGATGTGTAAGGGCAGCTATCAGAGCACCACACACACTAAATGTTTCAATGTTATTTTGGTATTTGTTAGTTTGGACAAGACCAAATCTTTTCCTTTTAGGTGTAGAGCGATGCTGATATGTTGTGTATACTGTATAAGTTCATAAAGCATCCTGTTGGGTTTTGCAGGTCAGGGAAGGGTGCCATCCACATGTGGAACCTGAACACCAGGCGGGCTCAGAAGATTGTAGAAGGTCATTCTGGTAACTCGGTCATCTGGGTCAGCACACTGCAGGCGACGGACACCCTCATCAGGTGAGGACAGTTCTCCTGGTCTCTTCACTTTCACTCATCCTTCTCTCGCTGTTTCTGTCAGAGCATTTGGGAACGTAAATACATTTTGAACTTGTATCGTTTTCTTTTTAGCAAAGCTTAGAACCTGTGTGTTATAAAATAATTACGTAGGAAGCATTCAGTGTCATGCATATTTTGAGATGACGGTCAGTAGAGCTGGGCGATATGGAAAAAATCAAATATCACAATATTTGACCAAATACATCGATGGCGATATTGCGGCGATATTGTAGGGTTAACTACAATAATAAAGTAATATTTACACAATAAGTAATATTTACACAATAAGTTTTTTGATAAATTATCATCAATAATGTGGATACAATGACTAAGTGGGTAAAGGCAGCTAAAACAATCTGGTAAACTTAGATCACTTTACTGTAATGCAGCCTTTAAAACCAGAATTGTTTTGTTTATCTAAAGTGTATGCAAGTCCTTCATTTAGTCCATCACAAGTAGGGTTGGGCATAATTTTGATTTTAACAATTTAACAAGTCAACCCTACAATATGGTCGCAATATTATATATAATATTATATATTTATTTATATAATGTCTAGAGATGCACCGATTACAACTTTCTAGGCCGATTCCGATTTTTCATTGAGTTTGACCAGCCGATACCGATTTTAGCCGATTCCGATTTCATTTTTTCTAACCACTTTACAGCACACAAATATTTATTTTCTATCTTTTCGTTAATAGAAATTTTTACATTTTTCATAGAACATAGAACATTTTTTGAATAGATAATTGATCGCTATAAAATAAGACTGATTTTCAGCGCGCGAGCACAGGGCGCGCACCAGTCTATTTTTTTCAGCGGCGCCCGACAAACCGGAAACAGAAAGCCTGAACGAGCTCTTGGGAAACCGGATGCCAGAACTCGCCGACTGTCTGCAAGTCTCTCTAGTAAACTTACCTGGTTAAGATGAGTTCTTTTTTTGTGAATGAAAGGCTTGATCTGACCAAGTAGCTCACTGAATCAAATCGAAGCATTGACGGCACTGTTGATGCCTGTTCTGCCGTTGTTTATCTTTTTCTTCTTCTTCTAGTCCTTAGAAAGAAAAACATCGGTAGCCTTTGCTCCTTAGCGCCACTGCTGTTCAGGAGAAGACTGCAACTAGTGCCGCGACCACCACGCGCGAGTATAAATACTCACGGCAGTCCCGTGACGTCACGATTTCCGCACGCACTGTTGAAAGCGCTAGTATATCTGAGCCTTATAACGTTAACCATACCGTGACAGCTTTCACCTCGCCGTTATATACGCTGTCTGTGTGGAGTTTTGAAAAGTGTAAACACACTTGCAACCGCTTTACCGGCATTGCCGTGACTCACTGACTTTAACAAAGTCGACGTTTCGCTCCGTCGCCACCACAGCTAAGCGCGCGTGTGTGTCGGCAGTCGAAACTCCGCTCTCTGTAGTAGAGCAGACGGCTCAACAGCTGATTGAGCGGCAGAGTGCAGCTGCATGCATATAGCGGAAACCCGCGTGTGCACGTGTGATTGACCGGCATAACATCGGCATATGTCAGACTGACCGGCCGGTCGCCGGTTATGGCCGATGACGTGAAAATCGGCCAATTCCGGTCAGCAGCCGGTAAATCGGTGCATCTCTAATAACGTCTATCGAGCTGAACTCCGATAGTAAATTTTAGCACAACAGAGCAAAACAACCACCAGCCAAAATAGGCAGCTAAAGAGCTAAAACAATCTAGTAAACTTAGATCACTTTACTGTAATGCAGCCTTTAAAACCAGGATAAAACACCACTTTGGCATACTGTGATATTAAGATATCCAAAATTTAAGACGATATCTAGCCTCATACATTGATATAATATTGATATATTGCCCAGCCCTAACAGTAGTAATGTTTGTTTTGAAAATATGCAAATTAAATGAAATGTTCTTCCCATCGGTGGAGCAGTCAGGGACGGGACATGCAGGTCTGCCTGTGGGATCTGAGCGAAGGGCGGAGTGCGGTGATGGACTCTGTGTGGACCGGCAGCGTCGGATTCTGCCAGCCCTCCATGCTGGAGACGAGCCCTGGGACGCGTCTGCTGGCCTTCGCTGGACAACAGACAGAAGAGGTTAGACATCAGGAACGGAAACTCTAAATTATCTGTAGGTGTGGGCACAAGTGTGAATGTGTCCGGGTTGTCTGTGTGCTTTGGCCCATTTATAAATTAGCGACCAATCCATTTTGCGCCCTGCTTCTCACGCAGTGCATTCTGGGATTAAAGCCCCCTGCAACCTTGAAAAGGATAAGTGCATGTAAAGACGCGGATGCGGGGAATGCCACGTTTCGAGCTAAACATTCGCTAAAGCTGCAAGATAACAGGGTTTCTTGTGGAAGTTTCCTCTTGGCCAGGGCTGGACTGGCCATCGGGCATACCGGGCATTTTCCCGGTGGGCCGACGCACTTTTGGGCCGAATCGCCGATATAATTTATAGGCCTTTGTTTTAATTATTTTATTTTTTTGGGCCGCGCCGGCCCATAGATAACTGACAGCGGCCCATTCGGTAATTGTACAAAAGTCCGTCTGTCAGGACTGATTGTGGCTGCATGCCGGGGGGTAGCGCGGACACGCGCCTTACCGCGAGCGGGCGCACGCGCCACACGGAGAGAAAAGTGGGAGAAAGAGAAAAGAGACTGTGTGCGCCCAGAGGATAATCAGTTGAGCTCGCGTGTGTGTGCGTCTTTGAGAACTGTAAGTCCCATAGCTTACGTTGTCAGTCCATTTGGGCCTGTTGTTGTATTGGTCTGTAGTTCTTTTACCTTTAAGTAAGTTAGCTGGTAATTTCAATGTTTGTGTTAATCACCTGTTAGCTACTTTGCACGTGGCTGTTGATTTATAATGCAGATTGTTGGAAGCTCTTGCTCACGTTTGTATTTAGCTACATTATTGTATTATTATTGTATTGTATAGGAGTTACATTACATTGATATAGTGTAATTAATAGTGGGTTTGTTGTTGTTTGCTAGCCTATATGTATACTCCATATGCATTGTGTATGGTAGCCTTCACAATGTTATTTGTTTCTTTGCAGAACCACACACAAATACACAGCCATAGCAGAGCTACACACGCCCATTTTGTACTGTTGCCTTATGTAATAAAGCGTCAAGAGCGATAATTGTCTCCGTCCGTGTTTTAACTGACTGGGGCGAAGTTGGAAACCGGAATCAGATCAACTACAGTCCTAAGCTAGACCTAACTCAATCAAATCCAGGAACACCCTTCCCCACTCCCGGCCCTGAGACACGAGCTGTAAACGTTATAATATGCTGGAAGTTTAGCATCCACGTTAAAATGGACAAACGACCACGGAACCCCATACGCAAGCGGTGTGTACAGAAATTACAGAAAAAGATTAAGTATCTACAGGCGAATGCCTCAAAATGTGCCAACATGTCTGACATGTTTGGGGCTGTAGAAGCTGCTTCAACATCAGCATTAGGCTACCTGAAGTAGAGGAAGGAGGAGAGGTGGCTGGCTATACAGAGAAGCAGAAACAACATCATGATGACAGGGAAGAGGCAGAGGAGGAGGAGAGCGACCATGACAGGGCCACGGGAGAGAGGGAGGAACAGGTGAGAGAGAGTAGGCCTAGTTGACGACGGTAAGAAGTACGTGAATTAACAGGTTGTGTGTGTGTGTGTGTGTGTGTGTGTGTGTGTGTCTCACGTCATAATGACAACAAGCAGTTTGGCAGTAACATTAAAGTTAGTGGCTGTCAGGTAACCTAACTGTTTAAGGGTTGGCCTGTTGGGTAGCTGAAGTCTGTGTTCTACTAGGCTCATGTATACTATGTATACAGCCTGTTCTACTAGGCTCATGTATACTATGTACAGCCTGTTCTACTAGGCTCATGTATACTATGTATACAGCCTGTTCTACTAGGCTCATGTATACTATGTATACAGCCTGTTCTACTAGGCTCATGTATACTATGTGTACAGCCTGTTCTACTAGGCTCATGTATACTATGTATACAGCCTGTTCTACTAGGCTCATGTATACTATGTATACAGCTGTCTCTCTACATTGCCCAGAGATTTAAGCTAAATGAATTATACCTTAAGTTAGCTGACATTTCTCTCTGTTTCTTACTCTTTTAAAGGTTACCTTGTTAGAGTAAATCTTTCTTGTTCATTGGTGTGGGCCAAGGCAACATTTTGATTGACTTTACTGACAATACACTTGTATACTTAAATGTTGTTAAATAATTTGAAATTATACTTTAAACTTTATCTTTGGCAATGACTTCCACTTGAGTATGGACATTGTGTAGGCTACCCTATGGCCTCCAGGTCGCCAATCAAAAGTGAGTGAGTACACTGCTTCTCTTTTCCAGGGCATGTACTACTCCCAGCTTTATTGTAGCTTTTGGGAAGGGTTATGGTTATGGTTATTGTAGTTAGCAGACACTTTTGTCCAAAGCGACAAAATATGAATCTTACAATGGTTAAAATTAACAGTAAACTGTTTTTAAAAGTTGCTAAGCCAATATTAAGCAAAATAGTAATAATAACAATAATGGCAATACAATATCAAATATCAATAATAATAATAAAAAATACCATAAATATACAAATCATAACTCTAAGAATGTGTAAGATCAACAGATAAGTCTTGAGACCTCTTGAAGGATCCAAAACCATCACATGAACGCAGAACACAAGGCAACTCATATCATAGAATGGACGCATATTTTAAGAGGACTGTCTGCAGGGAATGTGTCTGACCAATCACGGTGGGTGTGGGCCGCCTGGGCCAAAAATGCCCGGGCCGATTTTTTGTCCCAG
This sequence comes from Gymnocephalus cernua, assembly GCA_023631565.1. NCBI lineage: Eukaryota > Metazoa > Chordata > Actinopteri > Perciformes > Percidae > Gymnocephalus > Gymnocephalus cernua. The sequence goes on from CM042425.1 coordinate 25,252,921, forward strand.
TCCAGCCCTGCTCTTGGCTCGTGATAATATTATACATATAATGACAATAGCTATTCATGCTTATGTGTTACATCACGGAAGGCTTGTATCATGTGGACGCGGCAACAGTTTTTTCGCCGTTACTTAAAATTCCTTATTCGGGGGGGGGGGGGCGGCGACAGAAACTACGCACTATAGCTTTAAGAAGGGTTTTCAAATTTGATTGTGGGAAATTAACCAGAGACCCCTCAGATCAAAGTGTCCACAGGCACATGTTGTTGTACGTTCAGCAGGAGGAACCATCCTTGAATGAATTGGCAGGTGGGAGGTTGGATGGTTAATTGGTTAAACAGTCTGACTTTAGTATAAAAACAAATGCCAACCGGTATGAACCCGACCAGACTTGCTGGTGCCAGTTTTGCTGGATTGACTTCAAGCGCTGACACATAGTTGTGGCTTTTAGTACCATTTAGTATGTTAAGTGGAAAAATGGAAGTCCCACAGCAAAAGTTGTTCTCTTACATCGAACCCCTGTCATCTTTTGCTGTTCTATTACCACACTGATCGTCTGCAAGTGTTCTGAATTCTGATTCATAATTATGAAATGGCTTGACTTTAATCAGGTGGCCAATCTAGTCATTTTTTTTAAGCTCATCATTAATGAATGTGTCGAGAGACAACATGACGCGTGAGCATGCGGTTTGCAGCCAGGACCTGTCAAACAGCAAACAGCATCATTAACAAACCAGACTTTATGTCTCGATTCAGCGTGCGCATTGCAAGGATAGGAACTTCATTCCAGCCACCAGCTAAATGTCGGTTCATTTTGGCTGTGGCTAATAATCCGTAAACACCTAATAGCTCTGTGAGGGCCAAAGAAAACCAGTTAATTGTGCTGTTCAGGAGGTAAATGCTACTTTGGCTGATGAAATAGTCAAATTGGCTGTTTTTAATCTTGAGAAGAGAACTCCCGGTGGAATTAAATCACCGTTCTGTCTGCACAGTATGTCTCCTGGTTAATGCTCAACACCCACACGCCTGAAGGGGTTTTGTGTGGAGCGACACAGGATGGGGAGAGGGCAGCCAGCGATTCAGCCATCTTTTATTGCCTCCAGATTCATGTTACTTGCTCCGCTGTGGAGGAGCCACACTTGAAAGGAACAGAGCAGTCACCTGATCCAGCCAAACGTGCCTCTGCTAACCCCAGTCCAGCAGGCCAGGCATCAGGGCGCCTGTGACTCCCAGCACCTCAATAATGCCATTGTCCCAACAGACACAGACAGACAGAAACACACACACACACCCATACAAGTTAGACCAAAACAGGCCACAGCCGATTTTGTCATTCAGTCTCCCCACCCCATTCCACAGACATAACTGACCACGACAGATGCTTATCATGTAATTCACAAATAAAACGCCCACGTGAATGACTTCCCTCAAAGAAACAATACATAGGCACTTGCCCTAAAAACGGCATAAGAGCTTCCTATTTCAGGTGGTTTTACTGTTTACTGCTCACAGCGAGATTCCTGCCAGCAGATTGCTGCCATGGCAGAAACATTAATTGTGTGGGTGTTTTATTTATGGGCAGAGTGATGCCACACAAGAACAGTGATCACCTGAGGCACAGAGAAGTCCTTAAAGGCCCTCTTTGTCAGGCACGCAGAGGTAAACATGCAGGACAGATGTGGCCTAGCGCTAAAATACAGATCGCTCCCTTAAAGGGTTGTTTAATTTGAGGCCTAATGAGGATGAATATGCGGATCATCAGCACGGAGGAAGTTCGAAGGAATGGGTTTTGGTTGCGATGTGGGCACACACACACACACACACACACACACACACACACACACACACACACACACACACACACACACACACACACACACACACACACACACACACAAATGCACACACTTTATTATTGGCTTCATTAGGCGGTGTATTTGATCAGAATCAGTGCCAATGTGTGCAGGAAAACACCATTCAGGTCACGGGGTCGGGCTTTAGCAGGATTTATTATAGACAGCGGGGCGGCTGCTCCGCACTGATGGATGGTACAGTACTGCTGGATGGAGGCACTCTGATCTGCGGAAGTCCTGACCCACAATGAATCAGGTGCCGGCTTTATTTGGATTCAGAAGACAAACAAATCATGACTTGGCAGTCAGCTTGTGTGTAACTACAACTGGCTCTCAATAATGAAAACATTAGAACAAATGAAAATACAAACATAATGAAAGTGGATGAATTAAAGCAAAAAGGCATCAGGATGTATTGGACAGATTTCTAAAGGTCTGATCACAGATGGCTTTAGACGAAACATACCTAACCTAACATGAAAGCTGCGCAAAGCAGTTTAGCATGCTGATGGGCTACAGAAGTCTGGTAGGCTCACTCTTCTCTAACTCCAAACAGCCAGAAGTTTTCTTTTCAAACTTGTAGTCTTTAGCCCTAACCGTCGCTCACTCAAGGGATGTCACAAAAAGCTTTAAACAACATTTTTCACATTATGCAGCCACTCCCCATGGCAATATAAACAGACTTTGATGTGAAACATTGGTGGAGTTCTTCTGTAATGTTAGCATGCTAACACACTATTCAAGATGGCAAACATGGTAAACATAATACCTGCTTATCATCAGCATGTTAGCATTGTCATTGGGAGCATGTTAGCATACTGATGTTAGCATGTAGCTCAAAGCACCGCTGTGTCCATGTGCGGCCTCACAGAGCTGCTGGCATGGCTGTAGAATATGGAGGCAAACAGGTCAGCTAACTGTAGTGAGTTTTACGTTTTTAATTGTCATGTGTTCTCTGCAGATCAAGATTATTGAGCTACCCAGTAAGAGCCCAGTCTGCACCCTGGTACCAGATGCTAAGCTGGGGATGGTCATGTGTATCAAACTGTGGCAGGTAAGCACCAGGCAGCCATCTCAAGTGTCATTTCAACAGAAATTGTTGCAGTGTTTTTAACTCGACCCCGAAAAAAAGTAGCAATGTGTCCCTCTATAACTACATCTGAAGTTCAACGAGTTCACCTTGGAAGCCATTATCGAAAGCAGGAGATTCTCTCTGTTTTAAAACAAGGGGGAAATTGAAGGTACTTTTTCCTATACTTACCTGCTTTATCCTGATTGGCCAGCAGCCCATAACAATACCCAATAATAGAAAAGTCAACAAATATGCACATGAGAGACGTGGCACATGATTTACAGCCCAACGACTCGTCCTGGGCCATTTTTCCAAGCGTTTCTTCTCAGCTGGCAGTGAGTCCCAACACTGTAATTAGAGCGTTTGGAAGGGCCGTGGGTTCACAGCCATATATCAGCCTGCAGCTGTACATCCAATCTGAACCCAGCAGAAACGTTGCTTTCTGTTTTGTAAATGCTGTCGAAAAGTTTTATTTTCCAGCCATTAAGGAGACCCTGTAATTATTTTCCGGGTTAATTATTAACTCTTTGGGTTTGGGGCTTTGGGCGACAGAGTGGGGTTTTAGACTTATGCAATGACTGTGAATGATTTAAATACATTGTATGGGCTGTACAGTTTACAGGCAGCAGAAATCTACCTAAAGCCAGAGTGAGGCCCCGTGCGCATTCAGTCCTGTGTGCCTGTCATACAAATTAGAGTTATTTTAATGACTACAAAAGCCATAAAGGTGGTATTGTGTTTGTGAAATTATCATAGAGACTTGTAGACACGTTTTGAGTCTCACAGTGCATGCTGACATTGTTTTTTTCTTTTCCCCTTTGATTTCACTGTTACACCCACCTTTCATCATCTGATTTATGAAGCAATGCTGGTTCAGCGTTGAGTGCCAGGAAACATAATGATCAATTATATCATTATAAATTATATAATATCATTGTAATATGGAACAGGCAGCTGTCTGACTTCAAAGCCAAAGGGCCCAGGTGATTCTAAATGATTTCAGGCCGATTCCTTTCAAGGCCGAGGCATGTTCATCTGTTACGCTGACTGAGCGACTCGAGAGGGTCCAAGCAGTGGGAAGAGACTGAAAACCGTGTGTGTGTGTGTGTGTGGGAGTGAGAGAGAGTGTGTGAGAAGAGTGTCAGTCAGTCATAAGAAAAAATGCCTATCTTGTCTTTCACATCAAATGCTCATATGCTACCCACTGTTTCCTTAACCTCACACAACAGGAGGAAACAGCCGACACAGTCATCCTCTCTCTCCACCCTGTCTCTCTCCATCACCCACACACCGGGAAGAAGCCACTAACAATTATCTCCTCTCTCTGTCTTCCCTCTCACCATCCCTCCCCTCTTCTCTTCCCACCGTCGAGAAGTGATTATCCTCCATTATTTCCAGGACAGACTCCCCAACAGATTTATTGTCAGCCTTTAATCCCTCTCTGTTGGAGTTTCTGGAAAAATAATAAATGCAGTGTTAAACTGCACTTTCTCCCTTCAGCAAAATCCCACCCAGCCCTTAGTTCATATGCTGGGCTGTATGTCTATAAGGTGACAGATTCAGAGAGATCAGATAGGAAAGCTCTGACTGGCTGTGAACAATACGGCAAACGTGGAGGAAGAAAGTACCTCCACATGTGGGTTTGGAGTGTGCAGGGCCTTGGCCAGAGGGACAGTAGTGATCTATGATGTGCAAGGCTTTTAATGTGAACAGAGGCTGGCGGGGAAAAGGAAATGTTCCTATACAGATATCCATCACTCCCAGCTCATCACCTTGCTGCGTCGTGGCCATGACATCATGGTAGACCGGGACAAAAACCTGAGGAAACGATTGGTTCCTTATGTTGAAGCGGTGCCTGCCTGAGGCCTGTGGTGGCCACAGCAGCAAACAAGCTGTTGGTCTCTGGGTTCTTCATGACTTACCACAAAAGGAAATTGCATAGAAGTGTTTGCGGAATATACAATAAATTCAGGATATATCAGCCACATATTTCTCTTTAATTACATTTAGATTTTATTTATATATCTTTCTGTTGTACCACAATTAGCATAAAAAGCTAATATTCAGCTGTTGTTCCTGGCCAGATGTTTAAAAGGCACGCTAGAAATGGAATAAAACGACGCATCCAATACGTCACAACAATATGATACATTTACACAAAATAGCACAGCACACATAAACTAATAAATAAGGCTATATATATATATATATATTAACGTTATTATTTTCAAAACGGTGCTCTAAATGAATCAAAGGCTACTGCAACAGTTTGAGTACTCATATTAAGGTTGATGACTTGATACATTTTAAGAAAATAAATGTTGGAAGGCAAAACGTAAGTGACGTAAGGATTTAAAGTGCTCATATTATGCTTTTTGGCTTTTTCCCTTATCCTTTATTGTGTTATATGCTCCAAACAGCTCTGTTGTAGTCCAGCCTTTACTTCAGAGACAAACGTGGGTCACTTTGTAACACACGTTATAATGCTCGCCCAGCTGCTAGCGTGGCACGCCCTCATACTCTGCTTCTGACTGGCTAGTAGTCCTTACCTAGCTACTGCTCATGTGTGACTCCCAACAAAGATGGAACAGAAGTGAGATGCCTCACTCTGTAGCTAAAACGGAGAGCTCAACACACAGGGTGAAAAGAGGTGCAGTACAACAAAAATATGTTGTTGTTTTTTTTTTTATTAAACCACGTAAACCTATTCTAATACAACCTCTAAATACAATTATGAACCTGAAAATGAGCAAAATATGAGCACTTTAACCAAAGTGTACATTTACAGCTGCTGTTTGACAATTTTCAATGGTCATGTATTTAGAAAAATACGATAGTGACACCTGATTGTTATTGTGTAAAATGGTGTGACATTTATAGACCAAATGATTAATGTAAAAGTGAAATCTTTTTGGTGGTGGCTTAATAAAAGTCTAACAAAGGGCTCTTTGATGCAGGACAAATCCAATAGTATCACAACAGCATGAAAACCAAGGCACTCCTCTAGCCTTTATTGATGCGGCTAATGCATAGCAAAAAGGTACAAAAAATACACTCCAACGCATTGCGGCACACAGGCCTTCTTCAGGGTGACTAACCAAAAGTGAGATACAAACAGGAAATGTATAGAACAAAGACAGGAAGTGACATCATACTCAAAACCATAGTAATGGATGAATCGAGAAATAATCTGCAAATTAAACGATAATGAAAATATCCTTTTTTCCTTGGTATGGAGTCAAAGTCTGTGTGCAGTGAAAATTTCTTGAGCTGGAAACTCTAATTTAGATTTAATGGTTCAGCAATTATATTTATGTGGTCCCTATTTGTCAGAGCTTGTTTTAGTGCCTCCATAGGTTACATCTTTGTATCTTTTGTTGCTTCAGCAGCAGGGGGATTTTACTGTAAACCTCTACACTAACTGTGATTGTTTTAGAAGAAGAAGAAGAAGAAGAGAGAAGGAAGGAAATGAACAAAGTTAATTGGTAAAAGCCCCTGGATCTTGATGACCTAACTAGCCCATGGTGGCCTGAACTAACTGCCTGAGTGACCGACAGACTAGAAATAGGGCTTTCAGCCTACAGGCTTAAAACGGTTACATTGTTAACTAGATAGGCACTCATATAGTGCAGACCTCCGCCAAGGCCATGCCCTATGTTCACAATGTTAACGACAGTGAAAAATAATTTATGTATCCATCCCGTGATTCATATCCGCTCCCTTGGCCCATGATACATCCTTCCACCGAGTTTCATGAACATTGGGCCTGTAGTTTTTCTTGAATCCTGCTTACAAAAAGACCAACCAACCAGTTAGCCAACAAACCGAACTGGAAACATAACCATCTTGGCGGAGATAATAATGATGTTTACAGGATAAAATAACAGTGACATTGCCTGTAATTGTTCAAAATCCAATTTAACACATTATGTACACACATAGATTACACTTTAATGCGCTCCATAAATAGAGTTGTGAAAAAATGTCCTAGGATTGCATGACTATTAACAAGTTGAGGCCCAGCTAGTCGCCGCTCTAGAGACGACCCGGCTTCATTGCTCTCCTGCCTCTTCAATCGGCTTCCATCCATCTGTCTTTCCAGCTGTTCTGTGGTGATGAATCTCCTCCCAGAGCCCCAGCCCCACTCCAGCAGAGAGCCCTCTTGTAGAAAGGCCTGTGGAGGATATAATGAATTAGGTGTCTACCCAGGGTTCCCCGACCTCCGACCCATGACATCATCAATCAAGGAGGTCCTACACTTAAGTGAAACGGTGGGCCCCAAGCCTGGAACGCTTAGCCCGGGCCCTGCCGGCAAGCAGGGGCCACTGATTTTCACTTGTTTTTATTTGTTTTCATAATCCCTTAGTGTTCGTCCTCGCTGATGTGTTTGGAAGGAATACACGACTCTGTCTATAATTTGTTTAAAGCTGGAAGAAGAGAAATATAGAGCGTTAAGTGAGAAGAGGACTTGAAGATGGATGAAAAGATTGCAGACATGGCCCCCCTCACACATATGGAAAACATTTTTTTCCCCCTCCTGGCTTCTGCAGGGCACTGTGCTTTTGCTGATGGTGTTCTAAAGCAAGGGCACGAGTCAGGACAAAGTGTGTATCTGTGCTGTGTGTTTATAGGTCTTTTGACATGTATTGTGGGGTTCAACAGGCCAGTGTGAAGTCATTTACGCTTGGAAAAGTTGAAATCATTGTTTGGATATGTGGATGTGAAGGGGTGTGTTCTTCTAGGTAGCAAGAGCTATGGTACTTTCACTACTGTCTGCGTATATGTACACAGAAGAATTGTGGGATTTCGGGAAAGCGGGATGGATGTTAGATCTCATCAGTTGTCCCTGTCTCCTTCTCTTTATCCATTCCTCCTCCTTCCCTTCTCTCTCTCCTTCAGTCCTTCCTTTCTTCCCTGCACTATGCAAAGATATATGAAGCCCCCAGTTTTTATCAGTTCACCTTTATGTTCTCGTTCACAGAAGTGATTTACAATGTGCGACTCCCAACAGTGGGAAGGCAATGTCATTTTATATACATATAACTGCACTTTGTGCTTAGCACAGGATGCCTAATCTATATTTAACAGAGTTGTGTGTTTGGGGTGTTGCGTCTGATGAGGTCTGATTTGTGCACCTGGTTTTATTTCATTTATTGTGATTTGAAAGATTTTCTTTGATGGTTTCACCAGTTGTAAACATTGCGGCTGGATCTGTAATGTCCTGAGGTGAAACGGAGATGAAGCAAGACTATAATGTGTTTTTTGTACATGAGGGCATGCAAAAGGTGTGTAGACCTGAAACAATTAGTTGATTAGGCGATCAACAGACGATCAATGCATTTTAATTCATCTTTTAAGTAATTTATCAAGCTAAAATGCCAAACATTCTCTGCTTCCAGCTTCTCCAATTCTTTCCTCTGTTTTATATGATTGTAAATTGAGTGTGGGGACACAAGAAGCAATCTTGGAAATTATAATAATTGAAAGAAAATTATTTCTATATTAATCGATAATTAAAATAATTGTTAGTTGCAGCCCTAATGCTGTGCCTCAGTAACAAGTATTTTATTTATTTAGGTTATATTTGTTAAAATAACACTTAAAATAATCCCTGTGTTTTACATTTCAACTGGATGAAATATAGTTTAAAAAATGGACTGCAAATGTAACAATGTAGCAAATGTAAGCATTATAATGTAAAAGGTACTATATCATTATGAGATTATGTATAACCAAAAAGTAGAGCATACTTAGTAAAAAAGATAACAAAATATAGGTACAGATAAAATATACCAAAACAATGCACATTTTGAAAAACAACTAAGTAATCAAAACTGCATGTCATATTTGTGTGTGTGTGTGTGTGTGTGTGTGTGTGTGTGTGTGTGTGTGTGTGTGTGTGTGTGTGTGTGTGTGTGTGTGTGTGTGTGTGTGTGTGTGTGTGTGTGTGTGTGTGTGTGTGTGTATATGTATGTATGTATGTATGTATATGTGTGTATATATCGGTGGCAGCAGCGAGGCCTGTGGCTCAGTAATATAGATGAGGAGCAAAGTGAGGAGTGGTGTAATGGAGTGCTGGAAAGAGAGAGCAGCAGGCTGACGAATGGAGCGCACTGCTTCTTTCCGAGTGTCAGCGGGAGCTTCCAGAGTGATAACCTCTGCTCCGCTCAGCTTCCAGCACCACGCAGCGGTTTCTGTGGTTTTTAACTACACCGCTCTCATCTCACATCTTACCTCAAACTACAGCTGGGCGATATGGAAAGAATCAAATATCACCAAATACATCAATATCAATATTGTATGGTTGACTATTGGTGCTTTCACAAAATATTTACACAATGAGTGTTTTGATATATGATCTTCAGTAATGTGGATATAATGTCAAAGTGAGTAAAGGCAAATAATAGAACTGCTAGATCAGTTACTTTACTGTAATGCAGCCTTTAAAACCAGGAAAAGGCAACAGTCGTTGCGATTTCCAAAATGTAAGACAATATCTAGCCTCATATATTGATATTGATTTAATATTGATATATTGCCCAACCCTACCTCACATTACTCTCCGTGTTCTCTCCTCACTTCTCGCTGTCCCTTCTCCTATCATCCTCCCTCACTTCCAGCCAGACTCGGGTCCCGGACCTCTCCTGCTGGCTGGATACGAGGACGGTTCCCTGTTGCTGTGGGACGTAACCCAGAGGTCCAAGCTGAGCCAAGCCAAAGCCCACCCTGAGCCCGTCATGTGCCTGACCTTTGACACCAACCGTCTGAGGGGCATATCTGGCTCCTCTGAGAAGAAACTCTCCCCCTGGATGCTGGACAGACAGAACAACCTGCAGGTCAGCAGAGGACAGGCTTAGAGAGGATAGTAGGGTTGTCTAGTCCAGTGGTTCCCAAACTTTTGTCTGATGAACCCCCACAGCCCTTTCAGATGAACCTAATGTACCCCTTCATCCACACCATCCATCATGATGGTGTTTTACACAATTAATTATGACAGCTATCAATACACAGTAATATGTACCAAATGTTGGAAGCCCAGTATTTAGTGGATATTGTTAAAATAGATTTTGCATACAATTGAAATATCAATGTTAAGGCCAGCTTGGTCAACTTTCGTAGACTACTACTACTGTGGAGTGGCCAAAGCTGGACATTTAAACCATTTGTGCATTATGTTTAGCTTACTATTTCAATCATTTATCCATTACTTTTAGCGGAGTGTGTATTTGCACCCCCTGGTACGAATAGCCTCGGCCACACAGCTGAACTATTCACACCCTGTGACGTAACAACAAAAATTCATGGCCGACGTTCATCTTCCTTGACAGCAGAAACTGGCATATTAAGAAAGTTTTGTCTGTAAAGTTTATAACAATTGAATTTCTAGCGGAAAATGGATACTACAGTTGTGCTTTCTGTCTTCAGTGAAAGCATAAAACCGTTACTTTGTTATTTAGTAGGATACCGACTTTTTGTATACAGTAAGGTTACCTAGCAACCGAGGCTTGAAGAGTCGTCCTCCACTTCACAAGAACTGCTAGGTGAGTGGTTAGAGCACTGAGTTGTGGTCTGGGAGTCCAGGGTTCAATTCCCCAGTGAGAACACCCTTTTTCTTTCATTTTGGATTGGATAATTTACATGCCATTGCACAAGTCAGGGTGATGAGGGAAGACTCATGAATGTTCATCTTGGGACTCATACCTGAATGGCTAGTACTCGTTGCCTGCTCTGGTTGGGTTGATTAGGTTAGTGGGGTTGGTTATGGTTAGGGTAACCATATTGGACACTGCAACGATAATATTCCAAAAAGGTGTAATACATGAGTCGTATAGATAACTGTGTGTTATATGCCAATGTACGTGCAAATAGCATACATTGATATTTGTACCAGACGGGGTATTAATAGAACACATTGCTGTGTGCACCTGGGTACGATGAGCATTCATTTCTAATTGCACCGGGGTACAAATAGCATACACTGCTAATTATACCAGGGGTGCAAATAGCCTCACCCTACTTTTAGCTAGCGTTTTGACTGTTTAACCATTATTTAAGCTAACAATTTCAAGCATTTATCTATTACTTTTAGCTAAGGTTTTAACTGTTTATCCATTACGTTTAGCTTACTTTTTCAACCATTTATCCATTACTTTTAGCTAACAATTTAAACTATTTAACCATTACTTTTAGCTAACTATTTAAACTATTTAACCATTACTTTTAGCTAACTATTAAAGTATTTATCCATTACTTTAAACTAACTTTTTCAACAGTTTATCTATTGCATTTAGCTAACTGTTTAAACTCTCTCTGCGCGCTTCCTAGCTCCTTTTCTTCCATTGTCATTTTTTATTTTTTTTTTTTAAATACGGTAGTTGTAGTTATTGTGGTTATTCTACAATCTTTCTAGGTAGCCTACTGAAGTGTCCCTGGCTAAGGTCCTGAACTTCCTACCTGCTGACTAATTGTTGCACGAGAGAGTCAGCTTAATGCCATGAAATATTATAAAATGTTAATGGTGGAGATGGGCAGAGAGGAGAGTTCCCTTTCTCTAGGCTCCCTTGGAAAACATCAGGGGCCAAAGAGGAAGAGGCTCAATAGGGCTCCGGGGGCCATAAATCAGCTGCTGGTTACACAGCGTTGGCAGGGCCAGGGGCCAAGGGCCGGGCTGGGGCTGTCACTCCAGACTCAAACCACCCACACGCATACACACTGACACATAGTCACACATTATATATATATATATATATATATATATATATACATATATATATACATATATAATATATAGTTTTGGATTTTAAGAACACATCACAAAAATAGGAGCATTTAGGTATACTTTCATTTAGCAAGTTAAAAAAAACAATGAATACAACATTCCTCTTGACTGGGATATTATTGAGATGCATACTTTAAAAGTACACACGCGCGCGCACACACACACACACACACACACACACACACACACACACACACACACACACACACACACACACACACACACACACACACACACACACACACACACACACACACACACACACACACACACACACACACACAAATAAAAGCTACAGCCCCTGCCAGAGCATCTTCTGCCACACCAAAAGAGACACATCAGCTTTGTACCATAATTCATTTTACATAACAGCCAATGCTTCAGAGACTTAATGCCTCATTTGAAGCTATATTTTCTTTTGATTTCATGAGCAAAAGGGAATGCTCCCATTCTGCAGCCAACCCCCATGAATCTGAACAGAAAGGAACCTGAGGCTGATATAGTACACTCCTGCACAGTGAAGGAGTATTATTCTTTCCTAGGCTTTTTACAATTGAATGCTTGAATTAGAAATATTTGCAAAGGCCCATTTTTTTTCACCCCGAAAATGTGTATAGAAAAACACTACGAAGGATTTGATTCAATATACCAAAAACAGGAGGAGAGTGGTTATTTGGTTTATTTTGCTCAAGCAACAAAATATTGGTTCAGCATGGAATCCAGGATGAGGATGACAGGAAAAAAGCACAAGGAGAGGGAAAAGATCCAACAGGGGCTTTTAAATTATCCCGAAGTGCAGCTCAGTGTGACGTCCAGACAGCTATCCTCAGTTCTTCCCACAAAAGTATTTTTGTGTGGCAGCAGTAAGGGGGCGGGGGGGGGGGGGGGACCTGCCGGGTGGCGGACCCGGGCCCTGGGTCCTGACGGACGACCCGTGAGAGGTAATAAAAATATCAAAACCTCGGAGGCCCCTTAACCAAACAAAAAACACATCTGCAGTAAAGGGAACAGTAGTTCACAGTGGGAGGCTGCAATAAAGGCTGAGGAGGCTATAAGTGCCACAGCATCCCACTTCCCACAAATTACCCCTGCGATACCTTTGAATGTAGTGGAACTGGCTGGCAAGGAAGATAGATGCTTTTTGTGAAATGTCGGGGGAAACTGAATGTGACGCAACACAGTGCAGTTATGATTTAGTGAAGCCGAAGGGCTGTGAAGTGAGCTTATCAAGCCCAGACAGATAGCCTCAGGAATGGAGGTTAATGTATTACACATGGCTCCCAGAGGCCTTAATCTGCTCTTTGACCTGGCTAGGCTGATATCCTTTCATAGAAACGAGGCATCATCATCAGACTTTTTTGTTCTTCTCCTTTTCCTACTAGCGTACATTTTTGGGAATGTGCCGGGGTGAGATTATGAGAGTGTGGGTGTTAGGGTTTACAAGCTGTTAAGCCAGATGGACATATATTTAGGCGTCCACTCAAATGTATTGACAAGTGCAGTGACGTGTTCCTCCAGGAGAAAGGAAAAAGGCCGAGGCCGCGGACTGGATAAAGAGAAAGCAGGTATAGACAGAGGAAGATTAGCAGTGTAAATCAAGCGTGGCTGACAGCAAGCTCTTTCTGAGACTGATGACAGTTCTCTACAGGTGGAATTCCTGACCCTCATCTTCACTACAATGTCTCACATACATATCCACTATAGTAGTCTCTTACATGGGGTCTTCTGTGACTTCTTGCATCCGCCAGCCAATCCTAAAATGACCTGACATACAGTATGATTCAGGCCCAACCTCAGTCTGTTGTTGGACTGATTTGCAGTATGTATGAGTTGCTGTCATAAAAAATGATGGCTCTTTTCTTTTTTTTTTTGAGCACCCCTCCACCCTCCCCACCTCCCTCTTGTCTCTTTTCTGAATGGGACTGCTCGCCTGTTTGACACGTCCATCTCCTGTCAGCCAGAGCCAAGCTCTGACAGGCAAGGTGACAAAAGGCTGTAATCTCCCCGCCGCCGAGTGTGATTCACGGACAGGGTGTGTCAGAAATACCTGCGAAAAAGCCTCCCAGCTGCTAGGCTCGAGTGAGTGAGCGATGATGGGACGTTTCAGTAGATGAGCGTGAACGCCAAGATCCGTGCCAAGACTGAGGGGGAACGACGGGGGAGAAAAGTGGAGCGGGGCTTGAGTGAGACCTGCCAAGTGGACGCTCCTTTTGAACGTCTCCTCTGTCGTTGAGATGCTACAAAAGAGGATCCCGAAGTGTGAGTTTGTGTTGGATCTGTCGTAGGGAACAAAAAGTGTAATGGGCCCAGCTGCTGAACAGAGCTGGTAGCCTCCCGACAGCTGAGAAAGCTGGCGCTTAGACAGCGTGCGTGCGCGCGCGTGTGTGTGTGGTAACACAAGCCAGGAAGGAGTGTTCAAACAAAAAAAATTATGAAGCCCATAGATTCTGTCTATGATGAGATAGTAAGGAAGCAAGGGGAAGACAAATGGGGTGTCAAATAAAACGAGCCAAGACTCCCCGGTTAGAGCCAATGGATTTCATTACAGATGTAGGTCTGGTTAATGGCAGCGCTTAAGTCAGCAGCGCTTTTCTTGCTATTCATTCAGCAGTGGTGTGGCCCGACGGCAAGAACAACAGTGCTGCTGCTGGAGAACATGGAATTAAAGTGACAACGCAATTTAGACTATTTCCTTTTTAAGAACAAAGAATAGTTATCCTAACATTGAGAAGTAATGTATTCATGGGCTGCAACTCATTTTCATATCCATTAATCTGCTTTAGTCTATAAAATCATTGTCTCCCCCCCCCCCCCCCCCCCCCCCCCCCCCCCAGAGCCAAAGGTGACAACTTCAGATTGCTTGTTTTGTCTCACCAACAGTCCAAAATAGGAAATACGCCTATTTGCTTTCATGCCGAGTTTGTTGTTGTTGTCCCTCTGACATCTAAATGGTAAAGATGAAGCAGCCAGTTAGTTTAGCTTAGCACAAAGACTGAGAACAGGGATACGGGTAGCCTGGCTGTGTCCAAAATGTCAAACTATTTCTTTAGAAAATTATGAAAATGGTTAATCATTTAAAATTGTTCTTCTTTTCTGTCAATCAACTAATTGATCGTCTCATCGTTCCAACTTGAATGCCATTATACTATAAAATATATATATATATATATATATATATATATATATATAAAAAATAAAAAAAAACCTTGAACCTGCGCTTTCATGTCGCTTTGTAGCTTTACTTATTCAAAGCTATGTACTTGCACTTTCATATGTCTCTTTGTAGCTTTACTTATTTAAAGCTAATGTACTTGTACTTAATACTTGTTGTCTGGAGTTTGTACCTTCACAGTTGAAAGCACTTAATTGTAAGTCGCTTTGGATAAAAGCGTCAGCTAAATGACATGTAATGTAATGTACTATACCCTAAACAAACTGTATTTATTGTGCTGCAGTGGTAATCCAGACATTGTCAGAATATAACCATAACTAATATAACTCAGGCAGAAACTAAAATGTATTTTTATGATTGATTTAATCAGTTGATTCATTATGTGATTCATTTATAAATTAGTCTATAAAATGTCAGAAATAGTAAAAAGCAATTGCAGATTCCAATTTTCTATGTGATCCAAAAGCTATTCCATTTATTATGAATGCTATAAAACAGAATAAAGCAGCAGAACCGTTGATAAATGACTTGAAACAATGAATTCAATTTACAAAATTGCTAAATTGCTGGTGATTTAATCAATCAATCAACTAATTGTTTCAGCGCTATTACTGTCAAGCACCACTGCCGCATCACATCCCAGAGTAAACACTGCTCACTGGCCGCCTAGGAACCAGCATAGCTGCACATGAGCACCATTCACCATGTTTTTTTTTCTCACCACTTTTCGTTCTACTTTCTCAGACTGTAGAAAGTCAAAACAATTCGCCAGCCTGCCCTGCTGAATGACCATTGCTACATCATTAGCCACTTGCTGCTTACATTTGACCCTTTTAATGAAACAAATGCCTTTTCCTGACACACACTATGGGAAGCAAAACAAACAAAAACAGACACTTAAACCCATCATTATCAGGCCTCTAATGCAAACCAGATGGAGAGAGGTAGGGGCATACCAACTTCTTGAGGTAATAACAAAGCTCCAAACAGTCTTTCACCCCCCCCTGGGTTTCTTTGTATCAGCGTATCTGGCTAGTTTGGTCTCAGCCGCCCTTTTTTTTTTTTACGCACTAGTGGTACCAGCGATGATGGTTTGCCCCAAAAATAAAAATAAATCACATATCTGCCCGTTCTGAACTTAGCTTTCTCGCTCTGTTTTGATCAATGGCATTCCTCCCTGCGCTCTCTCTCTCTCTCCCTTGCATTCCACTTTATCCACTTGGGCTATGAGTACCTGGCTTATATCTTCCACATGCAGCTCGTGGATGGTTCCTGCCCGGAACAGGAGCATGCAGATAAATTCTCCACCGTCTCCTCCCATCCAAGGCCATTAGTCTCCCTAGACACAGCTTATGAAGTCAATTATACGCTGTCCAGTTTGATTTTTAGCTCCCATATCCAGATGTTTGTGTCCCATCTACAGGTCCAGCAGAGATCCCATAGCCCGCAGGAAGAGCACGTTCGCTCCCCAGGAATGCCCACCACGGCAGGCCCTTTAGATAGTGATCCTAGCCGCCATTCGTTATAATATGTCAGAATGTTGCCCCTTTTAGAGCGATTGATAGAGTCCTTGGACACTGTAGATCACAGGGAGAGGGAGCTGTGGCTAATCTTTAGCAGGCAGACGTTACAACAGTGTATTTATCGGGTCTCTTCTCCTGCTGACCAGACCTTTCAGTGTGAATGTAATTCATCAGAGGCGCCTAAAGCAACAAGGCCTCTGCAAACAAGCATTTCAGCGCGATATAGTCTCTCTCTCTCTTTCTTGCAAACTGTGACAAAGGTACCTCAAGCCCCTCTTCCAGAACAGGCCTCCCTAACTCCAAACCAAATAGTGGGATGCAGAGAGATCTGCTCACGGCCCTCGTGCCCTAATGCTTTATGGCCGATGATTGAGTCCCAGGAGTCTCCAGCCACATTCAACAGACATCCCGCCTCACACTTGGACCTCAGTCATCAGATCAGCTGATAGTCTCTCCCTGTAGGTGTTTGGGTTGGCCTCAGTTTCCTAGACGGCAGTGATAAATCGACGTACTGAACCAATTAGTTTATCTGATTATTTTTGTCTCCTCATTTGCATGAACAATTGGTTAATTTGCTTTTGCGTTTCTCTTACAATTACCACAAAGAAGCTGCTACTCTGTGTTTGTAATACGTGTAAAAGTCTCTAATGGTTTAACATGCAAAGACCTGCTAATATCCTTTTTCCTCTTTGTGGGTTTTCAGCTCCAGGAGTGTGTGACGCTGGTCAACCCTGGAGTTTCCCAGCTGTGTATCAGGGGGGACGGTAAGCTTCTGGCATCAGCGGGCTGGGACCATCGAGTGCGGGTATTCGGGTGGAAGAAGCTGCGCCCACTGGCAGTGCTTCAGTACCACACCGACATGGTGCTAAGTGTGGCCTTCTCTGACCACCAGGACCCCAGGCAAAGACTGCTGGCTGCTGGATCCAAGGACCAGCGGATCAGCCTGTGGTCAATATACAACGAGGGAGCGGACACTAGCTGAGCCTCTGAATCCGGGAGGATATTTGGACTTTTAGTCAATACTTTGTATTGATGTTGGTTTGACCCCAAATGGTGTCAGCAGCCAATAATTCAGCAATAGTCCAGTGTAATGGTTTGATAACTGGAGAAACGGACTGTGTATATTATGTTTAGCTATACTTGTCTCTTTAATTTTGAGCTCCTGCATTGATGGCGTCCTCTAGCGCCAAGCGTTATTGACGGGCGGAAGCAAAGCCCATAAATAACAATGGCTAATTCGTTGTTCTGTCATGAATCATGTCATTACATGCGGCCGGGTTTCCGCCTTCTGACTAGGGGTGTTGAAATGAATGATTGCATCGGTGCATCGCGGACCTGGACGATTCTGCATCGATGCAGTAACAGACCATAATCGATTACAGCCTACTGATGGTAGGATTGGGCATCGAGAACCGATTCCTACTTGGAATCGTTTCAAAAATGACAGTTCCAGTGGAATCGTTTTTTTTATTGGAATTGTTTATAATCGTTTGGAGGATTTGGTTTCAAATCCGATCATCAGTTCCAAATTTAACATGTGCAAGTTTTGGTTTCCGTAGCGGCCAGGCGCTTGTTGTGTTGCAGCCGTGAAGCACAGTAAGCGGCGCTCTAGTGTGGCTTTACTTTACGTTGAAAAAGCCCGGTAAAACCGCAAACCATCATTGAATCAAAAATAAAACTTTCCTTTTATTTGTGAAATAAGCATGTGACCCGTTTGAACTCCACCCCTTAAAGAATCAATAAGAACCAGAATCGACAGGAAGAATCGGAATTGGAATCAGAATTGCTAAAATCCAAACGATGCCCAACCCTAACTGATGGTACTTGTTGATTTTCCTGTTGCTGCTTTTTTTTCTTCTTTTTTTTTTCTGTTGTCTGCTGTGTTCGGACTCCGCTACGTATAGGAAGTGTCTTTTTTAAGAGCAGATACAATAAAAAGGGGAGTTCATATATATCTGACAGCTTGAAATTGTTGATGAAAACCATGTGATTGGACGCACCGTGATGCATTGGGATGCTTCGTGATATCGAATTGATTTGAATCGTTATCAGGGTAATTGTAATCAAATGGAATCGTGAGACCAGTTACAATTTGCACCCCTAGTTCTGCACACCCATCTCCTCCTGAGCTCTGAAGAGCAAGAAAGATGCAGTAGTATAAAAAAAAAGGAAATACATTTTTTGTGACACACATACTGCCCCTGCTCAGTTGTTTACATTCCTAAAAATAGTAGCATCTGCATAGAAGCTGAGTTCAACTTTGGTGACATCTGAATCTATCGCCCTGGTGAATAATGCAGTAATGAGGTAATGGAAAAAAAAAAAAAGTGAAAGTTACTTATAAGTATAGCGGGTGGTTACTGACGTGTCCTCATTTTGTCCATATCGATATGATTTGAAGCTCATCCTACACAACCATCCCCGTCTGTTTCTTAATTGGCTAATGTGACTCACATTAGGGTTAACACTGCATCCTGCTACAGGATTCATGAAAATACACGCTGCACGAGATTTTATTCATTCCTCCATATCAACTCAAATGACATAAGTAACTTCATGTGTAGCTCAAGTTTACCGACTCATCGTACGATTCTTTCCTCAACAAATCAATTGCCATTTGAGAAATGTAGACAGAAATAACAGAAAAATATCTATAACAGAAATATAGAGGTCAATATTATAACAAAGGAACTGCAATGCCTTGTTAACTGTGGGTTTGGAAGTTTTTTGTGTTGTTTTTTTACACCGCGTGCGTCTGGCATAGTTTACATTTCCTTTGTTAAGATCTCCTTAAAATGTGAGGCCAGTTGAAATATCTGATACGTTTCAAATAGTTCATTAGGCACTTGCTGACTTTTTCAGCCCACTGTTTGCCGAAGCCTTTTGTGATGCTCGGTGCAGCTTAGTGATTGTGTTGACTTATCCAATAGGAGATTTGCTCCATTGGACCTGAATTTCAGGTATACGACGCACCTGAGCAGCCATGTAATCTTGTGTTGTTATTCTAGCAGGTCTTAGCTTAACACACAGGCCCCTCCAGCCTGACCTGGGCCGTATTTGTCAAACAAGGTTAATCACAGCACGGACATAAGGAACACAGGTCTGTTGGTTTAGTGGAGGTGCCGATCTGCAGATGCTCTTCTCGGTCAGCATTATCTGTTTATGAGGTGATCCTCATTTCTTAACAAGTATCACCCACCCCACACACACACACACACACACACACACACACACACACACACACACACACACACACTTTTTTGTTAATCAAAAAGAAAAGAAAAAGTAGAAATCTTCTTTAATGGTACCATCAACCCTGAAAAATTTCAAATTAGTAAATAAAGGTGTTTCGATATCCTCTGTAAGAGCAATCGGCAGCATTTTCATTTTGAAATAAGACAACTGTTAACGTCTAGCCTACATTTTCTTCGCATGTAATTCTAAATAAAGATGTCTTTTTGAGAAACAGACATTTGTCATGAACAAGGCCAAGGGTCTTGTTGTGAAAATCCCAGAGAAAATGGAGAGGTGTTGTTTTTCTGTCCACTGTCTCTAATAATATCTCTGTGAGTCAATGAGCAGCATGGGAGCTCATGTGTTAGAACTCTGCCGAGAGGCCGGGGGGGCTTCAAACGCTCGACGTTCTGCTTCATAAAGGCTTTGTCTCCTGGGATGACTACAAGTTGAGAAGCTCATCATGCTGTACAGGAAAGGCCTGAGAAATCAAAGAGCCAGACGAGCATTATGGCCACGAATCATTAGTGAACAGAGGAAAGACGAGGTCATTTGCCAGACAAGCTGCCTTGTGGCGCTACTGTCATTGAAAAAAAAAAAAAAGTGTGTAACCGCAGCTTTGGTTGGCTTAATTGCTTTAAAAAAAAAAAAAAAAAAAACATGGAATAAGAATTTTTTTTTCAAGTGCCTGGTTATAATGACATGTTTTCCTTGTTCCCCGCAGCAGAGCTCCATCCATACCTTTTGTGGCTGACCCCACTGGTGACATCTTGCATTCATAACAGCTTCCTAACTCTCCTGTTGGCTTTGAACAAACACTGGCGGTGGCGTGAGCCAGCTTCCGTCCATTCTCTGATAAATCAAATGCTGTGTCCAATGGTGCAGATGTCTGCTGAATGGAGCAGACAGCAACCCACCGGCCTTAGAAGTGCCTGGTGGGGTGGCGGTGGACCTCATAAATCACTTCATAATGGATCATTTAGGAAGTCAATAAATGGACAGGGAGAGCGTCTGCACAATAGGCCCTGAGCTTCACTTATCGCCTAACGTGTGTCTTCCTTGGCCTTGGAGGTCAGAGGTCAGCCTGGCTTTGGGATAGGACATAATCGTGTGTGTGTGTGTGTGTTGGTGGGTGTGTGTGTTAGATTCTGTCACTCCTGTGAGTGTAGTTGATACCGTGAATTTGATGACTGAACTGAATGATACTTTTTTCGATACCAATTTTATAAAATACATTTTAACAAAAAGATATGACAACATTACGGTACAATTTTTATTTTTCAGCCCCTTTACACTTATGTGACGCACACTGTAGTCAAGCCTCTCAAAATGCCACACACACACACACACACACACACACACACACACACACACACACACACACACAGAGCCCTGTTTTTGTGCATAATGTAGTGTTTTTCCTGCAAGCCTCTACGACATCTAACGCTAGACAGCCAATCACCAGCATTATTAGACCATTAACAGACGCTGACTCATGAGATTGACTTCTTGGGTATTTAAATTTGGTATTGAATGACAAGGCATTTTTCCAAACTCGAAACAATGGAAGCAGTTCGGTTGGTGCCTAAAAGTATCAAGGTTTGGTACCCAGCCCTAAAGACGTCACACTGAGCCTGATTATTTAGAAAACATAAATGGTGAAAAAGAATGTTGTGAAAAAAATAATCCCTTCTATATTAGCCAACACCAATGTTCCGCCTCACGGTTGAGTTGGTTTTATTTATTTTTTCAAATGTGACTTAATACAGATGTATCAAGGCTCTTGCCCAGTGGTGATGTGTTTTGATGTTCTGCATAAAATGTCCGTCAGCAGCCTCATGCACACCATAAACCATAGTACCTTTTGTATTAGCCCAGTTGAGAGGCCATAGAGGGGGGAAAAATGTGAAACACGTGTTCTGTTGTTTAGCTAGAGGACTCTGATTGGTTTACCTTGCTTGTTTTTAATAACTGTCCCCAGATACGGCAGGCAGGCAGGGAGGTGAGGCTCAGCAGCAGAAATGTACACAGAGGTGAAGCGAACAAATCGAGACCCTGATAGGCCTGTCACAACAGATGTTCCAGATGCAGCTGAGTGTCAAATGATGCCTCGGGTCGCATTAGCATCCATCCTCTGCCTCTTCATACTTCACTGGCAAGTCCTTGGCACCGTTTCTCCTGGAGCCTGAGACATCTGGGCACACAAATGGAACTGGGCCTAAGCAGGTTGCTCTGTTCCTCTGTGTGAAATGAAGGATACATTGAAATAATGTGCTTGAAAATGGCCTAGGCCTGTTGAAAGCATGCCGGAGCCTATTAAGGTGCATGTGTAGAAAAGTAATGTGGAAAAAGTTGCCAATACAGGCATTAGTTAGTTGGTATTAAGCTGCAATTCATTATAATTCCTCCAGTAGGCGCAATTTCTCTGATTGCCACTTTGCAGAAAATCACTTATTTTAATTCACAAAGGATTTAAAGTATCTGTAATCTCAGCCTGTTAAACTATCTTTACAAAAAACCTAATTCAGTAAAACGAAGCTTCATTAAGGTACTAATGACAAAAAATCTGTGTTCCCTATTTGTATGGGCTCCTACAGGTCCCTGCAGACTGTAGGGCAGGGTTACAAAATGAGGGCGGCCTCAGGCTTCAATGTCAAGGCTCCCCCGACCGATGCATACTACACAAGGGACAGTCCAGTTATTAAGAGTGCAACACATGCAGAACATTTTCATTGCTGGATAGGGTTTGGTTAAAAAAAAAATGGACAACTGTTGATAGTGCAGGTGGTGAGAGAAAATGAGTAGCCGTTTCTTGAGTAAAGTACTGTACGTAACTACAAATCTGAGATACTTATAGTATTACATTTAATGCTACTTTACACTTCAGAGGCATATGTTGTAATTTAGTTTGTTATCTTTACAGATTAGGATTTCACATGCAAAACGGGTTTATTAAAAATAATGCCTTGGTATCGATTAAACTACCCAACAGTAAGATATATAAAGTAGTTAGGTCCACCTTGACTAACTACAACAGTGAGAAGCTGTGTAATGACTCTGATAATAATCCAATAATATAATATATGATATAGCCTAATAACACTGGCAGGGACCATTTTTCTGAATTAGGAGTACTTATAAATAACTATTATGATTGGGCATTTTTATGTTGCAGTATTGCTGTTTTTACTCAAATAAAGGATCTGAATGCTTCCTCCTGCCTGTGCTTTGTTAATTGACTTTTATTATAAAGGTTTTCTTGCTTTGCTAGTTAGCCACTGCAACCCATACAGTGGATCCTCAGTGGTCCTACAGAGCAGGGATCTTCAACAGGGGGGTCCGGGACCCCTAGGGGGTCCTCGGAGGCAAGGCAGGGGGGGGGGCCTCTAAATTATTGTCCATTTTTGAACGTTTTTTCCAAAATTAAAGAGTCTTAGCATGAATCGAACATATTATTAGCAAATTATAAATCCCCACTGCTTACTGGCCTATATGTAATTAAGGTAGTCTCTAAGGCCATCCACATAAACAGTATAGCCTAAGGATTCACTGTGCCACATGTATGTTTAACATTAAAACATGATTTATAAAACCATGCAAACAATTATTAGGCTATTTTAAAAGCTTAGCATTCTATGCAAAAAAATGTATAAAGGCTTTAGGCTGCCCTACACGTTATTGTATGCAACTTCATTTTATACAATGTAGTAGGGGGTCCCTGTTCCGTCTCTCTTTGAGTTAAGGGGTCCTTGGTTTAAAACACGTTGAAGACCCCTGCTATAGAGGGTATTAAATCATTTAAACCTATAGTTTGCCTTTTCAGCAGGATAGGCCTACCTTTTGACCTAAGTATCTTGGTGGAAATTATGGGGCCCATGATAATTTGTTTGACATGTATTAAATTACTGAAAATACAACTGATGCATGGTAGTTTCCTTATTGCGATCAATGGCAGTTATCCGTATTAAGACATATAGGCTACTAAATACGACGTGAATTAGCAGTGTCATTGATGTTGTGAAAACTATAATTAGTCCGCATATCGCCTTTTGACCCTTCTACCCACAGCACGAGCCCCGGCGATGATGAACCGGATAAACCAGCATCGTCTCGCGGTGCTTCTGGGCTTCCGACTGGCTGCTCCCCAGCACCTGCAGCTGCAGGCCGGCGTCGGTCCACCGCAGGCGGCTTCCTGACCAGACTACACATGGTCATGGGATATTCCATTGAACAGGCTGTGTGGGCGATTCTACAACATTATTGAAAACATTACGATATTTGTATTAGCCAATTCGTTAGCTTAATAATGACTCGACGTGACAAAAAAAACATTGTAGCCTACTGCCTGATAGCCTGTTAGCGTAAAATAGCAAACCAGGCAATGAAATGCACAATGAAGAATTAGCCTACTACAATTAAATAGGCTACACTATGAACACACTGACGCAAAACGGAGGATTAGGCTAAATTTGTAGCCTCAATAAGGCTAAGTAGCTGCATTAGCATATCCAGGCTTTCTTCAAACGAATTGTTAAAACGTCCATATTGGCTTCATAATAGCCTACCATAGATGATATTATAGACTAACGTTACGTAGCCGCCTATCTATGTCATAATACAGTTTCATTGTAAAGTAAAAGCTTAACTCCCCGCCCAAACAAACAAAAACACTCTACAACCAATTAGTCTGCGTTTAAATGAAATGGAAACGTTATTTAACCTTTGACACCTTTACAGCCATTAAACAGTCAGAGGTCAGGCGGCCTCAGGCATCCTTTCCCCCTGCTCTCTGCTTTATGGCAGCTGGGTTCAAGGAGAAAAAAATACATTATTGAAATGAATCATTAGGCTACGTTTCCCTTTGTTTTCCGTGACAGGCACAAATCCCAAAGCAGACTTTTTCCCCCCAACGAGATTAACCTTGACAACAAAGCATTCCTCATAGGACTTCAAATAGAAGATGGAAATGGCTGCACAGATAGCAGACGGTGACATTCTTAAAATATCACCCAACTGTCCCATTAAATATGACCAATGATATCCTTTGGGGAGAGGAGAAATGTATTTTAGTTTGTATGACATGACATAGGTTCTTCTTTTTCTTTTTGAAAACTTGTGAATTCAAATTTTTTTACCAAAATATTTGCACAATAGTATGTTCATAAATGTCTATTAAACGTCCAATAAGTTGTATAATATTCTAATTACTTAAAAGTATTATTTTCCCCCAATGGGTTAATTAAGCACTCAGATTTCCTATTTGAGATTTTTTTTTATTATTATTTGCTGCAGTAATACAGATTTTAATGACCTCTTGCTGCGGATTTTATTCATAAATCAGTAAAAGACTTTAACAGAACTTTGCGGTCTGTACTGTAATGTGACAACAGCTAATTCCAGTGGATCAAAACTAAGAGGGAAGTGTGTGTGGAAGTATAGGAAGTATGGTCGATGAGTGCATTTATATTATGCTTTTTCTCACAGAACCAGGTGCAGATTTCAACATTGTAACTATAGTGCAGTCTAATGTTTAGACAGCCTCCGAGTCCTGACTTCCAATGACTGCAGGAGCAGCGGACACCTCAACCCGATTCAACAGGGCAAATCCGGTCGGAGAAACCACAACAATGCTATCAGTGAGGTAAGCTTTTTTTTCTCTTTCTTTTTATCCCTCCCCCTTCAGCAGTGCAACAGCAGACAGAGCTTTGAATGGAAGATCTGCTCAAAGACAGTTTTTTTTTAATGAATTACAAGAATTTAATGTTTATTTTACAGATACAGAACAATCATTCTGCTTCATTTATTTACTTTGAATTGCTGTAAGTCAGTGCCATGGTACAAGTTTCTTAGAGCGGCTCAAGATGTTCACAACGTTTCAAAATCAAATCTTGTATTTTCTTTTTTTTTCTTATTCCTCAAACAAAAACATTTGGATGTGTTTCGACACCCTCTCTGATGAGCTCAACATGCAAACATCTCGTCTACCTAGAAGGTTGATGGACTATATAACATATGGCTTTTTTGAAAGCAATAAAAACAAGGAAAATCAAAAAGTGCATCAAAAAAAAAAAAAAAATCAATTCCAGTCTGTGATCAAAGGTATTGTCTGTGTTACGGAGAGGTCCGTCCTGTCTCCTCTGTTTGCTGGCTCAATGTCTGCACCGCTCGGGTAAAAGGTGTGGAGCTATTGCCGTTTGGGTTCAAAGGTCTAAGCAGACCTCTTCAAAGACTCGGAGCAGGTGCCCGTGCTTAACGCCAAGATGTATTTCCTTTAAATAAATACGGCAGGGTTGATCCAGCAGAGTTTCAGCCCGTGAACGCACCCCACAGTAAGCCATCAATAAGACAGGACTTTTCCTGCCAGTTTCCATTCCCGCAGTGCTGAGCGCCGTTAGCCCCCGGTGGACAGCAGCCATTATCTGGGCCCGTAGTCATAGTTAGAGGGGCCACTGGTGGCTGAGTACATGTTAGCTGTGGCTGGGTTCATGTGGTGGTGGTACGTGTGTCCTCTGATACTGGGTAAAGGATAGGGCGACGGCCTGGTCTTGGCTCCCAGGTAGTGTTCATAGCTGGTGGGGTACTTGTAAGGGTGGTGGTGCAGGGTGTCTGGGGGTAGAGCGTGGGGGTCTGCGCGGAGATCGTGTGGAGGGCTGGGTCGCCCACTGGTGAGTGAGACGCCGTGGAGGCCTCCCGGGACGGGCAAGGCGGGGCTGAGGACCCGGGACATCAGTTGGTGAGCCGGGTCGGCGTGTATGGGCGTGCAGCTGGGGTCTCGCTCGTACTCCCGCCTGCTGTCCTCTGTGCAAGAAGAGACATGAGAAGAGTCAGGGCTAGCCAATATGTGGTGCATACTTTGTACCAGCAGGTTATGTATATTTTCCTTAACAGTGCACGCATGTGTTCAGTTCTGTGCTCCAAACTACAGTTTGCTCATACTTATTCCCTACGTTTTTGACTTGAAGCCAGGAGCAGTTTGATATACAGTATAATACATTCTCATTTCACAATTGTAATACCTCCAAAAATGTCAAGAAAATCTAAGTTTTCATTGCCGGTTTTACCGTATTAAAGTAGAAAGCTGTGTTCAGTTATATAAAAGCATAAGAACCTCTATTATGTCGGCAGTGGATGAAACTGACTGGCTGATATTTGATGTTTAATTAAAAGCCAGTATTGGCCTGATGCTGTGAATGCACCACTGTGCTTACGTCGAGGATACAAAATGAAGAGAAAATGAGGTAAAATATGCCAAGAAAACATTACAACTAGCTGAATAACTGGATGTGACCGTGTTTCATGTTTGCTAGCAGGCATGGGTTTTTGAAATGAAACAAAGAGCGAGCTGCAGACCTTTCTCTGTGCCGTTCTGCTGAGGGGGAGATGACATTGGGTTTCTTGTTCTGGCAAAGGCACTCATTATTGGCAGAGAGCCTGGCCTGTGATTCCTGGGCCTGGAGCAGAGAGAATGGGTTCAGTTACATACTCATTTAATGAACGTCAAAGGCACAATTTCTTTATTCTATATTAAAATGACAAATGAAGATTTTAAAAGTGTACACTGTTGCGTGTAATGAGCATTTACACATTTCACGGGCCCCGGAATTAACAGTGAATGAAATGTGAAGCCACTTGTTACATGACTCAAATTGGCCTGTTGTATAAAATAATCAAAAAGTCCCCATGAACGTAAATGTAATCGGTTCACTTAATACTCTTAAGAAAAAAAAAAAAAAAACATTTTCAGAGCTGCATGCCAACATGGCATGAGCAGCATTTGAAATACATATTTGCGTTGGGCCTGATTGGCCAGATGGGTGGGGTTTACTCTATTGTTACAATAACAGAAAAGCATGGTTGATTGACTTTCAAACAATATCCAGTGATTTCAAAATATAATGGCGCTCATTGTGTTTTTATTTATTATTTTATTTTTTTAGGAGGCTCACTCCACTCATCTGACACCTGTGTGAGATCAAACAAATGGCAAATCTATTTTTGCAAATGCTCTCTGGCTCTGTTGTAAAAAAAAAAAATTACACCATGTGGAAAACACGCTAATAAGACTGTGTTGTTTAAGTGTAAACACTTACCAGTCCTCTGGATCACAGTCCCTGAAGCCCTTTGCAAAGGGATTGCTGGCTATCTTCAGCTGTGTGATCTGAAATTCAGATCACAGGGCATCAATTAAACCTCAGCCCTGCATGATATAGTCATACACAATGTCATTTTCATTTGCATAAGGCATTGCATTTGATATCTTGAAAGGACAGCGGCGATAGATAGCTGATGGACTGAAAGTTTTAGATGAAAAAAAAAATCCCTTGCGTTTGGAAGAAAAAAGAAAATAAAAATCACATTTCAACACACTGCTGCCTTTAATAAAACATGTGAGTACACAGGTGCAGGTGTGTTGTTCAGAGCTACAGCATCGTGTCCATTCAACGTTATTTCAAACACAAGTGAATTCACATAACTCTTTTGTGACATTTACAGTTGCTCAGTATCTCATTTGTAGATTCCCATACCATCACACCATCATTCCCACACCATCACCAATAATATAATACTGTAATATGTCAACGTTTCAAATTTAAATCTGCCAATTTGTATCATCCCCCCCATTTCATGAGTCACATAATAAATTACCAGCTGTGACTGCAAACTGCAACTGTATGGTGCCTGTGTGGCTCAACCCCCGGTCCGGCAGCGGCCTGTCTGTGTGCTCCTTGTTTGCTCCTTATTAGTTAGGATGGGTTAAATGCAGAGGATAGCCTACGTTCCTTGTATGTGTAAAATGTCTTTAGAAATAAATATAAAATATAGCCTAGATTAAAAAAAAAAAAATATATATATATATATATATATATATATATATATATATATATATATATATATATATATATATATATATATATATATATATATATATTATAACTGTAGCCATCGGGGCTTGGAATGTTTCTGTCACATTTCACATCTAATACAACAAAATAGTTATTTCATTCCCTACACTGATCACCGTGCGTCATGGGAATATTACAATCATTGACGCACCGACTCTTCACTATGCAAGGGCTTCAAGTTCTCAGGCACCATGTCTGAATTCAGGCATAGAGCAGTTTAACATTTGTATAATACTTGATTCAGTCCATTGTGCACATTTCCTTCAGGGCAGCATTTCAGGCTCACAAATGGTTCCTTGCTTTAACCCGTGACTGTGACTTGTAAACGGCTGATCGGAACCGAATTTGATTCTAATGTTTCACTCGTTACGAGTCGCTCCGAATAACCGCCGACTGCGCTGATGTGTAAATCTAAACAGACGCCGAGCCTGATGGGAAACAGAGTAGGGGGACGACGCAGAGAAGGGAAGCACGGAGCAAAGGCAACGTTGACGCGCAGAAAGCGCGCACTGGGAGAGAGTGTGCTGCGCTTTATAACTGAGCTGATTTAATCCTTGATGCTTTTCGCACAATGTATCGCGGAAATCACAAAAAAAAAACTAAAAACAGACTGATTTTTAATCTTCATTTATGGAATAATATTTGAGTGTAACGTGGCCTTGTTGTAGGCCTACCCTGTGGTAGTATTTCCTCATGGTGTAACGGTATGCTTATGTGTTCCAGCCTATATGGCTTTAGAACCAGGTCCCATCCTGCGGTTAGTTTCTGAACAGCACACACATACAGGCCATACAGGGCGTCTTACCCGGTGGTTCTGGTAGGCTGTGACCGCTGTGAAGCGCGTTTCCTCAAAAACAAAGGTTTTGTAATTCTCCTCGGCATATTTCTCGCTGTCTTTGCGGGGATCCACGTAAACCACGTGGAACCTGGGCTGGTAGCGGTGCATGGAGTTCAGAATGATCTGTAAAAAAAAACAAGAGCATTCATAATCAAGTTATAATGTAACACTGCGCGCAAGGATGGGATGCTTAACTCCACAGTGTCCGACTACTTTCGATCGCCTGTTTTATTATTGGGCTATAATAGGCCTGAATATGAATAACATTGAGCAAATGAATAAATAGGCCTAACTACATTCAGCTAACTTCATCTATCCACGAGATAGCATCGAGTCAGATTACAAACACAACTACAGAACAACAACACAGAAAGTACGACCATAAGGAATATAGAAAGACAATAAAACATTCAGAATTGGAAAACAAAAAAAAGATTTGATAAATACATTGGTATAATAGGGATGCAGAAGAAAATTCAATTATGTAAAGCTGTTACAAGTAGAATTTGCAGTTTCTAAATTGCCCAAGACGCACAATTTGAGTTGATTTTGAGAAAGTGTTGTAATTTGTTCCAGGAGTCGGGTGCACTAAAACCGAGCTCGTGAAATAATGGTCAGATACAATAAAAGTAATGTATCTCATATAGACCAAACGAGATAACCTAGTTTGGTGACTTATAATAAAATATCGCATTTCGGCCTAGTAGTCTATAAACCTTGTCAACAATCTCCAAGATAGGCCTATAGGCGCATTTGTGGATATGCAGTTTAGTAAATGATGTCATTAAACGCAGAAATAACCTGGCGCTCGTGTTTAATGCGCCGTGTACAACTGATATTTATCTAAATATATAAAATCCACCTGACTGAATATTTGGTCAGCACGTCACGATCCTGACGATCACGAGGATACTGATACCTGGATATACCCCCCCCCCCTTCCATCCAGCAGTGCTATAGCCTACGTCTCAGCCTTTTTTCAATATTTTTGCAAAAATAAGTATAGCCACAGAACTCGAAACCCTCCAGTTTTTCTTTGTGATTACACAACCGATGCACTGACACACGGAAACTCTCCGACAGAGTGGAGCATCAGGAAGGGCTGAAACCATTTCCACTGGTGAAATAGTCCGCTCCATTGCCGTCGTTTTTGGAGGAAAGCCCGATGTGCACTGCCATTTTTTTTTTTTATAGATTTTATAGATAGAAGTAGACTTTTGTAAACATCTAAACTATTAGTCTAAATAAGCGAATGCACTTTATAGTATTCCCGACCCCCTTATGTGTCGGTACAATCTTACACTGGGACTGCGATGCTAAAAAAAATGCTTATCTGTAGACCTACTATCAACGCAGTCGATTAAATAGCTGTATATTTTTACTAAATTATTTAACACTCCTGTTGTCCTCGGGTCAAATTTGACCCATTTTCAAAACAAAAGAAAATTCTATATCAGAACATTTGGGGTTTCTTCCGGTCAAATTGCCACCAAATAATAACGTGGATGGTTCCTTACAACCATACACAAGTAAAATACATGATATGTTCACTACTCTCATTGAATTTGGGTGTTTTATTCAATTTTATAACATTTGAAGAAAAAGATAAATGAATGGTAAAAAAAGTGACAAAATATTTCGGAAGAAAATCTTCAGAAAATGCCAGGGAAAAAGGGCAAAAAAAAGCAACAGAAACGTTAGGGGAAAAGCAACACAAATTTCAATTTGGATCCAGAAAAACAAAAGGTGTGTGTGTGTGTGTGTGTGTGTGTGTGTGTGTGTGTGTGTGTGTGTGTGTGTGTGTGTGTGTGTGTGTGTGTGTGTGTGTGTGTGTGTGTGTGTGTGTGTGTGTGTGTGTGTGTGTGTGTGTGACGGGAAGACAACACGAGAGTTAAGCCGATTCCTGTGTCCTCTTCAAAACACTTATTATAATTTAGTAAGAATGAAGAGCGATGTAAGTGCTCTAACTAGGCTATAGTTTGCGTTGCATGCCTTTGTTTCCGGTCGTGTCGGCCTATCTACTCACATGGCCGTTGTCATCCAACAGGTTGTTGGTGAGCTTGAGTTTATCGAAGGAGACAATCTGCTTCATCCACTGGGCGCCTTTGGCCGGAGAGTCCGGGTGGTAGTGGACCCTGCCCGGTGTGGCGGGGTCAGCTTTGCCGGCGACCAGCCACGATGAGCTGTGGAAAGCATACCTGCAAGACCGAGAGAGAGACACAAAGTTGCAAAACTCGCCCTCTTGCGCAAAATGTCCATGCATGTGTTGACATAAAAATTTCACATAAACTAAGGCTTTATAAAAAAAAAAATTAGAGTAGGCCCCTGCGATAAAGGGAAAATATTACATAACCTATCTCGGGCATACATCGGTGGAATTACGTAGGCCTATACATGCTCTAGTCTAAATATGTTGTCTATACTAACATGTATTTATGAATCCGTGCATATATGTAGGCTATGTATTGCATCTATTTATAGGCTACTATAGTTTGCTTTGATTTCAACACTGTTGTGCAGCTCAGTACAAGAAGTCTCCGGGCTAGTACAGTCCTGTAGCGACAGATGTGTTGCAGTTGTCTAAAGACATCCACACAAAAAAAAGGTTACCTGTAGCGTTTGTCGTCTACAGGCAAGAAGTCCATCAGGAGCATGTAGTCTGCCATGGGATCCATCCCAAATATTTTCACTTGGAAAGTTGGAAACATTCTCCTGGTTAAGAAAAAAAAAAAAAAAACACAGTAGGGGAGTGTTAAATCTAGGCTTTAAAATGGTTGCTATTGCTGCTTTCATGGGCGCACAAATAGTGTTTAAGTGTGGATCATAACTGGACCATGTGTGTGCGCACGGTGGTGCACAGCTGCTTGAGTTATGCCATTTGGAAGTCGTCAGGCCAACAAAATAATTTGCCAAAGTATTTTTTTTTTTTTTTTAAAGCCAGAATGTTTGCAGAGATACATGCAGCTCCAGGCCTACAGAGCTTCATTGGTCCCGAGCTGGAGGCAACAAGAAGACAGAATATGCTTCGAGCTATTGGACATGAAGCTATTCAGTCCGTGTGTGTAACCAGATAGAACTCTCCTTCATCTGAATATCTGAATATCTGAATGGAGCTTTGGGTTTGTTGCCTTTTTCGCTCCGCTTTTGTAGCTTCTGGCAAGACGCTTCAACTTCTTTTCTGCTGTTTTGATGACTTCCAGACACATGAAGTCCTACACGCACACACACACACACACACACACACACACACACACACACACACACACACACGTAGTGGAAATACTGACACGCGCGCAGATGGGTGTTATTTGGGTATAGGCGAGATGTGGCACTAATCGAGTTCACTTTTAAATTTGAACTTTTTTTTAATCATCCGGATCGAGAGCAACATCCAGAATTGTGTTTGTATGAAAAAAATAAATCTGGGGAACATTTCGAGGCAGTGCTTTTTTTGCGTGCTGATAATATATTAGCGAGCCCTTATTAACAATCACTTCTCTGCTTTAGTTGTCCCCAGACATTTGGATTAAATCGCTTTTGGAAACTTCGCTGGACATTTTGGTTTTTGTATCATGCAACGGCTCGGTCAGCGCCCATGCCCGCAAACATTTCTTTTCCTACTCCACCATAGGCTATCTACGCAGGGCAGATCCATATCCCCCATGAACTTAGGTTGGAAGTTGAGTAATCCGCCGAGTCAGTGAAAGGGATCCTAAAAATCAACGCTCAATTAACGTCAGTGTTGTGGCTAGGTGAGGCTGAAGGAGCTCCTAAAGTGCTCTGCTGCAGATCTCCTTTCTCCTGTCAGACAGCGGAGCGGGGGAACTCAACCCTCACTTTCAGGATTAAATCAATTATGTCGTGCCTCTTTACGTTAGCCTATAATTTGGAGACGCTTCCGCTCCATATTTATTGGTGGAAAAATAATAGTAGGCCTACTGGATATTAGTGTACCATTTTATTGGCTCTCAACAAGGGTCAGAGGTCAACGCTGGTAAGAATGTCCTCCCTACACATTCAAGCAGTCGACAGGATAAAGTATACATTTTGAAATAATACATAGCCCCTCTAATGTTTCCTAAAAATAGAAAATTAGAAAGGCAAAATCGAACAATCGGGTTCTTTCATTTTTTTTTTTTATCAGTAACCAATTCAAAACCAGATTGGTGTGCTCATGCAATATGTGTATCCAAAATATATTTTGTGTGACTGAAGAGTAATGTGAAGGAAGCAGACATACACTAATATAATGCGGGAATAAGAAAAAGTAAGAAGTAGGAAACACGTGTAGAGGCCCGAATTAAAAAGCAAGAGCGCAGCACGGTAATCGGCTTGTATAGGAGCTGATCTCCGCTCACACAAAGACTCAAGGCTGGCTGTAATGTTCCGTAGCCTATAACAGCGGTGCGTAAAACTGAGACAGACGGTGAAGGAAAGCAGCCGAGAGCCTCGGTTATCCTTATTGGATCTATAAAACGCAGCAAGATCACATCAACATGGTGTTTACAGCTGACACACACACACACACACACACACACACACACACACACACACACACACACACACACACACACACACACACACACACACACACACACACACACACACACACACACCACCAGATGCAAGACACACAAAACATCTCCAGCAGCAGGCATGAATTCTCCCCTGCACAGCTTTAAATGAAATATATTTTGGTCCGACGCGGATTATGCCAGTGTTTATGAATTTAATTCAGAACTCATTTTAGAGCTTTATGTGAAAGAGTCAGTGTGATGGTTTCTGTTAACTGTTATAATGTAATGCAGTTTTACCAGGCTGGACCCCAGAGAAATGTCATTTCAAGTAAGAAAAACAAGTTGAATAGCGAATATGGAAAAATAGTGTGTTCATTGTGACCTCCAGAAGACAAAAAAAGTAGGTCTACTTTATTTTTTTTCATGAAACACTTTTTTATCCTCCATCTGTTGTGTACTATTTGCAAACAGGGTTCAAAATTAGCAACCATTTACAGCCAAATGCTGGTAAAATATGCAAGTGGCTGGTAGATTTGCTGCACTTGTCAGCCCAAGAACAATGGTAATCTATTAAGTGGCTTGTGGACGAAAAAGTTCATTTTGAACGCTGTTTGCAGCAAGTAAGACCCATAGCATCAAAAGACGTTTTGTTTTGTTTATAAAATGGGAACATTTTGGAGCATCAATGCTGATGACGCAAAAAAAGATATGCAGGATATATATATTTTGATGTAGTCTTTTTATTTAAAAAAAAAATATATATATATATATATAGCCTATACATATATATATAGGCTATACATACATACATACATACATACATACATACATACATATATATATATATATATATATATATATATATATATATATATATATATATATAATAAAAAGACTACATCGCAATATATATCCTGCATATCTTTTTTTTGCGTCATCAGCGTTGATGCTCCAAAATGTTCCCATTTTATAAACAAAACAAAACGTCTTTTGATGCTATGGGTCTTAGGCTACTTTAGGCAGGCTATCGAGTAATATTATCTATAACGCATACTCTGTATTTTTTACCCGGTCTACCCAAATGTGCATAAGGAGAATTATAACTGTATCATTTGTGCTCACCTGCCAGCCTTGGTAACGATCATCTCCGTGCCCAGCTGATTAAATTCGTCCCATAAAGCTTTCATCTCCAGCTGGACGTTAATGTTGGCCACTTTGGGGTTCTTTTTCACTATGGTTTTGCCGTTCGGCGTGGAGTTGGCGGACGACGAGGAGCAGTTGGGAGTCCCGCTGTCACTCGGCGGGGCCTGGCCCGGGTTAGAGCCCGGGTAGTTGTAGTTGTGCTGTGCGGCCGGGCAGGGCTCGAAGTGGGACTCATGTTGGCTGTAGGGGTCCCCGGGGGACGGAGAGAGGTGGTAGCCCCCCGGCGTGTTGAGGCTGCTCAGGCTGCTCGTCGTGAAGGCTGCAACATCGCAAAAATGGGACAGCTGCGTCAGCCACGGACTGGATATGGCTGAAATCATCCCAAAAAAACTGGATTTAGGCTACTAAATAAGGCCTGCACTTCAAGTCGGTTTTAACACAGATGGTACAACAACAAAAAAAAAAACAGAAGCGCGATTCAGTGATCTCCAGATGCACCTCTTTCGGTTTTAAAGTTTCCGTCTGGGCTGCTCAATAATCCCTGAGGTTGCATCCACTGGCAGCATGCTACAGTCTGCCTGATCTAAAACAGCGACCGTCCGAATAGTGACCAAATGTTTCCCCAAAAAAATAATAAAAAACCTGCCGTGCTTCGCGTAGGATCTCTG
Organism: Gymnocephalus cernua; assembly: GCA_023631565.1. Classification (NCBI taxonomy): domain Eukaryota; kingdom Metazoa; phylum Chordata; class Actinopteri; order Perciformes; family Percidae; genus Gymnocephalus; species Gymnocephalus cernua. The sequence continues at coordinate 25,288,614 of CM042425.1, forward strand.
AACTAGTCGCGAAAAAATAAATAAAAAAAATAAACACCCGAGCTTGGAGTGCGTGTGAATGAGTTTTTGCTTGGGATCGATTGCGCTCCGACCGAGCGGCCTCTGTTGTGCGCTGCTGCAGTGTGTTACACTGCAACCCAGTCTCGTCTCTTATCTGACGCAGAGGGCCTCCCCTTCGCGATAAAACCGGTTCTTATTTCTATTTAGATAAGGAACTGCAGGTAATGTGCCTTTTCCTCGCCTTGGGACGGGACTGATTGACAGAGAAGTGCGCCCCCTTTTAATGGGCTTTCCGGCACCCATTTAACTTTTGGATAAGGGTATCGCCCACATCACCCCGTTAGCAAACAATAGAGGACCTGGCCGGCAGAGTGGAGTGTAAACGGTTTACAAGGTAAACACACATTGATTTGCATGAACAAACAAACAAACAAACAGACAGGCAGCAGGTGACTGTTGCTTTCTCGTTGTGGGAATATAGATCTATGGAATGGATATATACCTCCCCCCCGTCCGACCTGGATATTATGGTCTGTTTTTACCATTACGCACAGGGTGCCCGTAAACCTTCCTCTTGGCTTCGTTTCCAATGTATGTGATCCTGTCCACGAATTAAAGTTGACTTTTTGGACAACGCTTTGGGGTTTTGGAATAGGAGACCGTTTCCACTTCTGGCTGCTTTGTATGCAGACTTCTCTTCCCTGATGGCGATAAGGCGACTGAATTTGCATTATTGTTCATAGTTGGCCAACTGTGTCCGAATTTATATATATATTTTTGTACGTATTCAAACAACGCACCCGTGTGCTTTGCTTTTAATTGTGCGTTTTGGAAATGTCGATTAACCGAGCAGATGCATTACGGGTGTTGTGTAATTTCAGAGAAGTGTATACATGCTACAGCAGCTCTATGGGCAACAAAGTGATTTACCTTCCATTTCCCGGGTGACAGTGCTGTAGTGCATTTTAAAGGAGCTGTGGTTGTGCGGGTCTGGCTTGTCCAGGCCGGTGCTCTGTTTGTCAAACGCTGCGTTTCCTGCTTGCTCCGCAGCCGAAATCAGAGAGGCAATACTGAAAGCATTTGCCTTTGGAGAGAGGGGACCGCCGTCGTCCATAAGCAGGGGATCGAGTCGCGAAAAGCCGTCCCTCCTCCGCTTTCCAACCGCGCAGAAGGCAGGAGAAGGCTGCGCACAATGGAGAGGAACATGCGCCAAAATGGGGTTTTTCACATTCCGCCACCGGCGCTCCGTGGGTGCGAGAGTCTAGGGGTAGACTGGTCTCTTAAAGTATTCCCACGGCTGTTGTGAAGACGCGAAACAAAAGATCCCCGGTGCTCAGATTCAGTTGATGAACCCCTAAACACGTCCTCGTGTCAAAACATAGTTCATCCGCGGAGAATAGGGAGAGAGCTTCCCTCGTTTCTCCTACGGTCGGTGGCGGGGTGGTGTCATCTGAGTCCTGCCTTGAGGAGAAGCGACTACTGCTCCGAGAATGTCAAAAGTGAGCGAGATCCACGCCTCCCATGCACCACTATAGGAAAAAAAAAGTGTCTGGGCGCTGCACTGGATGTTTTATTTCAATAAGACCGTGTCAGTCATTTGAATTCAACTCCAACGTCATTGCAATGTCCGGCTTCAAAGTGCGCCACTTTTCCAGTAAATTACGGGCCCATATATGCCTTTGCATAGTTGAGCTGTCCAAGCCCAGATAGAGCTGCTCCTGTCCCGAGTTTGCCTGGAACACCGCGGGGGCTGCGGTGCCAGAGTTCACTCTGAACATGTAGTTTCCTTTAAACATGGTTGGGGAAAAAAAAAGAAAAAGAATAAAAGTTAATTTGCATCGTTTACTTCAGTTTCAGATATTTTGAGTGGTTGTTTTTTTTGAGTCAAATAGCCTAACGCACAGAAAAAAAGAGTATTGCTTTAATTGAAGCAACAACAAAAAAAATACTGATCAAAGAAATTGAATCAAGTGAGAAGTGGCAGCTATTTAAACTCAGGTGACACTGTTCATACTAGGAGTTGTTTTTTCTTCTTCTCATGTACACCAACCATCTACCTGTATGCTTATTTATTATGCCTATTGATTTGTTTTTGTTTTTCCAAAAGCATAATAATGAATTGCGCACTTTTACAGGATTTTTATCTGAGAATTACGCAGCCCCTTACCTCCGATATACCTTGAAAACACAGAGACCTGACCGAGCAAAGCGCCTTCCCGTGCTGACTGTAAGCAGAGAATAAACACACGTGGCACTTGAGGCCGGAGCTGGACTTGACCTCTCCGCCTTGCGACTCTACTATCGCCTTGTTGGATCTCAGCTTATCGAGGTTCAACTTTAATGTGCAGCAAACCGAAGATGTGTTTTGCTGGAGCTGCTGCGATAGAGACCGGATAGTCTAATTTACACTGAATTAAGCGTGAAGGCTTCTAATGGGATAACACAGTCAGAGGATTAACCCTTTATTTGTTTTGGATGTTTCTCCATGGGAGACAGGGAGCATAAATAAACCACTGCAATATAATGTTTGGGGTAAATATTTAGATAGATAGATATAGATATAGATATAGATATAGATAGATAGATAGATAGATAGATAGATAGATAGATAGATAGATAGATAGATAGATAGATAGATAGATAGATAGATAGATAGATAGATAGATAGATAGATAGATAGATAGATATATGGATAGATAGATATATGATATATATGATATGTAGATAGATAGATAGATAGAGAGATAGGTAGATAGATAGATAGATAGATATATATATATGATATATAGATATATAGATAGATAGATAGATAGATAGATAGATAGATAGATAGAGAGATAGGTAGGTAGATAGATATATAGATAGAGAGGTATGTAGGTAGGTAGATAGATAGATAGATAGATAGATAGATAGATAGATAGATAGATAGATAGATAGATAAATGTGGCTTTGTAACTTAACTTAGCACTCAGTGTATGTATCAAGTGTGGAAACGCCAGTGCAAGCCAGTGTAAACCGTCGCCCTGCAGTGTACCCCCCCCCCCCTTCTTTTTTTTTTTAATCAGATATGATGTCATCGATACCGACTCACTTCATCATTGCCAAGTCGGAAGCCTCCTTTGTAAATACCCAGGTGATAACAGACAAAATACAGGAGCAGATCAAAATGGGAAGAAGCTGTGTTGGAATTCGCTCGCAGGCCTCAGCAGCGGCCAAAAGCACAGCGGAGGCATTCACCTTCTGAACACACAGACACACTTTTAGGTGCAATTTTAAACGGAACACATAAACGTGTTTAACATTGAGCTTCGTCCCCCCCCACATGATATTATCTCAACAAAATTGCTGTGGAGGTAGAGGAAGTGCCAGAGCACAATTCAAATGAAATAATAATAAGTGTTGATCCGCTGTGTAAAACAGGCCTACACTTTAGGCTTCATAGGAATGAGGATATAGTTGCCTTCAGACGTGAGGCAAAAGTTTCTAAAAAAAAAGTTTAAAAAAAAGTAGTTGAAACTATATTCCATGCCTCATATACTGTAGCTTAGTAAGTAACTTCAATAGTAGCCTATTCTGGTGGTTTTTCGTTATAGCATTCCAAGCAGCTTTAACAGGTAAAATACAGTTTTGTTATCTAGGCTATGTTTTGATCGCGCATTTGAAATCTCTTTGCTGTGTAGGACTTCAGCTGCTGCAGGCTGTATCCTGAAGACTTTTCACGGCCCAGACCTGACAACAACAACTAGACAAAGTGAGCAAAGTAGCCAATGTGAGCAGCCCTCTGATAAGCAGGCCCGTCTCTCAGCCCACCGGCCGATGGATACACAACAGCGTCAACAAACTGTAGCTGCTGCTCTTTGGTCAACGTAAAATCAGACCACTGTATGTTTGTTTGTTTTTATAAAAAAGAAGAAGAAAAAACACCGTAGATACTCTGAATTACTTTAACAAACCATTTCCATGATTTGATAATGATAAGCCTTCATATTATAGTCCATATAGAGGGGGAGAGCCTTGGTTGCTGCTGAACCGTCGACGTCTTTTTAAAGTTGCCAACATTTTGCTATGCCTGCCCAGACGAACATCTTCTTGAAAATGGCAACGCTTTGTAGTGCACGTGTAGAACTATTTGACGTGCCTATAGGCCCGGTGGCCGTGCTGATGGGGAGTAACATCAGTCGCTACATGTTCTTTCGCTGTTACCTGTTAATCAGTGCATCCCCATACAATGTCCTCAATTAATTATGAACCTGCTAAACCACCTGTTCTACCCTAACCTGTCTCAAATAAGACCCTCATCATTTGGGGAAATCATTTGGGACACTAACCTGCACTTAAGCCCCGAAAAATACATTCGCCGTCCTTGTGTCCCGGATTCAAAGCCCACACTTCAGCTTTCGGAGTTTTCTGCAGGCATGATTTCCACATTCATACATAAGTTGAAACACTGGAACTGAACGTGCACCCTGAAATGTACAGGTTTTTAATCATTATTAGGGAGCTAAAATGTTGGAAGTGTTTCCACTTGTATTTCACACAGGGCCATGATATATTCTTTGCGTTATTGTGTCCGGACGGCACAGTGAGACTGTATATGAAGGTAACTGACAGGCCGCACTTGAATGAGCGCATAAACACGTGTGTGATAATAATAATAATAATAATAATAATAATAATAATAATAATAATAACAAAAGCATCGGTCTGATTGCAGTTGTGTGTAAGAAACAAGCGTTTGACACATTTTGACAATCCATCCAGCGCACACTGTTGTCTTACTCTGACATGGGAAGCGGAGGCTGGTGCAGGACAGGCCGCTGCTGTGTGGTCCTGTTGTGGTAACATGACAAATCACCAAATAAAAAAAAATAAATAAATAAAAAAATAAAAAACTCTCCCGCCCATTCCTCATTAAATGGCACAGATCTCGCAAACGTCAAGGGTCTTTCTGTTATTAATAAACAGATATGTGATTAGGTCATCGGTATATCTGCAAGGACCTGTGGGCGCGCGCTCTCCTCCTCCTCTTCTTCTCTCTGTCTGTCTGTCTGTCTGTCTGCTCAGACGCACAACAATAAAACAGCGTCAAATCTCCTTTGAAGTTGTTCTGCTTGTGTTGCGGACATATTTATTTGAATGAGCCTGTCTGTGCCACAACCACGGCTGATGCAATTATTAATTACACGCTCCCATCATTTAACAGATCATAAATCACGGAGTTATTCCACTCGTCATAAAAAACAATGATTTTCACATTCACGTTGCGTGACTGAAGAAGTAGAGGGAGCGAGGCGGCGCACTGCACGTATAAAACCCTATCCTATCTAAATATTAGCGCAAATCCCCGAAGAACAGGGAGAGGAAGTGAGCAGTTGACCGCTGACAGCAGAGGGCCCGGGGTGTCCTCTCTCTCTCTCTCTCTCTCTCTCTCTCTCTCTCTCTCTCTCTCTCTCTCTCTCTCTCTCTCTCTCTGCGTGGCTTTAGGAAGCGCACGCAGAGACGCAGGTATGCGGGAGGAAGTATTCAGAAAGGTGCCTCAGCTATCTCCAGGACCTCCGGCCGGTGGTCATCGTGAGGCAAAAAAAAATAGCCAACATATAAGTGCATTAACCTTCATCCTGCCCATTGCACATACTATATACTATTTGCACATTATGCACTCAACCCATTCAGCCTCTTTTTTTCTCATGCATAACACTTAATGTGTATGTAAATATTGGTTTCTGTATTTATTTCATATTCATGCTTAATACGTTTGTTTGTTTATGTAGCCTATGCACCATTCACCAAGGCAAAATTCACATACGTGTAACTTATTGTGGCAAAAAAAGCCTTTTCTGATTCTGATAAAAATAGAAGAACATTGAAGTTGAAAAAGAACTGGCCTCAGATAAGTTATCAATTGGTATTGAACTTACACTTCATGAATAAACCACAATGATAAATTGAGTGAAATTGACATTTTTGTTTACAGAAAATATATGTGGGCTATTTAGTTCCGTTTACATTATAAATGTCTTTAAGTATCAACAGAATCAGTACACAAATACTCTTATTTCTATAATATTTTCTGAGTAGCAACATCATATTTTTAACCTGATCTACTTTAACTTAAATTTAAATGTCTTGCACTTTAGCCATGTTACTTTATAAATGTTTTACTTAATGTTTTTATTATTATTATTATTATTATTATTGTTATTATTTTTACCTTAAATCTGACTGTGGGCAACTGCAACTTAACAATTTCCCTGAGGGAATTCTGATTGTGATTAATAGGCTTATATTGTTTAAATAACTAGCGCTATTAGCCTACTATTATTCTAGTATCGCTATGATGAACAGATCCCTGCAGTTTTGCCGTTATATCACTATAGGTTCCATCTCTATATGTGAAGTATTATAAACCTTTTTGAATGCAAACACATTTAAAAGTGTGTTTTTTTCCTCTTCTCTTCTCGTGCAGGTGTAAGCAGCACAGCAGTGATCTGATTCTGTGTGAATGCCTTCATTCACTCCTCCAATGGTTTAAAAAAATAAAAAATAAAAAATAACTCCACGTCCTTTCCCGACATTTTATATCCACATCAGCGCGAACACTAATTGGAGTTTTTCAGTGAAAACGTCCAAACATTTTACCACAGCGATGAATATGTGTCCGATGTCTATCAGTGTTTGTTTTTCCTTATTTATATATTTCGTTTCTATCATCTGTCGTTGAGTGGTTATAGCTGGATATTTTGAAAACTTTTTTTTTGTTTTGTTTTCCCTTGGCGGTGCACGGTTTGCTATCATGAAAAAATAAAAAAAGATCGCTCTAATGGTGTATAAGGTAGTTATTATGTGCACATATGCACGCGGATATAGAGAAGAGGTGGATATGGTGCAAACTGAGTTTATTCGTGCACGCGCGTGCGCGTTTGCAGCGGGGTAGGGCGTGCTGATGGGAGTTTGTGTTCACGTTGGGTGACTGGTGTTTGCAGAGCCACATCGTCCTTCAATGGCCGTCAGTCGTGCGTAAAGGCGACATAGTACAGTAATCCTAGATCAATAGATACAGTAATAATATACCACACAAAGTTACAAACTCCCTAAGGAATGTCATAGCAGTCACACATTAAGTACGGAAGAGGATTAGGGCCAATGTGAAAAAATGTATTTGAGTTCTGAGAAAAAAGAAGTCAAAATTCGGAGGAAAAAAAGGTCAGAATTCTGACTTTTTTTCTCAACTCAGAATTCTGCTATTATGTATATATTTGTTTATGTATTTATTGTTTATTTGAAATGAATGTTCAATATGTGTGTTTGTTGATGTATGTATGCACCAACCACCTAGACAAATTGCTTGTAAGTGCTACTTGGCAATAAACCCTTTTTCTGATTCTGATTTCTCAACTCAGAATTATGACTTTTTTTCATAGAATTTTAACTTAGAACTGAGAAACATTTTTCATATGTGGCCCCTAATAATTTTCTTTAAATAAGAAAATACCCTAAAATCCCTTTAAAATGTTTGTTTGCATATCATTTCTTTAAAAAAAAAAATAGGTTGGTCCTTTAGGGGAGCTGTGGCGGTATAATCATGTTTTATAATTAGGATATTTATTTGACTCCTGTGTTAGTCTGGCCATTTAACCTACTCGTAGATATTACAGGGAATTTCTCTATTTCTGAAGAGAAAAAAGGAGCCCAAACACATTTCCTTGTTGGCATATAAATGTGGTTTTCCTGTTCAGCCCTGCTCTCTTTGTATTTTGGGGGTCATCATAAAAAGGACATGTGCATAAAAACACAATGGAAATGAACACAATGGCTGACCAAAGGTGAAAATCACGATTCCCTCGTGTCTGTCCCAGGAAAATTCCAGCATATATTCCCACACACATGGTCAAAACACGGGAAAACAGGCCTGTAGACTTCACCTTTTTTATATTATTCATTTAAATCTCAGAGGAAGCACGGACGTGTTTTAGAAAGAACATTATTGCACCATATAATCATGTTTTTAAATGACATTATAATACATTTCTGAACATGTTGCTCCTGATAGGACTTCTTGTTTCTTTCACTTGGTTTATACATAGCCACAATGTCAAATATATGTTTTTTTCGTCTTTGTCTTTTGGATTCTGAGGTTGGACCACTCCTCTACCTGGTCTGTTTGTCCACCTAGGGAGGCCAAATTGTGGGCCCAAACGTTGTGTGCCTTATTTTCACTATTTAAGTATTTTTCCGGAGCATTAAGCTGTTGTGCGGACTTTCCCCGACTTTGAACATTCACTTTTTTGTCCTGCACCGGCAACTACATGGATGTTCGCAACAACTATTTGTCCAAGCCGCCACGCAACAATAAAAAGAAACAAAGAAAGAAAAGCACAAATTTCACTCTCTCTCCCTCTTTGCAGTTGTCTGGGAAGATGTGTGCCACCGCTATTTGTTTATCTTGGGAAGTACGGTTCTCCACATTTCTTCTCAGAGTTAAAGAATATAGGCCTGACAGCTGCCAACTGCACCCTTCAACAGCTCAATGCCGGCTGGCCATCACTCTGCTGCCAGACCCACCACACCGGAGCCACACACTGTTGTTATCAGTAAGTTATCATCCAACCAGGAGATTACTGTAGATACAGTCTTACCTATCGTAGCATTATGCCTAAAAGCAGCGGTGGAAGAAGTATTCAGATCCTTTACTTAAGTAAAAGTACTAATACCACACTGTAAAAATACTCTGTTACAGTAAAAGTCCTGCATTGAAAATGTTACTTAAGTAAAAGTATTTAGTATCATCAGGAAAATGTACTTAAAGTAGTAAGTAAAATACCGTATATACCCGAATATAAGACAAGGTTTTTGTCCTGAAAATAGGCTGAAAAATGGGGGGGGGTCGTCTAATATTCAGGATCGTCTTATATTCGGGTATATACCGTGTGTGGTGTACTGTTATTCTAAATATTTCTTTCTGAGTTGTTATCAGTATTAATCAAGCTGAATTCTCATGGAGAAACTGACCGAGTGCAAAACATTTTGGAATGTCTGTGTAGGACATAGGAAGGGGTGGGGGGTGGGGGGGGTAGCTTGGAGTCAGATCCCTTTTCAAAATCACTTCTTCCCTTTCCCCTCTCGTCTTTGTTTTAAAACTGGGAAGCTTTTAGCTTTTGAAAAGTATCCCTTGCCTATCTGTTGCGGCGGCGGCCCCAGTCGTCATCACCTCGCCTCTCCCCGCAGCCCTATTGGAGCGCCAGGGAAATAGCTGGCATTCCTGCCACAAAGAACTGATGATGTGGGCTCGGGGCCTCCGTGATCTCCCCAAATTAATTAAGGCCTCTTCTTCTCCCTGAAGCAGGATCCGCGGCCTTTGTCTCTCTAATGCATCTTAAGCCCGGTATTAAATACGAGGGCAGAGTCTACGCTCATTATAAATCTGTCACTGCCTGCTTTGCTCTTCTCGGCCCGTCCCGTGATCCTAAAGAGGCTTCAGTGTAGCAGGGAAGCCATTCCGCCGTCTGGCTCTCGCCTCTTTGCCTCCTCCTTATCTGCCGCCCCTCCATGCTCCCCACTGGCTCGGTATTTATTTGAATATGAGAAGGCCTGCTTGTTGTTTCTGGCAGACGGGGGCTTAAGGCAGAGACCCCCTCCCCACCACCTCATGCCCCTCAACCCCCCTCCAACTTCTTCCATCCCTTCGTCCCTGCAGCGCTCGCTCCATCTGTCCCTTCTCAGCCACCCCCGGCTCGTTCACTCTCCACCGGTCTCTGCTTTCGTCAACTTGAACCACAGACCCTACTAGTCACAGGCCATTACAGACAGGCCCACTGTGCATGTGTGTTTAAGTGCATGTGTGCATATCCCATTAACTACTTTCCCCTCCCTAGCTGAAAATTAATAACTGTGTTAGCGGAGGTAATGTGCAAGCCGGCGGGGTGGCCAGAGTCTGCTTCTCTTCTACCAAAAAACTCAGCTGAGTGAATATTTCCTTTCAAGTCACTCTGCTCAGTAAATGCACCTTTCAGGCGCTGATCCTGTTCCTTCCAATCTTCCTCCTGCTGCTCTTTTTTTAAATTTTGCTCTCCCGCTAGCCTCGTCCCATCGGCTCTTTCTGAAGAAAGGCTCCGACCTCAGGGGTCCTCCAGTTCGTCTCCAATTTGAAACGCTGAAGGTGTTTAGTGGGGTTCTAACGTGGCAGTATGTTCTGTGGCATCGTCCTTTTACCAGCAGCAGGAAGTGGATAACATGTCCATTAAAGAAACCCCCGCACCAACCCTAAACAGTGAAATTAGGGCATCAGAGGCGTGCAGAGATTTGACCTCGAGGAATGTCCAATACCACACCCCCGGCTGGGAACGTGCAGCGGATGAGACAGGAACATTAGCTACATTGTGGCCTTTTTGTTTGGGCGTACAGGAGATTTGGGTTGAGGGGGACGATCGGGACTTCCTGTGCTCCTCTTCCAAGATGAAGAAGCAGGAAGTCACACAGGAGGTAAACAATGTGCCGAATGGAGCTGATACCAAGGATTGGAATTTACACCCCCATCATTCCTGTTGGCATGACTCCGGGCCAGTTGATAATGGATACGGCGCCCACCGAACACCCGGCTTCCATGTTGGAAATATTCCCCCCACCTTAGAAAATGTTTACACAGCGTATAATGACTTCGCTCTGTGGTGTTTTTTGCTTGGGATCGGCCGTATATATATCAGGTCGTAGGCTGTGCTTCAGGTCACAGATCTCGCTCTGTGCATCTTGTCACTCAGTCACTCAGAGAATCTGTCAAAAGCAGCCTCCACCAATCATAGCGAGCGCTGCGCTGTCTGGTACTGATTACAGCGATTCATCATGTCAGGCTCTCCCTGCCACCACATGTTTGTTTTGATCTCTTCCTCTCGAGCACGGTGACAGTGAAAGATGAGGGACCATGTGGCCGGGGGCCGGCACTGTGCCATGGAAACCGGCAGCGCAGGCAGCACCTCTGGGTCCCAGCACAGGGCTCCGCGCGCTGGTCGTAGCCCCCAGCTCGGAGCTCTATGTCAGGGGGGCTCGGAAAGAGCGAGCTCAGTAGGGCGTGGGGGGAGATTTGGCCGGCTGGCTAATTGCAGACCAAAAGTGTAACTTTAGGTGATGGGGGGATTAAGGCATGTTGACTTGGGTTCACTGGGGGGGCTAAACTGACACTCAGTTCCCCCAGAGCGGACAGTTCCTGAAACCCCCTGGAGTTGGCCGGGGGGGTCTGGGTCACATTAAGGGGTACTGTGT